>CM053784.1:582562868-583762868 GCA_028749045.1 Cupressus sempervirens | reverse complement strand
TTAAAAGGGGATTTAAAAAAATTAAAAATAAAAGAGAAGTTTTCCTTTAATTAAATAAGGTTTAGAATAAGATGATCAAACCTTAGGAAATATTGAAATAATTGAATTAATTGCAATTTGATCAAGGAAAATGATTTGAATTGATTTAATAAAATATTGCAATGCATTGATTCAAGAAATTGATAAATTGGAGAATGAGGCCCCATAGCCTAGGCAACTATTTTAGGGTGCATAAATTTGCCCCTCTTTAACTAATGTGTGATCATTTTAGGAACACTTGTAGTCAAAGAATGCAGTTGAAGTGTGAGGTCTATTTGGGATCACAAAAAAACACATATGTGTGGTCAATCTTAGGAATACATCAAGAAAAAAAAATTGTGATAATAATTTTGTCTTGACAAAGAAATAGCTATCTGAGGTAGAACAAAGATTGATAAAGTTGAATATTGAAGTTTGATAGTTCTTGCCCCCTCATGATTGAAATTGAAATGAAATAGAGGAGAAACCAAAAATTGATAAATTTAATCAAATCAAACTAAAGATAACATTCTTGATGTAAAATGAAAAATATAAGGATCATAGAACCAAGGTAGATCATCAAGCCCCAAAGCTAAATTAGAAGAAATGAAGTTGGGTAAAACCAAATAGAAGATAGAAGTTTGGATGAGATGGAAAGAAGTAGAAAGAAGAAAGAGAATTTTCCTCAAGAAATAGAATGCCTCAAAATCAATCTATTGTTTAAGATAGAAAATTTTGATTGAGATCATGAAAGAAGACAAGGAAATGAAGATCAAGACATGACCACAATTGATTAAAAATCCACAATAAAGATGAAGGAAAACCCTCTCAAACTCATAATGCAACCTAAAAATGGAAATTAACATGAAGTCTAATAATGCAAGCTATATGAAAATGCAAAGATGTACTTGTAAAAGAGCAACTATAACATAGGATTTTGTGTTCATCATTCATTAGAGAATGTTAAAGAACTTATTTTCATCATTGGGCCATTATTAACAGACATCAAAAATCACACAATCATCACAAGTTAGAAACACAACTATGAAGATATGAATGTGATTTATATTTGATTGGAATGTGGAAATATTCTAACATAAGCATCAAAGACATAAAGGTCAAGATGACTTCAATGTTAGCTTATCGACTTCAATGTAGCAAAACCATACTCGCATCATTGCATAGATGTTTGGATGACCATAAGAATAGTTCTACAAAAATAGTCAAGGATGATGCCTCAAATCTCATAAGTTTTTCAAGGGGACAACAAGGGACATTCTAGAGTTTCAAGATCATGCCCACAAGAAGAAAGCAAAGAAAAATATGCCTCATGCCCCAAGTCCTCTAGTCCATGACATTCTTGAGAGACTATTAGGGAGGGAACACTCAACAAATAAATCATCATAGATAACACACAAAAGAAAAATAAGCCAACAAGTCTCAGGAAGTTTTAAGTGTGCATGTGTAAGTCACATGACTACTTTCCTTAAGACATCAAATTTTTCATTGATAAGCATCACAACATCCTAGATTGTATAAAATCTATCCAATAAGTGTTGAGAAACACTCGATGTCAAAGGGAAGTGTTGAAAAATACTAGTTGTAAGAGTTTTCAAAGAAATGCTAATGCAACAAAGAGACCCTAGATAAAGAAAAAGACAACCTATGCCCCCTAGACCTAGACTAGGATAAACTCCAAAACTAGGAATGCCAAAAGGACATGAATTGAAATGGATTAAGATCATAGCACAAAGAGATACTCTGATAGACATAAGCACAAGGGTCTCAAGTAGCACTTTTTTCTAGGTTTTAACCACTTGGAAAGATTTTTTATTTTTTTTTTCAAGACTTTTTTATAATATTCTTTGTATTTTTGAGATAGTTGAATTTATTTTGGTGATACATGAAAGCTCCTATTTCTAGGGTTGTCACTAAGATGATCATTTTTTAAGGATTTTTTATTCTTTTTAGGATTTTTTAGCGTCATATATGTTTTTTTTTGGATTTTTAGAATGACTTATAGATTACTCGCTCTCAATTAGGATCACATCATTTTGTTCCATTGTTAAGGAAGGTGTAAGGTATGATGTAGTAGTTAGGTAGATAATATGAATAAGCAAGAAATGTGAAGCAAGTGAAAGTGATCCTCAAGGACCGACTAGTCAAGAGTACCTAAGCTAAGGAAAGATAGCTATATGAAGCATGTATTGGACAAGAAAAAAAAATCCATAAAAGGTGATAGTGTGTGGAATAAGCAATGGAAACTAATAAGCAAGATAGCATGAAAGCATGTAGTCCAAAAAAGTATGCATGTCAAGAGGCCTAAGAACCATGTTTTTCATTTTGTAATCAAGACCAAGGGGTTGAATGGATAGGATAATGATAGGATAGAGAAATAAGAATGAAGCTACATATGAAGGCTATGAGTGAAAAAGAAAGAATAATAGGGAATTTGATGGATAAAATAGCCAATATGCAAGGATAGCTCAACATTTTCAAGATCAAAGAGGAAACATGGGATAGATGGATTAGGGAATAATTACACATGATGCATGTTTGTTAGTATTTCATCATGTTACTTATTCAAGGTGCCACAAGAAGTGGATTTAACCATAGGAAAAATTAATTTTTCTTTACTTTTGCTACCAAGGCACCACAAGAAGTAGTTTTCACCAAGGCACATTTTCATTTTTTTTGAATTTTTGAATTTTTAGAATGAGCTCAAGTTGTTTGAATTTGAATACTGCTCCTATAGGAAGGATAAGTCATGATAAGAAAAGAACATAGATAAATATACTCAAAGATGATAATAGGATGATGGAAAGGAGATGGTAGATAATGCATATGGAGGACAAGGTTTTATGCTTTGGAAAGATAGAAGGAATATGAATAGTAGGTAAGTGTAGGCTTGAAAAGATTGCATAAGGGTAGGTAAGAAACTAACCAAGGTCAACATAGACACACAATTTGAAGGTTGTGATATGATGGAATAATAATGGAGGAAATAGGTTGAGGTTTAGATGTATGAGGAAGTAAGAGAGTTTTGGAAGGAGACGAAGTGGAAGCCTTTGGAAGCTTCTTAGGAATATTTTTGGAAGAAGATGGAGTGGAAGCCTTTGGAAGTTTGAATGCCAACTTTGAAGTATTTTAAATATTCAAGTCTTTCAAAAGAGACTTGGGAATCCATATGGATTTAGATTTTTCTTTTCCTTTCGATGCTTTAGAACACATTTCTTCAATGATGGATTTAGGAACCCATATTTGCTTTGATTTTTCTCTTTTGGTAGTAGACCTTTTGTGGCCTCTTGAATAATTTTTCTTTCTTTTCATTCACATGTCAATTAGATGGGACATAGTGATGTTCATTTTAAAATGAATTCTTGTGTTTGTTCTTAAATTGATCATCCAATTGCTTCCAAAAGACCTAGGATTTATGGATGAATAATGATTATATGACTAGTTTGTATGGATAGATGATGAGAATTCATCAAGTATGAGTGTCTTTATTGATCTTGAGATACGATAGGAGAGCTAGTAGATGAGATAGGAGTGAAAGTAGGGGATGGAGGAATATAAGGTCAGAATATAGATGGAAGCTTTGAAGGCTTTATCTTTGATGGATAAGGACCAAGGATAGATTTAGGAGATGCAAAGGGATAGTGAATAGGGATATTAGCATATTTAGAATGAGCAATGTGACCAAGGTCATCAATAGAATCATGAGTATCTTTAATAGGAGCAACACCTTTGATAGGAGTATTTGAAGCTTGAGTGTAGTTTTGAAGTGAATATGGAGAAGTAGAACAAAAATAGATTCTTTGATCTTGAAAATTTTCTTTCAATAAAACAAACATAAAACTTTCTTCACAATTTTTAGTAAGCACAAGAGAAATAGTGGAAGTGGTGTCTTCATCATTCTTAGGATGTGGATAAGACATAGGATATGGAGGGGTGACATCTTGAAGGAGGTGAATGGATGATAGATCTTGATCTTTCTTGACATATTTATTTTTATCTTTTTTTGAGTCCTCTTGACATGGAGCCACTTCTAAGGACAACGGAGTATATAAGGGTTGCATGATAGGATTTTGGAGGGGTAATGAAGGAATAGTTAAAGTGGGCATAGTAGACATAGCGTTGCATGAAGGTTGAGGATCTTTAGTCTTAGAAGCATGAAAAGTTTTTTCAGCCAAGTGTAGATTAGCTTGATTTTCTTTAAGAGGAATTGCATGAAAAGAAATAGGACCTTTGTTTGATGAAATAATCTTGAATAGCTTTGAAGTTTTGGGAGATGCATAAGTATTGGAAGAAATGGAGGTATCAAGGAAACCATCACTAGACATAGATTCATCAACATGATCTTCCTCAAGAGAAGCATATTCATTACATAGGTCTTTAGGAATTTCAACATCAATGATTCTATCATCAATAAGATCTTGAATTATACATTTAAATTCAATACAATCTTTATTTTTATGACCTCTTCATGTATGGTAGCTAGAGTAGTGATCATCTCTCCATAAATAGGGTTTTAACTCAAGTTCATAAGGTGTAGAATATTTGTATAGTAAAGTAATGATTATTTTTGCAACTAAGGTCTCAAGCACCATGTCATATGAAAATCCAAAAGGAGTAAAAGTTCTCTCAAAAGTATATCTAGGACCATTTTTGTCATTCTCATATTGCTCAAAGTTAGGCCCATAATGAAATATTAGCATATTCTCAAAGGAGTTATTACTCACTGTTTCTCTCAAGAGGTCTTTGGATCTAGAAGATGAAGATAATTGATGTCTTAGAGTAGAAGATGTAGACCTTGAAAAAGATGACTCACATTTATGTAAAGGTCTTAAGGAAGATTCATGTAATGATGCAATCTATTTCTCTAGAACTTTCTTTATTTCTATCATGTATCTAGGGAGACTAGCACATAAGTCTTGATACTTTTTAATGACAGAGGAGAACTCATGATCATCTATCATGTGTCTAGGGAGACTAAAAGGTAATTCTAGATACTTTTTAATGCACAAGAAAGCTTGTGATCATCTAGACTTGAATGAGGTTTGGTAGCATAGGGTTTGAATCCCATAGTGGTTTTGAAAGCATATAAAAGGAAAGAATCCTTAAGGCTCAATTTGATGGATGTGTCCCCTTTTGTTCAAAGTGGGGAAGGTTCTAAGAATTTAATCACATCAAACACACCAACAACCTATTCAGGTTTCTATAAGGATTCATAAGCTCAACTACAGGATGTCCTCAATATATGCAAGGTACATGAGGCCCAAATCTATAAATGAAAGAGAATACTACCGAATAGCCAAGAGGAAATGGTAACCCAATCTCCATCTTCACTTTCCAAAGGTATAAAGTTCTTTGGAGCTTAGCCAAGATTGACAATATTACTACTTCCAAAAGACCTGACTTTAGATTCAAGCCACGCTATTTATACTCTACCAAAACATGGGAGTTGAGGTCATCCCCTAGAGTGACCACTTCTCTAGGTAGGCACCCTAAAAAAATAAAATTAAGATCCCTTATTTAGGTTTCCCTCAAACTCCTTAACAAGGATTCAAGAAGAAAACATCAATAAGAAAGTCTTGGGGATTAAAAGACAAAAGGGGTTTTTTATTTTAAGCTCAAATCCAAATGTGAATGATTCATTTTAAGCCCTATTTTCAATGTTGGGAAGACACACCAAAAAAATTGACAAAAGAAATTAAATTATTTTACAATAAAAAATAACACAATGATCACTTTTTATAATTCAATGAGAAGGTTTGGAATGTGTGCAGCTTGATTTCATGCTTTCCAAATTTTTCCATTTTTTGCTCTTTAGACTTCCAAGTTACCTTCACAAACTTCAATCAAGTGCATGAAATCATGAAGAAATAGGAAAATTCACATGAAAATATATTGAACTATTTGATTCCATGAAAAATGACAACTCATATCATGCATTGACATTTGTGCAAATAAAGTACACATTAATCATGATTTTTAACCTAGTCACCAAGATTGGACCTATATGCCATGAATTTGGACCCTAAATCTAGAAAGATGGACCCTATTAAAAAGTAGAAGCCTTTCCAAAAATGTCATAGTTTTAGAAAAATATTATCATTTGTACCCTAGGGACCCATTTTGTCAAAACAAACCAATTTTTGTAAATCAAGTGTTTGAGCCCTTATATGAGCTCTAAATTCAAAACACAAAGAAATAGCCTTATTTAGAATTTAGAGGCCTTTCCAAAACTATGGAATTTTCCAAAAAATTGCTAATTTGCATCCAAATATGATTTTTTATTAAAAAATAAATATAAAAATATAAAATTACAAATTACCTTAGAAAATTTTGAGATTTTAACTGAAGCTTCTTTGATATGTTGCCAACTTGCAAAACAAAATTCAGACCAAAACACCAAGTTTTTTGGGAGATATAATCAAATCTTTTAGATCTAGGGTTTTTTTTTTTGTCTCCAAATGAATCTAAACAAGGGAGTTAGATCCAAAAATAGCCAAAAACAGCATGTAAAGGTGGGTTGCCCCATAGTGGGTGCCAAAAAATGTGTACTAAAACGTTGACACGCTTCTATAAATCATTATATCCAAGATTGCTCAAGAATGAGGTCTCAAATGGAGACTTATAGCTCTATATTCATGGAGTGTAAGGGTTTGTAAGGGAGGCCCTTAGTTTGACCTAGTTTGTGCCCATGCAAGTACACCATAAAATGAGAGATTGAAGGATCAAAATAAAAATAAAAATGAAGATGAAAGCTAATCCAAATGATAACAATGCAAAGCAATGGAAGAAAGGAAATCTAATCTATGAAAGGAAATAAAAATGCAAGATTAATTGATGTAGGAACATCTTGGGTTTTTCTACAATCCTACATGTTTGGAGGGATTTTGGTTAATTGTTATGGAGCTTGGCAGATATTGGTGTTCGACATAGTGTAGGATCTTGGCATGGTCTAGGAACTCAAAATGGTCTAGAAGCTCAACATTGTTTGGGAACTCGACATGGTTTGGAAGCTTTGCATGTTCTGGGAACTCAACATGGCCTATGGTTTCTCACCATGGTCTATTAAGCTTGACTTTTCTTAGGAATTTACTGGTGCTTTTGGTTTCTTTTGGTCCCGAGTTGTCTATTAGACAAATTTTGGCATTTAATTTATGTGTGTGTATTTAATTTAGTGTTGTATCCAACTTGTGGCTTGAACTATATTTAATGTAAGGGATTTAATTTAATTTATAATGAGTTGGGTTTACTTGCATCTTAGTTGGATATAAATAAGGGGTTTTGTGGAGTCTTTCGAAGGAGTTATCAATCTAGATTGAAGAAGGGGATGAAGTGTAGGTGTAAAATTTGAAGAGCTAGGGCTGTGGCTTGAGAGATAGAGGATTGCTTGGTGAACATAAGGGTACTAGTATAGATTTTCTTGCTTTTCTTATCCAATTTTGTATTTGGACTAGCTAGGATTAGATTTGTAAGTTGGATCTTGTGGATCTTGTAGAACTGATTTCATAATTGTTGTTTCTAGTTGGCCCTAACCTAGAAGCCCTTACAACTAGGAATATTGCATGTAATTAGTTATATCTATGAATAAAGAGTTGCAATTTGGTATCAAATCTTGCATTTTATTATTATTTTATTGAGTTTTCATTGTGTAGTTATTTATTGGGGTGTGGACATCTCCTTTGGGGATTCTCCTACCTTGCACTATTTTAGGTGGTATCAGAGAAAAGTTTGTTCACGAGTGTGTAGATAGATTGCCAAAGCTAAGGTAGTTTGCACCAGGACTTCTAGAGAATATTGATCTTATGGCTGATTGATCTTCTAGATTGGTGGATCTATTACTTAGGATATGCTAGAAGTTTGTAAAATGCCTCCAAGAAGACTAGACCCTAGGGCAATTGATGATTGTAGTGATGCTATGGAAGAAAGAATCTTAGAGAAGATAAGAGTAGAGCTTAGATCTAAAATTGTATTGATGAAGAGTGATATGATTGCTAGAATTGTAAGTGCTTTAGATGGCATGCCTAGGCATATGGGTACTAAAGGTACTTATGAGGAAGATGCTAAAGACTTTGAAGCAACTAGATCTAGTGGTGAGGATAGGACTGATCATGTGGAGAGACCTATTGGAACTAGGGATGGTTAGTTTTCTAGACCTAGATCTCAGTTGAAACTGAAGCATAAGATGGAGGTTTCTAATTTCTCAAGTACTTTGAATCCTAAAGACTTGATTGATTGGACTCGTGAATTAGAAGACTAAATTGAGATTGAGAATATTGAGGATCAACTTAGAGTGAGGTTGGTACAAAATAAGTTGAAAGGACATGCTGCTCTTTGGTGGAAGGAATTGTAAAGAGATAGAGAAGAGGAAGATGAAATGAAGATCTCTAGATGGACATTGATGGTGACTAAGTTGAAGGCTAAATTCATTCCAAGTGATTATGAACTTGAGTTATTTAAGAGGTTGTATAATCTAAAATAGAAAGATATGACTATGAAGGATTATACCAAGGAGTTCTACAAGTTGACTATTTGGTTTAATCATAGGAAATTGTCAAAGGAAAAGGTAGCTCAGTACATTAATGGCTTGAGATTCAATATTCAAGATGAGATTCGTATGTTGAATATTTATTTAGTTGAGGATGCTTATCAATATGCTCTGAAGGTAGAGGATAAGTTGAAAAGGAAAATTCAAGGTAATTCTAGAGGGAAGGAGAAGCAAGATAGCTTGGCACAAGCTAAACTAAGTATAGAGGGTGAACAAAAACCTGTTCAATAGAAAATGATAGGTGGAGGTCACTTCAGGGGTAATTGTTTCAAGTGTGGTCAAGAAGGACATTGATCTTTTGAATGTCTAGTTGGTAAGACAATTGTTTTCGTGAATGATGTTGTAGTTCAAGATAGTCAACTTAAGCAAAGAGAAATTTTATTAGCTCAATGAGTACTGTTTGGTGAGAGGATATTGGAATCTTCTCATAGGACTAGTTTGTTAAGGACTTGTAAGTTTGGTGGTAAAGTCAGCAAGATGATTGTGGATGGTGGTACTACTAACAACTTTGTTGCTGAGGAGATGGTTTAGAAACTTGGTTTGAAGAGAGTGAAACATCCTTATCCTTATAGGATAGGCTGTTTATAAGGTGAGCATGATTTGGAAGTGAGAGAATAATGCCTTGTTAATTTCTAGATTGGGAAACATAAGGAGCAAGTGTTGTGTGATATTGTGGATATAAATAGTTGTCATGTGTTGCTTGTTAGACCTTGGTAGTATGATTGTACGGTTGTGCATGATTGTGTCAAGAATGTATTTACTATTAAGAAAAGTAGCAGGAAGTTTTCCTTGGTTCCTTTGTAGAATGAAGAACTTGGTAGGAGGAACCTGAGTATTGGTAGGCGAGTTGAGTTACCAAGTTCGAAGAAGGTTGGAGACCAGCATGGAAAGTAGATATGTAGCACACCTAAGATGAATGTGAGGAAGAAGAAGAAGAAGAAAAAGGGAAAGAGTGTACAAGTTGCAGACTTGGCAGATATGTATGTGAAGAACTAGTTTGAGATTTATGTGTTAAATCCTAGAAGATGTTCTTCTAGCTATTGAGAACATCTTTTCAAACCTAGTGTGTCTGATGCAGGAACATCTTGGGTTTTCTTGTAATCCTGTATGTTTGGAGGGATTTTTGTTAAGTGTTGTGGAGCTTGGTAGATACTGGTGTTCAACATAGTTTGGGAGCTTAGCATGGTTTAGGAACTTGGCATGGTCTAGAAGCTTGGCATGGTCTTGGAACTCAATATGGTCTCAAACTCAACATGGTTAGGAAGTTGGCATGGTCTAGGAACTCAACATGGTTTGTGGTTATTTGGCATGGATTGGAACTCTACATGGTCTATGGAGGTTGGCTTTTCTTAGGAATTTACTGGTGCTTAGCTTGGTCTTAGTTTTTGTTGCTGCCAAGTTACCTATGAGCCAACTTTTGGTATTTAATTTATGTATGAGTATTTAATTTAGTGTTGTAGCTAGCTTGTGCCTTGACCTATATTTAATGTAAGGGATTTAATTTAGTTTGTAATGAATTGGGATAACTTGTGGCTTAGTTGGGTATAAGAAGGGGTTTTGTGGAGTTTTTTGTGGGGAGTTATCATTTTATCTTGGAGAAGGGGATGAAGTGTAGATGAGGATTTTGAAGACCTAGAGCTGCAACCTAAGAACCAAAGGATTGCTTGGTAGACCTGAAGGTACAAGTGTGGATTTTCTTGGCATTCTTATCTAGTTGTGTATTTGGACTAGCTAGGACTAGATTTGTAAGTTGGATCTTGTGGATCTTACACAACTAATTTTTTAATTTCTATTTGTAGTTGTCTCTAACCCAAAAGGCCTTACAGCTGGGCATATTGAATATAGTTAGTTATATCTATGAATAAAGAGTTGTGATTTGGTATCAGATCTTGCATTTTGTTATTTTTTTGTTGAGTTTCCACTATGTAGCTATTTTTTGGGGGTGTGGACATCTCCTTTAGGTATTCTCCTACCTTTTACTATGTCATTAATCTATGAAAATAAATATGACTCTAAGATAATATGAAAATATAAGGATGAAGCTTGATGATGGAAGTAATGGATGCAAGAGAGAATAAGATAAGAAGAGAGAAGTTGCAATGAAGCTCCAATGTCCAAACCCTAATGCTCAAACTCTTCCAAAATAGCTCTTGAAACCTGTACCACAACAATAAAATCTTTCTCTATATTCCTCTATATCTCTCTATATCTCTATATTTCTCTATAATTCTCTATGTATCTTTCTCTATATTTCTCTATATATCTTTCTCTATATGAAAATGAGAAAGAGCATGTTACAAGTTAGAGTTTCCATTGCACCAAAAGATTGACCTATTAATGCTTGATACAACCACTAGACTTATAGAACATAGGAGGTAGTTAGCCATGTCATGAATCCCAAAGGGGAATGTTGGCTATTGGTTCAACAATACCACTTGTTACAAGATAGAGTTTTCATTGCACCAAAATATCAACCTGTTAATGCCTGATACAACCACTAGACTTATAGAACACAAGAGGCGGTTAAGCCATGTCATGAATTCTAAAGGGGAACATTGGTAGTTAGTCCAATAGAGAGGGCTCCCTATAAAGGAAAATGTGGAGGTGGGAGGTTTCTCACAACCAATATGGTGTAATAGAGTTTGATCCATGTGAGACAAAATTCCACCAATGAGAAAAGAGGAGTGTTTGAGAAGAAAGTGGAAAGAGGGAAAAAAGGAATCCCTGTTAGAGATATGCACATTCAAGTGTAGAGAAAAATGATTTATTTATTTATTTATATTTAATTTATTTCCTTTTTTCATCATAAAGAGATATTTAAATGGGGATTTATTTATTTAATTAAAAGAGAAGTTTTACTTTAATTAAATTAGATTTATAATAAGATGATCAAACCTTAAGAAATATTGAAATAATTAAATTAATTGCAATTTGATCAAGGAAAATGATTTGAACTGAATTAATAAATTATTTCAATGTATGGATTCAGGAAATTGATAAATTGATTCAAGAAATTGATAAATTGAAGAACAGGGGCCCATAGTCTAGGCGACCATTTTAGAGTGCATACACTAGGTACTTCGAGAGATTGAGGGTATTGCTTCTTGTAGCTCAATGTAAAATCCTTATTTAACTTAAAAGTATTTATTGAATAATTTATTTATTAATTAACCAATAATTAATTTTATCCACTTAGGCAATTGAATTTTGCTGACCCTTTCCCTAAATAGTGAACACTAATATGGATATTAATTAAAATAACTCCAACATTTTAAGTTTTATTATTCTTTTTTATTAAAAAATAATTACTTAGCTCTGACATGAGTACAATATATTTGGGTAATCTTCCCAAGGAAGTCACTTACCCCAATGGTAGCTTGGGACCCCTCACAAACATGAGGTCATGGTTTCATTCCTACCCCCTACACTAACATTATATATTAGAGAGATAGAGGTGGGGGGGGGGGTGTGGAGTTAAAGTAGAAGTAGATATAGGAGTGCATATTTATTTTAAGATACTTTCATATTTCATTTATTTATTTAATATTTTCATTATTTATCTATTTATTTATGATCAAAACCTTAATATGCATTAAAATATATAGAGCCAAGATACATATAAACATTAATACACATCAATTTTGATTATATATAGAAGTGCACTCCTAACTTAAATACTCATATTAATATAAATCCATACACATAAATAGTCAAATATATACATAGGTACACATATACATGTACACCCATTTATACATGGTTGAAGATACAATTGTCATAGTGAGTGAAATTAAGTATCATAATCCTACAAATATCTTAACCACATAGAAAAGAGATTGACATCAAGGTATTAATTTTTTTTGCAAAATAAAACCAAGAGACTAAGCACTAAAAACCATAACCTTAGGGTTTTTACCATGTGTGAACTCTAGACCATCTTTGAATAACAATTGGTTAGAGGATTTTAAGCCATTCTTAGACCTATTTCACCAAGCAGATTCAAATGTTGGTAACTACGCACACCTAAATCATTGAGGAACAACACATATACATATACAAACAATGATAGAAAAGGAAGAGTGTAATATCATGTAGATTTCCTCTAGGAATTACTACAATTACCTCTCCTAATTTTTCAAATGCACTAAGAAGAATACACATATACATACATAGACACATACACACACACACATATACATATACATATATATATATATATATATATATATATATGTATATATGTTTTTTTTGGAAATATAAGAGGAGCAACTGAGAGGAGAGGGGTGAATCTATTACCACTAAAACAATTCTGAATCCCTTACATGTCAATACAAACTTCTTATAAACTCAAATCCTTGCACAACTTGGTTAGAACTAGATATTTACTGTAACATAGTTAATAAAGCAATCTTGAGATATTAATGTGTATTAACCTTTAGTAAATTAGTTGCAGAAAGATAAAGTAGTAAAAAAATAACACAAACACAAGAGACACCAAGATTTAACATGGAAACCCAATTTTGGAAAACCATCAATGCAACTAGTTACAACTTTTCACTCTTTTGAAGTGAGCCCTATTAGGAACCAACCCTGTCAAAGGTTACAAAAAACACTATTAGGTGTGACCATATTAAACAATTTAAATCACCTTGTTAGGAGTAGCATTGTTAGAGGTCTTTAGAAACTTTAATCTAGAAATGCCACCTTGTTAGAGGATTTACAAAAATTATTTTTAAGTCAAATATGTTAAGATATTTCTTCACACCTACAATTGTTAGAGAGTAATAGTGATTGACCTGATTAATGAAGCAACTAATTTGTAGATTCAAATTTTTGTTCTAGTTTATCCTTTGGATCCTTCCTAATTAGAATATTCCTTGAAGCTCCTTGGATGTTTTGCCCTTAATCAGATATTCTTCTTTTTTCACATCTTATCTTCTTCCCCTTCATATTTCAATTCACAACTTGACCTTTCATATATATGAAATCCAAAGTAAAGTTAGCTTGAGTACTCTTAAAAATAAAAAATTAAGGTACACTAAGTCATCATGCATAAACAAAATAATAAACAAAAATTTTCTATTGTAGGTCAGCTGACACAAAAATTGGATCACTTGGTTATAATTGAGTTCTTCGGTAACTAACATGACTTAGTTTACAATTAACCCCTTTGGTAACTAGCCTAACTTGGTTAAAACCTAAATCATTCAATGATCAACCTAGCTTAGTTAACATTTGAAAAATTAACTTGGCTTATTCTAAAAAAAATCACTACTGATAGTTGAGTTTTCTAAGCTTGGTTTCTACTAGCAATACTCTATTAGATTGTAGCATTTTTGTAACATCAATGATTGTTTTCGACATATATATACACACACATACATATTTACATATACATATACATGTACATATTGACATAGGGAGGAAATTGGGTAACCAAGGCCAAAGGCACACCCAACTATTGAAAACCACATGCGAGAGAAAACACAGTGGAAAACAAACACCAAATAATAGCAAATTGGAGAGATAGAGGAATGAATTCTTTCATATATTCATCAAATTTATCAAAATACATGCCTAGCTATAAGTCCTTCTAGGTTATGGCCACCATACATTAATCTTTAAAGATAAAACTTTGCATTTCAACTCTACTTTGATCTCCTTGATCTATCTTCTAGCTTTGCTACTACTAATCTCTCTTTTTTTACTCTACCTAAGACTCTATTAAATACATGCATGGCCACAAGTTGACCTATTGAAAATACCAAATAATTAAATCCTATATTAAATTCCAAAATAAGCCACAGGTTGGATCTCAGAAAATACCTAACACTAAATTAAATGCAAAGGTCATCTTCAACAAGAAACCACACATAGACAACTTGGCAAATAAAGACTCCGATAAAATAATATCGCTTGACAACCAAAGGAACTCAAAAACAAAAGGAAATAGACAACCAAGGAAACTTGATACCAAAGGAACTTAGTATGAACTACTAACTCGGCACCAACTATGAACTCGACACCAACTGGAAACTTGACAACCACTATGAACTCAATACCAACTACAAACACAACAATAACTAAGAAACATGATAATGCATGACATTACAACTCGAAAGCAACAAGAAAGAAGGAAAATATGCAGGATAGCAATACAACCCAAGATGCTCTTACATTAGACAACTAGGGTTAAAAGAAATGATTCTTCTAGATCATTGAGATGTCACAACCTGAGTTGAATCTAATTTAGATTGAGAAAGTCATAAAGCATCTTCAATAGGCCTATTCTTCCACTTCAAAAAATACTCATAGTATTATTTTCCTCTTATGCTCTTACCAAATCTCTAATTCAATATATTTTAAACTTCTTCAATCTTCTTATTAAGATAATCATCTAACATAACAATTTCATCATTTGACTCATGATAATTATATAAATTAGTAGCATTGAATATAGGATATATATCCATGTCATCAAGTAACTCAAATTCATAATCATTACCACTATCAAACTTCTTCAAGATCTTACAAGGTCTAAACTTCTTCATCTTCAACTTATTGTATGTTCAATAGGAAATCTTTCTTTCTTCAAATGAAGCATCATGTCATCACCAACTTCAAAAACATGACATCTTCTAGATTTATTAGCATTCTCCTTATACATCTAATTACTTTATTCCTACTTCAGCTTCACTTCCTTATGCAAAGACTCTATAAAATCAAAAAATTCTTCTCCTATATCACTTCTCTTCTCTTTTCCAACAATATCTCTTAAATCTGATACTACATTCTAGTAACAATTTCAAAAGGTGTCTTCCCTATACTCTTATTCATAGTTATGTCTCTTTGTCATTTTTTTCATCTTTCTCAACAATCTAACTTGGTAATAAGAAGGAAGGAACTTGTTCTTTACATTGTTTGCCATATTTGACCAAGCCCTAATCTTTTCCTTTCCTCTCCTTTTTCTATCAGTTTACAAATGCTCCAACCATAGTGAAACATGTCCTTTTAACCTAGTAACTGCAATCTTCACATTCCTATTATCAGGAGTGTTTTCATAGTCAACAAACTTCTCCATTTTAGACATCCAATCCAACACAACATGTGTCCAATTTTCCACCATAAGGAATAACTTCTATAGTAGGCTTTGAATTTTCCCTAGATAACACTCTTAACAACCTTGGCTCATCTTGATCTTCTTCAAGCTCTTGATTAGGGTTTGCTATTGCTACTTCATCATAAAGATGCACTTCTCTTGTCTGGGTTGTCTCTACAACATCTAATCTAGCTATAATTTGTCTCAATGTATCTAAGATGACATTTTCAACATTTCCTCTACCTCGAATCAAATTTTCAATCAAGTTCCTACAAGATCATAACCCTCTACAAGTTATTGGTCAAATCCATAGATTTGCAACCCTACAACCAAATTCACTTAGGGTTCTAAATGATCTAATCTCCACAAGGATGAACCTAGCTCTGATACCACCTAATGTAGGGAGTAAATTCAAATAACAAAAAAATTGGGAGATATAGGAATGAATGCTTTGATATATTCACCAAATTGTCAAAATACATGCCCAGCTATAAGGCTTTCTATGTTATAGCCAACATACATTAATATTTAAAGATTAAACTTCACATTTCAACTCTACTTTGACATCCTTGATCTATCTTCTATCTTTGCTACTAATGATCTCTCACTTTTTACTCTTCCTAAGACTCTCTTAAATACATGCATGGCTACAAGTTAGCCTATTGAAAATACCAACTAATTAAACCCTATATTAAATGTTGAAAAAAGCCATAGGTTGGCTCTCAGCAAATTCCTATCACTAAATTAAATGCAAAGGTTGGCTTCAACAAGAAACTACACATAAACAACTTGGAAAACAAAAACTCCAACAAAATATTTTCACTAAAAAACCAAAGGAAATCGGCAATGAAAGGAACCCAAAAACCAACGGGATTTGACAACAAAAGAAACTCAAAACCAAAGGAACTCAGTAGCAACTGCAAACTCCTCGATAGCAACTGCAAACTCAAGAACAACTGTGAACTCGAAAACCACTGCAAACTTGAAACTAGTTGCAAACTTGGCAACAACTAAGAAACTCAACAATGCAAGACATTGCAACTTGAGAGAAACAAGAAAGAAGAGCTTTCAAATCATATTGATATGCTTCCTCTACACTTTCCAATCTCACAAAACTTATCTCATCTTGAACTCTAGATCTCAAACCTTTATGTACCTTGAAATTTTCTCAACATCATCATCCACATGTCTGGATCTAATGTCCAATTTATAGAATTCCTTAGTATATTCCTTCATCACTTCTCTTCCCTTCACCAAAAATATCTCTTAAATTTGATACTCGTCTAGGATAAATTCCAGTAACAATCTCAAAAGGTGTCTTCCATGTACTCCTATTCACAGTCATGTCTCAATTTTGTATCTTTCTCAATAAGCTAACTTGGCAATCAACATTAAGGAACTTGTTCTTTACCTTGTTCACCATCTTCATCCAAGTCTAGATCTTTTCCTTTTATCTCCTTTGTCTATCAATTTTCAAATGCTCCCACCATAGTGAGGCATGTCCTTTCAACCTAGTAACTTTAATCTTCACCTTCCTATTATTAGGAGTATTTTCATAGTCAAAGAACTTCTCCATTTCAAAGATCCAATCCAACACAACATTGGTGTCCAATTTTCCATCATAAGGAATAACTTCTAAAGTAGGCTTTGAATCTTCCCTAGACAACACTCTTAAAAACCTTATCTTATTTAGGCTCTGGTTAGGGTTTGGTGTTGCTACTCCATCATCACTCACATCATCAAGATGTGCTCCTCTTCTCTAGGTTATCTCTACAACATCTAATTTGGTTGCAATCTATCTCAATGTATCCAACATGTCATTGTTAACATTTCCTCTACCTCGAACTATCTTTTCAATCTAGTTCCTACAAGATTGTTACCCTCTACAAGTTATAGGTTAAATCTATAAATTTTTAACCCTACTAAAAAAGAAATCACTTAGGTTTATACATGATCTAATCTCCACAAGGATGAACCTAGCTCTGATACCACCTGATGTAGGGAGAAAATTGGGTAACTAGGGCCAAAGGTACACCTGACTATCCAAAACTGTATGTGAGAGTAAACACAATGAAAAACAAACACCAAATAACAACAAACTTAGGAGATAGAGGAACAAATGCTTTCATATATTCATCAAATTGTCAAAATATATGTCCAGCTATAAGGCCTTCTCAGTTATAACCAACATACATTAATCTTTAAAGATAAATTTTGTATTTCAACTCTACTTTGACCTCCTTGATCTATCTTCTAGCTTTTCTACTATTGATTTCTCCTTTTTGACTCTACATAAGACTCTCTTAAATACATGCATGGCCACAAGTTGACCGATTGCAAATACCAAATAATTAAACCCTATATTAAATTCCAAAACAAGCCATAAGACAACTCTCAAAAAATACCTAACACTAAATTAAGTGCAAATCTCAACTTTAACAAGAAACCACACATAGACAACTTGATAAATGAAGACTCCAATGAAATACTCTCACTCGGTAACCTAAGGAATTTGACAACCAAAGGAACTTGAAAACAAAAGGAACTTGGAAACCAAAGAAACTTGACACTAAAGGAACTTGACAACAACCATGAACTCGACACCAACTACAAACTCAATGCCAACTATGAACTCAACAACCACTGCAAACTTGGTAACAATTAAGAAACTCGACAATGCAAGACATTGCAACTTGAAAACAAAAAGAAAGAAGGAAAATATATAGGATAGCAATACAACCCAAGATGTTCCTATATCACACACACACACACACACACACACACATATCAAGGATAACGTTAGTGGCTAATATTCATGAATTGGCTAATCTCACTCATTGACGACCTCAGATTTGACTTTTTTTTAACCTTTTAGGGTGGCTATGTCACTTGCACTTTAGATAATTTTGGTCCCATACTTAGGCCAATTGCCAATAATAATAAATAGGTATTTGTATTTTAGTGATGACTTTCTAATGGAATCTAATTTTTTAATGCGATAAATTAAATACTTTTGCCTACAATTTCCATGGATTATCTTAATCAATGGTCATATTTGCTAATATTTGGTTAAAAAATTAGATTTGACATGTATCTTTGTTCAAGATACTTTCTATGAAACTTTTTATGCTTTCTCACTTTCACCTAAAATTGATTGATTGAGGACAAGTGTCTTTATTTTTGGGATTTTCTTTAAAACCTGGTATCCTTTTAAAATTTTGGCCCAAAAAAGGATTTAGGCCATTGATTTAGGATCATCCAATGGTTATAAATAACAGGGGTAATACCCCCAAATCACCATCCAATAATTAGGAGGGAAACTATAATGATAAAAGTGGACTAAATAAGTGGACTAAATTTAACCTTCAAGTTTGATAATTAATTAGGCTCCACATAATAAAACAATAAAAATATGTTTTTTAGCTATGTGTACTTTCATCTATTAATGAAAGATTCGTGAGGATTTTATAGAATTTTCATATGATTGAAAAAAAGAATGCCAATAAAATTAACTTTTTTCCTACTCAAAAATAAACATTCACAAATAGAAATTATTTTTTTCCCATGAACTAATGTTTGATTGGCCAAAATTTTATACTTGTTTTGAAAGGGGTTTTTTTAAAGTTATCCCTTATCTATATATGTATGTATGTATGTATGTATGTATATGTATATGTATATGTATATACATATGTATATGTATGTATGTATATATATATACACATGTGTGTGTGTGTGTGTATACATATTTATATATCATAGAATAAGTTAGTACAAATAGACAAATAATGATAATCATGATCATAATCAAAATTAATAGAAATTGACCATAGGATATTTTCATTTCTGAACTCTAGACCAACTCTAAATAACAATTGGTTTGAGGATTTTAAATCATTCTCAAACCTGTGTAGCTAAATGCATGGTAACTACACACACTTGCATCACTGAGAAACAACACATATACATATACAAACAATGACATATAAGGAAGAAGTGTGATAGTGTGTAGATTCCTACAGGAATGACTATGATTGCCTCCCCTCATCTATCAAATTCACCAAGTGGGATACAAACACACATATATATTTCTTTATGTATGTGTATATGTATATTTATGTATATGTATATGTATATGTATATCTACATCTATATATACATACATATATTTATACGCATGTATATATTGTTGATCTCATTTTGGTTTTGACAAGGAAGTGACAAAACACCTAGTCTTTATCTAGCATAATTATAGTGCATAGTGCATGTTGATTGATTAGAGGGAGCCAAGCAATCAATGCAATCCAAGAGATCAAAGCATGTCAAGCATAAGTTTCTAGATAGTATAGTCAAGTAATACTACTAGTCAGTGTCGATCACTAGTATGTTCCAAGTAGAAAGTATTTTTCGAGTCACTCAAGTGCCACGCAATTTATACATGTTGAGTGATTCAAGTGTTAAGTAATAGTTAGTGTCAAGTTCTAAATAAGTCAATTTATAACATTCAGAGTACAATGAAGGCCGGACATCAGAGCCTTTGGATGTTGAGTGAACAATTTTTGGCATAGTTGTTTGTTATGGCACAAACTCTTATGTAAACTATTTTTGGCTGACATAATCATGAATTTATGATTATAAGAGATAAATATGGAGTCATATTATGAATCCCTATGCCATACATACAACTAACCAGATAAAGGGAGACATTAGATGGTAATAAGGATTAACCACAATTGTTGATTCTAAGCTAATCTATTTCCACCTTGTTTATTTAAGAAAGATAAACCCTAAGAAGTTTATCATTGTGATAGTAGATGAATGCTAAGTGTTGTGAGAAAATTCATGGTGGCTATGATGACTATGATAGAGTTATGCAAAGTAGAATCAATCTAAGAGAAACAAAGACAAGCAATGAGAGGATTATAAAAGATAGATTCGATCAAAAGGATCAAGATACAATTAGTAAAGAGGAAATTTAATATCAATCAGAAAGGTGATAACCAAAGATCAAGTGTTGAATCATTCTAACAGGTGATGCAAAGCAGATCTCTTAACCAAGTAGTCCTAATAGGCAGTTTTAAATCTCTTAACTGAGTGCTTACTTATTACGAGTTGAAATCCTTTAGCAAGGTGAGACCTAATAGTCTTTGTAAGCCTTTAACAAGACATACCCTTCATAGGGGATCATAGCTTATGATCAAACACTTTGTGTCCATAGTTGGCCATACTTTACAACTACAGTAGTGAAGATTTGTGGGTGTCATTCCCACCCTAATTTTACCTTCTAATTGGAGGGTTTCCAGGTAACCAATTTATTGTATTATGTGTTATTTACTTTAAGTTATGGATGTGATGCATAATAAGTTACGAGATGGATTTTGGTGATATGTTTTAGAGAAAAAAATTTTAAGTGTTGATTCGCCCCACCCCCCACAAAAGTTTTAAGCTTTCATTCACCACCACCCCCCCCTCTCAGAACTTACTTTCTCATTATTATTTCCAACAATTGGTATCAGAGTTGTGTTCTCTAGAAAGGAAAGTTTAATAGCTTTGGATGTAAGATCTTGAAGATGGAAGTATACATGTTGATAAAGACTACTAAGAACCAAAAGACTGAAATACAAGTTGCCCTCCATCAACTAAAGGAGGTAAGAGATGAACTATAGAATTCATTAAACAGAAGAAAAGAGATAGCTATTCAATAAGATGACACTCAATATCAATAAGTAGAAACTATTGGATTATTTAAAGATAGAAACTTAGAAGATTTTGATGCAACAATTGTAGATATGATGGAAAGGAACAATGCCCTAAGTGAAGAAGTCAGGAACCTAAAATTAGAACAAGAAGTTCAATCAATATTGTTGTGTAAGACAATTGAACTAAAGAAGAAATATGAAGAAGACAAATCCAAGATTGAAGAAGGAAAAATACTACTAGCTAACAGACTTGAAGAGAAGACATCATATGTGAAAATTTTTGCCAACATGCAATTGGAAACAATGAACTAGCTTATGATTTCAAATCAATAGCTGAATAGGAAAGACATTGAGATTACAACTTTGGAAACATAGAATATCCTATTGTAGAATGAATTGAAGGCTAAGAAGGAAAATCTTAACAAGCCTAGTGAAGCCATCAAGTACTTTGAAAAATTGATGCAAGCACCAAGGCCAAAGAATGACACTTCTAGTTTGGGATATTCTACAACTCAATAAGGAGAATCCTCTAGGAGTGGTGAACAAAGGAACAATAAGGGAAAGAATATCAAGCCCACTTGTCATTACTATGGAAAATTGGGTGTACAAAATATGTTTGCAAAAGAAAGACTAGAAATTAGAACCTTAAGAAGAAATTCAAGGGACAAAGTCACAACTGCAATAAGCAAGGACATCAGACACATGAATGTAGGACCAAGACCACCAATACTCAAAGATTTGAAGGTTATTATTACAACTATCAAAAGTATGGACACAAGGCATATGAATACAAATCCAAATCCAAGTGGACATCAAATAAATAGACAAAGGTACATTACAATGGAAATTTTTATGATTGGAATTAAAACATAATGTATAGTTGTCATTATTGCCAATAATATGGTAACATTCCTAAAAATTACATAAGAACACATTTCAGAGGTAACTGCAATAGATGGTTGAATGATATTGTATACTTTAATTATCTTAAGACTAGTCATATTAGCAGAAACTATCCAACTCAGCCACCTACACCAAGCAATGAAGGTAGCAAAGGAAAAGGAAAGGTTGATCTTGAAAATGTGAAGATACAGATTAACAAGACATGGAAAAAGAAGGAAGAGTGCAACAAATCAAATGCAGATGAGGTCACTTCATCCAATGGATTAGGTTATCACATCACCCCCAACTAGGAAATAAAACATATGCGTGGAAGTGACATTTCAAAAGTTATATTATGCATCAGTTTTAAATATCTAAAATTTGAAAAGATCATACTAGCATAAATTAAGATGCAATGAAGTGATTAGAACCAAGAGAAAACCTATTTTTTTTGTTGTTTTACATGTTTCTACCAAGAATAAAAGGAATTCTAGTTGTTTTTTAGTAATGTAGATATGGTAATATGATTTGAGCTTGCTATTTTAGCTAAACATGTTGAAAATCCTATGATAACTGAGTTTACAACTATATAAGCACTAAGCAATTAATGCTCAATTTTAAGGGTTATATAGTCAATTTTTGACTCATTTGCACCTACTAGATTTTGAAGAGCATGAATAGAATGAAGGATAATGACAAAAGGAGTTTCAGGTGTTGGAAACCTAGATTCAACTACTACTCAACATCATTCATCAGATTTGAGAGGTATTTAGCTTGTGTCAAGCTACATTGTTTTGTTTTCCACAAACCCTAGGAAATCAAAATGGTAGCTAGCTCTTCTGGGGAAATTAGGAAAGTAGGGAAGGAAGTTTCCAATGTTCAATTAATTAGTAATGATGTGAGATAGTCTCTATTCTGAGTGATTCTTGAGATTGTGTACAAGGGAGATCAGTCTAGTGCATTATCCATGATACCACCAAAGGTTTTAATGGTTCAGGATGTGAGATGTTGCTACACTAAAAAGATTGGAGAAGTTGGAGAAATGGAAACTAATGAAACCTATCAAAAATTATATAACAATGGAGTTTCGAAGGAGGAAAATAATATTGTCAAGTGAAAAGTGTTGATGCATGCCCTAGACTTTCCTCATGGGTTTAAAATTAAATGGATCATAATTATGTTGAGTGGTATACATGATAATAAAATTTGGTTAGAGAATGGACCTATTAGGATTACAAAAATGATTTTGCATAGAGTATCAAGGTACCCTACCCTAGATAGATTGAAGAAAATATAGAGTTATGCAAAGGAGATTATTAAGAAGAAAATAGGTGTCATATGGAACAAGTGAGGGATGTCAATTGATAAAAGTTTAGACCCATTTGTATCCTTTTTTATCCATGTGATAGCTCACAAATTCTTTTAGTCAAGCTTAATGAATAGTGTTTCATGTGTGGCAGTTGATCTCGCTTGTAATATTGTAAAGAGAGACTATTCATATGACGTGGCTGAGTTGCAACTTCAACAATTGTCAAAAAATATAGAAGCCATTAGGAAGGCCAAAAGTGCATATTGTAAGTTTGGATCTTTGATTGTTTGCATATTTTTCTATGTGAAAAACACATTCCCCACTTTTGGTAAAGATTCTTGGAAGACAAATAGGTCAATAGCACAACAAATAGTAGAGCTGATTGAGCAACTTGTAGATAATTTTGAGTCAGTAGTGACTTTTTATTTTAAGGATTTCAAGAAATTCATGAAGCAAAGATTGAGGATACCTGTATCATTAGTGGAACAACATTACAATGATGTGTGTTTCCTAGTTGACACAAATGAAATATATGTGCAAGAAAAAATACCCATGGCTAGATGGTTAAAACCCTTGCCATATGAAATCAATGTGGATGAAGCCTATGCAGCCATCACATCTCTATTGGATGAGGAAATTGACAAGGATGTTATATCCTTTTGAAACTATGATGAGGATAAATTAAGAATAACAATAAATTTACAGACTACCTTAGTAATCATAAATAAGAAAAAGATAGTAAAGAAGCTTAAAGAGAAGTTTGGTGAAGGTGGTGAGGACATAGAAGCAGAAGAAGAAGTACAAGGTCAAGGACCTTTGGAACTTAAACAAAGTTTGGGTGAAGATGCTAATGTAGAAAGTTCCAAGGGAGAAGAAGTCAAGGAATCACCTAAGATTTCCAAGTAGAAGAGGAAAGAAAAGAAATGGGAAGTGGAGAAACCAAAGAAGACTATGAAGAACTCTCAACAAAAGCTAGCTATACCTTTAACTAATTCAAGCACTAGGGTAGCCACTACATATGGCTAAAGAAGTTGCAAAGGCTAGAGGGAAAATGGAAAATGTCATAGTAGAGCCATCACAGTAGAGCCAAGCCAACCTACTCAAAATAATTTCAAGAGATTGAGGAAGTAGTATAAGCCACAAGAAGATTTAGATGAGGAGAAGATAGAGTCTAATTACTTGAGTCAATTCAAAGTGGCAAGCCACAATCCCTCTTCTAACATTAATAACTTGAGTGAAAATATTAAGATTAATTCAAATTTTTCAAGTTTCACATATGTTGATTTTGATAATCTACAAAGTGTAGAGAATTTTTTTATAGAGGAGGCCATATATGACATGATGGTAATTTTAAGACCACTCCTCTAGATATTTTCAACTCATTACCAAAGATTTTATATGATAGAGTTGAGCAAAAGTGAAAAATTAGTTTAAATACTAAAAGAAAAATTAGGGAAATTGCTTTAGTGCAAGTGATGCCTAAATTGGATAAGAAAATGATTGCTAAGGAAATGGAGAATAAAAAATGGAAATTATCTCCCAAATACCAAGCATTCCATATTTTAAAGAAGAAAATAAAAGATTTGGTAACTAAGAGTACATCAATTTGAAAATATTTATGGGTTATCCACTAAAGAAATAACTAAGAAAGGTGAGCAAGTAGTTACAGATATTGAAAAGGAGATCCAAGTTAAGAAAGGTCCTATAGAGATAGCTAAAGGAATGGAAGAGGAAGCCATAGTTGGAGAAGAGCAACAAGATGTAAAAGATGTATAGGTGTCGAGTGCAAGTCCCCCACATGATGACCAAGAGAGTCAACAAATGAGCATCAATGATGTTCTTGATACTACATCATAGAATGTTAATCCATTAACTAAAGATAATTTGATGAAAATAATAAAAGACTCTAAAAATGCAACACTTTTATGCATTAATTTAGCATTGGTGCAAGTGGAAGAGTTTCAAAAAGAAGAAGTTGCATCTACAAGGGAGGAACCACAAATCACATCAAATATACTGCCACAAGTTATAGAGGTAAACAAAAAGGAATCATAGGATGTACATATAGATCAAAGTGTAAACCTTGAATGGGACAATGTTAGACTAGAGACACCATCTACAATTCCAACAATTGTCATTCACATGAAGAGGTAGAGGCACAACCAACAGCTAAATCTTTTATGAGACTATACAATTCAAGTTTACTAGACATAGTTATTATTGACAGGGATGAAACAAAATAGAAAAATGTTAAGGAAGGAAGTCTTGTACATATTCTACCATCTCAAGGTGAATTTCAACAAGAAGGATAAAATATTGAAGAGGTTAAGATGACTACTACATCTGAGGAGAAAATTGCTATATAGATACTAGTTATATTGTCAGTCTTTACATCTCCTATTAGTAGTCAAGCTCTTCAAAGGTTGAATGTTAGCAAAAATGCTAATGATACTATATTAGAGAAGTATTGATATGTTGCATTCATAACTATGTTTGTCATTGATGTCAACATAGCATGGTTTCTGTGAATATTGGGAGAAAAACTATGAAAGATCTTATTGGTATAGAGAATGGTTTGATTATATGTTGATGAGTAGTTAAGAAAATCTTTTAGACTGTGTCCTGATAATGTGGTTAAGTGTGATGAGTCTAAGTTAATTGGGTATGGTAGTTGTACCTAATTTACTAAGAGAAGTGCAAAAAAGAAGTACTGAAAAATAGTGCTTTGATGCTTGATTTCTATATTTCATCTGAGATGCCATGAAGAAGTGCATAGTCACATAGTGAAAAAGTATAGTAGTGTGGTGATGTCAGCAAGTTCACAAGCCCTAGTATCACACGTGTGAAGTTTTGTATAGACTATGAGCCAAAAATGCTATTGTAATTTAATAAATTATCTTATTATAATTAATAGGGAAAGCCCCAAGGCCAACTCAAGGTATTATTATGAAGATATGGTATAAGGGAAATATTTTTTCCTTATTTGTAGTGTGTGAATGTACATGTATCAAGTGGGATGTGAAGTAAATTGCAAAGTGCAAAAAGGAGCAGAATGCTTACTAAATGTGAGAAAGAGATCCAAGGGATTATCGGATATGCAATATGAGATCTAATTATAAGATCTAAAGGTGCAAAAGTCTAGTTGATAGGATAGAGATAGAGGAAGGGAATACAATTTAGTTATATTATTTTGTAAGGAATAATATAGAGATCATTTGGACAATGGTTCAGTAGTCTTAACCTTGAAGTTGTTTGGGAAGTGGCTTTAGCTATCTTCCACAGCTCCAAACAAGGTCCACACAACTCCTAATAGGGTTGGAATCTCCTAATAGGGATTCAAAGTCTCCTAACAAGGACTCATATGTATTGAATGTTGTAATAGACTCTTAATAGGGTTTATCCTCTAACAAGGAATATTTATATTAGTACATCATGTTTTGGGTACCATCCCCACTAAGGTTTTCCCTCTGATTAAGGGTTCCCTAGTTAACATATGTAGTGTTAATTGTGTATGAGTATCTTATTGTGGTTTTAGTTTATATTACTCATTTGGTGAAGTTTTTTTAAGGTTGATGTTTATGATAATAGTTGGATAACTAATTCACCCCCCCCCCCCCCCCTACCCCCCTTCTTAGTTATATTAGTGGACTATATATTCTAACAATTGTATCATAGCATCAAGTTCTTGAAGAACAAGCTTAATAGATTTGGGAGATCGATGGAAAACATGTTCAGGAAGGATAGTCCAAGATTCGATGGGGTCAACTATGATAGTTGGAAGGAAAAGATGAAGAATCATCATTTTTGCATGGGTCCTAAATATTGGCTTTTGATAAAAGCTAATAAGACAATTTTCAATGAAGGAAAGCTAGAGGAATGCAATGAGGGAGAATGAGATTTGTTCATGTGTAACATGAAAGCTAGAGAAGCCCTATTATTAGCTCTTCTAGAGAATGAATACAATTAGGTAAAATAACTTCAAACTTCTCATGAAATTTGTAAAGCATTAGAAGTTACATTTGAAGGTGATGACAATGCAAAAAGAATGAGATTGCAAAATTGGATCTGCACATTTCAAGGTGCTAAGATGATGGAAGATGAATTTGTGAGAAGTTACATAGGTAGAATATAATAAATTATTGTAATAATCTAGTCTCTTGATGGAACTAAAGAAGAAGATGATGTTATATGGAAGAACTTGAAAATTTTGACACCACCATTCAAGAAAATAGCTCTGATGATTTAGCTAGTAATGCCCTACACCAAATATTTCACAAAGGAAATATTGCTTGGAAGATTAGAGTTTGAAAAAGTAGAAATGGGATAGTTTGGAGAACTAACTAGAGTTGAAACAACTTTTAGTGCTCTAAATATTTGACCTAATCTATTAAGAAATGCAAGCACAAGAGGCGATTTTGCTGGTAGCAACAGATTTGATCAAGACAAGAAGAATGAGGAAGGAATAGCCCTTATAGTAAGAAGAGAGAAAGATGGTAAGAAAATATTTAAATGTTGGACTTGTGATAAATTTTTTCATTATGCATCTAAATGTCTTAAAAGAGAGAAAAATTAAAAGGGAAAGTTCAAGCTTAGAAGAGATAAAAATAGAAATTGTTTGTATGCTAATGAGGATGAAGAATCTCATGAAAGAGATCAGAATGAAAGTGATGATGAATGAGGATTTGTGGCTATCAATGAAGATGATCTAAATAGAAGAATTAGATAAGAAAGGGCTTTAGTTTCCTAGGTTGAAAAGAATTCAGATTGGATAATTGATAGTGGTTGTTCACATCACATGACTGGTGATATGAATAAATTTGTTGAATTTAGAAACTATGATGGAGGTATTGTTAGGGTTGATAACAATGTAGCCTGTCATATCACAAGGATTAGATCCATCACTTTAGATGGAAGGACTAACACTTATAATGTTTATTTTGTTGATGGTTTGAAACACAATTTGTTTAGTGTTGGATAGCTAGCAGACAAGGGATATCAATTGTAGTTCATAGAGAAGACCTATATTATCAAAGATAAGGATGGTAAGATGATTGGAATAGGAACTAGATCCAAAGGTAATGTATTTCAGTTAAATCCTATTGAAATGACATGTTCAGTTGCAAAGGTTGATAATAGTTGGTTATGGCATATGATATTTAATCATATAAACTTTGACAATATTGTGAAAGTTAGTAGCACATTTGTAGTTAGAGACTTTCCTAAGATAACAAAGCCTGCTAATGTTATGTGCAAATAATGTGTTCTAGCTAAGTAGAAGATAGTGTCTTTTCCTACAAAGAAGTTCACTACCATAGAGAAGTTGGAGATCATTCACCCAAATTTGAGTGGTCCTTTAACAACAAGAGGATTCCATGATGAAAGGTACTTTATGATTTTTGTTGATGATTTCACTAGAATGATGTGGGTAGCATTTCTTAAAGAGAAATCTGAAGCTTTTGAGGAGTTAAAAATATTTAATAATAAAGTTGAGAATGAATCTAGTGTTAAGATAAAATGTTTAAGATTAGATAGAGGAGAAGAATTTACCTTTAGAGAGTTTAACATATTTTGTGACAATAATGCAATCAAAAGACAACTATCTATACCTAGAACACTTGAGCAAAATGGGATTGCTGAGAGGAGAAATAAATGAGTAGCAGAAGCAACTAGAACAATATTATTTGAGAATGATGTCTCAAAAATATTCTAGAGAGAAGTAGTTAATACAATAGTGTACACTCTAAACAAAGTGTAGATCGGAAAAGGTATGACTAAGACACCTTATGAGTTATGGTTTGGTCATTCACCATCAGTCAAATATTTTAGAATATTTGGGAGAAAATATTACATTAAGAGAGATGATGAAATTGGTAAGTTTGATCAAGAAATGAAAGAAGAATTGGATTAGATTGAAAATAATGAGACATGGGAATTAGTTTCTAGACCTAAAGACAAAAATGTGATAGGAACATAGTGGGTATTCAAGAATAAATGAATGAACAAGGAGAAGTTATGAGAAACAAGGTCAAACTTGTTTGTAAAGATTACTCATAGAAAGAAGGCATAGATAATGAGGAAACTTATGCACCTATAGCTAGAATGGAAGTAGTAACGATGTTCTTGGCTTATGCAACGAGTAAGAACTTCAAGTTTTATCAGATGGATGTCAAGTTAACTTTTCTAAATGGAGAACTTGAAGAAGTCTACATTGAGTAAACTAATAGATTCCATCTGATAGAAGAAAAAGAGATGGTATATAGATTGAAGAAAAAATTGTGTAGTCTGAAGTAAGCACCTAGAACATGGTATGCAAGGTTGGATAGGTATTTGACTAAGCTTGGATTTGTTAAAGGTACATTAGATGGTAATTTGTACTTGAGAAAAGTTGATAGTGGTTTTTTATCATTGTAGTATTTTTTGATGACATAATATTTGGAGGGAATGATAAATAAAGTGATAAGGTTATTGAAGAGATGGAAAATGAGTTTGAAATGAGCATGATAGGAGAGATGAAGTTCTTCCTAGGATTGAAGATTATACAAAGAAGAGATGGGATATTCATTTCACAAAGCATCTAAAACACTTGTTAAAAAGATTTGGATTAGAGAGTTGCAAACCTATTAGTACACCCATGATAATTGGTCATAAGTTATCTAGCAAAGATGAGACATCTAAAGTTGAGTATAACTATATATCTATGATTAGAAGATTACAATATCTGACTCACACTAGACCAGATATAGAAAATTTAGTTGGGATTATAGCTAGATTCCAAGATGATCCTAAAGAGTATCATTATGCAATAGTGAAGAGGATATTTAGATATTTGAAAGGAACATCTTATGGGGTTTGGTATGACATATCAAGTGATTTCACTTTGTGTACATATACTAATGTAAATTGGGCAAGTTATATGGATGATACAAAGAGCACCAATGGTGGAGCATTCTTTCTTGGATGAAGATTGGTTTCTTGGTTGATCAAGAAAAAAGACTATATCTCATAGAGTACAACTAAGGCTAAGTATGTTGTAGTAGAAAATAACTATAATGAAGTTATTTCAATGAAGCAAATGTTGAAGGATATTGGGATTGAGTTTACAAAACCTATTATCATTTCCTGTGATAACAAAAGTATAGTGAGTGTGTCTAAGAATTATGTATTGCATTCTAAGATAAAGAATAAATCTATCGAGTATCATATTTTGAGAGAGAAGGTGATAGAAAAGGAGATACGATTAGATTATGTAAGTACTAAGGATCAAATTGTAGATATCTTTACAAAGCCTTTACCTAAAGATACTTTTGAGTACCTAAGAGGTATGCTTGGGGTTATCCCTGAGTCTACTTATGAGTAGATGATGTAGAAAGTGCATTAGTCTAGTGGTATAGAGCACAATGGTTAGACTGGAGTGAATGTTGATGCTTACTATATGCAGGACTATCTAGTATGTATTGAGTCATTGAAAACTCTTGGTATTTTCTATTTGGTATTGAATAGTGTCTTTGGATACTTGAGTTGATTGAAGAGTTGAAGAAGTAATACTAACAATTGGTATGTAAAAATTGATAGTTATTTTGTATTTTTTTGGAGGCCTTTGACATTGATGCCAATGTGGGAGAGAATTTACATGAAAAACATCCCTTAAGAAATGGGGGAGAAGAACTCATAAGTATGTATGAGAAAGATATATCTCTTTAGGGATATTTAGAAAGATTCATGTAAAAGAAGCAAGATTATGCACCTGATGTGCCTCTGATGTATTGTGAGCTTTTAGTGTGAAGTGAATAATTGATGTATATCAAGAGAAAGGATTTGCATCTGTTGTGTTCAGATCTTTTAGTGTGTGAAAAACTAATGCCAATTCTAGTAGTTAGAGGATTTTAGAATGATGAAGAGGATTTGAGATGACAACAACAATAGAAACAACAAAGTATAGTTTGGTATTCTTGGAACTTAAATGTTTTTCACCTATGTTTCCATCAATGCTAAAGGGGGAGATTGTTAGCATGAATGTTGATGATACTATGTTGGGAGAGTATCCTAAGCATTGGAGAGTATTGATATGTTACATTCATAAGTATGTTTGTCTATAATTCCCTACCCAAAGATCCTTGCAACAAGGATTCATTACAAACCAAGATAATTTTTAAAAAAAAAAAAAGTATGGATACACATGACACTCAACATATGAGGATCACAGAGATCACAATGGAAGACTTAACCACAATTCAAACAACCAATGAATCTTCAAACACCACTACCAAACTAGCACACATAAATAGAGAAATAAAAACCAAAGAGAACAATAGAATGAAGAATCTAAGATTTGTCAAAGCATGGAAAATTAAGAAAACCCAAAGGGTACTTAAAACACCAAAAAGAGATCCCTAAAAACTAGTGGAGATGCCCTCTATTTTTCATGTAAGGACAACAATAGACATAAATTTTGCATGAGGAAGTACGACATGCCATGCAAGAAACTATCTTTTGTGGGAGGAAATGCACCAAATGATTCAAGGAAGTACTTGGTCCTACAACCAAAACACCCAAAACTGGTGTGGAGTTTCATGTGAGGAAGTACCAAGAGCTGCATGAGAAAACCAAGCACACCATATGAACTTCTGCAATCTCAAATGAGAAAGCATGACTTTGCACTAGAATCAAAAATAGCAAGTCATAAAATATTAAGGTAAAATGCTAAGAAGTGAATTTCCTCAAGACTAAGGAGAACCAGATCCACAAATTGAGGCATAGACATTCTAACATTATATTGAAAAATGGAAACTACAAAAATCATCTAAAACATAGCAATAAAAGAACATATTGAATGCAACATCATGGTGAATAGAAGCAACATTGCAACGAACAACAATAACCAAACTCATGCATGACTCCTCTTGACCATAATAGCATCATGAGACCTTGAAGGTCCTAGCCATCCCCTACATGTAACATCCCAAATTTTCAACTAGATAATCAGAGATATCTTACAAGGCCATCACTACTAAAGCATAATAACATCATAAGAATAGGAAATCTAACATGTTAAACAAAAGCAATAGATATTCCAACCAAGAAAATAACATCGTCTAATCATATGTTGAACATGATAACAAGGGAATATGTCAATAAGTAACATTATATAAAATGATATACAAGAATTTCAACAAAAGCATAATCACAAGAATGCATACTCTGGAACCTAAAGTGCCAAGTGAAAATATTTAGCAATGGTTACACTAGGACAATAGACCATCTTTGTACACCAATCCCCAATAGTGGTATAAGTAGATATGCCTCCCAACTACATGAAAATCATAGGTCCACTCCCACCATACTAATGGAGATAATGATCCACCCACAAAAACATATAAATAAAATATCCACCGCTAACACTCATGTCAGATGGTAATGATGACTGAGACCAAGATTAGAGATAATGCTTAAACTACAAGTCTTGGTTAGAAACTCAATGGGTTACTATGTAGGGACTGACATCATGGAGAGTTACATGGTATTAGAAAGCCCAAGCTAGTATTAGCAACAACACTTCCCAAAAAAAAGGTGTATAATGTAGGTAGTAGCACTCCCTCAATGGAAGGTGCACAATCATAATTTCTAATTATCTTAAATCTATTACCACCCAATATTTTTATTTAGTTATCACTTAAAAATTTCTCTACAAACCTTGGGAAAGGTCGCTAGGTTGCAAGATAGAAACCTCTCCTTATGCTACCATACCCTACCCATGCTCATCTAATGATGAGTTCCTATAGGCATGCATACTCCCAACCCAACGTCAAATGATCATAACACCACCGATATAAAAATAGGAGATTAGGTCTTGTAAGTCACCTGATAATGTATGCACACATACTTGTGTGTGGCATACCACCATCATGAAGATCATAACAAAAGGGCTAGATGAGAATGCAAGCAAAATATCACTTAACTAAAAACAAGCACTGGAGGATGGATGTGGCATATATCCCAATGCAACATAAAAGAGCAGTAATGGTCTGACTGACATCCAAACTGATGATCCAGTTTGACAACCAACATCAGCCAAAAAAACCCAAGAAAATAGGGTAGGACACAAAATGAGGTAAAAACCCCAAAATTGGAAAATTTCAAAATAAAAACCTATTTGGTCTTAGGGCACAAAGGCCCCAAAAATCCAATAAAAATATGGGTTCAAGCACTGTATACAAAAGTGGCCAGCATAATAGTGTGAAACCCCAAACCCTCTTCCTAAAAACTATTAAAATATTCATATTTGACCAACCAAGTAGAACCAACAAATAGAAATAGAGGGAAACACTAGTTCTCAGCCTCCAAACAAACAACTACTAGAAACAAAGATGAAAAATGAAAATGGGAGAGCCCTACCTTAAAGATAAAAGTGATAAAATGGAAAATAGCCAGGTAAAATAAATAATCTATAGATACTTCCAAAAATAATGGAAAAGCAAGGTCTCCCTAAGTTGGATCCAATGAGTCTGTTCTCATGAAGATCCCACACCTATAGCTCTCACAATGAACAAAAAAACAATCCTTCAGAAAAGGATTTTCAAAAAAGCTCTCAATTTTCCAAATTAAAAAAGTGATAAGTGAGGAATTAAATTCCTCTTTCAATACTTGTTCACTTTTTCAGTGAATACTCAATTAGGGTAAATAGCTAGTTAGACTAGCTAGACTCTAAATCGACCCAAATGAAAACAAGCTATTCCTAGTAATAGAAATTCATCTATGGTAAAGCTGCTAGAAATTAAATAAAGCCCAAAAAAATTGAAACCAAAATCATGGAAGGCCTTAACAACTTCATGCCAATGTGAAACTCTAAATGCACAAACACACTCAGTAGTCCAATCTCATAAGCCAAATGAGTTCAAATTTAACAATTCACTGGAATGTTTTATTAAACATTTAAATAAGATACATTGACCATATAGGGATGACATTGGTAAAATGAATAGTTGAATCACTAACTCCATGTGCCACTACCAAGGATAAAACTCTTGCACAATAAAACACATGATCAAATGCAATTTCATATAATAACATAGCCAAAGAAATAAATACATTAAATACCCAATTTAACCATTTAATCAATTATACTGAAATAATCCATTTACATCACTCATGTTCGCATAAAGTATAATGAAATAAGAATGAAGAAAATCACCATAGCATAAGTCCACATATAACCAAATCAAAGATATTTGCAAAATACCAAATAACCAGATATCATCATAAACCTATTTTCATCTCAAAATGGCATCAACATGCAAATATGATAAAATGAAAAGGATGGCAGTATAGCATCTATGATGCTGAAATCAAAGTATAACACAAATGAAATATAGCAAGAGTATCAAGTATCTCTCAAATCAAAATATAACAAGGTTCAAATTGCAAATATGAAAGGCACTACATCCTCCCTCACTAGGTGGAGGCTTACTCCTAGAAGCCGACAAAAATTTAGGGGTACAATCCTCTCAATCATGTAGCATCATCCCAAGTAGCAGAGGTCTCATCATCAAGTCCCACTGGAATCTTACCTTCTATATGTATGGGCTCCAATGTAAGTTTCCTATCCTCAACCTCCAAAGCATCCCAATCAAGAACATGGGTCACATTAGGAATATACTATCTCAAAATAGAAACATGGAAAACATCATGGAGGTGTGATAGGCTAGGTGGCAATGCTAGTCAATAAAAAATAGGACCAATCCCCTCAAGGATCTCAAATGGTGGATGAAAAAATGAGGTGCCAACTTAGAGCCTTTTCCATGATGAATGTGGCTCTTCCTCAGATGCACTTGCAAAAAAACCTGTCACCAACAGAAAAATAATGATCCAAACTATGGGCATCTATACACTTCTTCTACCTATCTTGTGTAGTAACCAAATTCTTCCTAATACAAAAAACTCACTACTCCATATCCTAATGCATCTTTGTACCTAAAATTACTCAGTCCCCCAAATGATCCCAAATCAAAGGGGTATGACATGGTCTATCATACAAAGCCTTAAAAGATGACATGCCAAGAGAACTATAATACCCATTGTTGTATGCAAACTCAACAAGGTATAAATACTCCTCCCACTTCAACTACTTGTCCATCACATACATGTGAAGCATATCTTCTAGAACTTGGTTCACTCTCTTAGTCTGACCATCGATCTCTAAGTGATAAACTAAAATTAAGTTGGGTGATGAAAGCATGCTAGAGAGACATCCACAGTGCTGAAGTAAATACTAGATCTCTATCCAAAATAATCTGATGAGGGATCCCATGAAAATGAACAATATCCTCCAATAAAACATGCACTATAGAGGAAGTTGTGTAAGATGCTCTCATGGGTGAAAAATGTGCTACTTTGGACAAATTTTCCACTATCACCATGATGACATAGGTAACCCTATGATAAAATCAATGGATAGCATATCCCATTTCCACTCTAGAATGGTATGGAGTTACAAAAGGCCTACTAGATGCCAATGCTTTTCCTTAACTCTCTAGTAGTTAAGACAACAAGCAACAAAATTAGCAACATTCTACCTCATCCCTGCCCAAAAGTACAACTATTTAAGATTGGCATGCATGTTCTTGGTGTTAGGATGTGTGGAATATGGTGCATAATGCACTTCTAACAAAACCAAAGTACAAAGATCACCCAACATAGGTACATAGATATGTCCCAAATATTGTAGTAGTCCATCAAACTCAATAGAATAACTTGAAAACCTCCCCTCAAGGGTACATCTAGACTCAATCTCCACCCTCACCGAAGTGTCACTAGGCGAAGCCTCCAAGATAAGGCCTCACAAATCCACTCCCAGTGACAAGATTGATATATCATGTCATCTCCTACTCAAGGCATCAACAGAACATCATCCTTCTCTTTAATACAGTGAAAATCAAATTCATGGTCATATAGGAATTTCATTTGACATTGTTGTGCATTCTGATCCACTTGAGTAAAGATATGTTGCAAGCTCCTATGATCACTATGCAACTCAAACTTGTGTCCCAGAAGGAAATGCCTCCAATGAACTATAGCATGCACTATGGCCACAAGTTCCAAATCATGAGTGGGGTAGTTAAGCTCATGGTCCTTGAGTTTTCTAGACTTATTTGCAATCACATGACGATCTTGTATCAACACTACACCCACACCTTCAAATGAAGCATCTATGAAAACCGTGAAATTAAATATAGAATTAGGCACTACAAGGACTATTGCACTTGTTAGAAACTCCTTAAGAGCATTAAATATTGTACCACAATGATCTGACCAAATATACATCTTCTTTTTTTAGTGAAGAGAGGTGATGGATGAGCTACATGTGAGAAATCCTTCACAAAGCAACGGTAGTAGCCTACCAATCCCATGAAGCTAAAAACTTCTAAAACATTAGTGGGTATTAGCCAATCCATGATAGAACAAATTTTCACTAGATCCACTGCAATACCATCACCAGTGTTGATATGCCCCAAATACTTCACCTTTGACTAGAAGAATCCACATTTACTTAAGTTGCCATACAACTAATGGCCCATCATGCATTGCAACACTTGATGTAAATGAACTTCATGCTCCTCAATGGTCTTTAAATAGATCAATATGTCATCCATGAATACAATGAAACACTAATCGAGGTAAGTGAAAAATACTCCATTCTGTTAGGATAAACCATGGACAAAAATAAAAACTACATGCAAATATAACCAATAACAAAAAATAATAGATCCCACAGAAATGAACACAAGGCACCAAGATTTAATGTGGTTCACCCAATCCCTGGGTTACGTCCACCAAAATAGCAAGTCTGATCTTATTACAATCTAATGATTACAACTTGATTACAATCTGTAATCCCTTACAACTCAATACTACTACAAGAATTAATTTCACATCACAACATAATGAAAAATACCCAACGCTAAACCATTTTATACAAGTATTAAACTACTTTAGGGTTATAACATGTCGGCCATATGTCGGCCATAGCCCCAAACCCCACTATTTATGAAGTATGTACAGTACTTTCCTTATCAGTCACCATAATCTAATAATCTTCCACTTGGGGACTGATCAAGCTCCACACTAAAAAATATTATCCCACTTGGAGACTGATCCTGTACCAATACCACTACCACATGGGACTCCCATTGGATCAAACCACCCTAGACTCTATTGTTCTTTTATTCATGTTCAGTCAAAAAGACCAACTAAAGCTGAAGAGGATTTCAGCTTCTCCCATGTTACAACCTTTGTCAACATATCTGTTGGATTGTCATTGGTATGTATCTTCTCCAACTTTAACTTTCCATCCTCCAAAACTGACCAAATGAAATGGTACCGCAACTATATGTGTTTGGTCTTAGAATGTAGACCTGAATTATTTGCAAGATGAATGGCACTCTGACTATCAGTGAACAAATAATTATCCTTTTGCGAATGTCCCAATTCTTCCAAGAAGAACTAAAGCCATATCATCTCCTTGGCTGCCTCTGTAGCAGCAACATACTCTACCTCTGTAGTGGATAGAGCATTAATCTTCTGTAACCTAGAAACCTAGCTCATAGCGGCCCCACCAATAGTAAAGGCATAACCTGTAGTACTCTACTTGGTATCAATATCCCCAGCCAAATCTAAGTCAACATAGCCCTGTAAATTAGTAGTAGAGCCCCCAAAGTGTAAACACTTATTGGATGTTCCTCTCAAATATCTGAGAATCCACTTGACAACATTCCAATGCTCAAATCTTGGATAACTCATATACCTACGAACGACTCCCACTGCATGTGCAATATCTGGCCTAGTGTATACCATAGCATACATCAAGCTTCCTACAGCTGAAGCATAGGGTACCTTGGACATCTTATCCTCCTCTTCCTATGTCTTGGGACACATCTCCTTAGTCAATTTCAAATGACTAGGTAAAGGTGTGCTGACAGCTTTAGCATTCTCCATAGAGAAACGTTGCAACACCTTCTCAACATAATCAGCTTGAGATAGCATCAATGTTCTATTCTTCCTATCTCTGCAAATCTTCATACCAAGGATTTGTTGTGCTGCCCCCAAATCCTTCATAGAAAATGCATGTGCTAATTGGCATTTTAGCCCCTTAATATGATCCATGTTAGACCCAGCTACAAGCATATCATCAACATATAAACATAAAATAATGTAGCTATCATCATCAAACCTCTTAAAATAAACATAGTAATCTAAATGGCACCTATTATATCCATGCTCATGCATAAAACTATCAAATTTCAGATACCATTGCCGAGGTGCTTGCTTCAAGCCATATAAACTTTTCTTCAATTTGCACACTAAATTCTCCTTACCTTTGACCTCAAAACCCTGTGGCTGAGCCATATATATTTCTTCATCTAAATCACCATGAAGAAAGGCTATTTTAACATCCAACTGCTCTAAATGCAAATCTTCAGTAGCCACAAGACTTAAAACAGTACGAATAGAAGTCATTTTAACAACAGCAAAAAATATCTCATCAAAATCAATTCTCTTTTTCTATGCAAATCCTTTTACAACTAACCTGGCCTTAAATCTTTTCTTACCTCCTTCCTCTTCTTTCAACTTGTAAACCCACTTATTTTGTAAAGCCTTTTTACTTGTAGGCAACTTGCACAAATCCCATGTCTTATTTTTCAGCAAAGAGTCCATTTCATCTTTCATTGCAAACTCCCACTGAATCTTAGTATCTACCTACACAACTTCATCATTACTTTCAAGTTCACCAGCATCAATAAGTAAAATAGAATGCAAAGACAGAGAAAACCTTTGTGGAGGTCTAATTTTCCTCGTTGACCATCTAACATTCACTGGTGTGTGTGGTATTTGTTGTTGCAGTTTTTGCACATCATGAGGAATGGATGGAACATCAGCTTTTGGAGTATCATCCAGCACTACATAATCATCTTCTTTCTTCTCATGTTGCTGCAACAGATCTTTGTACAACACTTTCTCATTGACTATGACATCCCGACTTCAAACAATTTTAAGATTTTCAAAATCCCAAAGCCTATAACCAAATTCATTAATGCCATATCCAACAAAGACACATTTATTTGATTTAGCTTCTAGCTTGGTTCTATTTTTAGAGTCTATATGAGCAAAAGCTTCACAACCGAAGGTCTTGAGAAAAGAATAACTCACCTTCTTACCAGTCCATGCTTCCTCTAGAATACCACAGCCCAAAGGAGTAGAGGGACCTATATTCATCAAATATGCTATAGTATTGATAGCCTCTACCCACATGTGTAAGGGCAACCCAACATGCAACCTCATGCTCCTTGTGCGCTCCATTATAGTCCTGTTCATGCGTTCAGCCACTCCATTTTCCTGTGGAGTCCTTGGAACAATTTTTTGTCTACGAATACCATTAGTGGAGCAATAATCTTCAAATTCATGACTGCAATACTCACCACCATTATCATATCTGAGACATTTTAATTTCTTACTGGTCTCATTTTCAACCAAGCATTTCCATTTCTTAAAAGTTTGAAATACATCAGATTTTTGTCTAAGGAAATAAACCCATACTTTTCTAGTTGTGTCATCAATAAATGTAACATAATAATGAGAGCCACCAAGGGAAGATACTTGAGCTAGTCCCCATACATCCATATGTATAAGCTCTAATTTCTCCTTTTTGTTTTCCTTCCCAGTCTTTACAAAACTCACTCTCTTTTGTTTTCCATACACACAACTTTCACAGAAATCCACATTAACACATTTCAAACCTGGTAAAACTTTCTTTGAATGAAGTACTTTCATACCTTTCTCACTCATGTGCCCAAGTCTATTGTGCCACAAAGCTGTATCAGAATCTACAACAGCTATTTGTTCTCCCTGCTCAACTGCAGAAATTATTCCTAAACATTCATTTTTCTCTAAAACAATCAAAGTAGTAGGAACAATATGACCTGTACAAAGATATAAGGTGCCTACTTTCACACCTTTTGCTACTACAAGGGAAACTTTTGAAACCTTCCAATTTTTATCATTAAAAGTAACTGCACAACCCTCATCACCGAGTTTCCTAGCTGAAATTAAATATCTACTCAGCCTTGGAACATGTCTTACCTCATGTAGTAGCCAATGATTCCCATTTTGCAACTTAATCTTAATTTTTCCCTTTCCAACAATTTGACAGGGTTCATTATCCCCCAAATAAACAAGCCCAAAATCCCCTTGGACATAATCAATGAAATAACCTCTATGAGGTGTAGCATGAAATGAAGCACCAGAATCTAAAACCCATGAATCATCAACACTCTCTAAAGACAGAAGCAAAGCATCCTCTTCAGATTTGTTACTTACTACATTTGCCTCCTTGTCTCCATCTGATTTATCTCCTTCATTTTTCTTTCAATTCCAGCAATCTTTCTTTTTGTGCCCTAGTTTCCCACAGTACTAACAATCATTTGGTCCTCTTGATTGAGACCTCCTCCCCTTTGACTTTCCTCTTGATTTTCCACGATTTCCAGAGTTACTTCCTCTTTCAATCATTCTGCCCCTACTTTGTGCATTCAAAGCACTTCTTGATGTAGATCCACTTGAGGATTTCCTATGAGTTTCCTCACTCAAAACAACACCGATCACATCATCATATTTTAGGGTACTAGATCCAGGAGCAAAATTACTCACCACCATTACCAAGCCATTCCAACTTTCAGGCAAAGAACACAAAATCAAGAGAGCCCTAATTTCTTCATCAAAATTGATACCCATAGAAGATAATTGACTAGTAATAGTATTAAACTCATTTAAATGATCTGCAACAGATCCACCTTCTACCATTTTCATATTAAATAAATGTTTCATGAGAAATACCTTGTTTGAAGCGGAGGGCTTTTCATACAGTGTTGCTAGGGTTTTCATAAAATATTCTATCATCTTTTCTTTTGTAATATTAAATGCCACCGATGGTGCCAAGCATAACCGAATGCTGCCAAGTGCCTTTCTGTCCAAAAGATCCCATTCAGCCTCTGACATAGTTCCCTGATTCTTGGCTTTTCCTTCCAATGGCTTCCATAAATCCTTCTGATATAAACAGTCTTCCATTTGCATCTTCCATAACTGGAAGTTCTGCCCATTAAACCTGTCAACCCTTAGCTTTCCCTCATCTTCCATCACTCCCACTCAACCATGAGACTCCCACTTAACCATGAGACTTTCCTACAGAGGATAACTAAAAGACAACCTGGCTCTGATACTACTTATTAGGATAAACCACGGATAGAAATAAAAACTACATGCAAATATAACCAATAACAGAAAATAATAGATCACACATAAATGAACACAAGGCACCAAGATTTAACATGGTTCACCCAATCCCTGAGTTATGTCCACCAAAATAGAAAGTCCAATCTTATTACAATCTAGTGATTACAACCTGATTACAATCCGTAATCCCTTACAGCTCAATACCACCGCAAGAACCAATTTTGCATCACAACATAATGAAAAATACCCAACCCTAAGCCCTTTTATACAATTATTAAACCACTTTAGGGTTATAACATGTTGGCCATATGTTAGTATTTATGAAGTATGTACAGTACTTTCCTAATCAGTCACCATAATCTAACACATTCTTCAAACTCATGAACATTGATGGCACATTGATTAACCCAAATGGTACAACCATAACTCATCATGCCCATATCATGTACAAAAAGTTCTTTAATGAATGTTAGCCTCTTGGATAGGAAGTTGATGGTATCCTGAATTAAGATCAATATTTGAGAACACTCCTACTCACTTCATCTAATTGAACAAGTCATCTATCCTCGACAAAAGATATTGGTTCTTCACCATCACCTTTTTCAACTATCAATAGTCAGTGCACAAGCATAATGATCCATTATTTTTCTTCATGAAGATGACTAGTGCACACCACAAGGATACACAATGATGAATGTGGCCCTTGGCCAACAATTCCTCTAACTACAATATGAATTCACTCAACTCTGAAGTGGTCATGTGGTAAGGGGCTCATGAAATTAGTTCTGCTCTTGCTACAAGATCAATGCAAAAATAAATTCCACATTGTGATGACATATTGGGTATCTCATTAGGAAACACATTTGCATACTCACGAAGGAGTGGATGATTATCAAGTATCACCATATGACTCTTTTCTTCCTCAAGATCACTAACAAATACTATGAATAACTAAAAACCCTTCTGCATACTCCACTTCAATTGATTAGCTAAGATCATCTAAAGTGAGACTGGTCTCTAGACTCTTAACAATTTCACCTACCCACCTATGTCATCAACACATTGTACTAACTTATAGTGATAATCTATAATTTCCTAATGGATGGATAACCAATACATGCCCAATAGAATTTCGTATAATTCAAGAGGTAGGATACAAAGATCCACTGTGGTGGTGAAGGTTTCCAAGTTCAAAATACAACCTCTGACCAAGGAGTCTACACCCACCTTTGAACCTATGGCTAACTCAACCTGCCACCTATCATGCTAACATACTATCACTAGCCCATATTACTAAGCAAGAGATGGTGAAATAAAAGAATCTAAAGCACCTAAGTCGAATAACTTTGAAGATGAAATATCATGTAAAGTACTTGTAACCATGATTACTATACCTTATTGCTCAACTTGATGGTTATCAATTGCCATAAAGACTCAATGAGTCCTACCAACATCTCCCACAATAGGCTCTGATCTAGCCACACCTTTGCCAGGTCCTATAGAAGGTTTAATAGGACATCCAAAAGATTAATGGTAGGGTTGGCCACAAGAATAATAGTTTCCCCCTAAGCTAGAACTTGCTCCATGACCATCCTGAGTAGCACTAGGATAAGCTACACTACCCCTACTAGAGTTTTGCTGACCACTTTGAGGAGGGTGATCCTACGAAGATTTCTAACCATGGCTTTGGTCATCTCCCTTCTTACCCAAGTCACCTACATTCTGACCACCTTTAGACCATTTTTTGCTCTATCAAAAATTATGACGACCACTACCACCTTGTGAGGGTACTAATTGGGCTTGGCCCATTCTTAAGGACTAGGTAAATTATGCATCATGTCTTGAATTTTGTGCACTCTGGTTTTGAAAACCTAATTTTCTATTGAAGTCTCTTGTCATATTACTTTCTAGAATTCTTGCCTTCTCTATGGGAACACAGACATCCCCAACGATAGAGTCTCGAAGGCCCCTAACAAAATGTTGCATGAGGAGTGTCTCATCATGTCAGTAACTCAAATGTTGTCTCAACCCAAGAAAATACTTTTCATACTAGTCTACTGTTATGTTTCCTTGTTTTAGCTCATGAAATTCATTAGTACGAGCTTCGCAGTACTATAGAGAAAGGAATTTGTCCCTAAACCTCTCCTAGAAGATCTCCCAAGTGAGATCTACCACACCTATATAAAGCTTCTCTTACTCCATATCCCACCAAATAAAACCATGTTCCCTCAACTATGTGATAGTGCAACAATCCTTCACATTTCTCCCATAAGGTAGTAGGGAGAAGCAATGCCCCATATCTAGTAACCAAGTCTTAGATTTTAGTCTTGTCCCTTGGCCATCAAATAATGGTAGTTTGGACCTTTGAAGTTCCCACATCACTTCAACCTGAGTGAAATCATCATTATCATTACAACCTCTCCATTGGTGCCTTCTACCACTAGGTGGTGTATGAGAATTTTCATGTTCACTCTCTTCCTCTCTATGCTCTAACTGATGCAAATCTTCATGATGAGATCCCTCTTCCTAATCATGACCCTATTGGCATTCCTCAACACAAGGTGCCAACCAAGAAAGAATCTCTTGTAGCACCAAAATTAATGCCCCAATTCCACTCTATTCTACCTCACCATCCTATCATTCCTCCTTATGGTGTTCTTCTTGAACAACTTGTTGGTTACCAACCCAACGACCAAACCTACACGTAGGAGGAATCACTATGGAAGCAACAAGATAAGGTCAAAAAAATATGTCACAAACATAAGAGACATAAGCATGAACCAATAAGATATCACAATATCAAACATATAATAGCAATACACAATAGAAAACACAAACATAGTGGAAGCATAACATAGAGATCCCAACTTTGCAACATGGGCCTTGATACCAAATGTAATGCCTTGCCTAGAGATCCTTGGAATAAGGATTCAATACAAGCCAAGATATAAAAAGGATTCAATACAAGCCAAGATATAAAAAATTTAAACAAGTATGGATGCACATGGCAGTCAACATAAAAGGACCATAAAGATCACAAAAAAAGATTTAACCACAATCCTGACAACCAACGAATCTCTAAACACCACTACCAAATTGACACACACAAACAAAGAAATGAAAACCAAACATGACAACAAAATGAAGACTCTGAGATTTGTTGAAGCATGGAAAATTAAAAAAACCCAAACTATACTTAAAACACCAAAAATTTATCCCTAAAAACTAGTGGAGATGCCCCCTATTATTTGTATGAGGCTGACAAAAAACATAAATATTGTGCGAGGAAGTACAACATGCCACATGAGAAACTTCATTTCACATAAGGAAATATACCAAATGACACAAGGAAGTACTTAGCGCAACAACCAAAACACCCAAAACTAGCATGGGATTTTGTGTGAGAAAGTACCAAGAGCTATACGAGAAAACCTAGCACACCATACAAAATTTCCACCCTTGTGCAAGAAAGCACACTTTCTCACAAGAATCCAAATCAAAAAATTAGAAAATGTTAACTTTAAAAGATAAGAAGCGAATTTCCTCCACACCAAGGAGTACCAGATCCACAGATCGAGACATAGACACTTGAACACTATATTACAAAATGGAAACTACAACAACCATTTGAAACATGGTAGTAAAAGAACGTACTAAAAGCAACATCACAGTGAATAGATGCAACATCACAATGAACAAGAATAGCCAAACTCATGTGTAGTTCTTCCCAACCATAATAGCATCATGAGACCTTGAAGGTCCTAGCCATCCCTCATGCATAACATCCCAAATCATCAACTAGATAGTTAGAGCATTCTTATAAGGATGTCACTACTAAAGCATAATAACATCATAAGAATAGGAAATCTAACATGCTAAACAAAAGCAATAGATACTACAACCAAGTAGATAACAACATTGAATCATATGCTAAACATGATAATAAGGGAATGTTTCAATCACTAACATAATCTAAACATGGTATCCAAGCATTCTAATGAAAACATAAATCACAAGAAAGCATACCCCAGAACCTAAAGTGCCAAGTGGAAACATCTAGCAATAGTCATACTAGGACAATAGACCATCTCTATACACTAGTCCCTAGTAATGGTATAGGTAGCTATGCCTCCCAACCATGTAAAACCCATAGGTCCACTCCTACCATGTTGATGGAGATAATTATCCACCCACATACAGACATAAAGAAAACATCCATGGCTAACACTCATGCCAAGTAATGATGATTGAAACTAAGATCAAGGACAATGCATGAACTACAAGTCCTATTTAGACACTCAATGGGTTACTATGTAAGGGCTGACATCATAGAGAGTCACTTGGCATTAGAAAGCCCAAGCTAGTATTAGCAACAACACTTCCCATAGGAATATGTGCAATCCAAGTAGCAGCACTCCCTCAACAAAAGGCACACAATCCCACTTTTTAATTATCTTAAATTTGTTACCACCTAGTATTTTTATTTAGTTATCACTTACTTAAAAATTCCTCTGCCAACCTTGGGAATGGTCACCAAGCTATTAGATAGAAGCCCCTCCATATGCTACCCTACCCATGCTCATCTAATGATGAGTACTTATAGGCATGCATACTCCCAACCTAACCCCAAATGATCATAACTTCATCAATGTAAAAGTAGGAGATTGAGCCTCGTAAGTCACTTGACAATGTATGTGCATGTACTTGTGTGTGGTGCACCACCACCATGAAGATCATAACAAAAGCACAAGATGAGAATATAGGCAAAATATCACTCAACTACAAACAAGCTTAGGAGAATGGATGTGACATGCATCCCAATGCAACATAAAAGAGAAATAATGGTCTTACCAACATCCAAATGGATGATCCAAGTCCATGAGCAATATCATGCCAAGAGAACTCAAGAAAATAGGGTGGCATACAAAATGAGGTAAAAACCCCAAAATTGGAAAACTTTGAAATAAAAACCCATTTGGTCTTAGGGTACAAAGGCCTCAAAAATCTAATAAAATTTAGGTTCCAACATTGTATAGAAAAACTACTAGCATAACAATGTTAAACCCAAAAACCTCTTCCCAAAAACTAGGAAAATATTCATACCTGACCAACTAGACAGAACCAACAAATAGAAATAAAGGGAAACACTAGTTCTTAGCCTCCAAAAAAATAGCTACTAAAAATAGAGCTGAAAAATGAAAACATGAGAGCCCTACCTAATAATCAAAAGGGCTAAAATGGAAAACATTCAAGTAAAATAAAGAATCTACAGATACTGCCAAAAATGATGGAAAAGCATGGTCACCCTAAGTTGGATCCAATGAGTCCGTCCTCGTGAAAATCTCACACCCATAGCTCTCACAATGAATAGAAAACCAATCCTTTAGAAAAAGCTCTCAATTTTCCAAATTACAAAAGTGATAAGTGAGGAATTAAATTCCTCTTTCAATACTTATTCACTTTTCAAGTGAATAATCAATTAGGGTAAATAGCTAGTTAGAATAGCTAGACTCTGAATTGACCCAAATGAAAATAGGTTATTCCTAGTAATAAGAATTCACCTATGGAAAAGCTACCAAAAAATAAAAATCAATTAAATAAATCCTAGAAACCTTGAAACCAAAATCATAGAAGGCCTTTACAACTTTACAACAATGAAAAACTCTAAATGCATAGATACACTCACTAGTCTAATCACATAATGCAAATGCGTTTGGATTTAACAATTCACCAAAAGGTTTAATTAAATATTTAAATAATATATGTCAACCATACAAGGATGACATTGGAAAAATGAGCAGCTAAATCACTAACTCTATGTTCCACTACCAAGGATATGAATCATGCACACTAAAAGACATGATCAAGTGTAATTGCCTATAATAACATAGCCAAAGCAATAATTGCATTAAATACCCAATTTAATAATTTACTCAATTATACTAAAATAATTCATTTACATCACTCAGGTGCACATAAAGAATAATGAAACAAGAATGAAGTAAATTGTCATAGCATAAGTCCACATATAAGCCAATCAGAGATATGTCCAAAATACTAGGTAACCAAATATCATTATAGACCTATTTTCATCTCAAAATGGCATCAACATGCAAATATGATAAACTAAACAACATAGCAGTATAGGATCTATGATACTAAAATCAAAGTATAACACCCAACCATTAAGTCATCTAAAATGAAACATAACAAGAGTATCAAGTATCTCTTGAATCAAAATATAACAAGGTTTAGACTACAAAACACAAGAGGCACTACATTGTCATTGATGTCAACATAGCATGGTTTATGTAAAGATTGGGAGAAAAATAGTTAGAGCTCTTACCAGTATGGATAATAGTTTGATTGATTGGTGATGTGTAGTTATGGACATGTTCCAAACTATGTCTTGATGATGTGGTTAAGTGTGTAGAGTCTAAGTCGATGGTGTATGGTAGTTGTACCTAATTTATTGAGAGCAATGTAGAAATAGAGTTCTAGAAAATAGTGTTTTGATGTTTTATTGCTATCTTTCATCTGACATGTAATGAAGAAGTGTGTAGTCACACAATGATAAAGCACAATTGTGTGGTAACATTAGCAGGCACGCAAGCCCTAGTATCACACGTATGAAGTTTTATATAGACTATGAGTTGACCGTGCTATTGTAATTATAATTTAATTAATTATCTTATTATAATTAATTAGGAAAGTCTCAAGGCCGAATCAAGGAATTATTATGAAGACATGGTATCAAGGAAAGTTGTTTTTCTTATTTTTAGTGTGTGAATGTACTTGTGTCAAGTAGGATGCAAAGTAAATTTTGAAGTGAAAAAAGGAGCAAAATTATTACTAAATGCAAGTATGTGATCCAAGGGATTATTGAATGCACAGTATGAGATCTAGTTACAATATTTGAAGGTGCAAAAGTTTGTTTGATAAGATAGAGATAGAGGAAGGAAGTATAATCCAATCTTATTATTCTATAAGGAATAATACAGAGATCATTTGGACAGTGGGTTCATTGGTCTTAACCTTGTAGCTATTTGGGCAATGGGTCTAGCTATCTTCCAGAACTCCTAATAGGGTTGGCATAGCTCCTAACAAGGTTAGAATCTCCTAATAGAGATTCAAAGTCTTCTAATAGGGACTCATATGTACTAAATGTTATAATAAACTGCTAGTAGGATCTATCCTCTAACAAGGAATATTTATATTAGTACATCATCTTGTGGGTACCATCCCCACTAGGGTTTTCCCTTTGATCAAGGGTTTCCCTAATTAACATATCTAGTGTTAAATGTGTATGAGTACCTTATTGGTTTTCAGTTTATATTACTCATATGGTTAAGTTTATTTAAGGTTGATGTTTATGATAATAGTTGGATAATTGATTCACCACCCCCCCCAGTTATATTAGTGGACTATATATTCTAACATCAAGTGCACAAGATATTCCATTGAAAATATCAAGACTAAGCTCCAACACACCTAAGAGTGTTGAAGTTATATCATTTGTGGATGTAAGCCTAGATGAGGTGATTGAGGTACTAAAGTTTGATATGAACACAATCACACCTAAAGAAATGAGCATTCTTCAAGATGTTCTACAAAGGAAGAAAAGGTAAGAAATCTTAAGGAGGGAGCATAAGAAAAAGAAATTTTTGCATGAAATCAAAGACATATTCATTGATGCTTTCAGTCTCCCAAAAATAACTAAAGATAAGCCTATTATAGAGCAACTTTTCAGCATTGTGGACAAAATTAAGGATGAAGACCTAGACACAAATGTCAAATTATTAGAATGGTCTAAAAGGAAGTTTCATACAAAGGTTTTGGAGAAGATATATAGTGCTATTACACTTAGATAGGTTGATCTAGAAACCAAAATACAAAATGTGAAGAAGGTGTTAGAGAACATTTTCTCTCTATAAACAAAGCTATGCAATGTTGAGATATTTACTAAGGAGAGCCAATGGGCTATTGACTAGATGCATGGATATTTTCAATTCATAGGTACCACACTGCAACAATCTCTAGGTAATAGTTAGTTACATTTGCAAAGGTTACTATCATCCTAGAGTAGGCTTGCCACCCTGCAAGAACATTATGCAAATATTTAGTTTACTTTGATCAGTATCCAATCCATGTTGACACCTTACATGGAAGTATTACACAAGGATCTAGATTATATAGAGACACTATTGAAGAAGGATTCCCATCTTTCTACACATAAAGGCTTAGTTGACCTTGCTGCCCAACTAGACATTCAATATCAATCCCTAGATGCAGCAAGAGGGAATTTTGATGCAACATCGAAGATAATAATGGAAATACACAAACAATTTTTGGATAAACACACTATTAGTGTACAACCCAATTGACATAAGTATCAAAAATAGTATTATAAAATTTTGGATTAAAATGTTTGTCAAGGAAGATATCTACTCAATGAGAGTAATTGAAGAAAACATAGAAATGAAGTACTTACTCAGGAGGAGTGATAAGGTATGGAAGATTGATAATATTTTTTATTCAAATACAAATTTTGCATTGACAATTTTGTATAGAAGTTAAGCATCATATATACATTATCTGACTTATGCACAAAATAAGGATGTATATGCCATGACAAATTGTTTTTGCCACTCATGTCAAAGGGGGAGATTGTTGATCTCATTTTGGTTTTGACAAGGCAATGACAAAACAATAGTCATTATCTAGTACAATTACAATGCATAGTGTGTGCTAAGTGATCAAAGTGATTTGAGCAATTAGTGTGAGCTGAGTGATCAAAGCATGTTGAGTATAAGTTTCCAAATAGGAAAACTAAGTAATATGGCTATTTAGTGTTGAGCACTAGTATCTATCGAGTAGATAGTAAGTGCCAAGTAATAGTTAGTGTTGAGTTCTATAGAAGTCGAGTTACAACATTTAGAGCATAGTGAAGGCTAAGCATCAGAGCCTTTGGATGCTAAGTGAATAATTTTTGGCATTATTTCAAGAATTATTTTGATTTCTTATAGGAGCATGACATTGCTATAGATAGACATATCATTTGGTCAGATAATTGTAAGGAAACTCAGGTGCAAAAACAACTTCCTACACTAATCTCTTAAGGAAAGTATTGTGCAAATTCTTTTTAAATCCTTACAATTTTAGATTCACTTTTGGTAGAACAAAAATATTGCAATCAACAATGAATATAGAAAAAAAATAGAGAAATAATAACACATAAACAAAGATATGCCAGTGGGGAAAAACTTTTTAGTAAAACAACACTACCCCTCAAAAACCTGCACAATGTATTATCTTCAACCCAAAAGTTACAACACAATTACAGTGAAATCTCTTTTAGGACATGGAAGACTTATCCAATAGCAACCAACAATACACTACTCACCCTCACAACTATCTATTAAGTATCATATGTTGAGAGAAAAAGTTGTAGAAAAGAAAATCAAATTGGAGTATGTGAGCACAAAAGAGAAGATTATAGATATATTAAGTAAGCCTCTTCCCAAAGAGAGTTTTGAGTATTTGTGAGGTATGCTTGGGGTTATGCCCCTTCCTACATCAGAGTAGAAGATGCAAGAGTGCATTAGTCAAGGGTAATAGAGCACCATTGTTTGTCTGGACTAGATTTTGATGCTTCTTGTATGGGAGAGTATATGTGATGGACAAAGTCATCTAGGACTCTTCTTGATTTGAATAGTGTCTTTTGACACTCAAGCTAATAAGTTGTTGCAAAATTTGATGTAGAGATGTTGGTTGCCTAAACCTTTGAAATTAATGTCAATGGGGGAGAAGTATTGCATGAAAAATATTATACTAATGGGAGAAGTATTATACTAAGGGAGAATTTTGTCATGAATTTGTAATAACAATTTGGTATAGGGCACATTGAGGTATATCAATGGGAGAGTATGATTGATGAAGATGATTTATAGTCTGACAATCTTTTGTTGGTATTCTTGGAACTAGATATTTTTCATCTATGTTGCCATCAATGCCAAAGGGGGAGATTGTTGGGAGATTGGAGAGATTGTTGGAAGGTTGGTTGGAAGCATAAATGTTGATGATATGTTACATTCATGATTGAGTTTTTCATTGATGTCAACATAGCATGTTTGATGTCTTCTATGGTATCTAAAGAAGAACAGTGGAAAGATCAAGTTGATATGGACAGCTAGTTGAGCATGATAACCACTTGAGGTTCTGGAGATACTTCTGAGTATCTGGTATATGTAGTTAACATCAGAAGTAGAAAGGATAAGTCTAGAAGAAGTTATGTAAGTTTGGTGATGTTTTTTCTAAGATAGAGTTTACATAGGCATGTTTTGGTAAATTTGTTATATCTCTTAGCAGAGTTGATATCTTGAGGATTGAAGTTGAGGACATGCAAAAGACATGTTGAGGATGATGTGGCTAAGCTCACTCACCATAATATTATGTGTACGAAAAGTTATTCAAGTTGCAAGGCAGAAGATTAAGTTTATCGCTAAGTGTAACATGTTTTTAAGGTGGTTCTATAATAATTAATTAAGAAAGAGTAACAACTAACTCAAGAAATTATTTTATGGACTTGGTATAAAGGATGGACATTTTCCTTTATGATGATATTGAAGAAGTGTGAATGAATGATTGAATGATTGATAGCAAGAAGTAAAGAGTGTGGAATGTGAAGTTGAGCAAAATAGTGTGGAAGTGAAGGAAACTTCATTGTCAAGGTTTTTCTGAGTGATCTGAGGTTTAGTATTTGGAATTGAGGTTCATGACCTAGTCTACAAGGTCTGACAATGATTGGTTTGGTTGATAGGATAGAGGAAAGAGCATAGGAAAAAGGAAGATAACAATAAATTACTTGTTTGAGTAGTGAGCTCTTCTTGTAGTTGAAATTGCATATTTGGGCAGTGGGATCTTCTTGCATACATTATACCACAACTCTTAACAAAGTTGACACAACTCCTAATAGGGTTGGAATCTCCTAATAGGGATTCAAAGTCTCCTAACAGGGACTCATTGTACTAAATGTTGTAATAGACTCCTAACAGGGTCCATCCTCTAAAAAAGAATATTTATATTAGTACATCATCTTGAGGGCATCATTCCTGCTAGGGTTTTCCCTCTGATCAAGGGTTTCCCTAATCAACATATCTAGTGTAATTTTCTATGTGCATTTTATTGTGGTTGTTGTTTACTTTGGTTGAATGGTTAAGTTTGTTTAATGAAGATAAGTGTTTTAATTGTTCGATAACTAATTCACCCCACCCCCCAAACCCCTTCTCAGTTATCTTAGTGGACTATTGTTTCTAACACATCCCCACCCCAGTTTTACCTTCTCATTGGGCAGTTTCTAGGTAACCAATTTATTGTGTTATGTGTTATTTACTTTATGCTATGGATGTAATAGATAATAAGTTATTGCAGTGTACATGTTAAGTTATGAGATGGATATTGGTGAATGTTTTGGAGGCAAAAGTTTTAAGTGCTAATTCACCCCCCCTCTCAAAGCTTTCTTTCCATTGTTATTTCCAACACACACACACACATATGTATGTATGTATGTATGTATGTATGTATATATATATATATATATATATATATATATATATATATATATAGAGAGAGAGAGAGAGAGAGAGAGAGAGAGAGAGAGAGAGAGAGAGATCATAATGGGTGAGTAGGGTTAGGCAAATAATCATAATCATGATTATAATCAAAATTAATAGAAATTGATCCCACATGGTAATTATATATATATTAATTGAAAAGTGTTATATCATAGTCATATCTCATAAAGAAAGCACACACTACATGAGAATTGATAGAATATATTAAACATAATGTCATATCTTCACATGGTCAGTAGTATTTCTAAAGTAGGAACTAAACTACTTGTCTAAGCAGTATCCATTCAGACACAAAAACTAGCTTCAATAGAGACATCACATTACTCCAAGATTGACACCACACCCTTCATCTTATGTACCTATGTGCATGGGAAAACATTGTAATCACACTATTATCCATCTAATGAAACTCAACATTTTATATATAAAATATGGCATCTAATAGAGATATATCTAAATTAATGAGAGTGTTGAGCCATTTAGGAGCATACATAAGATATCCTAGGAGATAGAGGAGATAGATGTATATTTGCATATAGACTCATAGAGAGTATTTTTAGTGGAGACTAATTTGGATATGGATGTAGATGCTAAAGATCTCAGGACCCTAGTATTCTAACTCTATGATCTACAAAGAGATATTGTAGCTGTAGGGATGGTTCCTACTTTGAGGCATTGTTCACAGCTCATTGATCCTACATCAAGGTTTATAGTATTGGGAGATTTTATGCCTAGAATAAATGATAAAGAGTATCCCAAGCTACAACTGACGAGGAGAATAACACATAATAAATTTGGAGGGAATGGAGGATATTATGGATGGGGAGGAAGGGGATGAAGAGATGGTGGATAGGGAGGAGGAAGAGATACACATATTTTTAGGTGTAGATGTAATACTTGGCAATAGTCTAGTTATAGTTTAAACCATAGGTGAGGCCTCGAGAATAGACATAAAGATAAGGATAGGATGATCTATGGACACTTGTATAGCTTGTCTACATGCAAAAGTGCTTAAAAAAAACACATTTGGATGCATGAAATATTTGAATTGCCACATTGCAATCATAGATGTTCAATTCTTTGATAAGGACTAATACAAAAATATACTAATATCTAATGGTTGAGGTATCCCTATAAACATTATACGTGATCAGTAAAAGTTCATTTAATGGTTTAAATTGTATTATATGTTTAATAGTTTAAATTGTATTATAGGTTCAATGGTGTAAGTTGTATTATCTAGCCCAATATTTTGAGTAGGTTTAATGATTTAATTTAATATAAGTCGTTAATGTGAAATATTAAATTTAAATATATTCTAAGCATAATATAAGTATTAACTTTACAAACACATTAAAAGTAGGAATTTGTCTATAATTACAAAACATAAACATAAAAAAAAAAACATTTTTCAATAATACAACATTTTTTATTCATACAATTACAAAAGACAAATAAAAGTTAAATAAAAAAAAAAATAGAAAAAAAAGTGGGGCCACGACCTCAAACTTGATCAAGTAACACTTCAATCCATGTTATGCTTTGTGAGCCTCTTGCAATGAAAATGACAACACAATACTATGTTGTATTTTGGGCTGATTGTGACAACTTGGTGAGTAGATCTTGGTTAACGCTAGGTGGAACCTTCATGGCAGGATGTACTTGATTAAGTTTGAACCACTAACATATATATATATATATATATATATATAGATTATATAAAAATTATTTTTGAAAGTTACATATTTTTGCTATACCTACCGACTATAAAACTTTTGCTTGATGTCGCATACATCTAAAACATTGTTAAAATGAAGATTTAAAGTCTAAAATATCTAGTTAAGAGTCGGTGGATATTGTTTAAATTCTTATGTCCAAGTTATTATCCGCATTATAATCTAAGAAAGCACAACTTCCGTGCACATATTTCTTCCATGGGATCAATCATGACTTGACTTTATCTTGGCATACTTGTTTCTTTCTTGCTTTTACAAATATAATATATTCATCGCAATATTAAAAACACGTTAATTCAATCCATCTTGCAGCAAAACAACATAATAAGAACATAGTTTTCCAAATGAAATATTATTATTATTATTATTCAATAATGAAGTTAGGAATGAGTAAGATCTTCACGCTTAATTTTTAATTCATAATACAACCAAAAAAAAATTGATCTAAAAGTTGGTAGAATCAAATTTTGATCAGAATTCAAAAAGTATCAATATATAAAAATATTTTAATGAAAATGATAAGGATGTTATGCACAGCAAACTAATTATACAAATTATACATGGATAAGGACAAAATATATAAGTTTTTTATATTCACAATATACCATAGCATGAATTGAAGAAAACTATAACAATAATTTGATAGTAACCGCAAATTGTAATGTTTTTAACGCTTGTAATCCTTCTCCCAAAAAAACAAAAACACATTCATTCACGTTGGATTAATACTTTTTCCATGGAGGGACATTGATTGAAGAAATGAATCTTTTTGTGTCATTGACATGTGTGGTGATGAATGATTTTTATGGCAATTTTCTTTCCATGCTTTGATTATAGTGTTGATTTTTGTAAAATTTTGAACACGAACTCCACTACGCCACGTTTGGTAGACACTTGTTTTAGAGTTGAATAATAATAATGGGAATTGAGAATCTCAACTAGTTTGATTTGAAGAAGAAAATCCATAAGATCACGAGCAACCCAATGTCCTTTCTGAAAAAATAAATAGTAAAAACACATGGTAGGATTTTTATTATTATAATATATTAATGGTGCTATGTTCAATGGGTCTCATTCCAAGCAACAAGAATGTTAATATTGTGTGGACACATAAGCCCATGATAAATACAAAGTTAAGGTTTTCATTTGTACAAGTTTGTTGATTATTTTGCTCGAATGGATTTGATAAATTGGTTTTATATAAGAATAAATTTTGACATGTTCATTCTTAATAAAATATTCAGGGAGTGAGAGTTGGGTGATTTATATTGTCTATATATTGATGACAACAAAATAAAAAGCTAATAGTTATAAGCTTCTACACATTAGAAACTATAAGAGACTTGCTAGTTATAATAGTTAAGCTCAAATTATAACTAACATAGTCAAACTACCTAAAAGTCTTACCAGTATAACAATCATTAAAATATTTCCTTAAAATTCAAAAACAATCATTAGAATATTTCCTTAAAGCTCTCACATGAGCATACGAGGAAATAATTTTAGAAAACTAGGACAAAGTATTAGCAGCAAATACCATAACTAAAACAAGGCTATCATAGCCATAAACAACAACACATCAAAGAGGAAACAAGAGCCAAAAAACTAAACCTCCTTTGGCTTCTATTTATTTGACCACATCATTTGATCCCAATCATCTATGAGGAATATAAAAAGTTCCTTGAAATCACCATCTTCAGTGTCCTTTTCCTCGAGCATGTCCTTCCATAGTAAGCTAAGAGTAGTAGTTGAGGATTACATCACCTTAAGGGAAAACCATGAAACCTATCATCTATGCTTATGATTTCCTTTTTAACTTTATTAATCTCCACCCAAAGAGTCTCATATTTTCTACAATTCCCTCTAGAAGCATTTTTCTCCTTAGTTTTTATTTTTTCCTTGTCTCTTAATAGGAGATATGACCTTGACTTCAATCTCAACATTGTGTGAGAGGTTTATAGATTCAGTTTTTAAACTTCTAGAAATCTGGAAGGAGCTATTGGCAGTAAGAGAATGGGTCTCTTTCCCAAACATTTTTCTCTATATTTTTCCTTTCACTAGCCTCGATTTCCTTTGATTCGAACTCTCTTTTATTTTATTTTATTTCCCAAGAGATTTGACTGCAAGTCTAGTGGAGTAGCGAGACGTACTAGCCTCTTAAATGTAATCTTTACATCTTAATCAATATGTTGAATCTTGAATTTGGCTTTCTTGGGGGCATTAGTCTTCTAGTGTGAAGGGGGGTAATTTATATTCTTGTCTTTCAACATCTCCATAGATATTAATTTTGGAGAATAAACCAAGGAGACTTGGGAGTATTAGGATTATTAATACATTTATTTTTGCTAGGGCTATAGGAGTCCAACAAGCTAGTCGGTGTGGGGTTGAGGAAACAAGGGTTTCTTGCATGATAATAAACTAGGATGTTTTAGCAACTTCATTAGAACCTAGGATGGCAGTTTCCCTTCCCTAAAAGGTGCTTTGTCACACTAGGTAGAAAATGAGTCTCCTTCAACAAAAAATGTCCCCCTTTCCAAACCAATATTATCCATAGATTCAAATGCAATATTGCCATCTTTGCAGGTTTGTTGTAAGGTAAAAACATCAAACCTTACTAAAAGAGGTCTTATATCTCTTAGGGTTTACTAAACTTTTCCACCTGTTATTATTTTGTCTCTGGTTGCTTGAATAATAAGCTTAGAGTCTCGTTCAATTTCCATGACTTTAATGCCAATCAAAAAAGATAGCTTTAGGCCCCATAAGAAGGTCATCACTTCCTCCTAATTACAAATATAAGCCCTAAATTTTCTAGTATAAGAAATAACTAAATCACTTTTGTGATCCTCAATCAACTCACCACTTGTATCTAGGACCAATCTAGCCACACTATCAAAATTCAACTTGAACCAATGAGGGTGAGGAAATTTCCAAACTATTTTTTCCCTATAAATTTTCTTAAAATCATCAAACTTATAGAAAAATATTGGGAGCCTCCAACATTTTGCAAGCCTACAATCCCAAGCCAGAGGAGGATCAATGGTGATTTGCCAATTGTTAAATCTAATATTTTTGAAATATTTTATTGAGGATGGTATGCACATTATCAATAGTTTTTTTAATGTCCTTGAAGATCTCTTTCTACATCTCTTTCCACAAGGATTGACAAACATATGGAGGTATTTACCACCATAGCTACTAAATGAAGGGGTGACTTGATAGGAACTTCCAATTAAGAAAAAATTGTTGGATATTCATGTCAAACATCCATTGGAGGTTAAATGTTTGCAAGATATTATGCTAGATATGTGAGGCAAAAGGATAATGAATGAAATGGACTTGTTGAATTGTCTCTTATCCATCTTACAAATAGCACATTGATTAGGAAGTTGAAAATTTCTTTACATAAAATTTCTTTGAGTTATAATTTTATCATGCATAGAAGTTCACTAGAAGAAATTAATCTTAGGAATGAGTTGTGACTTCTAAACTTTCTCCCAACAATTAGGGTTGTCATTGTACTCGATTAATGGGTATGTGCATGATCATGGTCAACCAAACTATGGCCTTACGTGGCCATGGAAAAATAACAAATCAGGGTTATGTTAACTTGACACATAATTTTAAAGTATTTATGGGCTTTATATCAAAAATTTGTAAGAAAAGAATTTGTAGGAAATTGAATGTAATTTCTAAACTACTAGGCGTTATTTGCAGAAAAAAAAAATTTGATTTATCAAAATTCTAGATTTTAATGGAATAATACAAAAAATTTAGGGAAAAAAAAAAAAAGTGTATGTTTGACCACCTTAATCAAAATCAAATGATAATATATTTTAATATAATTAGAGTTTTGAAAAAGTAGACCCATGCCCAGATGTGACACATATTTTTGGGTATTTTTATTCCAATTAAATAACTAAATATGAGTTTCGTACTATAACTTTTTGAAAATGAAAAAGCTTTCGTGTTTGACAACCTTAACTAATTGAAAACTTTACAATTTTATTTTTCTTATACTAGATGAAGCATAGAATGTGACACAACTTTTGGATTTCAAAAATGGTATACCATTTGAAAGTTATAGCTATTTTTCAATCAATATGTCAATCAACAGTTTACACACATCTTCATTAAAAATTAACTAACAAATATTTATCGAACTCAAAATTTGACAGCAATTATATCGATGGAATCTTGAGAGCATTATAAAAACCATTTTGTTTCATTGAATTTCAATAAAAAATATATTGTTAGATGGCTACTTAAAGTTTGAATGTCACTAAAACTTGTCTCAAACACATTTTTTGAGTTGACCAAACAGGTTTGGTAAATACCAAGCCTAATCGAGTACCCAAAAAGTGGTGGCCCAAATTTTACCCAATAATTCATAGCCCAAATTTTGGAGGGAAACCAAAATTTGAGAAGTGTGGACATCATTATTATTATTGACTATTATTAGTATATATAATGATTATTATTATTAGTATAATATATCATAATATTATATCATTATTATATATAGTAATACTATATAGATGATTATTAATATTATTATATATAATCTAGTAATATATATTATTATTATATTAAAATATATAGTATTGTATTATTATTATTAAATATAATATTATTATGAAATGTGTTACCTATGACTCCTTTGGATGCATTCAGTCAAACCAAATAGATCATCATATGTTGTCATGAAATGTATCAAAAGGCATCATAGGTTATCTAATGACCCCTTTCAACATACTCGATCAAACCAAATAGGTCCCTAGGGGTCCTAGGACCCATAGGGACATATGTTGTCATGAAATGCATCGCAAGGGGTCATAGGTTATCCTACAACCCCTTTCAATGCATTCAAACAAACTAAATAGTTTCCTAGGGGTCCTACGTACATATGTTGTCATGAAATGCATTGAAAGGGGTCATAGGTTATCCTATGACCCCTTTCTATGCATTCGATCAAACCAACTATGTCCCTAGGGGTCCTAGGACCCCTAGGGACATATGTTGTCATGAAATGCATCGAAAGGGGTCATAGGTTATCTTATGACTCCATTAGACACATTTGATAAAACCAAATAGGTCCCTAGGGGTCCTAGGACCCCTATAGATATATGTTTTCATGAAGTGCGTCATAACCTATGAACCCTTTTAATACATTCAATCAAACCAAATAGGTCTGTAAGGGTCTTAGGACCTATAGGGACATATGTTGTCATCAAATGCATCAAAAGGGGTTATAGGTTATCCCATGACCCCTTTCAATGCATTTGATCAAACCAAATAGGTCCCTAGGGGTCCTAAGACCCCTAGGGACATATGTTGTCATGTAATGCATTGAAAGGGATCATAGGTTATCCTATGACCCCTTTTGACACATTTGATCAAACCAAATAGGCCTCTAAGGGTCCATGAAATGCATCGAAAGGGGTCATGGGCTATCCAATGATCCCTTTTGATGCATTCAATCAAACCAAATAGGTCCCTAGCGGTCCTTGGGACCCCTAGGGACATATGTTGTTGTGAAATATGTTGAAAGGGGTCATAGGTTATCTTATGACCCCTTTCGACGCATTCGATGAAACCAAATAGGTCCTTAGGGGTCCTAAGATCCTTAGGGACATATGTTGCAATGAAATGCATCAAAAAGAGTCATGGGTTATCGTACGACCCCTTTCAATGTATTTGAACAAACCAAATAGGTCCCTAGCGGTCCTATGACCCCTAGGGACATATGTTGTCATGAAATGCATCGAAAAGGGTTATAGGATAACCTATGACCTCTTTCAATGCATTCAATCAAACCAAATAGGTCCCTAGGGGTCCTAGGACCCCTAGGGACATATGTTGTCATGAAATGCATCAATAGGGGTCATAGGTTATCTTGTGATTTCTTTTGGATGCATTCGATCAAACCAAACAATTCTCTAGGGGTCCTAGGACCCATAGGGACATATGTTGTCATGAAATGCATCTAAAGGGGTCATAGGCTATCCTATGACTCCTTTTGGTGCATTCGATCAAACCAAATAGGTCCCTAGGGGTTATAGGACCCCTAAGGACATATGTTGTCATGAAATGTGTCAAAGGGTCATAGGATATCTTATGACCCCTTTCGACACATTCAATTAAATCAAATAGGTTCATACGACCCTTAAGGACGTAATTATAATATATGGCTATATACTAAATAGAATAATAATCATAATATATGACTATTAAGTATAAGAATAATTATAATATATGACTATATAATAATCATAATAATAATTATTACTATATTATATTTAATAAAATACTAATATATAATAATATACAATTTTATTCACATTGCCCATACTTGCCAAATTTTGACTTCCCTCCAAAATTTGGCTGTCCATATTAGGTACCCAATATCATATTGGGTATCCTGTCTTGGATCGGATACTCGAAATGGGATCGAGTATCTAAAATATTGGCATACTTTTTCCAAAATATTTTGTCATTACACACCCAAAAATCACATTTTTTGGGGTTCATTTTCATGGATTTGAAGAAAAGTAATTTCTTGGGGCTCATATGATCAAAAAAGTTTTTATAATGTATGATTAGGTATTTGATATTGTTGTCTGAATATGGTGCAGTAGTCATTGAAAGACTAAATGAAAAAGGAAGGTATCGAATGAAGAAACTGCAGCATATAGGGAAAGGGACAAGGTAAATCTCTGAAGGAAGAGACAAGGTATGTTAAATGTGAATCAAGTCGACGATGTATTAATCAAAGGTGAAATCATAGAGTTAGATAATGAATATGTATAGTTGGGGAATGAAAATGTATTAATTGATAATGATAATGCCAAGATTAAAAATTTGGAGAATAAATTTTTTTACTAGTTCATAATGTTAATTGCATGATTGACCATGTCAAAAATGAAAATGCACAGGAACATTACATATCTCCTATTTATAATTGACATGAAGGTCCTAGAACACCAAAATGGATAGTTGAAATTGATGAAATGATTATTACCAATTTGGAAGGGAAAAAATCACAAAGAACCATTTAGTTATGGGATCCAAGACTATATAAGATGTTTTTCAAAAATAAGACAGTGGTGGAGCAATGTAACTTTTTTATGCACTTATTGAAGATTGAAAAGATGAGACCTATGTTTTGAATAGACGATACATGTCAATAAAAATTAGAAAGAAATGTTATTATTGTGAAGAATCTTTTCAGTGCTCTCAATAGCATTGGGAAAAATAGTAAGGAGAAGGATAAGAGAGTTGATCAAGGGTTTATTACCACCTCTTTGGTAAGTCATCATTTTAAAAAGGGTAGATATATGAGACAAAATTGTATTGACTTGAACCTAAATCATACTACTTTGAGAAGAGCACTTAGTAGATGAGAGAGAATTAACAGTCCTCTTCAAAATGAAATATGGGATTTTTGTGGGAGACTTCCACATTTTGACAAGAAGCTATCTGATGATGTGAATGAAGAAATTACACAGTTTTGGCACTCTAGCTCAAGCATATAACCCAATGCTAAAGACATATTAAAGTTAAGAATTTGCATCAAAGACTACAGGCCACATCCTAAACATTATTTGGAGGTATTTAAAACCATGTTGTTCAAAGAATTTAGAGAGATTCATCCAAGATTACATATATCACAAAGGGATTTTGAATCTTTGAAGCCATTTTATTGTGTGCCACTTAAAATTTGAAATACATGTTGTTGCAAATATCATGTCTAGTTTTCTATGCACCATGAACTATTATGCTCCATCTATTCTACTTTGTATAGTAAAGAAATGTTGGAGAATTCTGGTGCTAGTGGGCTTCATAAATAATCAAGAGATTTGCTAGATCAATTTTTATTTCATAGATTTGATGGTTGTTTCTTTTATAGAGATGCTTTCTTAAATGAGAAGTGTTCAAAATGTGGTGGCTTATCCAAGTTTGACACATGTTTCTATGAAGGGTGCGAACAAGATCTTGGGAGGACAATAGTAAAAAAAATGGTATATGAAATGGTGAAATACACATTGAAGAGTGGGGATGAGGGCTCTAGATGTGAATTGGTTAAAAAAAAAATTAGCATGGCTAGTTTTATTTCAAATTTCAAGAGATATATTTTCTACAAGTATGCAAGGCATAGTCACAGGTCTCAGTGGTTGGATCAACAATTTAGAATGTGTAAGGAGACTTTTTCCATTGGCACTATTATATTAGTTGTTGACTTTGTAGAGAACTACACATTGCAACCTCAAAATGAGACACAATCTCAGTATTACAACTCCATTCATATTGTCATTTTTGTTCACATAACATATAGACATGCCCCTGATAGTGTAGAAGATAATCCAAGGATTATTAGATTTCTTATAGGAGCATGACATTGCTATAGATAGACATATCATTTGGTTAGATAATTGTAAGGAAACTCAGGTGCAAAAACAACTTCCTACACTAATCTCTTAAGGAAAGTATTGTGCAATTTTTTTTTAAATCCTTGCAATTTTAGGTTCACTTTTGGTAGAACAACAATATTGCAATCAAAAATGAATACAGAAAACAAATAGAGAAATAATAACACATAAACAAAGATATGCCAGTGGGGAAAAACCTTTTAGTAAAACAACCCTACCCCTCAAAAACTTGCACAATGTATTATCTTCAACCCAAAAGTTACAACACAATTATAGTGAAATCTATTTTAGGACATGGAAGACTTATCCAATAGCAACCAACAATACACTACTCACCCTCACAACTATCTACAACCCTCAAAGTGCTTATATAATGCACTTTCCATTTTTAGGGCATCTTCCAAAGATAGCTCTTATGCATCATAAAAATTTGTCATAACTGTTTTGATCATGATTTCCTTACATACAATTAAATATTCCAAAGATATCTCTTATGTGTCATAGGAATCTGTCATAACCATTTTGGTCATGATTTCTTTACACACAATTAAATATTCCAAAGATAGCTCTTAGGCGTCATAGGAATCTGTCAAAATTGAAGATGCTAACTAATGCAAGTGGAGTGAAACATTAACATGCCAAATAGACATGTACACTCACACTTAATTACATTATTTTCAAAAAATACATATACAAAACAAACAATAAGAATAGGGATTATCCAAGGTTGAGACACCTTATTCCTAACAATAATTGCACAAGTCAATTCAAGAATGCTCGTATGTTTTATTGGTTATGTAGGATGCATGTAGAGAGGGGGTACCTCAGATTTGGAGTTTGTTGATTCTGGCCATGGGAAAGGGGAACATGATGGAGTAGGGGCATGTGTGAAGAGAGCTCTAGTTAAGGAGCAATTGAATATTTTAGGAGTAGAGCTTCTTGATGCTCGTAGCATTGTTGATTGGTGTAGTTTAGCATTATCACAAGGGGGACTCTTGATTCAATAGTACACATGTTCTTTTAGTTGGTTGAGGAAGGGTCCATAGGTGATAGATTAGATTGTGCTATAGTTAGAGACTCATAAAAAATGCATTCATTTTGAAGCTATGATTCTAGTACATGGACCATTTGGATATGACAACTAGCTTTCTTTTGTCATAGCTTTTTTCAATGTAATTGGGATCACTGTGAGTCGAGTGAGTGGGTGGACACATGGGCTCATTATTATCTTACTCCATTATCTATCATACCATCTATTAGAAATGATGACATGGAAAGTTCACTTGAGCATAACCATCTATCGAATCTTCTTTAGCCAAAGAATATCTTTGCATTGGTTGCACCATAGGGGAATGATGAGAAATCAGATTATTGGGTAGCACATTGTGTAAGAGGTAAACAAAATCTTTCACAACCTATCATATAGTCTCCAAGGTGCCCTAAGTGTATTTCAAGGTCAATCTTTTGAGGGTTGTAACTAGGAGCTTGTGGGGGATATTGATGAAATGTCAAATGCTACAATACAATCATGTTGAGGGCTCTAGTAACTTATCTCATTTTTGAAAGATCACACTTTATTTTGATTTGGCACAGTGATCTCGTTCGATGCCAAAACTTATAGTGTGTCTCAGTTCATAGTTACATCATAGCGTAATTTTGAAATTGTTGATCTTTGCATCAAATTGTCATCATCATTAGCTCTGGATGGATAGGTGAACCCTAGTGACAATCTTTTTCTAGCCATGGAGAGCTTCCATCATTCATGACCACCTCATACTGAAGAGTCTCCAAGGTGCTTTGAGTGGGTATATGCAAGATCATGGTGTACCGAACTATGGCCTTAAGTGGCAGTGAAAAATCAGCAAATCAGGTTTATGTCAACTTGACACATAATTTTGAAGTGGTTATGGACTTTATCAAAAAGTTGTAAGAAAATAATTTGTAGAAAATTGAATGTAGTTTCTAAACTACTAGGCCTTATCAGGAAAAAAAATAATTGATTGGTCAAAAGTTTGAATTTTAATGCAGTACTAAGAAAATTTCAGGGCGAAAATAAAAAGTAGGTGTATGTCTGACCACCTTAATCAAAATCAAATCATAATAATTTTTTAATATAATTATAGATATGAAAACTAGACTCATTCCCGGATGTGACGCATATTTTTTGATATTTTTATTCCAAATAAATAATTAAATATGAATTTTCTACCAAAACTTTTTCGGATTAAAAAAAGTCTCGTGTCTGACCACCCCAACTAATAGAAAATTTGATCAAATATTTTTTTTTTCTTATACTAGGTGAAGTATAGAATGTGACGCAACTTTTAGATTTAAAAAATGTTATACCATTTGAAAGTTATAGCTATTTTCATTCAATATGTCAATCAGCACTTTACAATAATCTTCATTGATAATTAACTAATAAATACTTATCGAACTCAGAATTTGACAGAAATTATATTGATGGAATTTAGAGAGCGATATTAAAAAACTCATTTCGTTTCATTCAATTTTGATCAAAATAACATTGTCAGACGACTACCCAAAGTCTGAGTATCACTAAGACTCTCTATAAACACGTCTTTGGGGTTGACCGGGTAGGCTTGGTAAATACCAAGCCTGATCAGATATCCGATTTCAAATTGGATATCTGATTTGACATCGGATATCTGATATGGCTCGGTAGTCAAATTCTAAATATTTTCCAATTTTGAAAGGAAATTCGATTTAAATGTTCTAATTTTTTATTTTAAAATTATTTCACTTATATTAATATGTAAAGGCATATTTTAATATATTATATATATATATATAATAACGTAATGTAAACATACAAGATATAATCTACTAATATATACTAATATCTTATGTTAATCTTATTACAATCTATAAATATAATATATATTATTATTATTTTTACTAAATATAATAATGTAATTTATATATATATATAAAATACATATTATATATTATTATATTAATATGTATAATAATATAATATATATATAACAACGTAATATTTTTATTAAATATAATATATATTATAAATATTATTATATTAATAAGTATGTTATTAATATATCTATATAATAACGTAATATTTTCATTAAATATAATAATGTAATATGTATATGTATATATATATATATATCATTATATTAATATGTATATTATTAATATATATGTATATTATTAATATATAAGAGTCAAAGGGGGTCATAGGGTGACCTATGACCCTCTTTGACCCATTAAACGACGATATATGTCTATAGGGGTCCTAGGACCCCTAGGGACATATTCGAATGGGTATTATGGGTCAAACGGCATCATAGGTCACCCTATGACCCTCTTTGACCCATTAAACGATGACATATGTCCCTAGGGGTCCTAGGACCCCTAGGGACATAGTTGAATCATTCATATGGGTCAAAGGGGGTCATAGGGTGACCTATGACCCCTTTGACACATTAAATGAGGACAAATGTCCCTAGGGGTCCTAGGACCCCCAAGGACATAGTCGAATCGTTCATATGAGTAAAAGGGGGTCATAGGGTGACCTATGACCTCCTTTGACCCAATAAATGATGACATACGTCCCTAGGGGTCCTAGGACCCCTAGGGACATATTTGAATGGGTAATATGGGTCAAATGGGGTCATAGGGTGACCTATGACCCTCTTTGACCCATTAAACGATGACATATGTCCCTAGGGGTATAAGGACCCCTAGGGACATATTCCAATCATTCATATGGGTCAAAGGGGGTCATAGGGTGACCTATGACCCCCTTTGACCCATTAAATGACGACATATGTCCCTACGAGTCCTACGACTGCTAGGAACATAGTCGAATCGTTGATATGGGTCAAAAGGGGTCATAGGGTGACTTATGACCCTCTTTGACCCATTAAATGATGATATATGTCTCTAGGCGTCCTAGGACCCCTAGGGACATACTCAAATGGGTAATATGGGTCAAAAGGGGTCATAGGGTGACCTATGACCCTCTCTGACCCATTAAACGACGATATATTTCTCTAGGGGTCCTAGGACCCCTAAGGACATATTCGAATGGGTAATATGGGTCAAAAGGGGTCATAGGGTGACCTATGACCATCTTTGGCCCATTAAATGATGACATATGTCCCTAGGGCTCCTCAGATCCCTAGGGACATATTTGAATGGGTAGTATGGGTCAAAGGGGGTCATAGGGTGAACTATGACCGTCTTTGACCTATTAAACAAAGACATATGTCCCTAGGGGTCCTCGGACCCCTAGGGACATATTTGAATCGTTCATATGGGTCAAAGGGGGTCGTAGGGTGACCTATGACCCCCTTTGACACATTAAACGACGACATATGTCCCTAGGGGTCTTAGGACCCCTAGGGACATATTTGAATTGTTCAAATGGGTCAAAGGGGGTCATAGGGTGACCTATGACACCCTTTGACCCATTAAATGATGACATATGTCCCTAGGGGTCCTAGGACCCCTAGGGACATATTCGAATGGGTAATATGGGTCAAATGGGGTCATAGGGTAACCTATGACACTCTTTGACCAATTAAACGATGACATATGCCCCTAGGGGTCCTAGTACCCCTAGGGACATATTCGAATCGTTCATATAGGTCAAAGGGGGTCGTAGGGTGACCTATGACCCACTTGACCCATTAAATGATGATATATGACTCTAGGCGTCCTAAGAACCCTAGGGACATAATTGAATGGGTAATATGGGTCAAAGGGGGTCATAGGGTGACCTATGACCCCATTTGACCCATTAAATGACGACATATGTCCCTAGGGGTCCTCAGACCCCAAGGGACATATTCAAATGGGTAATATGGGTCAAAGGGGGTCATAGGGTGACTTACGACCCTCTTTGACCTATTAAACGATGACATATGTCCCTAGGGGTCCTAGGACCCATAGGGACATATTTGAATTGTTCACATGGGTCAAAGGAGGTCATAGGGTGACCTATGACCCACTTTGACCCATTAAATGACTACATATGTCCCTAGGGGTCCTAGGACCCCTAGGGACATATTTGAATTGTTCATATGGGTCAAAGGAGGTCATAGGGTGACCTATGACCCACTTTGACCCATTAAACGACTACATATGTCCCTAGGGGTCCTAAGACCCCTAGGGACATATTTGAATCGTTCATATGGGTCAAAGGGGGTCATAGGGTGACCTATGACCCTCTTTGACCCATTAAACGATGACATATGTCCCTAGGGGTCCTAGGACCCCTAGGGACCTAGTCAAATCGTTCATATGGGTCAAAGGAGGTCATAGGGTGACCTATGAACCCCTTCGACCCATTAAACGACAACATATGTCCCTAGGGGTCCTAGGACACCTAGGGACATATTCGAAATGTTCATATGGGTCAAAGGGGGTCATAGGGTGACCTATGAGCCTCTTTGACCCATTAAACGACGATATATGTCTTTAGGAGTCCTAGGACCCCTTGGGACATATTCGAATGGGTAATATCGATCAAAAGGGGTCATAGGGTGACCTATGACCCTCTCTGACCCATTAAACGATGATATATGTCTCTAGGGGTCCTAGGACCCCTAGGGACATATTTGAATAGGTAATATGGGTCAAAGGGGGTCATAGTTCTTTGACCCATTAAACGATGACATATGTCTCTAGGGGTCCTCAGACCCCTAGGGACATATTTGAATGAGTAATATGGGTCAAAAGGGGTCATAGGGTGACCTATGACCCCATTTCACCCATTAAATGACGACATATGTCCCTAGGGGTCCTAGGACTCCCAAGGACATAGTTGAATCGTTCATATGGGTCAAAGGAGGTCATAGGGTGACCTATGACCCCCTTCGACTCATTAAACAACGACATATGTCCCTAGGGGTCCTAAGACCCAAGGGATATATTCGAATAGGTAATATTGGTCAAAGGGGGTCATAGGGTGACCTATGACCCTCTTTGACCCATTAAACGATGACATATGTCCCTAGGGGTCCTAGGACCCCTAAGGACATATTTCAATTGTTCATATGGGTCAAAGGGGGTCATAGGGTGACCTATGATCCCCTTTCACCCATTAAACCATGACATATGTCCCTACAGGACCTACGACCCCTAGGGACATAGTCGAATTGTTCATATTGGTCAAACCCTATGACCCTCTTGGACCCATTAAATGACCATATATGTCTCTAGGGGTCTTAGGAGCCCTAGGGACATATTTGAATGGCTAATATGGGTCAAACTGGGTCATAGGCAGACCTATGACCCTCTCTGACCCACTAAATGATGATATATGTCTCTAGGGGTCCTAGGACCCCTAGGGACATATTCGAATGGGTAATATGGGTCAAAGGGGATCATAGGTCATAGGTCACCCTATGACCCTCTTTGACCCATTAAATGACGACATATGTCCTTAGGGGTCCTCGGACCCCTAGGGATATATTCGAATGGGTAATATGGGTCAAAGGGGGTCATAGGGTGACCTATGAGCCTCTTTGACTCATTAAATGACGACATATGTCCCTAGGGGTCCTCGGACCCCTGGGGACATATTCGAATCATTCATATGGGTCAAAGGGGGTCATAGGTGACCCATTAAATGATGACATATGTCCCTAGGGGTCCTAGGACCCCTAGGGACATATTTGAATCGTTCATATGGGTCAAAGGGGGTCATAGGGTGACCTATGACCCTTTTCGACCCATTAAACGATGACATATGTCCCTAAGCGTCCTAAGACCCCTAGGGACATAGTCTTATCATTCATATGGGTCAAAGGAGGTCAAAGGGTGACCTATGACCCCCTTTGACCCATTAAACGATGACATATGTCCCTAGGGGTCCTAGTACCCCTAGGGACATATTCGAATCATTCATATGGGTCAAAGTGGGTCATAGGGTGACCTATGACCCTCTTTGACCCATTAAACGATGATATATGTCTTTAGGGGTCCTAGGATCCCTAGGGACATATTCGAATGGGTAATATGGGTCAAAGGGGGTCATAGGGTGACCTATGACCCTCTCTGACCCATTAAACGATGATATATGTGTCTAGGGGTCCTTAGACCCCTAGGGACATATTCGAATGGGTAATATGGGTTAAAGGGGGTCATAGGCTTTGACCCATTAAACGACGACATATGTCCCTAAGGGTCCTCGAACCCCTAGGGACATATTCGAATGGGTAATATGGGTCAAAGGGGGTCATAGGGTGACCTATGACCCTCTTTGACAAATTAAACGATGACAAATGTCTCTAGGAAACCTAGGGACATAGTCGAATCGTTTATATGGGTCAAAAGGGGTCATAGGTCCCTTTGATCCATTAAATGACGACATATGTCCATAGTGGTTCTATGACCCCCAGGGACATAGTCAAATCGTTCATATGGGTCAAAGGAGGTCATAGGGTGACCTATGACCCCCTTTGACCCATTAAACGATGACATATGTCCCTAGGGGTCCTAGGACCCCTAAGGACATATTCGAATGGGTAATATGGGTCAAAGGGGGTCATAGGGTGACCTATGACCCTCTTTGACCCATTAAACGATGACATATGTCCCTAGGGGTCTTAGGATCTCTAGGGACATATTTCAATCATTTATATGGGTCAAAGGGGGTCATAGGGTGACCTATGATCCCCTTTGACCCATTAAATGATGACATATGTCCCTACGGGTCCTACGACCCCTAGGGACATAGTCGAATCGTTCATATGGGTCAAAGGGGGTCATAGGGTGACCTATGACCCTCTTTGACCCATTAAACAATGATATATGTCTCAAGGGGTCCAAGGACCCCTAGGGACATATTTGATTGGGTAATATGGGTCAAAGGGGGTCATAGGGTGACCTATGACCCTCTCTGACCCATTAAACGATGATATATGTCTCTAGGGGCCCTAGGACCCCTAGGGACATATTCGAATGGGTAATATGGGTCGAAGGGGGTCATAGGGTGACCTATGACCCTCTTTGACCCATTAAACGATGACATATGTCACTAGGGGTCCTTGGACCCCTAGGGACATATTCAAATGGGTAATATGGGTCAAAGGGGGTCATAGGTCTTTGACACATTAAACGACGACATATGTCCCTAGGGGTCCTCAGACCCCTAGGGACATATTCGAATCGTTCATATGAGTCAAAGTGGGTCATAGCGTGACCTATGACCCTCTTTGACCCATTAAACGATGACATATGTCCCTAGGGGTCCTAGGACCCCTAGGGACATAGTCGAATCATTCATATGGGTCAAAGGAGGTCATAGGGTGACGTATGACCCCCTTTGACCCATTAAACGATGACATATGTCCCTAGGGGTCCTAGAACCCTTAGGGAAATAGTCGAATCGTTCATATGGGTCAAAGGAGGTCATAGGGTGACCTATGACCCTATTTGACCTATTAAACAATGACATATGTCCCTACGGGTCCTACGAACCCTAGGGACATAGTTGAATCGTTCATATGTGTCAGATGGGGTCATAGGGTGACCTATGATCCTCTTTGACCCATTAGTCGTCAATATATGTCCCTAGATGTCCTAGGACCCCTAGGGATATATTCGAATGGGTAATATGGGTTAAAGGGGGTCATAGGTCCCATTAAACGATGATATATGTCTCTAGGATTCCTAGGACCCCTAGGGACATATTCGAATGGGTAATATGGGTCAAAGGGGGTCATAGGGTGACCTATGACCCTCTTTGATCCATTAAATGATGACATATGTCCCTAGGGGTCCTTGGACCCCTAGGAACATATTTGAATCGGTAATATGGGTCAAAAGGGGTCATACGGTGACTTATGACTTTCTTTGACCCATTAAACAATGACATATGTCCTTAGGGGTCCTTGGACCCCTGTGGACATAGTCGAATCGTTCATATGGGTCAAAGGGGGTCATAGGGTGACCTATGACCCTCTTTGACCCATTAAACAATGACATATGTCCCTAGGTGTCCTAGGACCCCTAGGGACATAGTCAAATCGTTCATATGAGTCAAAGGAGGTCAAAGGGTGACCTATGACCCCCTTTGACCCATTAAACAATGACATATGTCCCTAGGGGTCCTAGGAGCCTTAGAGAAATAGTCGAATCGTTCATATGGGTCAAAGGAGGTCATAGGGTGACTTATGACCCCCTTTGACCCATTAAATGATGACATATGTCCCTAGGGGTCCTAAGAGCCCTAGGGAAATAGTCGAATCGTTCATATGGGTCAAAGGAGGTCATAGGGTGACCTATGACCCCCTTTGACCCATTAAACAATGACATATGTCCCTAGGGGTCCTAGGACCCCTAGGGAAATAGTCGAATCATTCATATGGGTCAAAGGAGGTCATAGGGTGACCTATGACCCCCTTTGACCCATTAAACGACGACATATGTCCCTAGGGGTCCTAGGAGCCCTAGGGACATAGTCGAATTGTTCATATGGGTCAAAGGAGGTCATAGGGTGACCTATGACCCCCTTTGACCCATTAAACGATGACATATGTCCCTAGGGGTCCTAGGACCCCTAGGGACATAGTCTAATTGTGGGTCAAAGGAGGTCATAGGGTGACCTATGACCCCCTTTGACCCATTAAACGATGACATATGTCCCTAAGGGTCCTAGGACCCCTAGGAACATAGTCGAATCGTTCATATGGGTCAAAGGAGGTCATAGGGTGACCTATGACCCCCTTTGACCCATTAAATGTCGACATATGTGCCTAGGTGTCCTAGGACCCCTAGGGACATAGTCGAATCGTTCATATGGGTCAAAGGAGGTCATAGGGTGACCTATGACCCCCTTTGACCCATTAAAGGATGACATATGTCTCTAGGGGTCCTAGGACCCCTAGGGACATAGTTGAATTGTTCATATGGGTCAAAGGAGGTCATTGGGTGACTTATGACCCCCTTTGACCCATTAAACAACGACATATGTCCTTAGGGGTCCTATGACCCTTAGGGGCATATTCGAATCGTTCATATGGGTCAAAGAAGGTCATAGGGTGACCTATGACCCCCTTTGACCCATTAAACGACGAGATATGTCCCTAGGGGTCCTAGGACCCCTAGGGACATAGTCGAATCATTCATATGGGTCAAAGGGGGTCATAGGGTGACCTATGACCCCCTTTGACCCATTAAATGACGAAATATGTCCCTAGGGGTCCTCGGACCCCAAGGGACATATTTGAATGGGTTATATGGGTGAGAGGGGGTCATAGGGTGACCTATGACCCTCTTTGACCAATTAAACGACGACATATGTCCCTAGGGGTCCTACGACCCCTAGGGACATATTCGAATTGTTCATATGGGTCAAAGGGGGTCATAGGGTGACCTATGACCCCCTTTAACCCATTAAATAGTGACATATGTCCTTAGGGGTCCTAGGATGCCTAGGGACATATTCGAATCGTTCATATGGGTCAAAGGGGGTCATAGGTCACCCTATGACCCTCTTTGACCCATTAACTGACGACCCTCTTTGTTTTATATATTATTATATTAATATGTATAATAATATAATATATATATAACAACGTAATATTTTTATGAAATATAATATATATAATAAATATTATTATATTAATATGTATGTTATTAATATATCTATATAATAACGTAATATTTTAGTATATATAACGTAATATTTTAGGATATACTATTTATACTATTTTAGGATAATAATTATAATATAAATAAACACTAAATATTAATATTATTATATGTATAGTAATAATAATAATACTATTATAGCTATAATAATAACATATATTAATACTATATATTGTAGCTTAATATAGTCAAATCTAGTTTTATCTAGTCAATAAAGCACATTGATACATTGATACATATATGTCAGAACGACAAGGTATGTTATATACAAACCTTATTTATACACTTGCACCTAATCCTTGCATAAACAATTCATCTAACAAATTTAAATTGACACACTCAATACGATGGTGTAGTAGGATGTGTTTAAATACAGATCATGAATTATTATTGAGTTAAGTAGTTTGAATTGGCCCTTAGACTTACTAAGAGTTCGTCATTTTATGTGCTTACTAATTCGTACTATGAAACTACTTTGAATCTTAACATGCTTTGATAATAATAATATTGATAGTGAGAAAGTGAGCTTATGGTGAATAGCTAGATGTAATTTAATGTAAAAAGTAAATGTAATAGTATAGTAATTATAGTAATTAAAATAGTAAATGTAAAAGCATGGCAATGTAGCTAGATTAGTTAGTAGTTGATGAGCTAGATAGTTACAAATTGTCTTTTGTTAGAGTGAGTTTAATTTATGTATTGAAATAGTAATTTTTGTGTTTAGAAAACTGTAGTGAGTGCTAGTTTGGTGAGGAAGCAATGTTGATAGATAATGAGGATATAGTAATATAGCAACTGTCACATTAATATATATTGTAATGATTAATGAATGTGTGTACATTGGTAATGAGGATAATAAGTAATTCTGATCCCCTTCCCTTACATGCTAGAATCACGACCTAGTCCATATGATACAACCGACAAACCCTAATAGAATATTAGTATTAGAGGCTTGTTAGGATATGAATTACCTCACTAATTTATGAGTGTTGTGTCTTGAACTTTCTCATTTGACTCGTGACACTAACTTGAACTAGACTTTCATCCAATCTATTTGAAAACCACCTGTGACTAAAATGTTAACACCTTCACACTATTCACATGAGTCTTGAACTCCTATTCAATGATAACCTTGTTTTACAATATGTAATTTCTTATGCGACTTCATAAGCTACAAAAAAAATAAAAAATTGTTGTGTTTTTACTAGTAAAATTTAGGGCATGACACATGATCCACGATAAATTGAACAATACTAGATACTAAATTAATATGTATATCATTGTGCACGTAAATGACAAAAATATATATCAAAATACATGTATCCATAGACAAAATTTTACACAAATATATATCAAAGATCATGTATCCATAGACAAAGTACTCAAATATATATATATATATATATATCAAAATACATAGATCCATATACAAAATGTGGCTGATCCTGCCATCAGAATGTGTATAATATCAATGTTTCTATATACAATGTGGCATATGCCATCTCAAAATGTCTCATGATGCATCCTACGAAAACTATACTATCCTAGGGTGCTGGTGGATGATCAAAATGCAACCTCTTCACTGCACTAGGTCGATCAGATGCCTCCTACATAAACAAAAAAGGAAAACCCAAAGTTAGACTACTAAATTTATATGATTCTACGTATCTAACATTGAATTACTCAAATGCATAATGATCTTTTCTGTATTGGAGATTAATACTATCAAAATTTCATAATAAATACCTCCCTCGTCGACCTCCTGGGCCGGTCAGGAGTCCTCTCGTATGCCCTCAGCAATGCTAGTACCTCTGTGATTGTGGGTTGTATATGTTCAAATACCTTTGTCAGATGAATCTACAATTTAAACTATAACATTATAATTCATAGCATGCTAAATTTATAACATATTTAATCATGAATTCAAACTACAACTTACTATTGTAGGCTCCTCCTCAGGAGTGAGTGGCTGCATCATCAAATCTACATAACTATCCTGTCGAACCTCATGTGCACTAGGAGTCTCCTATGAGATACAAAATAGTAGTTGTTAATATCACGGAAATTAGTTTTGAATTTATTTATGAAGATAAGTGATGCAAGAGCATCCCATGCTCATCAGGGGAACATTGAAGATCCAAGGCATTATAGAGGTCATGGAACATCTCTTGAAGTCAATTGGGCAATCCTTGCACCAATTATGGCTCATGGAAGCATACAAAGTTATAATGTTGGACTCATATGTGGAAGAAAGTTTTAATTGGGCATGAGATAGGATTTTAGGATTTCATATGGTAGATGAGTCATTTGATAGGTTCATGTAGGTTTTCATGATCATATCTTGTCATTAGACAAGTCAAAAAGTTCTAGAATTGAGTTTTGGGGTTTGAACAAGTAGGCCCTAGTTTTTAAGCCATTTTAAGGAGGGTTTTGAAGTTTGGGTGTTTAGGAGTGTGACCAAGACCTATAATCTTGAAAATCCTTAGTGTGCTAGTCCCTTTGTTGAAGCTTTGGTGTGTCTAATTCCTCCTTGTGTGTCCCAGAGTTGAAAGGTACATAAGTGGTGTCCAGAGATTTCTTGGTGAGGAAAGAAAGAGAATCAGTGAGTTGGCCCTTGGGAAGGAAGAAAACTTGTTGTCAAAATGCCTCCTAAAAATCAAATGGCTAGAGAACTTGAAGAATTGAGAGAAGAGTTGGCAAAAGAGAAAACAGAGAGGAGAGAACTTGAAGCATCTAGAGTGAGGGAAGAAAGACAGATGATAAGAGAGAGGTTGAAGCTTATTGTAAGGATAGTATCTTTAGAAAAGGAAAGGCAAGAACCTAGAGGAGAAGAGGTTAGAGGAAGAAATCATGGAGAGAACCATGAAGAAGAAGAGGTTGGTAATGCAAGGCAAGAGCATGAGACAATAGATGATCTTGAAGAAAGGAGATTTATGAGAACCATTAAGGCAGTACAAGGTAATGGTGGGAAGAACCATATTGATTTTCCAATATACCAGGGTAAAATGGATAGTGAAGAAGTGCTAGGGTGGATAGAGGCCCTTGAGAACTACTTTGATCTTGAAGACATAGAGGCAGATAAGAAGGTAAAAGTAGCAACAACAAGACTGAGAGGAACATCACTCACTTGGTGGACTAGTGTTCAGAATGAGAGAGAGGAAAGGTGGTGCAGGGAACCTAACCTATGTGGCAGGGGGGAACAAGTATCTCTATTTCCAGACACCTTGCCACTCCATGAAAGCGAGGATTCAAGTAGATTAGGAAGTTGGAATAAAGGTTTGGTCCATATTTTACAAGTTGGTCTATGTTTTGTAATAAAGGCACATGTAAGGCCCACAAGAATTTTGGTGTGGTTATAAACCAAGTGACTCCTTGGGACCAAAAGGCCTTAGAATAGGGTATTTAGAGTCTAAACAGTATTAGCAAAAAGTGGTTGTTTGCTTGTTTTATGGTTGGGAATGCCTATATGGTTGTTCTAATGGTCATGTAGACCTTTATATATGTCATATGTGATCTTAGTTGAAAGGGGGAGATCAGAGTGTACGGTGGTTTGGAGAAAAAACAATAAAAACTTCAATTTTCTGGAAATTTACTTAGTTGCATTTAATAAATCCATATGACCAATTTTGAGTCAATGGAATAGTTTAGAAAGTTAGGGAATGCATAAAAACTATAGTTTGAAATTTGAATTTCAAATTCAAACGGTCATATTAGTTTTGGAGGGAAAGTAGTAATTTGGTATTTGTTTGATTAAATAAACCTTTGTAACCAACTTGGTCAGTTGGACAAGTGCATATAAGCCTATTTAAGTTGTAATGAACATATGCAAGACATGAATCATTATTGGTATGGAAAAAATCACAAAAATTGTATAGAACAAAAATCATACTTTCCTCTACATCAATTAAAATAAATAAAAATAAATGATACTTATACATACAATGGGGCTCTCTCTGCGAATGAAAATCCCTGATGATCTAGGACGTTGAATCTGTACAGGCTCATCGCCAGTAGCCACACCCTATATACAATAAATAATGTAATTAAATGAGATTACAACAAACATTTTACTGGAATGCATCAATATTTAATCAATTAGAAAACATCTAATTACCTTTCCTTTGTCAATGAATGCTGGCTCACCCCCCGCACTTTGTCCCCCCAGGGCAGGTGGTATCTGCAAGATAAAAGAAAGATTAGCAACCATATATGCTACAATATCAAATAGAAAAAAGAAATGTGAACAAAACATAATGTACCATAGATGTCTCACGACCAAATGAAATGGCCGAGAGTGTAGCATCATCTATCTGTCTGAGCTCCTCCTCGGTCATCAACTAAACATGAATAAGGATCACATACATGTAAAAGTCAGTATGGCTTAAAAATTAAAATCACTCGATTATAAAAATTAACTTTAAATCACATATGTCATAACAAAAAAATGTATACATGTACCGACACCGAAGGAGTCCATGCCTCTGCATTCCCCTCCTCTCTCGCATCAGGGTCTGTAGCCTCTGCACGTGCATCTGGTGTATCCTCATCTAATACAAAATGATACTCAGGAAGATCACCTATGGGACCCAGGCAAATATTCTTGCATGTAATGCAAGTGTGAGGCACATAAATGTGTGATGAGCTAGCCGATGATGAACTGGCACCAACATCATCAACACGAGGAGGCAGGACTAACCTAGCCTAAGATATCATTAGGCTACTCAGCCTATGAATGGCTCTGATGGTCTGAGAGCTAGCCTTTGCCATAATATCTAGATGTTGCACTCGAGGAGGGGGGGAGATATCCGGGGGGGGGGGACAAAAGTGCCAAGTTTCTTCCGCTGGGAAGAGGGTCTATCCTGAGGAACTCCTAGTCCTAAGCCCATGTTGGGCTTCATGCTCCAATAGTTCACTTTAAGTTTCAACTCAAATTTTGCATATAATTTTCTAAGGAAATAAAATGGTATGTCTAAATTTCCATGTGGAGGGATATCAAATACCATCCACCAATGGTCCCAAAAATTTGTGCGTATGGCGTCATTTGTGCACCATTTAATCTATAGTTTGGTTTTTTTTGGGTCAACTGGTATACCCATTTTTGGGTTAGCAAAAAGGCTTGCCAAATAGTCTTTGGTTATGTTGAGGGCCGCGACCTCATCATAATCCAAACCATCATCAAACATCTGGTGCATTTCATCATGCCAACAAAGAGCGACATTTTGTTGGTTTGTAAGGGTTTCAATGTTATCCACTATGGTGTTTAACGTGGATAACATAGGAGCCAGTGCAAGTACATTATTGTATGTTCTATATAAACCTCTCAACTTAGTGAGATTTTCATTTATCAAATCATTGATTCGAGGAGGGTTTTGAGGAGGTAGTGGATCATTTGGTGGACGGTTTTGTGGGTATACTGGATCATTTGGTGGTGGGTTGTGAGGAATATTATTCCCTGCCTCAGTGTCATCATTTTGATCATCCATTCCTATTGAATTGCAAAACGTAATATATATTAAAAAAAATCTAAAATTTAACCATTTTTGTCAAAAAAACCCTAGATTAAACTAAAACAAACAAAATCATGTTAAAATCTATTAAATTTAGGTTGAAAACGAGTCGAGGGGGGAAACATACCTGATATCTGATATTCGATCCGACTGGCCCAAATTCACATGAAAATAAGGGCCGCGGGTCTGTGATTTTGTGTTTAATCCATGCACAGGTATCGGACATCCGATATAACATTAGATATCCGATATGACAATATATATAATATAACATATATATTACATTTTATATATTTTTATATTATATTTTATATTTATTATATTAATTTACTATATATTATAATATAAAATTTTATTATTATACTATATTATTATAATTTATAATATATTATACTTTTTTATTATATATTATATTATAAGATATTACTTTTTATTATTATATTATATTATATATATCTATTATATTACATTACTATATATTATAATATATGAAATATTATATTATATTATTATAATATTATTATTATAGTATAATATTATACGATTATAATATAATAATAATATTATTATTATATTATAGTATAATAATAATTATAATAATATTATTATTATATTATAGTATAATAATTATTATTATAATAATAATATTAAATAATAATAATATTATTATAATATAATAGTATGATATATTATTTAATAATAATAATATTAATTTATATCAATAATAATAATATTAAATAATATATCATACTATTATATGATTTTAATTATTAGTCGGATATTGGATTTAAAATCAGATATCCGATATTATCGAATATCCGATATCAAATCAGATATCTGATATCGTATCGGATATCCGATATGATATCAGATATCCGATAAGGCTCGGTTTAACCTTCTAGGTTTGGTTCCTGGATAGGTAAAAAAAAGTCAGAGTGGATTTTGAAGTGCTTTTAGGTGTCTTTAAACTCTCTTTTTTCACATGGCCACTTTTTGGCACACCATGATCCTGCACATACCCGAGTGCATTTTGAGATTGATCTATTGAGGGTTGTAACTTGGAGCTCATGGGGGATATAGATGAAATGCAAATGATAAAAGATGGTCATGCTAAGGCCTACAACAACCTATCTCATTTTTGACAAATCACATCTGATTTAGATTTAGTACAGTGATCATGCTCGATGCCAAAACTCATAGTGTGCCTCAGTTTATAGGTGCATCATTGCATAACTTTGAGACCACTGATCTTGGCATCAAATCATTAGCACCATTATTTCTATATGGGTAGGTGAACCTTAGTGATACTTTTCTTCTGACCACAAAGAGCATCCATCATTCATAGCCACCCAATACTAAAGATTCTCCCAGGTGCTCTAAATGTGTTTCAAGGTCAATCTTTTGAGGGTTGCGAATTAAAGTTCATGGGGGATATCAATGAAATGTTGAATGCTATATAAAATCCATGTCAAGGTCTACAATAACCTATCTCATCTTTGAGAGATCACATTTTGTTTGGATTTAGCACAAGGATCTCACTTGGTGCCAAAACTCACATTATGCCTTAATTCATAGGTGCATTACTATGTAACTTTGAAACCATTGATCTTGGCATTGAATCATTAGCCCCATTAGATCTAGATGGGTGGATTAACCCTAGTGACACTTTTATTCTAGCAATGAACAGGCTCAATCGTTCACGGCCACCCCATACCGAAGAGTCTCCAAGGTGCTCTAACTGTATTTTGAGGTCGATCTTTTAAGGGTTGTAACTTAGAGCTCATGGGGGATATCAATGAAAAGTTGAATTCTATAGGAAGGTCATGCTAAGGCCTAGAATAACCTATCTCATTTTTGAGAGACCACATTCCATTTGGATTCGACACAACAATCTTGCTCGATGCCAAAACTTGCAGTGTGCCTTAGTTCATAGGTGCATCACTATGTAACTTTGAAACTGTTGATCTTGGCATCAAATAATCAATTCCATTAACTTTGAATGGGTAGGTGAACCTTAGTTTCACTCTTCTTTTGACCATAGAGAGCCTCCATTATTTGCGGTTGCCCCATATCAAAGAGTCTCCAAGGTGCTCTGAGTGTGTTTCGAGGTTGATCTTTTGAGGGTCATAACTCAGAGCTCTTGAGGGCTATTGATGAAATGTCAAATGCTAGAGGACATTAATGCCAAGGCCTACAATAACTTATCTCATTTTTGAGATATCGTATTTTGTTTGGATTGGACACAGTGATCTCGCTCGATGCCAAAACTACTAGTGTGCCTTAGTTCATAGGTGCATCACTACATAACTTTGAAACCACTGATCTTGGTACCAAATTGTTAGTTCTATTAGCTCCATGTGGGTGGGTGAGCCCTAGTGATGCTCTTCTTTCAGTCACATAGAGCTTCGTCCTTTGCAGTCACCCTATATCAAAGAGTCTCCATGGTGCTTTAAGTTAGTTTCGAGGTTGATCTTTTGAGGGTCATAACTCAGATCTCATGTGGTCTACTGATTAAATATCAAATGATATAGGATGGTCACACTGAGGCCTACAATAACCTATCTTATTTTTGAGAGATCACATTCTATTTGGATTTGGTATAATGATCTCCCTCAATGCCAAAACTTGTAGTGTGCCTCAGTTCATAGGTGCATCATTGTGTAACTTTAAAACTATTGATCTTGGCATCAAATCATCAACACCATTACATCCATATGGGTGGGTGAACCCTAGTGGCACCCTTTTTCTAGCTACTAAGAGCCTCCATCCCTGGCAACCACCCCGTACTAAAGAGTCTCCAAGGTGCTCTGAGTGTGTTTTGTTGTTGATCTTCTGAGGGTCATAACTTAGAGCTCATGAGGGCTATCGATGAAATTTTAAATGCTATAGGATAGTCTCACTGAGACCTAAAACAACCTATCTCATTTTTGAGATATCACATTCCTTTTGAATTTGGCATAGCAATCTTGTTCAATGCCAAAACTTGTAGTGTGCCTCAATTCATAGGTGCATCACTACATCACTTTGAAATTGCTAACCTTGGCATCAAATTTCCAGTGCCATTAGATTTGGATGGGAAGGTGAACCCTAGTGACACTCTTCTTCTAGCCCCAAAGAGCCTCCATCATTTGCAACCACCCCATACCAAAGAGTATCCAAGGTGCTCTAAATGCATTTTGGTAGGTGAACCATAGTGACATCTTAAGGGATTGTAGAGATCATTTCAAATTAAACATATATGATATTAGTTCTAACTTAAAATTGCATCAAAATTTGATAATAAATGTTGTTAAAATGTTATTCACAAATTATGCATTTGAATCGAATATAAGAAACATGATTAAAATGAGTGGTACTCCATAAACATGAACAATACACATGATCCACAATAAATTGAACAATACTATAATAAATTAATATGTATATCATTATGTACATATATGACAAAAATATATATCAAAATACATTTATCCATAGACAAATTACACAATTATATTTCAAAGTTCATGTGTCGACAGAAAAATTATGCAAATATATATCAAAATACATAGATCCTGTTGGTGTTTTGAAACACTCTAGGTTTCAAATTACCTCGATGAGAACAAGATACATCTAGGGGCAACCAATTCCCATTTTCAACATGCCCTTTAAGACACCGGGCCAACTATAAGGCCAGACCCTTCTTCTACTTTAGGCTCTACAAAACCTAGGTGGGTGTACCTCAGATTCACTTATATGGTACCAGTGCTAAAACATACACTTGATTCTATTAATAGTAGATTTAGCACTTATTTCTCCTATTGGCTCATGCAATAACATGGATCTACAATAGCTAAGTGCAAGACAATGAAATTCATAAGTTGAGTGAGGGCATTATATCCTAGCTCTTCAAACATAAAATACAAAGATGATTTGAATTTGATTTGATTTTATGTGGGTGGGAAGAGTGGATGAAAACCGAGTATGGACAAAAAAATAATGATACTGTAGCCAATCAATGCCTCATCCATTGGACAATTCACAAACCTTTCTCATGCATTTTGGATATCTAAGACACATATCCTATGCCAAGACTCTAGATCTATCCATTTACCTTGTAAATTGGACATTAATGTTCAATCTAAATCTCATTCTTACCTAATATCCTCCTCAATAAAACTGCAACCCTATTGATTTTCCTGAAGCATTTACATAATTCCTTGAATTATAAGAAACAATGAAACAAAATACAACCTTAAGGGACTGCAACTATGATCTAGGCTCTTTGTTCAAAGATCATAAAACATTACAAATAAATGAGAAAGGAAACAAGATTTAAAATGAAACTCAACAACTATTATTCTTTGTATTGATTTTCTTGAAATAATACATGAAAATGCATGAAATTGAATCACAAAATACCAAATAAACTAGACTACACAATATACATATGCTATTGTACAAGAGAGAAAATGGTGGGAATGAGAAACTGATGGGATGGGAAGGGGTATCATAGCCAAAGCATGGATTCATGGTCTAGAACTAGCACATCCTAGATACTATCCATTCAAATTTATCAATTCTAGAATTTCCTTTCCAATTTCCAACTCCTAAGTTTTTCACTTTTTTCCAACCTTTAAAATGAAGAATAGAAAATACATATATAGGGTGAAAGAATTGAATCCTCCCCAAGAGATATTTTCCATTTTCTCTATCATTCTAAAAAGATCCGATTCTTCAATCATCACTCCAACTTCAATCTTGAAATTCATCACAACTGGAAAATAAATATTCCTCATAACTGAAAATAGGAGCTAAATTATACCAGAATGGCATAATGTTCTCAAAACTAACCCAATAGACCTTTTACCATGTGTTTTTACCAAGCCTATAACTGTGTTTTCAATTTTCACCACTTTCATTAAGAAGGCCCAAATTTTACATTTCTACCTATAACATGAACCAATGACTTCTTGTGCAAAAAAAACTCCAGAATCAAAAAGTTTGTCTTCTCTTGCTTTCGAAAATATATAATATGCCTATATTCACTTATCGAGAACTCCTAAAATCTCAGTTTGAAAAATCACCTCCTACTACGCTTTGGAACTAGATTATTGCAAATATCAAATTTTCATAAAGTTTAAACTATAGGTTTAATTCAAACATTATTTAAAATGAACAGTCATCCAAATTTGAGAAGGAATATTAAAAAAATAAATTTTTAATACAATTTTGAATTTCCCTCCAGAAGTCCATCTGGATCAAACCTTGTTGACCAATTTTGACATGTGTCCTGCCATATTTTGCTGACTGCTACTTCATCATCATGCCTTATCATCATACCACATCATTGCTAGCTAGCTCATCACCATGTTGCATGGATAACTTTCTTTCAACTTTTCTTTGGTGATTGCCCCTCAGATCTGACATGTGGCACAATCTGGTGCCTTTTGATCTTGGAAAGCCACATAAATTTTTGATTCACCACACACAACCACTTGCCAAATATTGATTTGTCCTCACCATTACCACCAAGTCCCATGACATCCTACTAAATTTTACATTTTTCGGGATGTCACCATGTCATTTTCCAGTGGAACTTCCTATTTTCCAATGGTGACATGGCGATCATTGGAATTTGGCGACCTTTTTCTGGTAAGCTTCCATGTCATTTCTTCTATCAGAATTTTTTTCAAAATATATCCTACATGCCTCCAAATATCCAAGTCAGGCCCACCATATAATCTTGCCTTATGTCTCAAAAGGTGTGAACCTCTTAGACACTACCATTGTGTGTGTTGTTCTATTTAAACACTTCAAATCTCATGTATATGAACAATGTGGGATAATCATTTTAAATTTTTTTTGGCCCCTATTCTTGATTTATGCCATGGAAATTCCCCTATGTTTCTCTACACTGCTCTTGCATGGAGCTTATCTTAGGCATATTTCTCTTTGGACATGGATCTCACCTCCAATCCAACTACACATGGTGCCCTAGTCGTGTCTTCCCTTGCATGTTGCGGCCTCTTCTAAGCTTTACATAGTGGAGAGAAATGAAGCATCTTCCCCTCCACATGGAACTCTCTATCTTCTGTTTGTGGGAAAATTCCCTTGAAAATTTTCCTCATGAATAGTAGCAACTTCAAAATAACCAAGACTATGAGCAATCTGGTCACACATTCTTTTGGTTGAGAAAAACAAAATAATTTTGGAACCTAGTTCTTTTCCCCAGAGAATCTATTTCAACCTTTTCTCCTACCCACATTTCTCCTTTCTCCTCCATCTCATGTCAATGAGAATCCCTCTCCCTAATGGAAAACCATGGAGTGCTCATGAAAAGAGGAGGCATCTTAACATTTACAAAAAATGCAATAAGAAAAACCATTGTATGGTAGTCTGCTCCCTTCTAAAATTGAATGCATAAATATTATGGTTTCCTATGATTTTGGTGTGTGGTAGAGTATGTTGGTTGCCCTGCCTCCACTATACACAAGCAACATGCATTCCTTACTGCTACATTAAAAAAATTCCCAAAATGTTTTAGCCTAAATGACTGCCTCTATCAACATGGCTTGAACCAATCGAGTGCATATTCTTTCATTTTCAAACTTCCCCTTTGCCGCTACTTTTCAAGTTTCTTTTCCAACAACAAATTCCACAAGCTTTTTCATTTCAACTTTAAGACAGTGGGTGAGGCCTTTATATGTTGGTTGTTGGCATATCTCATGGAGCAGATCCTTCCTTGGTCATTAGTGGAAGTGGCATGTTGTCCAAGTTTAAATAAAGACCAGCTGCTTCTCTAGTTGTTAGATCTTGTGTCAACAGTCACTTCTTTTAGAGTATGAAAATGAATATTTTCGGGGAGCCATGATGCCGTTGTTGACTTTTGATTGAAGACTCAAGGGAGTAATATCCATCCAAACTAAATGAATTCTCTCCTTGTTTGACAAAGATGCATTCCTTGTTCCTCATGCTGTGAGCTATTGGTGATGAATTCAATGCCTTCCTGGCGCCTCTACACTACCTCATGATGTGCTCTTGGGATAATAGAAGCTAAGACACTTACCATTCATATTAAAAATCATGGTTATAATGTGGCTTTTAATCTTCAAAGTATTTCAAACATATGACTATGTAATATGTTTATTATATGTGTTGCGACCTGTAGGTCATCCCTTAGCTCAACCATAGATTCAACAATTGAAATTGCCACATCCTACTCTTATGAAAATAGAATTTCTACCATTTGCAATCACAATACATCCTTCATTGCTAGATAACAATTCCATCTGACCTCAATGGGCATACCTCTCAAAATAATCTTTTGTGTGATATATTCCACTTTTATCAATCATTTCATGCATAATCCTCTTATTCATTGAATTTGTAGTGATATTGTATGCAATAAAACATTGTAATAGTTGGAACCACAACATATTTTTGACATTTTCAAAATCATAAAGTAATTGTATCAATCTTGGAATTAGTCAAGCCCCAAAGTGGGTTTGGCTAAAAAAAAAAATTTGAATTCAAACACCTGATCCTTCAAAATGATACATTGAGTCCATCATCTTCATGAAAATTAAATTTGACCATTGAATGATCACTTAAAACTTATTTTATCATTTACTTGGAAACTGTCAACTTTGTGTCAAGGGTCCTTTGATTGGCTGTTAAAACTGATCAAAACAGCTGATTGGGCTCTAGAATTGAACATATTGATTCTTTGTTATACATTCTTGCACCATGTCAAATCTTGTCTCATGAAGAATTCTCACTCAAAAGATACTGATTGTCAAAGTTGCTCTCTCAGAATTACCTCCAAGCAAACATGTCAAAAACCTACAAATCACATTCATAATCAGCTCTGAAAATAGGGCAAACTGACACTTGGGGAAATGAAAACTGGGGAATTGGCTCATTGTCATGAGGAGAGTAAAAATCTATGATTAGGGCTCATGTTGAATAACTAGGTGCATTTGGCGAATGGTCAAAGTAGGCTACTCAGAATTTGCAAACTAGAAACAATGGTAAAAAAGCATTTTTTTGTAAATGTAGTTGACCTGGGAGAATGTGCAAATGGATTCATCAAGGTTTAAAAACTAGGATCCTTGAATTATTTTGAAAGGATAACATAGTGGTACAATCCATTTGGTCCTAGTTATCACGGATTTGAAGATATGACATCACAAATAGGGGTACTGACCAATCTGCATTTACTGACACCAATGAAAGTTTACAAATTGCATTTGGAATTGTGTTTGAGAAAATATCAAATGGATTCATCATAAGCTAAAATTTGAAATAGAGCAAGTCTCTAACTCTAGAATGTAATGCAAAAGGAATTTTTTCATTTTGGTCAATTGGGTCAATGTTATTACAAGTCAAATAGGGCTTCCCAAAATTCAAAACAATTCACATCAGCATGATGTCAATAAATGACCAACTTTGAGTGATTCAAAATGCCTCAAAATACGTGTAAGAATTTTCCTTAGGGAAAAATTCACCCAGGAACTAGGAACTCAAACACAAGCACAATTGTAGACCAAAAATAGATATGATCAATTAATCAAAGAATGTCCTAATACATTGCTCTATTCAGTATATACAAACACACTAGGAGTGCATGCATATAAAGGCCTCTTAGGAAGCACCTAGAATGTCTCTAGAAGGAACTAAGAGATAAGATAAGCATCATGATAACTAAGAACATGCCGTATCCATCATTCTAGATGAGTGGATAAGAATGACAAGGTTGTAGACACCATGTGCTTAATTAGTGTGCTAACTCTTGTGTTGTAGACACCATGTGCATAAAAGAGGTGCAGACTCCTATGTTGTCAACATGACAACTCACAAGAGTACACATACTCCTAGGTGGATAATAAATGAATAATAAAATTATGCATTAACCTAAGTAAAATTAAGTAAGTGTAAATAGTAAATACTTATTTACACCAACACCCCCCCCTTAAGTGCAACTTAGGGGAATGCCCTTAAGTTCACAAGAACTAGGATGAAATGTATGATGCATCCCCACTACTAGGCCATGCTAGGTACCCATGTATATTATGAAAATACAAAATTCTCATAAAGTGTGGAAAGAGGGAAAACCTCATGGGAAAAACCCTCTCCCAAAAAGAGAGATAAAAAGGGATGCATGGATGGATGGAGTAAACAAGACCCCCCCATTATGACATACATCAAGTATATACAAGAGAAAAATGGAGAATGAAAAAACCACCCAAGAGAAAAAAGTCCCCCCCCAAAAAGGAGAAGAAGGAGATGAGGTAGTCCCCCCCCCTAAAAGTAGTGTGCTAATTAGTGAGAAATGCTCTGATGTAGAATCTGATCCATGACCTTTGAATGACGTTCCTCCCCTTTGGAAGAAACAAATCCAAGGGTACAAAGGAGATGCATCCCCTATATGGAGAAAGAATCTGTAAGATGAACGATGTCTCTGAAACTTATTCAAGTGTCCCTGTGTCAATGTTGATGATGGTTTCCTCCAAAAGTACTAAGAAGAAGTGTAGATCAAACAAGGAGTGATGTAGAACTTGTTTCGAGGAACCAACAATCTTCTCAAATGATAAAGAGACCTGCTATAGATGTTGTACATAAGTATCCATAATCACATCAGCTTGGAAAGACTAATCATGTAGAGAATGGACATGAGGGTAAGAGTGAGCCCTCACAACAACTATAGAAGGATCATCCTCAGCAAAGAGAAGTGGTATATCATCAAAGAAGTCTTCCAAATCAGCTGTGTGTGACTCCAAGAACAGACCTAAAATGTCAGTCAAGAAGTCATCACTTGAGGTTGGAAGACCATGTGTACCCTACTATGCTAAAGTACAAGAATCTATCACTGCAGTAATGAATGAATTATTCACCTCAAAGAGAAGACAAATATCATCAATAGTGTCTCCCACATCTTCAATGTGAGACTCCATGAACAGGCTTATAAGGGTGGAAAGGAAGTTGTTGCATGAAGGTAGAGTAGGAAGACATAAAGGGTCTTGCTGCACTAAATCTGAAGCATCTATGGCTCTAATAGGATCAGTAGGAGCAACAATAGATGGATACATAATCTCATCTGAAGAGGAGTTAGCTATAGATGGAGGTATGTGATCTTGTGGGAATGGAGGAATGTTTGGATCTCCATACATCTCCCAAAGATATATCCAAAAAACATATGGATCAGATGACTTAATGTCAAACATTGTATCTAGAATGTCATCATCCTTAAATAGAAAGAGAGTATGCTAAATGATGTCAATCTAGTCAATATCATATTGAAGGTCTCTTGCATATGGTAGTGCATTGTGCTGATTGAGAAATTTCATAACAAGTTGACTCCATTCCTGATAGTTGTATGGGGTCAAGTAGATCAAATCTTCCTCTTCCATGATGGACTAATTAATGTAACCTCCAAAGATGCAAAATAAATCAAAGAACCCCCTCGAAAAAGATGCTTTGGCACTTTATAAGTAGTGCATGTACAATGGGCCACTTGTCAAAATGAACAAAGTGGACTTTCTAATTTTTCTTTTACAACTCCCTTACTAGGTGCAAATCTATCACTAAGCACTGTAGCTCAAATATACAACAATTCTGAAAAGTAATCAAAGCTTTATAATGTAGAAAAAGCCCTAGTTCTGAAAGTGAGAATTTTGTCCACAACCCTAGAATTTGACTATAGATCTAGAAAGTAGATGAAAAAAATGCACTTTCAAAAAAAAAAAAAAACATCAAAAAGTGAATAGATGAGCCCATACGAAGTGTTTGAAGTTGAAAAATGTAGGATTATGCAAATATACTCACCAAAAAATGTAATTTCTAAACAATCCTTGCACAAAAAATAGAAAAGAATACCACCACTAGAAAATTTAGGAAATTCTACCCAATTTCCAAAAAAATTGCACCTGAATCAAAGTTTAGATGTTCAATTTATGGGCTCGCAAAGTCAGGCTACCAAATAAAAAATGCATCTAAAGAGGGATGTAGCAGGAAAATTGCATGCTTAAATTTGATGGTCAAACGATCATTACAATAGTTAGAAAATGCTTGGTTTTAATGGTCAAACAATCATCAATTTTAAACTCATGCTTGGATGACATCAGCAAAAAATCAGCAGCCCAGATGATGTGCTAGGGAAGCTAACATGGCTATTTCTAGGCTAACACTTGTCAATAGTATGGTACAGGTGTCAATCATGTAGTCCACGCTATCCACTGATGTTTTGGTCTATACATGTGGCACTGTGCTGAGTCAACATTGTTGATTGGTCTTTGACTACGTATGTGTGTCAATGTGGTCTACGTGGCAAAAAAATAAATTTGCGTGGAGGCAAGGTGTAGGACGTGGAAACTTCTACTATTGACACTTGTCTCTATAGATATTTGGTGTGCACAGTAGTCTGAAAAACATGCTGAGAAAAGTGTGACAGTGCTTGCAAAGGCAGTCGCATCAGAAAATTATTTTCGCTACCGAGATATTACTGCATGTAGGAGAACCTTCCTGCCATGCTGGAGAAACTTCCTGCCATGTCAAAAATCAAAAAAATGTAACTGGGTAAAGTTTACTACTATCGCCAAAGAACACAAATAGTGCTGGAGAAAGGGTTTTTCTGGGAAGAAAAATCATGGCCAAAAAATAGTAAACTATGCCAAAATCGCAACAATTGTACACTAGGTTTGCTACCAGAGTCTCAATGCTTGCCGGGAATAATCTACTGATAATATGTTCTGATGGATAGTTGAGGGACTATTTAGTCCCACATATAAGGGGAAAAAATGTAGTATGATATTTATAAAGTATGGCCGATGGTAAGAAATAGAAATGCAAGCCTATCACTGAATGTTGGACATTGACTTGTAATGTTAGGTCAGAATTTGGGATGTCCGATGCCAAAAAAAAATTAGATGCCCACCGAATGTAAAGGATGGAATATTTTAGAGAATATGGAATATTCCCTACATAGTGCAAGGTTGGGATTTGATAGCCTAGTACCTGCAAAATATTTTCTCTACAAGGGCAATTGATAGAAAAATATTTCCAAAAAAGCAAGCCGAAAATCAAAGAGAAAAATAAAATACCAGATTTGAATTAAATTAAATTGTAGATCTTAAGGATCATACTCAAACTTGCAAATTTATGCCTTTGGGTGCCAATTTGCAAAAAAAAAAATTCCTCATGGTTGACTTTGGCCTAAGGTAGCTAAATTTATAGTCGATCTTCACTAAATCAACATTCCAAATGCAATGGCGAGGTCAAATTTGGCTCTAGACACTCTCAATTTCTATAGTACTCCAGATTTGGGCTGAGGTACTAAAGCAACAATGGTCTTGAGTTGCTATGTGATGAGAAAATCTCCAAGCTCTGATACCATGTAAGAATTTTCCTTAGGGAAAAATTCATCGAGGCACTAAGAACTCAAACACAAGCACAACTGTAGACCAAAAATAGATATGATCAATTAATCAAAGTATGTCCTAATACATTGCTTCGTTCAATATATACAAACACACTAAGAGTACCTATATATAAAGGCCACTTAGGAAGCACCAAGAATTTCTCTAGAAGGAACTAGGAGATAAGATAAGCATCATGACAACTAAGCACATGCCTTATCTATCATTCTAGATGAGTGGATAAGAATGACAAGGCTGTAGAAACCATGTGCTTAATTAATGTGCTAACTCCTATGTTGTAGACACTATGTGCATAAAAGAGGTGTGGACTCCTATGTTGTCAACATGACAAATCACAAGAGTATGCATACTCCTAGGTGGCTAATAAATAAATAATAAAAATATGCATTAACCTAAGTAAACTTAAGTAAGTTTAAATAGTAAATATTTATTTACACCAACATTCTAAAACATAGGCTCTCTTGTATAGACACTAAACACTCCCAAAGCAACGGGTCATGGAAAGTTACTAGGTGCGAGGTATTCAATTGCACACACAACTTCCTATTACTATTTGACACTTAGGTAAAAATGCAGATTTGGACATTGCTCAAATTGGGACTTCATAGAATGGCTTTGAATGACAATTTATCTTTATGGGATGAGTGGATACACTAAATGTAAGGTGTTAGAAACATTAAACACCTCTTAGGCCTCAAATGGATAGCTAGGTACACATGCATCAAAAATCACTTATGGGGTTTAATTTTTAGGACGATACTGAAAATTAGGGCTTCAATTTTAATTTCCAATAGTGGCTCTATTGGGGCATGCATGTACCTTGTGGACATGACAAGGATTTAGATCTCTAGAAGAAGTAGACTACACACAAAAACTTCTCTTGCACAACTTTATTGAAAGCAAGAAACAACTACTCCTACTATGTACAAATGATGGCCCTGGGCCACCAAACTTCAACAAAAGCTTTTACCTCTATCATAAATCTGATTTTCATTTGCACTTTCATGGGGTAAGCTGGAAATATTTCTTGTATCAGTTTTACCAATTAGATTAACATCTTGAAATACACCACTTAGTAAAATCGAATCTACACCTTCACTTTCATAATGCATATAAAAACTATGATCACTCTCTACAACTTGATCATTATGAAAGTACTGATTAGTATGCTCAAAAATATTAGATTCAAAATAATAATCATCTTCATCAATTGAATTATTCATATCACTCTTGAATATGAAAGCTTCATATTCAACATGGGGAAAAAGGTCACACATACCTTAAAAATGTATGTCCTTATATATAACCAGATGGTACTAAAATGAGGAATCAGATTTGTACTCACAAATATCATCAATGTAAGAATTTGAAACTAATCCAGAGTCCTCAAATGGTCATTTGAAATCAGAAAATGGAATCAGTCATCTTATTTAAGTATTCATCATAAAACTCATTACAAGGTGCATGCTAATTTTCATTAACAACTTTGTCAAACACCTTGTTATCCACATCATAAGATGCAACATCATCATCACAATCACTATCACATCCATAAGAACAACAATCTAATCTCTTACAGTAGTAAGACAATGTATCACCATTTTCATCTAGTCTAATTAAATTTAAAACTTCCATGTCTTCTTCAAAAAATGGATTGATAACTCCATGCACGGATCCTTTATGAACATTTGGACAAAAGATGGGCTGATCATCATCACAATCTTCATCATATAAAGCATTAGTATACAATTTAAAATCACTACCCATTTCATCTTCATGAAGACTCTCAAGATATGAAGCAAATTCAGGACTAGCTGAAGAATCAATTTATATTTCTTCTACCAAGCATATAGTATCCATAATTACATTCTCTTCATTATCTTGTTTAGGATAACTATCACAGATACACCGTGATTCACTCCTAAACCCCTCACCATATGCTACAATTTTATTGTCTAATGTAAAAACACTTGACAAACCTTCTTTGAAATCTTCATATTCAAATTCATTAGCATCAATTGGATTCACCATTTCTTTATCTTCATACATGAAGGACAAATCATTCTAAAATTCTTCATTGACTAACTAATCTATATAATGCAAAAACTAAGATGCATTTTCTTTTTCAGATTCAAATAAAGAATTCATACCTTTACTTGAATAAGAGTACTTACTTCTGCCATTTCTTTCTTCTTCCCAATTTGCATCAGATTCACATGAAGATGAACATGTACTACCATTGTGCTCTTCTTGACTTGAGGAACAACTCTCATCATTGTCTTCACATGATGTTTCTTCATAATACATCGGATCAAAAAATTTATCTTCATCACTTGAAAGATTAATTCTAACTTATTCATCCTCATATTGAGATGAACATCTTTCAACTTTGAATTTTATAACATTCTCAACATAATGCAATCTATCAAAAAGAGAAATCATTTCTTTCCTATCTGATTGATCAAGTGAATCCACCTTAACATCCACTGTTGAAATACTACAAACATGTGCTTTTTCATCAATAATAAATTCATCTCTTTCTTGAAACCAAGAAAATTCATCTTCACATGTCTGTAAGTCTGAATTTTCAACAAGATTATCCACCATAGCAGGGGTACCTACTTGCTGATCTGAATTTGAACACTCTACAACATTGATTTCTCCTTTGAACCTCATCTTGTTGGAAAACACTTCTAGAGAAATATTTCTAGCTAATCTATACTTTATGTTATTTTTAATCTCCATTTCTATCATGAATGCTTGATGCAAATTCTTAGGTTCTGGACTCAAAATTGAAGCCCTAATTTTGAGTACCATTGACAAAATCAAGCCCTATAAACACTTTTTGATGCATATATACATGGCTATCCATTTGAGGCCTGTGAGGTGTTTAATGTTTCTAACACCTTCCATTCAGCATATCCACTTGTTCCATGAAGATAAATTTCCATTCTGAGCCATTTTGTGAAGTCCTATTTTGAGCAATTGTCAAATCTACATTTTTGCCTAAGTGTCAAACAACAATAGGAGCCCATGTTTGCAATTGAATATCTCGCACCTAGTAATGTTTCATGATTCATCACTTTAGAAGTGTTTAGTGTCTATACTAGAGAGCCTATGTTTTGGATTTCAACTCATTTCGAGTCTATTTGACTAGATTTTGAATCCCTTAAAGTTGGTCATTTGTTGATGTCATGCTGATGTGAATTATTCTAAATTCTAGGAAGCCCTATTTCACTTATTATAACTTTGACCTAGTTGACCAAAATGATGAAATTCCTTTTTCATTGCATTTTAGTTTTCAGAGACTTGCTATATTTCAAGTTTGAGCTTATGACAAATCTGTTTGGTTAGTTTTCAAATGTGATTCCAAATGCAATTTCTAACGTTTTACTAGTGTCAAGAAATGCAGATTTGTCAAAACCCCTATTTGTGATGTCATAACTCTAAATCCGTAATAGGTGAGATTGAATGGATTGTACCACTACATTATACTTTGAAAATAGTTTAAGTTTTCCAATTTGCAAGTCTTGACAAATTTGTTTGCACACTTTCCTAGGTCAAATCCATTTGCAAAAATCACCTTTTTTCCAGTGTTCCTAGTCTACAAATTTAGAGTAGCCCACTTTGAATGGTCGCCATTTTTTCCCTATTATTTTTCATGAGACCAAATCAAAAATTCATACTCTCCTCATGATAGTAAACAAACACCCAAGTTTTTCTTTTCCCAAGTGTTAGTTTACCCAATTTTTGAAGCCAAATCCGAATGCATTTGTGGTTCTAACACATTTACCTACAGGTAATTCTAAGAGGGCAACTTTGATAGTCAATATATTTTGACTGAGAATTTTTCATGAGATGAGATTCAACATGGTAGGACTATGCTGAATAGAGAATTAGTGTGTTCAATTTTAGAACCTAGTTATCTGTTTGGATCAATTGTTAAGGCCAGTAACAAGGTCCCTTCGCACTAAATTGACAGTTGGCAAGAAAGAGGTGATTTGAATTTTAAAAGTTGAATCAATAGTGATTGAATATTTTTAGTCAATTTTAGATGTTCAATGGGCCATTCTAAGGATTCAATTGTCTGGAAATGATTTTTTTTTTAGTTACACCCACTTTGGGTCTTGGCTAAATTCATCAAATTTGTGACAACTGTATGTTTATGTATGGCATGCATTTTGTGGGTACTTGGGGGAGTTCATAATGTTACAACTAAGTTCTATTCCAAGGATACAAAAGTTGTTCTCTTGGAAGGCTTGAAGAAAATAATGCATGATATGGCAGTGAATAGGTTGATGACCAATGGAATCCTTGTTATGCCAAGCCATGAATTCCATGAATTCTACGACATATTTTACTCTTATCTTTTGAGGCAGGGAGTGGATGGAGTAAAGATAGATGTTTGACAGAATCATTTGGTAGTGAAATGTATAACTGTTGTGCACCTCACTCACATGAAAATGTTTGTTTGGTTATGGAATATGAATGGGATAGTGATTGTGCCAACCCCAAATTGTCACAACATGAATAGTGACTAGTGAATAGTGAGATGCATTTGTCTTGGGATTTCACCATGCCCAAAATTACTCTTCGCTTTCCTTCAAGATGTCATTGGGTTGTGGATCTCTGTTGATATGGACACTAATATTGCAAGCCCATTTCTCATTTTTATCTACATGTTTAGAAGGTGAGAGAAGTTATTTACTAGAGTCCAAGGTGGCATAAAAGAAGCAGTAGGGGAAGGTAGCTTGCAGTGATAGAGAAAGACAAAGGTAGGCATGTTGAAGACCATGTTTTGGATTTGAAGTCCATGACAAGTGACAAAGATGAAAGGGAGATGAGTGCATAAAAGGAGCCATCCACATCTAGAATAGTAGCCTGTTGCATTTGGAAGATCTCCACAACATCTGTAGGAGAAGACCATGGTAGGGGATTAGATAAGAGTCCCACAATTGAAGAATGGGTGAGCCCCATTAGTCTTGTCCAAGAAAAATAATGGCATTCCTCATAAGCCCAAGAACAAGGAAGTGACATCCCAATACAAGACTACCACAACCTCCTACTCTATGGTTCCCTAGCTTCTTCTAGAAAATGCCCATCTCCCTCACCCAGATTAGGTTAGAGCATTACAACACCAAAAGCTACATCTTCTTTAATAAGAGCATAGTCAGCTAAGAGAAGATGACCATCTCCATTTTCCACTTTAGACTCTAGAGCAACCAATGGACTCATTAAAGTAACCGAGAACACACTAGGGAGGGGTCCAAAGGGCCTCCTCTAGCCTTCAACTCAAAGTTTATTAGTTTTCATGTAGAGGGATTCAATCTCTACTAGGGATCATACAGTAAAGTTTGTTGTAAATGGTGTTCAAAAAATAGGGGATTCGATTACAAAAATTCAAGGAAAAGGATCGCTAAGAAAATAAGAGGAGGCCACAAGTAATACATGTCCAAGGAGGTGTCTAAAATTTTTCTCAAAGAAGGGGAGGTTCTTCTAAACATTTATCCCACATTGCTCCCATAGCACACTTTTAGTCTTTTTAAATACCCCAACACTTACTAGCTAAGTGTCTTAAAGAGACAAAGGCTTTTGAAGCCTCAACTATGTGGTGGGATCCATGGATGCCAGTTGATTGAACTATGACCAATGAAAATTTTTGAACACCCAAACACACTAAGATTGATGACATCAGCATGATGTGGAAACTTGCCAGAGAAAGTGGCTGAAATCTGGTGGTCACTATGTCGCCACCAGAAAATAAGAGGTTTTCTAGCAAGTGACATGGTAACCTACTAGAAAACCTTGAAATTTGGTGAGGAAATTGTGGGTCTTATTTAGCACATTTGGTAGGGACATGGTAGTGTTGACAAATAGGAAGGTGACAAGTGGTAGCACGCAGTGATGGATTAATAAAATGAGCTATTGACATGGCAATTTGAGATCAAAGAGGCATAGGAAGGTGACATGTGATGGATCCGATGGTGGTTGGCATGTTGCCAAAATGAAGTTGCAAGAAAGTTACCCATGTGACATGGTGACCGGACAACTAGTGATGAAATGGAAAAATAGAGAACCAATGAGATGATGCCACATGGTGCCTAGTTGGAGGTTGTTAAATGACTATGCAAGAAATGAGCCAATCTAGTGTTGACACATGGCATGGTGGTCAACAAGGTTTAACCTAGATTGAGAAGTGAGGGAAATTTCAAACAAGGTTTAAAAGATTAATTTTTAAATATTTTTCCTATAAAAGTATGTGCATGTTCCCTTTTAAATAAATTTTGCATTATTTCATAGTTTTTGCTTTAGTAAAAGTCAATTTTTTGAAATAATGTTGTGCAAGGCCATAGTTGGAACCTAAATTTTCAAATGGCCACTAGAGGGGCAATTTTTGTCCAAAATACGCACTCCAATATATTGTTGGAACCAAGAGGAAATGAACTTTCCAAATATGAAGTTAGATTTTGCACAGATATCCACTAGTTTGCACTATAAATAGAAATTTTTTTTTTGGGGGCATTCTTAGCAAAATGGGTAGTTTTCACCATTGAGCATCAAAATTGGTTAGGGGACAGATATAAGAGCTTGTTGAATCCTGGGTATGGAAAAAAATGATATTGAAAAGTTTATCTTGCCTATTGAGGTCATTTAATTGATTTTTTATTTTGCCTTTAGTTTCAAATTTGGCATCAAAATTAGTTATCTTTCCAATCAAGTATTTGAGATACTTTATGCTTTTGAGAGCCAAAATGGTTTAGGATTTGATATGTAGTTGTAGAGAGAGATTAGAGAGATGCTTTGTCACTTATAGGAGTTGTTTCCCAAGTGCACACACGTCAGATGCACAACAAATCTAGGAATTCACTCTCCTCTATATCGTTCTCTTTCTCATTTTTTGTAGAGGTTCCAGTTTTGGAGAAAAAATGACTCATTGCTATGATGCCATGTGTGTTCCAATTTGGAGTTTTCTTAGATTTTTGAAACCAAGTTTCTAGTCTTCATGTGTTCTCATCACTGTGACACCATATTTTCTTCAACAATTTCTCTTGTATGAATAGTAGTAATGAAGATAATATACCTAGTTCTGATTTGTTAGGCATTTCTATGTTTTAATTTCATACATATGAATGTAAAATTTCAAGGAAATAAATACAATTAAGCCAAAATCTCTTTAGTTCCATTCTAATTATGATTTTCTGCAATGTTTTGTGTTTAAGAACAAAGAGCTTAGATGCATTTGCAATCCCTTAAGGTTGTATGTCTAGATAAGTTTGCTATTGGAGCCAAGAGCCAAGTAAATGCTTATTTACCTTGACAAGATTGTAGATTTCATTAGGATGATATTCAATAAGTAGTGAGAATTCTTATGAAGATCGATGTCTATTTATAAGGTGAATGGATAGATCAGATATCTAAATATATGAATATGTCTCAAATATCCATATGTATGTGTTTGATTCATAGAATTTCCCAATAGATAAGGCACTGATCAGCTATAGGATCATTTGTTCTTACCACTGCATATTTGGGGTTTTGTTGAATTCAACATCATTAATCAAATGCTTTTCCCTTTCATGTTGAAGAGCTACAATAGAATGCCCTCACTCAGCTTGCGGATTTCATAGAGTTGCAATTTGCTACCACACAACTTTGTTATTGCATAAGTATTAGGAGAAATAAGGGTTAAATCTATTGTTTATAGATTCAAGAATATGTTTAGCATTGGTACCATATAGATTGAATCTAAGGTCTACCCACCTAGGTTTTGCAGAGCCTAAAGTAGAAGGAGTTATGCCTTATAGTTGGCCCGGTGTCTGAAAGGATATGTTAAGGATGGGATTTAGTTTCTCCTAGATGTGTCTTGTTCTCATCAGGGTAATTTGAAATTTTTAGTGTTTCAAAACACCAACAAGTTCTTTATCTCTTATTAGATAACTCATTTTTTTATCAAATGCATCAAGATAAACCACTAAACATATTTGATCATTTGGCTTACCATTTTCAAGAATCTCACATACAACTTTTACAAATCTAATATTAAATTCGGGAACTAATTCATTATTCCTAATTTGGATCTTCAAGAACCTATCAATATAATTAGGGATGCTTACTCTTTCCTCAAATTGCTTCATGAAGGCTAAATGTAATTCATCCCAAGATGAAACTAAAGATTCTGATAGAAAGGAAAACCAATCCCTAGCATGACCTTCCAAAGTTTGAACAAACAACTTTATATGTACACCTTTATGAGCAATTTCAAAATCACCAACCAAATCACTAAATATTTGAACATGATGACTGACTAAATTTTCATGTTTCCCATCAAACTTAAGAAAATAATTTCTAAGATTATACAACATAGGGTTTGGGAAACCATGGATGCCATCAAAAACTAATGGCATGTATCTCTTCGTAGAAACAAATCTATAATTCTTATCCATGCATTGTACCAAGTGAAAAGAAATTTTCCATTTCTAACAAACTTAAAACTCATTCACCATAGTTGCTTTCAGAATTTGTAACTTGTAGTAGATATGAAAACTTTTCTACCAACTTAAACTCCAAATATACTTCAAAATATGAAAACACTTGTTGAATCTATCTTTCATAAAGTATGTTGAAATGTACCAAACCAATCTCTTACTTAGTGCTAAAAATACCACTTGATGGAGAAACTTTTGTCAAGCTTACTTTCATATAAATGAAATCACATGAAAGTGGAAAATACTTTTTAATGTTGATGCTTGCAAACTACTTCAATGCTGAAAATAATAACAGATTCAAATTTTATCTAGATTTAGTAACGTTTGCACCACATCCCACATAACTTTTTCACCCATTGTCAACAATCTTGAGATAAATTCTTCAAATCTACATTGCAACTATTGTTTCCTTCAAAATACCTTCACATTCATGATGTACTAGTAGAGAGATATAACTTTGAGTCACCACTCACTTAGTGAGAAAAGAAATGTTTAACTTGCAAAACATAACAAGCTGGTCCAGAATTTACAACAGGTATTTCAAAAAATTTTGCAACCTTGGAATTTCATAATCTTAACGAAGAGAAAGAACATGACATTAACTTTGAATTTTGATAGCAACGTATCAAAACTTTTAAATGACCTCAATGTAACAATCATTTTAGATCTTTCAAAACTACTATTGTCAGGAATAAGGCATAACTAGGAGACATGAATCTTCAGTAGAGAAATGGAAAACACCTCATAACCTTGTTGTTGTAGCAAATTCTTTCTATTGTATTGAATCTTTTTCAAATTCTCAAGGTTTGTCTATCATACAGATTCTAAAAATGCTATTTATACTAGATATTCCAATAATTTTAGCAAAGAATTCCTTCATAGACTCCCTAATAGAGTCGCCATTTTGTTGGTGACTTAGATGGGCAAAACCATACTGAAATCTAGGACTACAATATTCAATTCACACTAGAGATTCTTGTCCTTTTGACAAGGTTTATTTCCATCTTATATCCCTAGCAGAGTCACCATTTCGTTGGTGTTTTTGATGGGAAAAACTATATTGAAATATAGGACTAAAATATTCAATTCAAACTAGAAATTCTTGTCCTTTTGACAAGGTTTATTGCCATCTTATCTCCCCAATAGAGCCACCATTTTGTTGGTGTTTTAAAATGCTATAGATTTCAAATTACCCCAATGAGAACAAGATACATCTAGGAGCAGCTAATTCCAATTTTCAATGTACCCTTTCAGACATTGGGTCAACTATAAGGCAAAACCTTTCTTCTACTTCAGGTTCTGCACAATCTAGGTGGGTGTACCTTAGATTCACTTATATGGTACCAGTGCTAAAAAATAAACTTGAATCTATTAACAATAGATTTAGCCCTTATTTCTCCTATTGACTCATGCGATAACATATATCTGCAATAACTAAGTGCAAGATAATGCAATTCATAAGCTAAATGAGGGCATTCTATCGTAGCTCTTCAAACATAAAATATAAAGATGATTTGAATTTTAATTGATTTTATGTGGGTGGGGAAGTGGATGAAAACCAAGTATGGACAACAAACTAATGATCCTATAGCCAATCAGTGCCTCATCCATTGGGTAATTCACAAATCTTTCTCATGCATTTTGGATATCTAAGACACATATCTTATGCCAAGACTCTAGATCTATCCATTTACCTTGTAAATTGGACATTGATGATCAATCTAAATCTCATTCTTAGCTAATATCCTCCTCAATAAAATTACAACCTTGTTGATTTCCCTAAAGCATTTGCATAATTCTTTGAATTATAAGCAACAATGAAACAACATACAACCTTAAGGGACTACAACTATGATCTAGGCTTTTTTTTCAAAGATCATAAAACACTAAAAATCAATGAGAAATGAGACAATATTTAAAATGAAACTCAACACCTATTGTTCTTTGTATTGTTTTCCTTGAAATAATACATGAAAATGCATGAAATTGACTCACAAAATACCAAATAAACTAGACTATACAATATACATATGTTGTCATACAAGAGAGAAAATGGTGGGAATGGGAAACTGATGGAATGGAAAGGGGGTATCATAGCCAAAGGATGGCTTCATGGTTTGGAACCAACACATCCCAGATGCTATCCATTCAGACTTCATCAATTCAAGAATTTCCTTTCCAATTTCCAACTCCTAACCTTTTCCCTTTTTTTCTGACCTTTAAAATGAAGAAGAGAAAATACATATATAGGATGAAAGAATTCAATCCTCTCCAAGAGATATTTTCTATTTTCTCATTCATTCCAAAAAGATTTGATTCTTGAATCATGACTCCAACTTCAATCCCAAAATTCATCATAGCTAGAAAACAAATATTCCTCATAACTAAAAATTGGAGCCAAATTATACCAGAATGGCATAATGTTCTCAAAACTAACCCAACAGACCTTTTACCATGGATTTTTACTAGGCCTATAAATTTTCAACACTTTCACTGAGAAGGCCCAAATTTTACATTTTTGCCTATAACTTGAACCAGTGACTTCCTATGCAAAAAAAAAACTCCAGAATTAAAAAATTCATCTTCTCCCAGTTCTGGTGATATATAAATGATATTCACTTATGGGAACTCCCAACACTAGTAGAATTTTGGCAAATAAATGACTACGTGACCAAAGTTTTTAGTCATGAGACTAAAAATTTTAGTCACATGACTAAAAGTGATCAAATTCTAGTAATTTTCTACAATCTACAAGTATACATAACTTAATAAAAGACTAATCTAGTCATCAACTAAGATCACAAGGTTAGACAAAGATAAGTGACTAAATAAATGATCAAATAAATGACTATACAATTGGTCACTAAAACAAATGACTAAATGAATGATTGATGATTTTTTTAGTATATTAATACACACTTTAACTTTGTATAACTTATTACTTAGTGATGGACTTTTTGTCTAGGATCAATACATCATTATTAGTTAACTCACTGGAATGTCCTCTCAAGTGATATTAAACTTAGAAAGATGAGCTTAAAAATATCCTAATCTACACTCAAACTTCTCAAAATCTATCTATGAACTGCTAAAAATATATAAACCCTGCATGCACTCAAAAGAAAACTCTAATTCTATCAAGTTGTATATTAAAAAGAGTAGTTATCAAATAAGTACTTTATAATCTCAACATATAATTACTATTAATCATATTAATACAATAACCATATTAAAATATAAGATCATTATATTTATTATATTTTAATATTTAATAAATAGTGAGAATCATTATTTAATAAATATTAAACCCTGAAATAAAATGATTTAATAAAAAAATAAAACTACCTCTTGTATTTATTTGTTTAAACTATCTATATACTTGTATATTTTAGGGATGATGTTGGGTTTTCTTCTTTGATTCTTTCCCATTTGACCTCATTGAATGAGTATTTATAAAATTATAAAATAATATAGTGGCTTGCCACTTTTGTCTTAAATTTAAAAAAAAAAAAAATTAAATTTAAAAAAAAAAAAATTAAAAAATAATTAAAAAAAAAAAAAACTTGATTTAAACTATATTTTTTATAATATAAGTATTTTTTTAAAAATAAACATAGTTTAAATAAAAATTAATTTACAAACAATGTTCATATTACATATACAACCTAAGGGGATTCATTTAAAAAAAAAATCAAAACCTCTAAGACAAAACACACTCATGACCATTGGATAGGTAGGGTTCACCAAAACCTAAAAAAAGAGAGATCACTTCCATTTTGCACTTGATTTATATGGAAAACTCTATGCTATAATTGTAGAATTGGTCATCTTTTGAGTTACGATTTCAACTCATTCTTGATTCTACACTCTCATATAATTAGGGTCCACCACTTAGTAAGGACCCCCTTTGTCTTTTCTCATGCATATGTTATGTGGTTGTATGTTACGTGTCCACCTAATTAGCAAAAAGGATATTATATTAGAGACTTTAGACATTAAATGTGATGTTTCATACCATAAAATTTAAGATCATTATCAAAAAAGTTTGTGTAGACAATAAATACTATTTGATAATAATTGGCCAGCCTCATCCAACTGGCAATGGTATAACATATTTACACCTAGCCTCTTGTACCTTTACATGTCCTTCCAACAATACTTTGTCCTTCTCCTGCAACTACACTTATGTTCTAATTTTCTTTTTTGTTCACTTTAAAAACAAAAATAATACATTTCATAGTGGAAACTATCGACTTATTTTTTATTTTAATATCTAAAGTAGCATGCAAGTAAATAATTTATGTAATAATTTTTTTATTTTTTAATTAAAGTTTCTATATAATATTAAAAATATTTTCTAATGTTTTTAAGAAATTAAAGTTTTTTAATCACTAATTTTAAATTTGTAGATTGAGCTCATAAAATTGTGGTATAATTTTAAAATTAATTTCACTTTTTCATTTAATTATTATTTTCTATATTTTATTTCATAAATATTTATAATTTTTTTAATGAAAATCTATGTATAATTAAAGAAATTCATTGTGGCCAAGGTAGTCGAGATTGCAAATATGACCATAATTTTGGGCACTTATATATTTAAGAAGAGTTGCTAGTGCATTAAAGAGATGCATTTTTCACATACAACTATGGGCAGTTTTTTTTTTTTTTGGCAGAATTTTGTGGATGATGATGATGTCCATGTGGTGGGGACAAAATAATGGGAGGCATTTGTTTCACCCATTCTAAAAATATATTTGAATATTTTTATATTTGCTTCAATATTTAGATTTCTCTGCTAAAAAATGTGTCACAAGTTACTATGTAGTTAAGGGAGTTGCTTATTTCAAATTAGTACAAATTCAAAGGTTTAGCAACTACCATCTACCTATTTGAATGTTAAAGAAAAATTGTGATATTTTTATTATGTCAATAATTCTTCACAAACCTAGCTCAGGAATGCCTGATTCTGTTTCAATGGCGTCTAACAAGAGATACTTCCAATTAGATAATAATGTTTCAATACAAATATCATTTATGAATTTCTTCATGGAACCCTTAAATTGTATGATTTGGGATGTATTTGTGAATGAGATCATTGTACAACAATACCATTCATATTTCTTTCATGTTTCCCTATTTTTAAAAGAATTTTATTAGAATCTTCAACTCAATTGTGTTGTTGCTAGACAAAGCTTATGTTAATGTAAAGATACATTAGAAATTATTGTCCTTAATAAAAAATAATGATTTTATAGGGCATGCATGATTTGTGACTAATTAAGAGACTATATCATATTATCATTGACATTTCCTTTTATATTGCCTTGTATACAAGCAATATTGTCTGAATTCATAGTGTTTTTAAGAATTATCTTTTCAATTGTACTATTCCTAAGATGATACTTCTATTAAATATAAGCACCCATTAGAAAATTATATCCCAAACAAGAAAATCTAATTTTATAGGGCATACAAAATTTTTTTTCTATAATTTGTTTGATGATTCTTGTTTCTCTATAGTTGTAGTAGTCCAAGATTTGGGTCTAAATGGTTCGAATGGACAAATGCAAGTCACAAAAGATTTTGGGAGTCATAGGTTTGGTGAAGTAGCTAGTGGCACCATCAATGTGCAACTATTATTTGTTTCTCCTATATGCTCTACTGAATTTAGTTTTTTCTAGCTTTTATAAATTTCCATGCAAGTTGAAAGAGGAACAAATTAATACATGTGAAGATATTTAATTATGAAGACGCTCACATAGAAGATTCAATTTTGAAATCCTCTTAACACTAATTAATCATACTAGTTCTACATTAGAAACTATAATATTATCATAATAATCTTTATAATATGCTTACATTTCAATTATTGCACTCTTGTTTGAAACTATCTATGTCGATTTCTATGGAATATATGTTACCCTAGGCATGGTGAAGTGCTAGTGGTAGAGACTTCTGACCCATTTTGGGCATGTCACATGCACAAAAAAATTAAAAGCATTGACAAAAACTTACGGGCTTGATAAAAGAATTCAACAAAATGCTTAATAGGCTTTGGATCATTGGCAAAGGAGGCATTTTATGTGCAATCACCCATACCCAATCACTTCTAGTATCGACGATCATATGCAATTTTGTGGAATGCGATGAAGAAGAAATAGTTTGGCAGACTCATAACTAGTGCTAAACTGGGATATTTGAAACAGGGCATGTGAATCCATCAAAGCATAATGAAAGGTATATTTTTGTGAAATTAGAAGTAAAATCAAATATTCTTGTGAAATCAAAAGTAAACTATAGACATATAAGAAAAATATGGATTCGTAGACAAGGCATGTGAACTGTTTGACAAATTGTCTAAGCAATGATGTCCCCTATAATACAGTGAATGCATGATTTGGAGAGATGGGTTTTTGGAGAGGTAGTACAAACTTCAATATGGAAACAAACAGTTCATATAGAGTCAATTTGAAAAACTATTCTAATTTCCTCCTAACCCATGGAAATCCTAAATGTAGAAGTAGTATCACTATTAATACATGATAATTGTTTGACAAAATTCCTCAGAGGAAAATGGTCTCAAAGCACCACTTGAATGGAGTTTGGTTATAAATTTTCAAAAAGTGAATAAGATAGGGGTAAAGAAAAGATCCATTATGTTGGTAGCCAATGTTTGAGAGGCCAATAAAAATATCTATGACATGAAGCTTCAAATTAGGTTGTGCTTTTGGTAGACACCATAATTGTAATATGCTGATAATTTCAAATGCCACATGCAGAGGCTTATAGATCTAATACAACTTTTTGATCAGATGTCATTCAATTGTTTAATTCAATCTACCAAAATTTATCATTTCATGGAGTGCAATAACTATAAATCTGTTAAAAAAGGACTTGTGAGAATTGTTCAATTTTATAGGGCTTTATGAATCTTCTCTCACAATAAACATAGATTATTTATAAAATTTCCTCAAATAAATGTATTCCATTGAATGCATGGTTTGTTTTGGTAGATAGAAGATGAACTTTCTATTAAGGCCTTAGAAATATTTTGAGTAGGTGGAATAATTGAATGACTTTAAATTTTTTTGGGAAAATGGTTTGTTAGCTATAGAAAGAAAGATTCTTGTCTAAAACTATAAGATGGAAATGCTCTATAAAAAATATATGCATGAATAGTCTTCAACAACTTTTCATATTTGGTTGCTAAGAAGATGAAGTCTAGGATATAGTTACTATTTACTGTGGTAATCTATAGGTAGAATGTTACAACTGAGGGAACATGCCATAACAACCTCTTTTTGTGTCTGAGCTTAAAGTATTCTAAATATTTCTATTGATAATAAACTTATTTCAGTTAAAACTGTTGATTACAAAACAACATAGTCTACAAACTACAAAGAACATGAATGTTAAGCCTAATTCATGTAAATAGAAAATAAGGTCAAGAACAACAAATACCTTCTAGTTGGCAGGATTCAAGACTACTCCCACTAATATTTTTATTTGATACATGCAGGTGGCAACCTCTTTATATGGCATGTCAACTCTACAATGATTGAGCAGCAAAGATCAACAACCAATCTACCAGAGTTCTTAAAAGTGAGTATGATGATCAGATGACAATGCTTAGATACCCTTCCTAATTTCCTTATCAGTGACATTCCTAATAAACTCGTGTTGTTATTAGCTTTTTAAAATTGAACGACAATGAAAATTTGTTCCTTAACATATTTGCATGCATTTTTTTAATTTGTGGACTCAAATAATAATACATTGAGTAATAAATGGAGAAATCCTTATTAGCATCATATTTAATGCTTGAAACATTTCTTGTGTTTTAATCTTTTAAAGATACTTTACAACCATTTTTTTTCAGGCTGGTATTGGTTCAAAAGTTGGAAAGGAAGGAACAGAACCAACAACTTTTTGGAATGCACTCAGTGGAAGGTAGAGGTATGTAAGCCAAAAGGGATCCCCAGAAATCAGTGGAGATGCTCATTTATATGCTTGTAAATTTGACAAGCATACGTTTTTAATTTCTTAGACTGTCACCTTTTGAGGCTTCTTAGGATCAATTTTCTTTCTCCTTAATAAATTATCTGAATAAATAAATTGAAAAGATCGACTATTAATTTACTTTTCCTGCACTAATTTGGTACCAGATGTAACTTTTCTTTGAAGCCAATCTTTAGAAGAAACTAGAAAATTCACACTAGGAAAACTAATTTCCTTTGTTTGTGGTATGCCTAGAAAAACTAATTTACCTATTTTTGGCATACTTGTATTTGTGGTACTGCAAAGTGACATGACAAATTTTGACATTAGATTCAAGAAACACCTGGATATTTTGACTCACCCTCTACACTTGAGAAATGCACTCCAATAATGTTATGCATGTCTTGGGTCACTTTTGACATGAAATGACCTACACTCTAAACTTTTTTGTGCACCCTTCAAAGAGATTTGAAATATAAAAATAGTTGAAAATGAGATAAACAGATCCATAATTAGGGGTGAGAATATCACTCTCTGGCATATTAGTAAGTGGATTCCAATGAGATGCTCCCAAACTACTTATGTGTGCCTCAATACATGGTCTATAATGAATGTCAAATGTCATGATATGCAATCAAGGGTTATTTTTGAGAACAACTCGAAACATAGAAATAAACATTCTTACATTACCACACACAGAATGCAAAGACAAGATTGATTCTAGAGAAACCTCCAAATAGGAAGAAAACTCTAGGAGTAATTAGTATTCTTCATTCCACTAGATTGTAGTCTTACAAGAGCAAAGGCGAAGTCTCTTATACCACAAAGTCCTAGCATGACTGCCTCAGAATTTGCTGGTGCAATTGATGTCATTATGCTAGCCATGCAAGGTTTTTCTACTTCTTGGGAAGCTCATGATGATGACAAGGATGATCACCATGAAGACCAATCTAGGGCCAAAAGAGTTGAACATGTATTTTTTGCAATCTATGATGTCTATTGTTAAACTTCTAAACTTTGTAAAATTTTCTTCATCATCAATATTTTGGATCATACATCACGATCTAAAATTTAAGTGTTTTGATATTGATAATGGTCAAGATCTAAAATTTAAGTGCTTCGATATGGATTGGAGATTTTTTTGTGTTTTAGTTGTAGTACACTCCTTCACCATACTTGGATTTGATAGTGTACAAAAGAGTGAAAATTGCTTTTATCGATTATTAAAGTTCATTTAATTTATTAATTTTTATTCCATTAATAGTACATTTGGATGATAGACCATAGAGTGTGATTAAGAATATTAATGAATTCAAAATATCTCCCTGTTAAAACAATATGTTTTGTATGCTCTATTTTTCTCTCAATTTAACTAATTTTTTGGTAAATATCAAAATATAATCTATGCTGTGTCACTAGAATTCACATACTTGTCGTACATTTAGAATTAGATGTGATAGTTTACAGAATTGAAAATATATATCTTGAAAGCCTCCATCATCTACCACTTAAGCTCATCCAATTTATCTACATACCAGTATGTTTTATTTTTCTTTAATTTTAACTAACTTTTGTGAATGTTAGTTATAGAATCTATGCTTTGTTAGGAGAATTTATATACCTTGCCATACTTAGAATTAGATGTTATCATTTACACTATTGAAATTATAGATTTTTAAAGCCTCCATCGTATACCACTTAGCCCACCCAATTTATTTAATGCCAGTAAGCTCTTTTTTACTATGAACTTCATTGATTTTGGTGAATATCAATCACAGTTAAATATCTTTTTTAAACTTAAAATTAGATGTGATAGCTTGTAGAGTTGAAACTATAGATTTTGAAAGCCTCCATCATCTACACTTAAAGCTCATTGTTTTTCTTTGAATTTTATTGGTCACATAATTTATATTATGTTAATAGAATTTACATTCCTTTGGCTACACTTTGAATTAGATGTGATAGTTTACAGAACTAAAATTATAGATTTTATCTTGTACTATTTAACTCTATTCAATTTATCTACAAATACACCTACATACTATCCTAAAGAGAACTTAATATTCAGCTACACTAACATTAGTGTGCAGTGAAGGACAAAAATATCTATAGTAAGAAAATATGGACATCTAACTCTCCATATGGACTTACAGCATCAAACTCCTCAAAATTTATTTGTTGTCCACACTTCATCTGTTTAGATTTTTTTTGCAGCAACTCCATTGACTCAAAATGCAACCTCTACTATAAATAACAATGGGATGCTGGAAGGTTGCTCCAAACTTGTGACAACATACTTCTACCTTGATTCAACACCCTATCAACTAAGCAGTCTTTGCTAACTTGTCAGCCTATATACATGGCTCCAACATTTAATAGAAATGCCTAAGGCATGGTTCTGAGCTTTGCTCGAAAAACCTACCATGGCTCTATTAGTGTCTGCCAGTTCTAAGCTTGCATGAAATTAATAAATCCAATATTACATTTCCAATTTCACAAGTCAAAGAATTATATATAGTCCTAACCTTTGAAGTTGTTATAGTGCTAGATGAAATCATAGTTCTCAGCATAATATGAGAAAATAATGATTTCCTAGGAATCACCAACACCAAGACCACCATAGCTCAGCAATATGGAGGTATTCTACTCAAGAAAGTGTCATATGTAAAGAAGTTGAGACCTTTATGCTTTAAATTTTTAAAGCAACATTTTAAATTTCCTGTGTCTAGTGCTTCCAAATTAAAACATTACAGCAGCATCAAAGAACAGGCCCCAAGACTACTAGCACATATCTTATTTTACAAACATCATAAACAAGAAAAACAAAATAGCATAGAAAAATATATCATATGTATTCAAAAGAAATGCCTCTAGTAGCTTAATTACAATTTTTGAGATATATCATTTTGACTAGGATGGTAAGTTTATACCCATCCATGTTTGTGAGCTTAAAGGAAATCTTTTGTCTGTATGTAGAAATTGTATATGATCTACTCCGCAGGGAATTGAATTTTAAATGTGGTCCAAGCTTCAGCATACCTTCTTTTGGTGTGTGGACATTGTCCCCAACCATAAATTTTTGCTAGCTATAAAATATTTGTGTCAAATCAGAATTTGATGATCCCTTTGGTGATTTTACATGCATTTCTAGCTGTTACACTCTTCTCTTCTAGTTCCAATAGCCCCCTTCCCACCTCCTCTACTTTTCTTCTATCTCAACTTCTTGATAAACTATACAGTAGTAAGTGCTAAAGAGCTAGGGAAGCATACCTCTTTACAATATACTAGTGAATAAGGAAACATACCAATCACCCTTTTTGGCATTATCCTATCTACCCACAGTGCTTGCTTTAGGTGTAGCTGTCATACTTTCTAAAATTTAAAACCAATCCTTGCTGATTCTTCTCCAGCTCAGGGCCATCACTAAATATTTTGAGGTTTCATTTAGTCATTTCTTTTAATTATGTAATCATAATGTAATATTTTGACACTCAGTTATACAGAGTTTACCCAAAAACTGTACATTAGTGTCATCTGAGATTCAAAACCTTTTTACATAGTAATTCTTATAAAGCTTTGGAAATTTGTAAAATTTCCAAATTTGGGGCTTGAATCATTGCAAAGTTTTATTGTCACTAGTTTATGCTTTATTTTTTTTCAATTGTCCATCTACAATTTCAATTTCTCTCTCTAGAATTCCTTATTAGATTTAATTCAAATGGTTTTATAAAATCTTTACATCTATAGTTTGCAATCATTGGTGTAAATGCATGTGGACTTACCAATCATGTTCAAAATTAATATTACTAAGTTTTGATTTTTCAATTTAGGTTTATGGTAAAATATTTTTAAAAGTCTATTTTTTTTATTATAAATATTGTTAATGTTTTGATTATGCTCTGTCTAATTTTTTTTTGCGTATATATGAAATCAACATGTACTTACTCTGTTTCACATAAGCCAAATGCAAGACAAATGAAATTACATGCCCACAGTTATCTGGCAGCATTCATGATACAACATTTTAAAAATTATCATGTACTCTTTACTGGCATTTGTACATTTAGGTGTCCACTCTTGCCAAAGGGAGTGACTCCACTCTTCAAGAGCTCTTGTTGATAAATATATCTACAAGACAACACTCTCTTGTATAAATTCAACATAATGTTATTTTGAAGGTTGCCGAAGAGCATGACAGGAGTAAGAGAGCATGTAAACCTTCATAATTGAGATCTGGTAGCTTTTTCATCATCCTTGTGTGTGGCCAAAGTGCTCCAAATTATATTTTATAAGAGTCTATCACTACAATAATTTAGAGAAGTGTAATTGACATGAAATATAATTTTAAAATGCTTGAACAAAAGAATTTAAAATTGTTGAATTGTTATTGATAAATATTTAGATTATTGTTTTTCATAATAACTAAAATTTGTATTATTTGAGAAGAGTATATCATGTTATAGTGACCATTTTGTCAATTTTTTGCATTATTCTTTAAAGGGTACTAGCTCAATGGAAGAGCACCTGCTTTATAAGTAGGAGGATGGTGGTTCAATTCCATCGTGCCCTAATATGACTAAATTAATGATTAAATAAGGTACCAAATAAACTACCAAATATATTACCAAATATACTACCATATATACTACCAAATATACTACCATATATACCACCCAAAAAACTATCAAATACATTACCAAATAAACTACCAAGTAACAACAATAAATCACTAATCAATGACCTAATCAATGATTAAAATAGTTTAATCATAAATTTGGTTTGGAGATAAATGTTTGGCAATAAAATACCATTGGTCACATGATCAAAATTAGTCACATATCTACAATTTTTAGTAGTTTATTTAGTAATATATTGTTGTTTTGTACTATTGCAAAATATCATTTTGAAAAACTAGCTCCTGTTAGCCTTTGGAATTGGATTATTGCAAATATTTAATTTTTCATAAAGTCTAAACCATAGGGTTAATTCAAACTTTATTTAAAATGAATAAGCACGTGAATTTGAGAAGGAATATTAAAAAGTTAATTTTTTAATGCAATTTTGAATTTCCCTCTAGAAGTCCATCTGGGTCAAACCTTGTTGACTAGTTTTGACATATGTCCTATCCTGATTTGCTAACTGCTACTTCATCATCATGCCTCATCATCATTCCACATCATCACCATCTGGCTAGTTTCCATGTCACATGGGTAACTTTCTTACAACTTTACTTTGGTGATGTAGCGACTGCCCTCCGATCTAACATGTGGCATGAATTGATGCCTTTTGATCTTAGACTGCCACGTCACTTTTTGATTCACCATACACTACCACTTGTTGAATCCTAATTCATCCTCACCACTACCATTGGGTCCCAAGACATCCTACTAGATTTTACATTTTTTGGGAAGTCGCCATGTCGTTTGCCAACAAAACCTCCCATTTTCTAGTGGTGACATGGAAACCACTAGAATCTAATGACCTTTTGTTGACAAGCTTCCATGTCATTTATTCTATCAAAATATTTGTTCAAAATATATCCTACTTGCCTCCAGTTGTCTAGGTCGGTCCCACCACATAGGCTTGCCTTGTGTCTCAAAAGGTGTGAGCCTTTTAGACACTACCACTATATGTGTTGTTCTATTTAAAAACTTCAAACCTCATGTATACAAACAATGTGGGATAAATAATTTTAATTGTTTTTGGCCCTTATTCTTGATTTATGTCATGGAAATTCCCCTATCTTTCTCTGCACTACTCTTGCATGAAACTTATCTTAGGTGCCTTTCTCTTTGGACATGGACCTTGCCTCCAATCTGACTGCACATGGTGCCCTAGCCGTGTCTTCCCTTGCATGTTGCAATCTCTTTTGAGCTTTACATAATGGAGAGAAATGAAGTATCTTTCCCTCCATGTGGAACTCTCTACCTCATGTATGTGGGAAACTTCCCTTGAAACTTTTCATCATGGATAGCAACAACTTCAAAATGACCAAGAATATGAGCAATATGGTCAGACATTTTTTTGGTTGAACAAAATACTATAGTTTTGTAACCTAGTTCTTGTCCCTAGAGAATCTATTCCAATCTTCTCCCCTGCCCATGTTTATCCTTTATCCTCCATTTCATGCCGACGAGACTCCCTCTCCCTTGTGGAAAACCATGGACTACTCATGAAAAGAGGAGTCGTCTTAATATTTATAGCAAAAGCAATAAGAAAAACCATTTTATGGTAGTTTGCTCCCTTATAAAATTGAATGCATAAATATAATTGTTGCCTATGATTTTGGTGTGTGGTTGAGGGTGGTGGTTTCCTTGCCTCTACTACACATAAGAAACATGCACTCCTTGCTACTACATTAAAATAATTCCCAAAATGTTTTAGTCCAAATGACTACCTCTATCAACATGGATCGAACCAATTGAGTGCATATTGTTTCATTTTCAAACTTCCCCTTTGCCACTACTTTTCAAGTTTCTTTTCCAACAAAAAATACTTCCACAAGCTTTTGCATTTCAACTTTAAGATAGTGGGTGTGGCCTTTATATGTTGGCTATTGGCGTATCTCATGGAGCAGGTCCTTCCTTGGTCATTAGTGGAAGTGGCATGCCGTCCAAATTTAAATAAAGACCAGATGCTTCTCTAGTTGTTAGATCTTGTGTCAAAAATCACTTCTTTTAGAGTATGAAAATGAATATTGTCAGGGAGCCATGATGCCATTGTTGACTTCTGATTGAAGACTCAAGGGAGTAATATCCATCCAAACTAAATGAATTCTCTCCTTGTTTGACATAGATGCATACCTTGTTCCTCATGTTGTGAGCTATTGGCGATGAATTCAATGCCTTCCTGGGGTCCCTACACTACCTCATGATGTGCTCTTGGGATAATAGAAGCTAAGAAACTTACCATTCATATTGAAAATCATGGTTATAATGTGGCTTTTAATCTTCAAATTATTTCAAACATATGACTATGCAATATGTTTATTGTATGTGTTGCAACCTGTAGGTCATCCCTTGGTTCAACCATAGATTCAACAATTGAAACTGCCACATCCTACTGTTATGAAAATATAATTTCTACCATTTGCAATCACAATACATCCTTCATTGCTGGATAACAATTCCATCTGACCTCAATGGGCATGCCTCTCAAAATAATCTTTTGTGTGATATATTCCACTTTTATCAATCTTTTCATGCATAATCCTCTTATTCATTGAATTTTTGGTGATATTGTATGCAATAAAACATTGTAAAAGTTGGAACCACAACATCTTTTAGACATTTTCAAAATCATAAAGTAATTGTATCAATTTTGGAATCAGTCAGGCCCCAAAGTGGGTCTAGCTAAAAAAAAAAATTAAATTCAAACACCTGATCCTTCAAACTAATCCATTGAGTCCATCATCTTCATGAAAATTAAATTTGACCATTGAATGATCACTTAAAACTTATTTCATCATTTACTTGAAAACTGTCAACTTTGTGTCAGGGGTCCTTTGACTAGCTTTTAAAACTGATCAAAACACATGATTGGGCTATAGAATTGAACATATTAATTCTTTGTTATACATTCTTGCACCATGTCAAATCTTGTCTCATGAATAATTCTCAGTCAAAAGATATTGATTGTCGAAGTTGCTCTCTCAGAATTACCTCCAAGTTTCCACAAGTTTTTACATTTGAACTTTAAGATATTGGGTGAGGCCTTTACATGCTAGCTACTAGCATATCTCATGGAGTAGGTCCTTCCTTGTTCATAAATGGAAGTGGCATGGCGTCCAAGTCTAAATAAAGACCAATGACTTCTTTGGTTGTTAGATCTTGTGCCAACAATTACTTCTTTTAGAGTGTGAAAAGGAATATTGTGGGGCAGCCATGATGCCATTGTTGACTTTCAATTGAAGACACAAGGGAGTAATATCCATCCAAACTAAATGAATTCTCTCCTTGTTTGACACAGCTACATACCTTGTCCCTCATGTTGTGAGCCATTGGTGATGAATTCAATGCCTTCCTAGGGTCCCTACACTACCTCATGATGTGCTCTTGGGATAATAAAAGGTATGACAATTAGCATTCATTTTTCAAACCATAGTTATAATGTGGTTTTTAATCTTCAAATTATTTCAAACATATGAATGTGCAATATGTTTATTGTATGTCTTAGGACCTATAGGTTGTCCCTTAGCTCAACCATAAATTTGGTAATTGGAAGTGCCACATCCCACTCTTATAAAAATAGGATTGCTACCATTTGTAATCACAATACATCCTTCATTGCTAGATACAACTTCCATCTAACCTCAATTGGTATGAATCTCAAAATAATCTTTTGTGTGATATGTTCCACTTTTATCAATTATTTCATGCATAATCCTCTTATTCATTGAAGTTGTAGTGATATTGTATGCAATAGAACATTGTAATAGTTGGAACCACATCTTTTTGATATTTTCAAAATCATAAAGTAATTGTATCAATCTTGGAATCAGTTGAGCCCCAAAGTGGGTCTAGCTAATTTATTTTTGAATTCAAACACCTAATCCTTCAAACTAATACACTGATTCCATCATCTTGATGAAAATAAAATTTGAACACTGAATGATCACTTAAAACTTATTTTATCATTTACTTGAAAATTGTCAACTTTGTGTTAGGGGTCCTTTGACTGGCTTTAAAAATTGATCAAAGAAGCTGATCGAGCTCTAGGATCAAACATGTTGATTCTCTATTATATATTCTTGCACCATGTTGAATCTCTTCTCATCATGAATTATCAGTCAAAAGATATTGACTATCAAAGTTGCTCTCTCAGAATTACTTGGAAGCAAACATATTAGAAAACTACAAATCATGTTCAAAATCAGCTCTTAAGACAATGCAAACTGACACTTGGGGAAATGAAAACTATTGCTTTGGCTCATATCATGAAGAGAGTATGAATCTATGATTAGCACTCATGATGAATAACTGGGTGCATTTGGTGAATGGTCAAAGTAGGCTACTCAAACTTTGTAGACTGGAAATAATGGAAGAAGCATTTTTCACAAGTGGAATTGACCTAGGAGAATGTACAAATGAATTCATCAAGATTTAAAAATTGGTATGCTTCAGTCTTTTTAGAGAAGAACATAGTGGTAAAATAAATTTTGTCCCACTTATCATGGATTCAAAGATATGACATCATGAACAAGGGTATTGACCAATCTACATTTACTGACACTAGTGAAATGTTAGAAATTGCATTTGTAATTGAATTTGAAAACTAATCAAATGAATTTGTCATAAGCTCAAACTTGAAACATAGCAAGTCTCTAACTATAGAATGAAATGCAAAAGGAATTTCCTTATTTTGGTCAACTAGGTCAATGTTATTACAAGTTAAACAGGGCTTCCCAGAATTCAAAACAATTCACATCAACATGATATCAATAAATGACCAGCTTTGAGGGATTCAAAACCTAGTCAAACTGATTCAAAATGCCTAAAAGTTTGAAACATAGGCCCTTTGGTATGGAAAATAAACACTCCCAAAGTAGTGAGTCATGAAAAGTTACTAGGTGTAAGATATTCAATTGTAAACACAACATCCTGTCACTATTTGACACTTAGGCGCAAATGCAGATTTGGACATTGCTCAAAATGATACTTCATAGAATGGCTCTGAATGACAATTTATCTTCATGGGATGAGTAGATACACTAAATGCAAGGTGTTAGAAACATTAAAAACCTCTTAGGACTCAAATGGACAGCCATGTACACATGCATCAAAAAGTTCTTATGGGGCTTAATTTTTAGGACGATACTCAAAATCAAGGCTTCAATTTTGAGTTCCAACAGATCCATATACAAAATGTGGCTGATCATTGCATTAGAATGTGTATAATATCAATGTTTCTATATAAAATGTGGCATATACCATCTCAAAATGTCTCATGATGCATCCTATGACAACCATACTATCCTATGCTACTAGTGGATGATCAAATGACATCCTCTTCATTGCACTAGGTGGATCAAATGTCTTCTACATAAACAAAAAAGGAAAACCCAAAGTTAGACTACTAAATTTATATGACTCTATGTATCTAACATTGAATTACTCAAATACATAATGATCCTTTTTTTTATGAAGATTTATAGTATTAAACTTTCATCATAAATACCTCTCTTGTTGACCTCCTACAATAGTCATGAGTCCTCTTATATGTCATCAAAAATACTTGAACCTCATTGATTGTAGCCTATATATGTTCAAGTAAGTTTGCTAGATGCATCTAAAAGTTCAAATATAATATTATAATTTATAAGATACTAAATTTATAATATATAATCAAGAATTAAAACTACAACTTACCTTTGTCAACACCTCTAGATATAATGGTTGCGTCATCAAAGATACAAAACTCTAGCATTAGCCTCCTATGCACTAGGTGTTTCCTATGAGATACAAAATACTAGTTGTTAATATCACAAAAATCAGTTTTGAATTTATTTATGAAAATAAGAAAAATAAAAATTAAATGATACTTATATATATGATGGGGCTCTCACTACGAATGGAAATGCCAGTGGGTCTGCGATGCCAAATTTGACTAGACTCATCACCAATAACCATGCCTTGTACAAAAAAGAATGTAATTAAATTTTATTACCATAACAACTTTACAAGAATGCATCAATATTTAATCAATTTAAAAGCACCTAATTACCTTTCCCATGTCAATGGGTCATGTCTCACCCCTCGTACTCTTCCCCCCACTAACAAGTGACACCTGCAAGAGAAAAGAAAGATTAGAAACCATATATGCTCCAATGTCAAATAGAAAAACAATGATAAGACAACATAATGTACCATAGATGTCTCAAGGTCAAATGAAATAGCTGAGAGCATGACATTATTAACTTGTCTGAGCTCCTCCTCAGTCATCAACTAAACATGAATGAAGATCACACACACACACACACACACACACACACACACACACACACACACACACACACACACACACACACACACAAGTTAGTATTGGTTAAATTACTCTATTATAAATATTAACTTTAAGTCACATATATCATAAAAAAATAATATATACATGTACTAACATAGAAGGATTTAATGCCTCTACATGCCCCTCCTCTATTACATTAGGATATGTAGCCTCTGTATGGGTGTCTAGTGCATCATCCTCAAATACAAATTGATACTCAGAAAGATCACCTATGGGACCTAGAAAAATATTCTTGCACATTATGAAAGTATGGGGAACACAAGCATGCGATGAGCTTGTAGATGATGAGCTCACAATAACATCATGAACATGGGGAGGCAACACTAACCTAGCCTATGATGTCAATAGGCTACACAATCTATGGATGACTCTAATAGACTAAGAGCTAGCCTCTACAATGATATCAGGATGTTGTACTAGAGGAAGGGGGGAGACATCACTAGGGAGGACAAAAGTGATAGCTTTCCTCTACTAAGAAAAGGGTCTATTCTGAGAAGCTCCTTCTCTTACACACATGTATGGCCTCATGCTTGAATAGTTTACCTTGAGGTGCAACACAAATTTAGCATACAAATTTTTAATGAAATAGAATGGCACCTCTAAATTGTTGTGTGGAGATGTCAAAAACCATCCACCAAAGATCTCAAAATTTTGCACACATAGCCTCATTTGTTGTAATGCCCTGCCTGGAGATCCTTGGAAACAAGGATTCAAATGAAGCCAAGATTTTTTTTTACAAGTATGAATTCACATGACAACATCATACAGGGATCACAATGATCGCAACAAAAGACTTCGCCACAATCCCGACAACCAACGAATCTCCAAATGCCACTACTGACTAACACACATGAACAAAAGCCAAAAACCACCACAACAAGATAGGGGCTTAAGAAATAATCACTCATCAAAAAAACACCAAGCTAGGGTAAAATCTAGAATCTCAAAATTTAGCTAAGCCTAAAATCCTGAAGCCCTAAAAATTGGCTAAGTCTAGATTTTTGAAGCCCTGAAATTTCCTAGAATCCATAACTTATCTCCGAGAGGTCTAAAACCTATCTCAAAAGATTCATCGCATATATTAAAATATATCTTAAGTATAAGGAATTAAATATACGTCAACTTATACTTAAATGATATATTTTAACCCCCAAGAGACTAAAACAAAAACACGAAAACTCGATTTCAAAATAAACTAACAGAATTCAAAATGCAACAACATAGGGTCAAAGAACGCCCAAAAGGGTATCCAAAACCACACTCAAAAAGATCAGATCATGAAAAAAAGTGCCCACTGATGGACACTTTTAACTAAGGGAGGGTGACACTTCTCCTTAAGGCATGCAACACTCTTCCAGTGTCGTACGACATATCTCAAGAATGCATGCGACACTTTTCAGCATCATACGACATTTGTCAAGAAGGCATGTGACACTCTTCTAGTGTTGTACGACATTTTTCAAGACAGTGTGTGATACTTTACAGTGTCATACAACATAGTTTGCATGGGCGTGTGATACTTTTTAAAGTGTCACACCATGCTGAACAAATGTTGCCCATAGAAAACAAAAAAACTCCTAGAAGCAAAAAGGGACCAAAAATAGAGCAAAGAACCTCCACACCAGGGAGTACTAGATCCATGCAAATTGAGGAATGAACACTTGAGTGCAAGAATAACATAGAAAGAAGAACATCTATCCATCTGAACTACAATAGCAAAGAACATACAAAAAGAAACAACTGAACAACCAAACTAAGTATGCAGTTCCTCCCAACCATCAATAGCATCATAAGACCATCGTGGGTCCTAGCCATCCCCCATGCGTAACATCTCAAGCCATCAACCAAATTGTTGATACTGTCATAATAGGGACATCACTACTAAAAGCATGCAACAATATAAGCATAAGGAAATCTAACATGCTAGTGATAACGCATAAGATAATCCTATAGTAGATAACATCACCTATCACATGCTAAACAATAGTAAGCAACAGATATACTACTAAAGCAAATCACATCATCTAATCATATGCTAAACATCATGATAAGGGAATGCATCAAATAAAATAAAATCATCTAAACATGATATCCAAGCATTCCAATGAAAGCATAAATCACAATAAAGCATACTTCGAAACCCAAAGTACTAAGTGAAAACATCCAGCAATGGCCGCACTAGGACAAAAGATTGTCTCTATAAATCGATCCCTAGGAGTGGTGAAGGTAGCTACACCTCCCAACCATGTGGCACCCATAGGTCCACACTCGCCGTGCTAATGGAGATAAAGATCCAACCACAAACACACATAAAGCACAACATCCAAGGCTAACACTCAAGCCAGACAGTATGATGGCTGCAACCAAGAACCTAAGACAATGCAAGGAGTATAGGTCCTGATTAGACACTCAAAAGGCTACTAAGTAGGGGCTGACATCATAGAGAGTCGCTTGGCATCAAAAAGCCCAAGCTTGGATCGTGTGTCCTCAAACTTAAACGAGTGCTCACACATTGTGTCCTCAAACTTAATCGGGTGCTCACACATTTTATTATCTTAAGTTTTATTACCATACACACATTTTCTTTAATTATCACTTATTTAAAACTTCATATCCTCCATCAACCTCTAGCACCATAAACACTGAGCTGTGAGATAGAAGCCCCCTCCATATGCTACCCTACCCTACCCATGCTCATCCTACGTCAAGTGCCTGTGGGCATGCATACTCCCATCCCAACCCTAATGATCATAACTTCCAGAAAAGACATGGAAGGTTGAGACTCGCAAGTCCTCTGACAAATGTATGTGCGCATACTCGTGTGTGGTGCACCACCATCAGAAAGATCATAACACAAGGACAGGAATAAGAACACAATGCAAAACAAAACACCTAATTGAAAGCAACTCAAGAGGATGGATTCTACACGAATCCCAAAGCCAATAAAACCATACATCATAAAATCACTCAACCGGCCTCAATCTGAGAGTATGGATTCTACATGAATCCCAATGATGCAACAAGACCAAACATCATGAACTTACTCAACCGGCCTCAATCGGAGAGTATGGATTCTACATGAATCCTAACATTCATGAAACAAAAGCAAAGGTCCAACAGAAACCATAACAAGTATAAAATCACTCAATCAAACACAATGCCTGGAGTACGGATGCAACACGTATCCTAATGCAACATAAAAGTGTAATAGTGATCTAAATGATATCCAAATGGATCATCAAGGTCCACAACCCACATTGTGCCAAGAAAATTCGAGAAAACAAGGCGACAGGCAAAACAAGGTAAAAACTCCAAATTTTAGAAAAATTCCAAAATTAAAACCCATTTTTTCTTTGGGTTCAAAAACCCCAAAAATCCAAAAATAAATGAAATCGGACACCGTATGCAAAAATGGCCAGCATAACGGTATAAAATCCCAAACCCTCATCCCAAAAATAGGGAAATGTTCATACTCACCTAATCGGGTAGAACTAGCATATAGAAACAGAGGGGAACACTAGTTCTCAGCCTCCAAACAAATGGCTACCAAAAATAGAAGCAAAAATGGAGCAGAAACAATAAAACGGGAAAGCCCTACCTCATAGCCAAAAGGGCAAAATGGGAATTTGAACTATAAAATAAATATCCCACAGAAGTAGTTGAAAATCATAGCAATCCAAACTTTCCCCGAGCTGGATCCAACGAGCCCAACCTCGTGATGATCCCATGCCCGTAGCTCCCATAACGAACAAAATAGTAAATCCTCATGAAGAGGATTTTGGGTTTTACTCTCCAACTTTTCAATTTGAAAGTGAGAAGTGAGGAATTAAATTCCTCTTTGGATACTTATTCACTTTTTGGGTGAATAATCGATTAGGGCATTTAACCAACCAATCTAGTTAAACCTCGAATTGACCCAAACAAAAATAGGCTATTCCTATAAATAGGAATTCATCTATGGCAAAGCTGCCAGAAATTAAAATAAATCAATTAAAAAGCCCAAAAATTCAAAAACACATAAATCTCCTTAATAACTTTTGCGACAATGCGAACCTCTAAATGCACAGACACACTTACTGGTCTAATCACATAATGCAAATGAGTTTGGATTTAATAATCACTGAAAGGTTTAATTTAAACACTTTAATAAAGGATACATCGACCATATAAGGATGACATTGGTAACATATGACAGGCTAAATCACTAACTCCATGTGCCACTGCTAAGGATATAAATCCTGCACACTAAACAACACGATCAAGTGCAATTGCATATAATAACATAGCTGAAGCAATAAATGCATTAAATCACCTAATTTAACCATTTATTTAATTATATTAAAATAATCTATTTACATCACTCACGTTCGAATAAAGCATAACAACGAAGGCATGAAGTAAATAACCACAACATTAAATCCATCACATAACAAAATCAAAGGTATGTTCAAATACTAGATAACCAGATATCATCATAAAACACATTGTCATCTCAAAATGGCATCATCATGCAATATGATTAACTGAACAACATAGTAGTCTAAAATCTATGATACTAGAATCAAGATGTAACATCTGACCCTCAGGTCCTCTCAAATATAAACATAACATGAGTAACAAATATCTTTCTAATCAGAAATGTAACAAGGTAAATGTCCGCAACACATAACCAAATAATCTCACATGAACAATCCATTTAATTACTTACGCATTTAATAATGATTGATTACTCTGCATTAAAAAGGCACTTAAAACACATAAGCAATCACAGTCATAAACATGACTAACCACTGCTACAAGAACCTAGTCCAGTGTAGCATGGTAAAAAGTACATAGTGAAATCTCTACACACATCTCAAGGTAATCATGAAACAACCTCATGATACCACATTGATCCTGATAACCATTGGCACAAACCTCAGTGAACCAAAAATCACATCATAATCTCATAGATCAGAAAAAAGCATAATCAAAGCAACTGATATAGAAACATAAATCCAAACACCTCAATGGTGTAGACCACTCAGGGTCACAATCATGATCCCATCAAAATAAAAGATTAGCAAGGTTGCATCCATCAGGATGACTTACAAAAGTCAAATGGGAGAGGCACTACATTTGTGCACCATTTACTGGATAATTTGGGATTTGTGTGTTCTACTTTTTTACTAGTTTTTGGGTCTACAAAAGGGTTAACTATATCATTTTATTTATATTTAGGGCCATAACCTCATCTTAGTCAAACCCATCATCAAATATGGCATGCATTTCCTCATGCCAATGAAGAGAAACATTGTATTCATTGGTCAGTGTTTCAATATTATCTATTGTGGTGTTTAAAGTGGATAACATGGGAGCCAATGTAGGTATATTGTTATATGTGGTTCACAAAACCTTCAGTTTGGCGAGATTTTTGATTATCAAATCTTCAATTTGAGGAGGGTTTTGAGGGGGTACTAGATCATTTGGGAGAGGGTTATGATGAACATTGTTTCTTGGCTTAGTATCATCATTTGTGTTAGCCATACCTATTAATTTGCAAAACATAATTTCTATCAAAATCAACCTAAATTTCAACAATTTCTATTAAAGAAACCTAATTTTTAGCAAATTATATTTAAAATAACTAATTTATAATAATATTCTTTCAAATCATAAAAAATACAAAAAATATTTACCTTTATTTGATACCCATTCAAAAATTTGATTCTCAAATGGAACACAATAATAAAACTCAAAAAAATGCAATGCAAAATATTTCTTAGGTCTTTTTTAAAAATTTGTCATAGGTTTTGGGTATCTAACATGAAATTAGATACCTAGTTATAGATCAGATACCTAAAAAGCTTGGTCTAAACATTTTAGCCTTGGTATTAGGACTAGGTGGAAAAGAGGCAGAGCGAATTTTGAAACACTTTTAGAGATTTTCAAACTCCACCTTTTTCAAATTGCCACTCTTTGGAACACCATGATCCTATACATACCCTACTATATTGTAAGAAGACTTGACAGAGAAGGATTTGTCATATTCTTTTCCCATATTAATGTGAAATTATATTGATACAAGTATGAGAATGTGTTTCAATCATTATTTGGTCACTAATATCAAACCTATTACTTGCTGGTAAGACAATTGTTTAGTTGATTTGATTACTATCATTTGTTTGATTGATGAGGAGATTTTGATCAAATAAGATAACAAAAACACCTAGAGAAAAGGTTGAGTTATGGTATGAAAAAAAAGTACAAAGATCAATTAAGATAGTGATGATATAGTGCATTGATTATCTACTTAAGGTTGCAAAGGCTGGATACACTGACTTAATCTAGAAGAATAAGTAAGAAGAATTAAGTCATCCAAGCTTGTCTAAGTGGATAGTAGGTGTTGAGAAAAGTTAGTGCAAGCTGAGAAAAAAATCATTTGGAGCTGAGAAAAGTCAAAGTTTAGTATATGTCGAGTGAAATAATCTAAGTCAAGTAAAATTTAGTTGATTCTGAGCACCAATAAACTTTAGTATTTTCCAAGTGATCTAGTTGAAGATGAGTGGAAGAATAGTATGGAATCCAAGTGAAAACATATTGATCTCAAGTGCCATTATTCATGTTAAATTGTATATTTAATGAATCTAAGCTAACTATTTTTTTCTTGAATTTCATTAAGTGTGTGAAAGATAACTATGATGAGTTGGTGGCACATAATTCATGGTAAACCATTTTGAGGGAAATTCAAAGAGGACTGAAGTAAAAGTTTCTAGAAGGGACTAAAATGAAAAGCTGGGTAGATTCATTGAATCCTACCTAATCCTACCTAACCCTAAAATAGGCAATAGAGGATGAATGACAAAATATCTTAATTTTTTATTTTTAGAGATGGCTAGTCAGAAGCAAGGTTGGTCAATGTTCAAGAACCTACTTGTTAGATAAGAGGTCTAATGTATTGCTTCATTTAGAGATCAAACAGAAGAGATGGCTATTGGCAAACAAAGAAAGAAGTCTTAAGAGTATGCATGCTTGAAGGGTGAACAAGCTATTAGAGATGAAGTGTGTGAAAGCTAAGTTGAATGAAGGACTAAAAAAAAGATCTTTAATTTGCAAGTGAGTTGTAATTTTTTATCAAATCAAGCCTTATTGTTACTTTCTAATAATTGTACCTATTTAGGGTAAATTCTTTGGATTAAGGTTAATCTAATAGTCATTTGTAAATCCTTTAACCAAGTGAAATTCTAAGTGAATGATCTAAATTCCTTTAACAAGGCTTACTCCTAATAGGGTGATTGAAATCCTATAACTAGGTCACATTTAATAGTGTGTTGTAACCTTTCATAGGATTGGCCTTTCACATGGCATCACTTCAGAAGAGTGAGAATTAGTAGCATATTACTAGTGTTTTTTCCCAAATTGGGTTTCCACATAAAATAATTGTGTCAAATGCATTATTGAATCTATTATGTTTCATGCTTACATTTTTGCAAAGTTGATTTGACAATAACCTACAAAGTTTAAAGTGATTGTATGATCTAATGGATGCATGCATGAATATTTTTTTGGAATATGGGTTCACTAAGTTGTGAAAAAATTTATTTGTACATTTAGACCTTGGATAAATAATTCATCTCTCTCTTAGTTATTCTAAAGACTTCCAACAATTGGTATTAGGTACTAGAAGCAAAAGATCAAGATTCCAAAAAGAGAGATACCCAATCTTAACAAGGACAACATTCTTGCATGAAATTTTTTGATGAAGTTACACCTAGAAGGTCTTGGAGACCATGCACAATCTACAATCTCTAATGAGCATATTGATCCTACTAGAGCCCTAACTACTAAATATCTGAAAAAGAAGAAAGAACACAATCAAGAAATATTGGAGATTTCCTCTGCCCTAAGCTATGCTAAGTTTGATGACATCAAGGGTCATGATAGTGCAAAGAATATGTTGGATGTAAATGTTTTGAGAGATAAATTTGAAAGTGTTAGAGGTAAGTTTGATGATATGAGAATGAAAGAAGGTGAAAATTTTGCTCAATATTTCTCGAAGATAAAAGATTTTGTTAATTCTATAAGAGGATCTACTAGTAATATAGATGATGAAACTATATTAAGAAAAGTTTTGAGAACACTAATGCCTGTCTATGCTATTAGAGTTTCTACAATACAAGAACTAAGATGTATATCAGGTTCTAATTTGACTCTTGAAGGTCTGGTACATAGGCTCACTACTTTTGAGAAATCTAATTTTGATAGCTTCAAATATGACAATGTTGAATCTTCTTTTAAAGCTAAAAATATGTTTCCATTGCTAGTGATACAAATGAGGAGGATGTAGAGAAGCTTGAAACACTTCTAGCTAGGAGATTTCACATAGGTAAATGAAAATTTAAAGGTAAGTTAGTTATCATGTGTTTTAATTGTAATGAAGTTGGTCATATCATTGCTAGATGTCTCTAGAAAAGAAGAAAAATAGAGGTGGAGAAAAATACAAAAGTAGAAGAGATGAAGACAACAAAAAACACAAAAGCAAAGGCAAGAAGTCTTGGTACATTATAGAAGAGGAAACCAAAGATGGATCTGATGATCATGATGATAAAATAGTGTATCTTGAAATGAAGGATGATTTTGATGAGGATGAGGCAACTACATTAGTGTCTTGTGTGAACAAGAATGACAGATGGATGATTAATAGTGGATGTTTAAATCACATGACTAGAGATAAAATTCAGTTCATTACCTTGAATTATTATGATGGAAATAGTGTAAGGTTTAGTAATGATGCACCCTATCTAATAAAGGAAAAAGGTTCTATCAAACTCATAGAAAAAATTTAATGTGACAATGCTTATTATGTTGAAGGACTTAACTATAATTTTTTGAGTGTTTCACACCTAAATAGTTCAGGTTGCAAGGTTGAGTTTAAGAAAAAGATAGCTAAGATATATGATGTTGATGGAAAACTAATGGGTAAAGGTGATCAAACTAGAGATAATATATTCTACCTTGATATGGATAAAGCTACTTGTCTAGTTGTGGAATTTGATGATGCATAGTTATGGCACAAGAGGTTATGTCATGTTAATTTTGATAACTTGGTTAGTATCAGTAAGTGTTGTCACAAAAGTTTGCACCCTTGTCCAATTTTTTAACCTAAGGATAACCTTGTGAAACATGGAAACAACCTCCAAGCTATGGGACTTGAACTATGAAGTTGAGTCTTTAGAGAATGTCAGCTTCCTTTGCTATCAAGATGCACCTAACTACTCTTGGAGAGGAAAAGGGAGAAGGGATGCATGGAAGGAAATCTACCTATTCTAACCTAAGGGGTGATGCGCCCAAATAAAGTGTTCAAACCAATCTCTGCCCATACATGTACACTTGAATCATCATAACACCAATATATATACACATCTAGGCTTGTTTTTATTTAACAACCACATGTAGATGCAGATCAAAAAACCCAAATAAAAGACACAAGTAAGAAGAGAATTCACTTATATATCATTCATAGGTCAAAAAAAAATATAGTCATACAAGATTATAGATATGCATAATACACTAATGAGAGGTAAATAGGTTTTGCAGAATACCTCAATGTCCAAAGGAGATAAAGTAGAATGCCATATAGGTTTAGAGTTAAAGGGAATTTATAGTGAACTTGCAAAGAAATATCAAGAAAATAGAGAAGAGACAACCTTGAAAAAATTTACAAAAAATTTCTTTATAGCTTAGACATAAGTAAGATATTTTTTGACTTAAACCAAACTCAACCACTACCATTTAAGATTGTAGAGAACAATCATATAGATCTGGAGAAAATCTGATCTTGGCATGAGTTTAGATGAAAAGAAATCCAATATTTAGCCAAAAAATAGAGCCTTGAGAAGAAAAAATGACACCATTAAGTCAGTCTAACTAAGTATATGAATAAAACCAAAAATGGTGGAGTGTTTCCTCTATTTACCAGGCACAAAATTCATTGGAGAATGGTTGGAATTGATCATGAAGATTAGATTGTGCAAGAAAACATCTCTTCCCTTTATTTTTGGCTCATGAATTAGCAAGGTCAATAGGTCAACTAAGTTCTACAACTAGAAAGCACCTTGTGGACCAATATTCTTTTATCTTTCTACCACCTTACTAGGTCTTCACATGTTTGAACATGTAACCTACTAACTGTGCCAACTCCAACTTAACCATAATGTCACATAATAGTTAGCCTTAACTATGACTACCTTTCTTTCAAAATAGGTCTATGAGGACATGTGTCCTTTGGGCACTTCCCTAAAATGTCTAAAGTTCTCATAATTTCATAAAGTGTTGATGCAATGACGGTTGATCTAGGAAGATCTAAAGACATAAATAGAACTAAAAACATGTGGTCCCTGTTAGTACTTGCAACCAACTAGGAACCACTCATACACCAGCTTGCCAGACACATTAGCACAATCACACCATGGCCCATAATATAAAACTTGATCCCACCAATCCACATGGCATGATGTCACTTTCTTGCATCATCATAAGGTTTGATGAAATATAGAATGTAGGAAAGTGACTACCAATTAAAATCCATCCATATGTGAACTCACCTGATAGCTTGTCCACCTTGTCTACGGTGACCCACAAAATAAAACCTGACTCCACCTAGGATGTGTGGAAGAAGGTCACTTCCTCGCATTCATTAATTTTTTTTTCATTTCCATATTATGGGAAAGTGCCTGTTGTAGATCATCTTTGATCTGACAGTGGATGGAATATGACCCATAAGATGAAAAAGCACACCCAAAAAATATAACATATGGCTTTAATATAAAGTATTTCATGTCCCATTTATTTGAATTTTCAAATATGTGAATGTTACTATGTTTGAATTCAAATATGGAAATTTTGGTGGGCAGACAAAAATGACCAACAATTCTGGTGACTCAGGGGGGATGCCAGCCTACTATGTATAGACTAGTGACCTTATGCATCCATTGGACTACAAAGTCATAGAACATGAAGATCCAAACACAATAAAACCCATAACCCTTCTCCTACTTCTCTACAACTACAAAATAGAAACCAAAATCATCTACAACCCTCAAAACTTCAAAAACTCAAAAAAAACCCACTCATCCCATAGGGAGAAAACCAATGCTTGTGCGCTTCTTGGAAAACAATAAAACTATTCTAATATGTACAAAAAACCTTTAACCTCCTCTGAAAGCAAGGGTTAAGGTGAATCCCATTGACTGAGATTGGGAGAACTTCACCATCAGGCTTGGATAGCTAAAAAGCATTGGCGCCTTTGTAGTTGGTGATAACATATGGGCCACTCCACATAGCATCAAATTTGGAATACCTCCCTAATTTTTTCCTATTTGCATCCCATTTTAATAATAGATCACCATCCTTGAAGATTCTAACCCTAGCCTTCCTATGAAAACTCTTTTTTACCTACTGCTGATGTGTTTCTAGGGTCTACATGGCCTATTGCCTTTTTTCCTCCAATTCCATTATTTTAGCTGGCCTGACAATCATAGCATCATCCTCAACTAGCTCCAATTGAAGAGCTAGTTAAAGAGAGGGAAACTTAAGTGAAATAGGAATCCTTGCTTCCCTTCCTTATACTAGAACAAAGGGTAAGTTCTTAATTGCTCTCTTGAGTGTGATTATTTTAGCCCAAAGGGCAGTCTTCAACTTAGCATGGCAACATCTCTGATTATCTTCAATTGTCCTCTTCATTATTCTAATGAGGTTATTATTAGAGGATTCTTCCAAGCCATTCCCTTGGGGATAATAATTTGAGGAAGTGCTCAAATATATTTCATATTCTAGAGCCCATGAGCATATATGATTTCTAATAAAAGATTTGGCATAATTTGATATGATGGTTGATGGAATACCAAATCTAGTCACTATTCCATCAAGGAACTCAACCAATGAAGCTTCTATTGCATCTATTAGAGCTACTACTCTATCCATCTTGTGAAATAATCTATGGTTGCAAAGATCCATTTCTGACCAGCACTAAGGGAAGAGTTTATTGGACCAATAAAATTGAAACCCCATTGAGCAAAGGGTTGGTCTACTTGGATGAGATGGAGAGGAAGAGTAGAAAATCTTTTCTTTCCTAAGAAGATAGCACATTTTTCACATTTCCTCACATATTTGTGGCAATCATTGAAAAGAGTTGGCCTATAATAACCAACCCTCATTATCTTCATTGTTATAACCCTAGTTGAGAAATGACCACTAGTAGGCCCATCATGGAACTCTTTTAATAGCTTTCTTATTTGATCTATCTTAATACACCTCAATAGGGCCCCATTAGAATCCTTCCTAAATGGTATTCTATCCACCAAGACATAAGAGATGGACTACAATCTGAATTTTCTTCTCTTAGCCCTATTTAGGCCATGTAAATATCTTCCCTCTACCAAGAAAGAAGTCATATCATGCAACCAATCATTATGGTTTTCATTCTCTATTGGTTTCTCATCCTATATTAAGAGGGCAACTTCCCTAGGTGTCTCAAAAGAAGAGACCATTTTCTCACACAATCCCCTACCTCTCACAAGTTTGGTGATCCTAATATCAATGCCATATTCCATGACTTTTTTGATCTATCCAACTCTTTTTCATTGATATCTTTGTTTAGTAGGAACTCCTTTACACTTGCATGTGGAACCAAGAGTTGAACCTTGTTATGAGACAAAAGTTGTTTGAATTTTTTGAGAGCCCTTACAACAAAAAGATCTTGTTTCTCTACATAGTTTTATTTCCATTCATAATCCTTAAGACCCTCACTAAAGAAAGCAATGGGTTGCTCCAAATTCTCATCATTTAGTTGTGTTAGAACAACTGATATACTTGATTGTCTTCCAAGGGAGTAAAGGAAAAAGTCTCTATCAAACTTGGGATCAAGAAAAGAGTGGGAGCTAATGCAATTGACTTCTTGATCTCTTCAAAACTAGCCTTCCCCTCCTTCATCCAAGTAAACATCATATTCTTTTTCAAAATAGCTATGAGGGGCTTCACCATGGAGGCAAGATTAGGGATGAACCTTCTTATGAAGTTGATCCTACGAAGAAAGCTCTATAATCCTTTATTATGACTAGGAAGTGGGAGAGAGAGAATTTCTTCTACTCTCTCTAGATCTATTGTTAGCCCATTTCTTGACACAATATGTCCTAGGAGCTTTCCTTGGGTAGTGGAAAACACACACTTCTTGGGATTTAGGGACACACCATACTCTTTGCATCTTTCAAATACCTATCTCAAATGATCAAAAACATGCTAAGATAGTTATATCATCAAGATAGATTAGTATAAAAAATTCTAGCACACCCTCGAAGGCCATCTCTATTTCCTTCTAAAATGTGGCACCTACATTAGTTAGTCCAAATGACATCTTACAATAGGAATAGGTACCCCATTTGGTAGTGAATGTTCTCTTATATCTATTTGACTCTTAGACTAGTACCTTATTATAGCTTGAAAAGCCATCTAAGAAAGAAAACCTTTCTGAGCCTCTAATCTTGGACAAAATCTACTCCATAGAAGGAAGGGGATGGTGATCTTTAAGAGAAGCCTTATTAAGATCCCTATCCATTCTTCTTTCTAATAGGAACAAGATTGGATATCCATGAAGAGTTCTTAATAGGAAAGATGATATTGGCTTCTATAAGTTTGTATAGTTCCTTTCTCATTAAAGGTTCAATCTTTGGGTTGACCAGCCTTTGCTTTTTTCTAATAGGCTTAGCGTCATGGTTTAAATCTATAGTATGCTGAAATAAATTTGGGTCAAAACCCTTTAAGTCTTCATATGTTTAAGCAATAACATCATTGAATTCTTGACATAAATTAATAAAAATTTCTTGTTCAACATGAGTGCATACCTTTCCCAAGTTAAGAGTCTTTCCATTAGCAACAGTGATAGGTGTGTAGTCATCCCTCTTTGCAGTTAGGTTTGAACCTTTGCTCTTTTCTTGATCATCATAATTGAAAATGCCATCTAAGGTGACTAGACCTTTAGAAATTTTTTTGGAGTTTAGGTTCATAATATGGTCCCCATACTGACTTTATAGCTTGTACTAATTTCTAGCAGAGAACTTTGCTTCATTTTGCAAGAATTAACAATCTAAAAATCAGATTTAAATGCTTTCCAATTTGTGCAATTATCTAGGACGACAAGCCTTACAAAAATTCTAATTTGTTTCTTCTTTTCATACATAACATACTCTGGTATATCATAATGAGCACTAATGGATGCAAGCCTATCATCATTTTTGTTTTTGCTTCTTGGGATGCTGAATATTGAAAGCATGAAAGCCTTCAAGTAGATCCCAAACTCTATGTTTGTATGATTTGAGAAGGTTGTTCTTCATGAAATTTTGATTTCTAATTTGATTAAAAACCAACTCACTATCCCCAAATACCTTTAAGAGTTTGATTCCTCTCCTTTGTGTCTATTGGAGACCTTGGATAAGAGCTTCATATTCCACCACATTATTAGTGTAGCTGAATTGGAGGCTATATGAAAAGTAGCACCTTACTTGTGCAGGAGAAATCAACACCACACTAGCCCCTGATCCATTCTTATTTCTTAATCAATCAAAATACATACTCCATATCCTACTCATATCTTCCTATGCTTTCATAAGGTTAGGGATAAGAAAATCCTTTTCTAACACACATTATGTACCAAGACATGTTTCAAGGGTTTTTGATATGGAATCAAATTGATATGCATTATCCCATTCATCTAAGAGAAAATTAGGTATCTCTGCTAGAGAAGTGGTAGGTTCATTCACTATGTCATTCTCATCCCTCTCTAGGAAAGTGCAATTCATATTGATAATATTAGGGGTGTAGGGTTCAATATAAAAGAGGACTAGAGGCTTTGCTTTGATTGAAGCCTCTATCCCATATCTTGTTCTCAAAAAATTAAATGATTAATCACAAGATATATAACCACCTATTTGGGCAGTAAAGTCTCTTGATACACAAATTGCAAAATGTGGCTTAACTTCAACAACTGATATATCTTGAGTTATAGTACAACTAGGGCATCCATATAGGCCCATTTCCACATTCCTAAGGATCCCTATAGTCTTGATAGTAGTACCATACAACTATAATCCATCCCTAACAATGGGCTCATATTTCATTTCTAAAGTGTCAACAACACACTTAGGTATCACTAAACTACTAGCCCCTGAATCAATCATGCAATTGTGAACTAGTTTATCCCCTATAATTAGAGAAACATAAAATGGATGAGGTCTAACCTTTTTATTTTTTTTGACCTCCCTTGATGGTTGTACTAGACTTGTGGCACTCTCCATGCTAGGTAGTTGATCCTTTGGTTCAATACTTTCCAAATCCTATTGTAACAACTTCTTTTGCATGGGTATAGTAGTAATAGCATCCCACATGGAAATATTCACATTTGTCTTCATCATCTATTCTACCACACTAAATAAGGCATTAGGTGCTCCGGTAGAAGCCTTGGGATTTGCATGTGTAGAGGGTTGAGTTGGAATAGCTTGGGGGTCATTCACATCCCTTCTAGAACTACTCTATTTTTGTTGTAAAGGAACATTGTGTTGGTCATTTGTTACCTGTACATGAGGTACTGCATTAGATGTTGAAGCTTGATTAGGAGGAGGAGGGGTAGCATCTTCAATAGCTCTTCTTTTGCTCCTAGTGTTGTGAGCAACGGAATCCTGGTTTACATTACAATGTTCCTCCACTTGATGATTCATAAAAGGAGCAATCACCCTATCTTTGCATATATGAGGCATCTTTGGATTGGTTCTCCTTATATGATTTTCCTATTGTAGGCTCTTGAATGGTCAAAGCCAAATAAGATTCAACCTTCTGACACATGCAATAGGCATAAGAGTAGTTGTAGGAAGGACAAAAATCTTGATCTTGAGCCATATTTTTTTGAGGGACTATGCCCCTACTTTAATTTGCATTTGAAGTAGAGGCATGACTATTTTTACTACTCTAATCAAAAGAATTGTTCCCATAATTATAATTTGGAGGCCTACCATTGTTTTTAGTTTGATATTGAAATTTATGAGCCTTACTATCTTGAGCTTGCTACCTTTCCAAAGTCACCACTCTATTGCCCACTTTTTGCATCATAGAGAAGTTATTGTTCAATTTGTTCACTTGGCCTTGCAATCTTTTATCTATGTGCAACATCATAGGCAACATCATCTCCTTGATTTCATCTATTCCATTTGAAGAGGTGGAAGTTGTTGGAATAGGAGCCATTGTTGGTTGGTGATTTGGGACATCAGGGAATAAGGGCATAGGAGGACTTGGAGCTAACTTCCTTCCTTGTATCAATATATTTTCTACCCTTATTTATATTTCATAAGCATCAGGTAAAGTGTCTCCTCCCATGGTTTGGATTGTGGTGGCAATTGCATTTTTAAACGCTATAAGGTAATGCAAGAAGGCATTGCCAAGGGTAGGTTTTACTGAAGTAGGTATTCTGTCCCATGATTTCTAAAATCTATAATTGAAATCAGCCATGCATTCATGTGGGGCTCTTTTTATGGTAGTTAGCTATTCCAAAAGTGAGAAGTAGTCACTTTTGTCCTCAAAGTGTTTACATAGTCTTGCTCCTAATCTATCTCAATCTGTTATAGAGTTATGAGGCAACCCTCTGTATCATTGAAGTGCTTTCACTTTTAGAGTTGAAACTATAAGCCTAACTACAACATCAGATATACCATCAATATTAGAAACATTTTCAACCTCTTGAATTTGTTCTAAGGGAGAGATAGAAGTTTCACTAGTGAAATCTAGTATACTTTTGAGAGGTGATATTGGTATGCCATATCTTTGAGCTAGCAATAAGGGACTTATACCACTAAAAGTAGCAAAAGCATGAGCTCTAGGCTATGCCATATAAGCAAGTGATCTATTGATATGAGCTGATGGTATTCTAGATTGAGATCTAACAAAAGGAGGAGTGGAAATGGATCTTGTAGGGGTACATATTTCCTTTGTACTCCTAAATCATGATAAAGACAATCTAGTCTTCTTCCTTCTAGGATTTGAAAATGAAAGCTCTTTATACTGAAATTTACCTCTAGAAGATGCACTTGTTTAAGCTTTGGGCATGAATCATTGCAACTTTGTTCTAGAAACTAGATATGAAAGGTGAAAAGTTGCCAAGTGCTTTGTAGAAATTAGCCTCTTGAAGGCCTAGAATATTGAGAGTAGCGCTATTTCCTTAGCATCAACTTGAACTCTTTTTTTTGACACCAATAGACTTGAAATCTTCTAGAATATAGTCTCCCACTAGGCATGCCAAAAACTGTTGTCAAAAAATTTTGCACCCTTGTCTAAATTTTTTACCTAAGGACAACCTTGTGAAACATGGAAACAACCTCAAAGCTATGGGACTTGAACTATGAGGTCGAGTCTCTAGAGAAGGCCAACTTTCTTTTCTACTCTTAGAGAGGAAAAGGGAGAAGGGATGCATGAAAGAAAATCTACCTATTCTAACCTAAGGGGTGACGCACCAAAATAAAGTGTTTAAACCAATCTCCACCCATACATGCACACTTGAATCATCATGACACCAAAATATATAAAAATCTAGACTTGTTTTAATCTAACAACCACACCCAAATAAATGATGCATGGAAGAAGAGAGTTCACTTATATATCATTCATAGGTTAAAAGGAGATACAATCATACAATATTGTAGATATCCACTATACACTAATGAGAGGAAAATAGGTCTTGCACAATACCTCAATGTCTAGAGGAGATAAAGTAGAATTTCATATAGGTTTAAAGGCAAAGGTAATTTATAGTGAACTTGCGAAGTAATATCAAGAAAATAGAGAAGAGTTGACCTTGACAAAATTTATAAAAACTACCTTTATAGCTCAAGCATAATTCAGATATTTTCTGACTTAAACCAAACTCAACCACTACCATTTAAGATTTCAAAGAAAAATCATATAGATCTTGAGAAAATATGATCTTGGCATAGGTTAAAATGCAAGGAAATCCAATATTTTCCCAAAAAATAGAGCCCTGAGAAGACATAACGATGCCATTAAGTTTCTTTGACCAAGTAGATGGATAAAACTAAAGATGGTGGAGTATTTTCTCTATCTACTAGGCATGGTATTCATTGGAGAGTGGTTGGAATTGATCATGAAGATCAGATCATGCAAGAAAACATATTTTCCCTTTGTTTTTGGCTCATGAGTCAACAAGGTCAGTAGGTCAACTGAGCTCTACAACTAGAAAGTACCACATGGACCAATATTCTTTTATCTTTTTGTCACCTTGCTAGGTCTTTAGATATTTGACCATGTAACCTACTAAACATGCCAGCCTTCCAACTTAATCATAATGTGACATAATGGTTAGCCTTAACTATGACTGCCTTTCTTTCAAACTGGATCTATGAGGACATGTGTCCTTTAGGTGCTTTTGCACAATGTTTAAAGTTCTCACAATTTCATAAAGATGGGATGCAATGACCATTGATCTAGGAAGATTTTATGGCATAGATAGAACTAAAAACATGTGGTCCCTATTAGTACTTGCAACCAACTAGGAACCACCCATATGCCAGCTTGCTAGATACAACATCACAATCACACCATGGCCCAAAAATAAAACCTAACCCCACCAATCCACATGGCATGATGTCACTTGCCTTCATTGTTAGAAGGTCTAAGGAAAGATAGAATATGGGAAAGTGACTACTAATAGAAATCTAGTCGTATGCCAACTCACCTGATAGCTCATCCTCCTTGTCTATGGCAATGCACAAAATAAAACTTGACCCCACCTAGGACACATGGAAGAAGGTCAATTCCTTGCATTCATTAAAATTTATTTATTTTTGTATTGTGAGAAAGGACCTACCATAGATCATCTTTGATCTGCAGATGAAATATGACCCATAAGATGAAAAAATATAACCAAACAATATAAAATAAAGTTTTAATATAAAGTATTTCATGCCTTACTACATTTGAATTCAAATATGGCAATTTTTTTAGGCAGGAAAAAATGACCAGTAGTAACATGAGAAGAGTTAGAGGTTTGTCTAAGTTGAAGAAACCTAACAATATAAGTTGCAAGCAATGTTAGTTAGGAAAAATGACAAAGTCTCGTTCTAAGAGTAAGAATCACACCTTTGAAGAATTTTGGAGATTGTTCATACTAACTTGCGTGGACCAATTGATGTGAAAAGATACAAAGGTGATAAGTACATTATGTTATTTGTTGATGATTATTCTAGGATGATGTCAATTATGTTTCTAAAATTGAAATCTAATATTTTCCAAATGTTTAAGTCATACTTAACAAGAGTTGAGAAGGAAATAGGTAAAATCCTGAAATGTTTGAGATCTAATAGAGGAGGAGAATTTAAATCAAATGAGTTTGAGATGTTTTTTAATGATAGAGGAATCAAAAGAAAAACATCTTCCCATAGGACCCCTCCACAAAATGGAATTGTTGAAAGGAGGAACATATTTATAATGGACTATGCTAGGGTGATCATGATGGAAAAGAATATTGCTTTGAAATATTGGAGAGAGGCTATAAGTACATCTATCTATACCTTGAACTGTGTGCAAGTCAAAAAAGGTACTCATTCAGTTCCTTTTGAACTATATGGATACTCACCCAATGTAAAATATTTTAAGATATTTGGAAGCAAGTTTTATATTCTCAAAGATTTTAGGAATGGATGCAAAATGTAAAGAAGGTATATTCCTTGGCTATTCCACAAGAAGTAAAGCTTATAAGTGTTTAAATACTAACATTAAAAAGTTGTGGAAAGTAAAAATGTGAAATTTGATGAATATACAAAAATACATGAGGATGAACCTATGAAGGAATCAGAGGAATACAAATCTTTTATATACTTTTATGAAGGTATGCCTGCTGATGAAGATTTTGTAAATCAAGTTCCAAATCAACAAGTTTTAGTGATTGTCGAGTCACATACAATGAATGTCAAGTTGCATTCAGGAACTGAGCTATAGTTAGATGTCAAGTTATAGAATAAAGATGAGGAACATTATGATTCTAAGATTAGTGTACATGAGAGAGAGATTTTGAATTACCTAATAAAGAAGCACACAATGATTCAAAAGTTGATAGACCTAATGAGGAAAATAAAGCAGAACCAAGATTGTCCAAATATGTCAAAAGACATCAACTTGCTGCACAAATTATTGGAGATAAAGATGCAAGACTAATGAAAAGAAATAGGTTGAGAAGTAATACATGTTTTCTTAGCATGTGTGAACTGAAAATAGTGAAATATGCCTCAAAAGATGTGGACTAGAGTAAAGCCATGAAAGAAGAGATTTAACAAATTGAGAATAATAAGACATGGTCTCTAGTTGCTAGACCGGAATATAAAAATGTGATTGGCACCAAGTGGGTGTAAAAAAAAAAGTTAGATGAAAATGGAAAAGTCACAAGGAATATGGAAAGATTATTTTACAAGTGGTATGCACAAGAAGAAGGGATAGAATATGGAGAAACATTCACTGATGTTGTAAGATTGGAAGGAGTAAGAAGTCCGCTTTCTTACTCTACATACAAAGGTTTCAAAGTTTATCAAATGAATTTTGAATCTACATTTTTGAATGACATACTGTAAGAAGTGGTCTATATAGAATAGCCAGAAGGATTTATTGATGTTAACAACAAAAACATGGTATTTAGACTACACAAATCTTTATATGGTTTGAAGGAAGCACCAAGAGCATGGTATGAAAAGCTTCACAATTATCTTGTGAAGATTGGATTTGAGAGACTCATGATAAAAACAATCTATATTTGAAGATAGAAAAAGGAAAATTTATCTTACTATCTAAAATTTTTGTTGATGATATCATATTTGGAGGTCACAATACTTTATGTAAAGTTTTGTCAAATGAAACGAAGAAAGAATTTGAGATGTCTATGTTTGGAGAGATCAAGTTCTTTGTGGGTTTGCAAGTACATTAGATGAAATATGGTATATATATCACTTAGTAAAAATATGTAAAGGAGATACTAAAAACTTTTGGATTGGAAGATTCCAAGCTAGTAAGCACACATATTATTATAGGGCACAGATTGTCAAAGAATGATGATTCGGCTGAGGTGAATCAAACATTGTATAGGTCTATGATTGGAAAACTCCAATATGTAGTACATATTAGACCTAATATTGCATTATCTATTGAGATAGTTACAATATTATTTGGTAATCCCAAGGATAATATTTTTATGGTTGTTAAGAGAATAATTAGATATCTAAAAGGAACAGAAGACTATGGTTTATAGTACAAGAAAAATTAGAAGTTTGAGTTGAGAGCCTAAACTGATGCTGATTGGGCTACAAATATTAATGATAGAAAGATCACTATTGGAGGATCATTTTTATTAGGAAAAAGGATGGTTACATGGACTAGAAAGAAACAAAACTACATATCTCAATCTACTATTAAACCTAAATATGTTGCTGATGTAGTAAATTGTACAAACATTATATGGATAAAATATCTACTCAAAGGCATGAATGAGGAAATCATTGAATTTGTGATACTTTATTGCGATAATAAAAGTGCTATAACTATATCAAAGAACCTTATGATGCATACAAAGACTAAGCACATTTCAATCAAGTATCATTACTTGAGAGAGTTCAAGATAAAGACGTGAAGATGGAATATGTGAATACAAAAGAGAAAATAACTGATATCTTCACAAAAGAATTACCTAATGATGCTCATGAGTATCTAAGAGGTTAAATAGGGGTGATTTACCTATCCAAGGCTATTATAGAAGCATGAGAAGTGCCCTACATCAACTAAGATGATTGACATATGTTACACATTGATGAAGTGGGTCTTACTTTAGGGGCTTCCTAAAGTAATCAAAGAGCTAGAGATGTAGATCAGTCACAAGCTAGGTGACAGAGGGAGAAATAAAAAATGTTCATATCTACATATTAATATGACAAGTATTTGGCACTATTTTCAAAGAGGGAGAAATACATAAAATAAATATCTATTCAGAGGGAGATAGTGTACCTGATGACTACTAGACAGAGAGAAATGAATAAAAGACATACATCTACCTAGTAAGAGGGAGATAGTGCTGAGCAAGATATGAGAATAGAATAGGAAGAGATAGATACATGAATATTAGAAAGAGGAAGTGATCTAGAGGGAGTCATAAGGATGAGTTGAATGTTTTTTCATCATAACCAAATTTTGTAACCTTTATAGAAAATGAAAGCTACTAATAGAGGGAGAGATTTCAATACAAGGAATTATTTTCTTTTTGGTATTATTGTTGGTACTAGTTTTCTGTCAATTCCAAAGAGGGAGATTATTGAAAACAGATTGATACAAGTATGAGAATGTAATTCAATCATTGTTTTGTAACTGATGTCAATACTGCTACTTGTTGTTAAGATAATTATTAAGTTTATTTGAGTACTATCATTTATTTGATTGATGAAGAGGTTTTGATCAAATAAGATAACAAAAGCACCTAGAGAAAAGGTTGAGTTATGACATGAAAAAGGACTACAAAGATTAGTTAAGACAGTGATGATATAATGCATTTATTATCTACTTGAGGTTGCAAATGTTGCTTACATTGACGAAGTCTTGAAGAAGTAAGAAGAATTGAGTCTACCAAGATTGATCAAGTGGATAGTAGGTGCCTAGCAAAGTTACTGTAAGCTGAGAAAAAAATTAGTTGGAGCCAAGAAAAGTCAAAGTTTAGTATATGCTAAGTGATACAATGTAAGTCAAGTAAAGTTTAGTTGATCCTGCGCACCACTAAACTTTAGTATTTTTTGAGTGTTCTAGTTGAAGATGAGTGGAAGAACAATATGGAAGCTGAGTGAAAACATATTGATGTCCAGTACTAGTATTCATTTTAAATCATATATTTGAAAAATCTAAGTTCACTATTTTATTTTCTTGAATTTTGTGAAGAGTGTAGAAGATAACTATGATGAGTTGGTGGCACAAAGTTCATAGTAAACTATTTTAAGGAAAATTCAAAGAGGACTAAAGAGAATTTTCTAGAAGGGACTAAAATGAAAAGATGGGTAGATTCATTGAATCCTACCTAATCCTACCTAACTCTAAAATGGATGATAGATGATGAATGAAAAAAGATCTTAATTTTTTATTTATAGAGATGTTTGGTCAGAAGCAAGGTTTCTCAATGTTCAAGAACCTAATTTAGACAAGATGTTTAAGGGATTGTTTCATTCAGGTACTGAACAAAAGAGACTATTATTTGCAAGAAAAGAAAGAAGGCTTAAGAGTATGAATTCTTGAAGGGTGAATAGGCTATCAAAGTTGAAGTGTGTGAAAAATAAGAAGAATGGAGGACTGAAACAATGATCTGTAATCTACAAGTGATTTGTAATTTGTTATCAAATCAAGCCTTACTATTACTTTCTAATCATTGTACCTGTCTAGGGTAAATCCTTTGGACTAAAATTGACCTAGAAATCATTTGTAAATCCTTTAATCAAGTGACAACCCAAGTGAATGATCTAAAGTCCTCTAACAAGGATCACTCCTAATAGGGTGATTGAAATCCTCTAACTAGGTCACATTTAACAGTGTGTGTTATAACCTTTAACAGGGTTGGCCTTTCAGAGGGCATCACTTCAGAAGAGTGAGAATGAGTAGCATATTACTAGTGGTTTTTCCCAAATTTGGTTTCCATGTAAAATCATTGTGTCAAATGTGTTCTTGAATTTGCTATGTTTCATGCTTACATTTTTGTAAAGTTGATTTGACAATAACCTACAAAGTTTAAAGTGATAGTATGATCTAATAGATGCATGCATGAATATGTTTTATGAATATGGGTTCACTAAGATGTGAAATTTTTTATTTTTACATCTAGACCTTGGAGAACTAATTCACCCCCCCTCTTAACTATTCTAAAGAATTTCAACAATTAATATTAACTTCATTTGGGAATAAAGGAATTCTTACCTCCATCAACATTAAAGACTCTCACTTATCAACTTTAGAATAGAGGTTAGGTCTATCCATGAGACTTTTCTAGGGGGAAATCTACTTACCTATAGGGGTAATGTAATCAACAATGAAACTCCCAAATTAATTCTTCATTATTCTCATTAGATGGCTAAAGGGGATGAGAATGTTTATCTCCAAGTAAGCATTTTTCTCAAAACTTGATTATTCTCCCATGAACAATTTTCCACTTTGACTCTTTCCTAATGAGATATTAATTTTTACTAATGGTGATCCATAATTTTTATGTTTTTAGTAAATCATGAGAGGCAAATATCCTATTAAAATTGTCATTGTTTAAATATTTTCCCATTATAATTTTACAACAAGTTGTCGATCCAATAACTAGGTTCTAGAAAAATTCAGAATATTAAGGCATTTTTCAAGTTTGTGAGCTTCCTAATCCTAAGGCACACTATCAATTTGAGTTTAAAAACTATGCCCCAACTTACAAGTGTCATTCATTTTTTTTCTTTAATTCCAATCCAAACAAAGTTATTTTAGATTTTTCCTAATTTCTCATTCATTTCCCTTGATATTTTGGGAAGAGATAAGAAATAGAGAAGGATTCCATGTAGAGAGGCTAAGTGTAAATAAAGTTTATGCACATTTCTCAATAATTTTCCTTTCCATCCATCTAACCTTCTCTAAATTCTCTCTAGAATATAATTCTAGAATTTGGATATTACCTTGTTAATAGTAAGAGCTATGCCCTTATATGTACTAGGAAGGGAAAGACAATAACAATCAAGGATATCCATGTGTATCTTGAAGGTCCAACTTAGTGTTGAAGAAATCTATACCACTTTTTCCATGTTTAATGCATTAGCCTAAAGGTCTAACATAATCTTAGAGGAAATATTTCCACTCCTTAACTTCAATTATTTAGTATTTATCAAAGATTACTATTTCATTGATAAATTGATTAAAAAGAAAGGGAGGGAGCATAGTGGTGGCTTTAACTCCCTAGAATTAGCTTTAATATTGTCCGATCCTCTCTTGTAAGCCTCTATACCTAATTTTTGTTGCTCACGCCCTGATCTAACCTCATTGTATGAGGGGAATTCTGACTAGGGAAACCCTAAGAGCCTATTTAGGTCTCTCATCTTTGGTTGGAAGGGAAATGTCCTCATAAATTCAACAAGCACAAGCTATAGGATCTATGAAATGTGGAAAGGGATGTTTGGAAAAGTGATCTTAATATCTTAGTGTAACCCCTATGTCTTCTACCTCTGGGAGGTAGTCCCACCTCTGAGAAATGGCTCTTTGAATTTCCTATACCACATGAGGTGGAGTAAGTCATTGTTCCTATCTATATCTTTTCTAATCTACAAATCAAGCATATATTGTATACTTTTAGAGATATCCTACTTCCTCTCATACTATTACCATGTTTGTGAGATCATGAACCATTCAATGTACTATGAAGACTAACCAATTAGAGTCATGATGTAAACATTTATGGCAACTATGATCTTACATCACCACATGCATCTTTACCTTTATGTGGTCTCCATACAATAGATATGAGACCATCAAGATGAAATCTCTAGTATTTAGTCTTCCACAATTGGGGCTAGGTAATCTCACTAATGTAACTTGTAAAATATTCCTAACTAGGTTTTCTATAGTCATCAATTTTTTTTGATCAATGGGTAGATGCCCCATGCGTAGATCTATATAACAAGAACTCCAAAAACCATTCCCTTCTCATGAAAATATAAAACCTTGTCCATCTCATGAGACATATGGGATAACATACACTAACTCTATTAAGAAACTTCTAGATCTATGAGCATGTGCTCCAACATATGACCATATCCCCACAAGAATCGATATTGGCCTTTATTTTCCATGAGGAAATAGCCAATATAGTTTGTATGAACACAAGGAAGTGGAAATATTTACCTAGACCAACTAACAAGATCATCCCATGTAGTGGATCTATCTAAGATAGTATCATGCTAGAAAACTTAGTATAGAGACTCAATCTTGATCTAAGGAGTATATTCATATTCAATTTGTTGACCATGAAAAGGAATGTAAAGAATCCTATAGATGTCATCCAACATAATCCTCATCTCTCCTATAGGAAATTGGAAAGTGTTATTGTCACTATAGAATATCTCAATAAGAGTAGCAAGGAGGCCATAATCTAATTTTATATCAAGTGCTCAACTTAGATAAGCTAAAAAAAGAGCAACAATCTGTGCTACATCATCATCTATCAAATCATGTATGAAAAATTATGTAGGTGGGTAAGTAGATCTAAACTGCACATCAAACATATCGACATGTAAAGAGAAAACAAAGTGAGAACCAATATTTGATTGATAATGACTAATAAAAAAAGTGAGAAAATAAATGTAACAAACATATACACATGCTTAAAAGGTCTATGAAGCGATCCAAAGAATCAAAATGAAAAAAATGAGGTTTTGAGGCCTAAAAATGCTCGTTGTTGTTGAAACAACATAATAGGTTTTAGAATTTTGTGGTTAAGGCTTATACAACAATATGTAGGTCACCATATGAGTAAAAATTTTCATGCAAGAACTTTGGATAGATAAGATGACACACTAACCTATTCTAGGGCATTTCTGATGATAGGTTGGTGACTCCTAGATGACATAACATGATGATTTATAGAAGTAAGTGTATTGTTCCTAAACTATCATATGGAATTTTTTTTAGCATGAATGCTAATGGCATTCATAAGGGGGAGTATCCTAAGAATTGATGGAATACTTAGGAGATTAACATATTGCATTCATGACTATGTTTTTCACTGATGTCCACATAGTATTATTTTTGTAAAGACTACAAGAATAATTGATAGAGAATGAGGTCATACAGATCAAGTATTAATGATGAGGTCAATCACATTTGATGATATATTTTATTGTGTGTCTTGATGGTGTGGAAAAGTGCATGTGTAGTGAGTCAAAGATATGTGGGAGTTATTTGTGAATTATAGAGGATGGTGTACACACAAAGTACCTGAGAAGTGGTTTCTAGTTTTTATATTATATCTCTTAAAAGGGATATAACCATGATGAGAAATATTAGAAAGTGATATTAGATAACCTGAATGATGATGTCAAAAAGTGTGCAAGGTTCAAGATTGTACATGTAAAAATTTGTGTATACTATGAGCTAAAAATGTTTTTTAATCATGTAAAAGATGTAATGAATTATATTATCTTTATGAGGTCCTATTGTAATTAATTTGGGAAGCCTCAAGGCAAACTCATTAAATTATTTTGAAGACATGTTATAAAGGAAAGTTATTTTCCTTGTGATGAGGGTAGAACGAATGAGTGTAAGTGAATTGTCTTGGATATGCAAGATTGGTAAATATGAGTAAGAAATCAAAGGGATCATTGTGATGTGAATTTGAATATTTTGTATTGAGATATGTTAAATATTTGGTGTATTATGGGCACAGTAAGAAAACAAAGAAATATTTTGAGTTGCTAAGATTATTTACATTTCTATTTTTCTAAAAGGAATAATATAGAGGCCAATTGGACAATGAGTTTGGTGGTCTTTCCCCTGGAGCTATTTGGATAGTGGGTCCATCTACCTTCTACAACTCCTAACAAGGTTAGCACAACTCCTAACAAGGTTGGAATCTCCTCATAGGGATTCAAAGTCTCCTAATAGTGACTGATATGTACTAAATGTACTTCATTAACTCCTAGGAGAGTCCATCCTCTTACAAGGAGCTTATATATTAGTACATCATTTTGTGGGTGCCATCCCCACTGAGGTTTCCCCTCTGATCAAGGGTTTCCCTAGTTAACATATCTAGTGTTATTGTGTATGTGTATCTTCTTATGGTTGGCGATTATATTGATCACATGTCTAAGGATTAACAAGGTTGATAAAAGTTATATTGATTTGATGATTGATTCACCCCCGCTCGCCTCTTAGTTATCTGGGTGAACTTTAATTCTAACAATATCTCCATGTATGACGTGAACATATGACAAGTTTATATGATAAAATGATAAAGAAAACTAAAAATATCTAAAAACATCAAAAAAATCAAGTAAAATAAAAACAACTTCAATAAAAAGGAGTTAATTGACTACTCAAAAGTGGTGGATATATCCTTGGGAGGTTGTGCCACATATGTAGCTCAAATTGATCCTTCTCCATACTGACCACCATTTTGTTGTGTTTGAAGGTTTCAAAAGTTAAGTGTTTGAAATGATTTGAAAATAACCCTTTTGGGAGTTATATATGTTTTGACCTAATTTTTATAAGCATTCTAATTTTTGTGAAAATACCACCTACTTAATTTTCAAAATCTCTTTAATTTGTGTGAAAATTAACCCTACCCAATTTGATGGTATTGAGTCCATTTTTTAGACCAAATGAAAACCTTATAATGTCAAACAACTCAAAATTGTGATTTAAATTTTTTGGATTGATGTAGTCGATCACTAGCAATGTATGAAATATGGGAACATAAATACATCACTCTTTTATCAAAATTTGAAATTTCTCATAAAAGGTTAACTTTGGTCAAACTTGGTCAATCTTGGACCACTAGGGCCTCGAAGCAAAGTAGAACACACTAAAAATCTAATGCAATCAAACCAAATTATTTTTAAATAATTTCACATCACTTATGGTCATCATCTTTTATCAAATTATCATGATCATCATTCTATCATATCACATTTTTATTTCACTCCTGAGGGGAATGATGGTTATATGATTAAATCATCTCACATCAAATTAATTAATCTATCAACCTAATCAAATTGTAAATACCTCATCTCTAGTGATATTTAATCATTACAAAATCTCAGTTTTATAAAAATCCATATCAAGATGAGTACCCTTCAATCTATCTACACTTCCCTCAACTTCATCAAAAACTATGTCAAGTTGAAGATTAGAATTAGTCTTTCAGAATGAGTGTTTTCATCAAGATCCATATCAATTTACTTTAACAAACATCTCAATCAAATATCTATTATAGAACTATCATTTTAATTAGGACCCATATAAATCTAATATTGTCTTATCAATTAGGCAATTGGCTTAGCGAGGACCCATATCAAGTCGATTATCTTGGTCAATCTCTTAAACATTAATCAAGTTTATTAGGAACCATATCAATCTAGTTATTCATTCAAAATCATTATCTTAAGAAAAAGACTCCATTTCTTCATAATCCATATCAAATTAAATATTTTGGTCTCTTATCAATCAACCTTTGTTTAATCAAGTTCAAAGTAAGTTCTTTTTCTCAATCAACCTTCATTCAATCAAGTTCAAACTCAATTCTTTTTCTCAATTGACCTTCATCTGATCAAGTTTGGAAGAGGTTATTTTTCTCAATTAATCTTTTTTTATCAAGTTCAAAGTTGGTTTCATCCTCTCATCAACCAATCTTTGTCCAATCAAGCTCAAACTATATTTTATCTCTCAATTTATTTAGTAATAGCTTCATCAACTCACATCAAGCTATTGTACAATCTAGAACCAATTTTTTTTAAATTAATGTGCCACTCCCACATCAATTCAAACAAGGGAAAATGTAATGGCCTAAAATTGGTTTTCTAAACTAGCTACTCATAATCTTAATTATCAATCAAGAAACATAAAATTCCTAACCTGAAAGGAAATCGATTTCTATCATTATCTAATATGAGTATCGAATTGCATAAATCATCAAAAATTTACAATAATTGTCAAAACTCAATTAGTTCCTAAATTTAAATATTAATTGGTACTAAATTATCCTAAATCAATTAATTTAATTAAATATCCTATCACATTGATTAAATTGAACAAATTTTCTATTTACACATAATAAACAAATTAAATTGATTAAATTGAATCAAATCATTAACAATATCAATTGTTGAATTAAATATTCATAAATTGAGAAAATCTAATTAAAAGAGAAATATTAAATTATCTTCTATAATTGATAAAATCAAGGATAAATCCAAGTTTGAGTCAAAAGTTGAGTTTAATCTAAAAAATAAATTAAAAAGAGAAATAAAACAATTAGCTTAACTATGTATAAATGAAAAAGACAAGTGAACTGAATCATGTACAAATTTTAAAAAGGGATAAGTTATTAGTTGAGATTTATAAGTTAGATGGATTAGTTAATTCCCATGTCTTCTAAAATTACTCAAAATCAAAAGTGTAACTATGCTTCCACCTCCAAAGTATCATATCAATACCTAGGTCCATGGTTTCTAGCTTAACCTTTGGACCTATAAATCTAGGGCTTCAAACCCTTACTTCTCATGTGCAATTGAATATTAAAGTTATCATGTTGGATTTTCTCTAGAGATATTGCATGTCACTTTTGAAGCCTATTTGTTTATTATGTTTATTTAGATTAATCTTCCATTTTAGATCATTATTGTCTCATTTAGATAAGATTATCATATTATTATATAAAAAATATTTTAAAATAGATTAAATTACTTTCATGCTAAATCTTCATTTCAATAGCATCTATATTAACTTATTATCTTAAAAATTTGATAGAAATTTGTATTGATATTGAATAGGAGGAAATAGGCTTATTTATCCTAGTTTTACATGCCTTTTATTTGATTATCCAATTGATCTGACCATGAATGTAATGATGTACTAAAGTTATGTATCATAACTACTAAGACCAATATTTACACACATATTATGTCGCAAAAAAGTGATGGGGGTTAGTGTTAATGATGTAAACTATGGGAGTAAATTCATTAACAAACCAATTTCCACATACAAAAATACAAGAGAGACGGACTTCTAAAAATTACTCTCAATATTACCCAAATTAGATTTGGAAAACCCAAATAGATGAAGGGATGACAATACTAAACCCCAAATATATCAAGTAAGTAGGCAAGAAAGTTTTTTTATCATGTGATGTAAATTGATTTAAGATGTGCAATGTAAATGTGAAATTAAATAAATTAAAATATAAGAAAATATAATATGATAAAAGGTTAAACAAATTATGAATAACTTTCCATAAAATGTGTATATAAGATGCCTTTTTTCTTTGAAAATTGCAGATCTAAAACTATGGCTTAAGTTTTGATTGAGAATCTTTCATCACAATAGAAAACCATGTTTTCTTTAGACCTTAAGGAATAAGTCAACTTAGTATAATTGTAATTAAAATACCCCACTCCTACACACTAAAAAACTTGGTTTTCTTGTTTTGGTTTGATGAGGAATTTCCTTGGTAAAGAACTATATTTAAGAATAAACCTTGAGATTGAGATGTAAAACATGAAAGAAAAAAAGAAAAATGTAAATATTCACTTTTCCTGTTGCAACCCCTATCAATAAGGATTTTGAAATACTTGTGTGTTTTATTTGTAATAAAATGGATATGGAAAAACTAAATCATGAGGTCATGAATGTAAATGTACATAAATGAAGATGATGATGAATTTTGTAATCTAGATCTCCACACTTGATGGCCAACATAATGCTAGATCTTGAAGAGGAAATGCTCACAAAGGATCCTTAAATTTTGAACTGCTTGAATTCTTGAAAGGCCTTAGGAAAATATTCATTCTTGAGTGCCTAAATTATTGTACTTGTGCACGTATATGATCATGATTATGAAAATGAGGTGTCTAAGATTTTTTTGAACTATTTTTTAGTTGCAAAAATAAAGTATGCCAATGGGGTCACCTAATTTCCAAATTCGCAAGCCTGAGACTAAACTAGCCATGGGATATAAGTTCCATGGGGATTAGGTAAAACTAAATCAACTTATCCTAGGGTTGGCCCAAAAGGAACTAACCCTAAGGTTTCAACAACTTCACAAATGAAACTACAAGAAATGAGATAGAATAAGAGAAAGAGGTGATTGAGAAAAATTCCATTTATGGTCCATAAGGTTAGTCAAATTAGAGAGATAAAATTTATTAAATAATGGGTTCTTCCATTCCAAAATGAGACATTTATCCCCCACTTTAGTGGGAGTAAGATTTGTCTCAAACTTATGGTAAAGTAGATCAAATCAAGAAATGGTCTTATCATGACTAAGAAGAGAAAGAAACTATGAAGCCCCTAATAGACTTGAGTCTTCATCATATCCAAAATAAAAATAAGAAAGATTTCATTGACAAGAGAAAAGGTGTAGTCAAATCATCTAGTAAGGTTTGTGTTTTTTATTTTGAACTAGATGAAAAAGGTGTGTTACTGCAAAATATACTAGTATTGAATGGTCTAGCAAGTGTGTGTTACATTCTAGTCAACCAATTGAAGATAAATTCAATGATTTAGCAAGTGTGTTGCATGCTAGGCAATCCATAGAAGGATTTATCAACAAGGGAGATCCATGTACCCAAAAAAATTGAAAAAAATGATGCAAGGATCAAGATGTGCATGTCCTTAAGGAATTTTTAAAAAGATCAAGATTCATGAACTATAAATAGTCCAAAGAAGGATTAAAAATATTAATAGGCCTCCAAGATTGTTTGTAATATAAAGAGGGATCAAAAGAAATGATTAGGCCTCCAAGAATATTAGTAATACGAAGAGGGGTACAAAAAGAACTACAAGGATCAAGCCTCCTTAATTGTTCATAGTTTGACAGAGGAATCCAAACCAACAAAGTATGTGTATAAAGGTGAATAGAGTATATGACCCCATGTTAAAGTAGTTGGAAATTCCATAATGAGAGAAATAGCTTTAAAAAAATTGTACATGTATCCACTAGACATGTATATTGAGCTTAACCTTCCTAAGGTTTATCCTCCTATAACTCTCTTACCTACTCTACATATTCCTTTTCTTAATTTTCCACAACACATAATTATTTCATCTTTGGAACCTATATTAGTTGATCCTAATCCTTCAAGATTTCTCATAAGACCATTCACAATCAACATGCTAATAAGAATCCCAACAACCATCAAGATACACCCAAGACATATGCTTTCTTGCTTCTAAAATTGCATCCTCTTCTAAACATTTCCTTCCTTTGATCATCCCATGCTTGAGCCCTTGGCCAAAGTCAATCATATTAGCAACATGCAAATAGATAAAAATGGTGGTTCTATTCATTTTTTAGATTTTCTTAATCTTGATATGGAAGATACTCTTAATGATGTTATCAATTCTAATTCACTTTTTAGTGATAATGAATATGAAAATATTTATATAGATTTTTATTTTCCTAATGTTTTTTCTAAATAGTTAACACTCACTTGCATTATTAAGGATAATGAATCCAACTAGAGTCCTTTCTTCGACCTAGTTGTGGTCCCTTATGTGTTAGTTATTGTTCCTCTTGCAAGCTCCCCACCTTTCCCCAATGATACAAATAGGGGTGGCCAGGTGACAAAATTGAAGTCAACTTCTCTACCATGATAGCCTTTGTGTGTTCATGTTGTATTTCCCTTGTATGGTTCTCTTTGTTATATATTTTACCTAAATTTCCTAGATGATTCTTGTTTCTCCATTAGTGAAAAATGATAAACTATTTGAACATACCATATACATTCTTCTATTTTTATCTCTTTCCTTCTATATTTTTCTATATGCAATATTGTATATGTATTATTACTTATAAATTTTCTATTATGTAGTCTACTTAGATGCCTGTGAAATGGCAGTACTATTTTTTTTTCGCTCTTTATGTTTTTTTCTTAAAAAGACTCTTCTTTGTATCTCTTACATCTTTTTCCTTCATTGTGTTGTAGTTCTACTTCCTTTGGAAATGATGGAATTTTATACTCTATATTATATTACACATTATCATGTGATCATATAGACCCCAAAGTTTGTAGATTTTTGGGGAGGTTTTGCACCATAAAAAAATGACCAACTTGAAATTTTGGTTGTATATAGAGCCATCCTAAACTCTCCTAATTTTCCCTTGGTCTAACAAAAATAAAATAACTTATCCTATAAACTAAAGGATCTTAGTATTTGAACCTAGAATATATTGTAAATATTGTCCATTCAATTTTAGTGGTTAAAATAAATGCATCAATCTCTAAATCTAGGATACATTGTGAAACAACTATCTAAATAAAAGTTCAAAAATTAAAACATTACTAAATTACTTTTTTATTTAAGATATTTATATGATTCCTAAAGAACTAAAATAGAAACTTGAAATCTATACTACTTATGTTCTTAGTCAATAACTATTGGTCTCTCTAACTTCTATTTTCTATTATTATCAAACACTTAGATATATATTAGGTTCAATTAGATGGTCATCACTATGACTGAGCTACTCTATAGAGGGAGGTTCATGTATATAAACTTGTATATATCGAGCTTTATAGGAGCCGAGTAAGTAGATGGTTGCCAATTAATTTAAATATAAGTTGAGTGTAATGTTAATTGAGCAGTTCAAGCATGTTGAAGTCAACTTATACAAAAGGTACCGAGTGTAATAGAGACCAAGTTTTAGCAACATATATAGTGAATTTTGAGTATCAAAAAGAGTAAGTGCCAAGAAACCAAAATTTACTTTCACATTAGACATGATGTAAACTTTGAGGTAAACCATTTTCAAGATGACATGGATGTGATATTTAATATCTATAGAGTTTTTTACAAATATTTTTAGGTATTTCATGATGTAGAACATAGATCCATATGTTTTGTGATGAACAAATCGGATGGAGAGGAAAGCCAAGGAAGCATCTAGAAAACTCTTTATGGAATCTTTAAATAGGGAAAAATTTGACCTATATTGATATAGAGAGAAGATATTTTGTTGAAGGTGAAGTGAATGGTGATATGAAGGAGTGAATAAGCTATTCATATAATTCAAAGTGTGAATGTGTGAATATTGTAGAAGAGGCAAATAGTTTTTGTTAATCCAAAATAGATCAAGTGACATAGTCAAGAAGTAAAGGATAAAAAAAATTTATGAGAGAAGAAGATGAGATCAAATTTGAAAGAGGAGTTCCAATATCAGAATATTAGAGAAAATCAAGGATCAAGTACTAAATTAGTTTTAATAGATTAATCTCTTAATAGAGTGGTGGGTAAAAGCACAATCCTATGTCACCTTGCTATAAAGGAAAATGCTAACAAAAGTATAACCGTTGACATTGAATGACATAAAATTGGCATTATTATTTTGAATTTGAAAATGAAGTAAACTAATGAAATGTGTAGAAATGGATGAAGTTTAGGATTATAATTTTTAATAATTATTTGGAATATGAATTGATATATTTTCGTAATTTATATATATATATATATATAATTGGTTCAAGAACTCAACTGGGAAATAACCAGTAAAGAAAACCCAACATCGTCGCATTATGAACAAATTATAATCATCTATATTGACAATGATAGTTTATTGATGGAAAAAAAACATAATTTTCTCAAAATTCAGCCTTTATCAAGTTTTGCATTTTCAATCATATTAAACAATAAGAATAACAACGAAGATTTTCAAACATTTAACAAAACATGCCTGAAGTTTAGAAGAAAAGTCCAAAAGAAATAGAAGGCTACCAATAAACTATTTTTCTTCCATTTCCTCGACACCCATTGTACTAGTTTGTATCGAGTGACCCCAACCAAAATTTGAGCGTGGTAGTGGAGCCACCTCCCATCCCAAGCTCAAGCCTTCAACAACAACATGAGAGATATCCCCTTAAGCTATTGGTTTAAGATGATCCAATTGGTGTTTTTGGACAAGATGTCTCAAGCCAACAACACTAAGAGTAGGAATCGACCAGTCACTAGTTTCACAAACCATCTATATTGAAGGAGCCAGGGTCATCTATTTATGAGGATATACAACATGCGCATTAGAAATTGGAAGACCCAAAATGTCAAGTAGCACAAAACCAATTTTCTTCATATCTTTAGACATATGGAAATGTAGAGCTTTTGTCATGATTTGCAAGGTCTTAGTCAAGAACCATGAGTTGTGCTTTTCACATGCCTTTTGTAGTACCTTGAAAGTCACCAAAACATCATGTTTTTTCATGAGCATGGTCCTTGAAAATAGTCCTCCCACCAAGGCATCTTCAAACCACAAATCATAATTCTGCATAGCCTTCTTAAGTTTATTTTGGGCCCAAAACTCTAGTCTAACCACCTTGTAAGAAATGATTTCTAGTCTCAATGTTCACTAAAGAAGATCCATAACATTAGATAGAATAATGTAGACCAAATTTGAGGGATATAACACTTGCCTAGAAGTTGCAGAGAAGAAATCCTCCCCAATGACATTCTGAATTGCATGATGGGTCAGAGAAGAAACCAGCATAAACATAATATTCAATATATCATCATCCAAGGGATAATAGAGTGCATCTTCATCAACTGTGAGTTGAAGAAAAATTTTGTAATTTTTGGGTAGGATGCTTCTATGGAACTGATGACAAGACTCACATTTCACACAAGCATCCATTGAGAAAGACATTCTGAAAATTGAAAAGGCAACGAAAGGGAGCAGGGAAGAAGGAATCCAAAAAGGAAATCCATTGACTACCTATAAAATCCTCACCAAATACTCAAAAGGTATGATACACTTGCTCTCATATGAATAATAAATAAGGTGTCATTACATCAAAGCCCATTTACAACTATATAGAGTGAAGAACAAGATTGACATTCCCAAAATTGAATAAAGAAAGAATATTATGCATCCATATGTACTAGGATGGAAAAACACCTTATTATCATCTATTAATGTCATCCATGATCAACTTGAAACATGTTTTTAACTTAAATGTAGATTTGATCTTGCCAAATTTAAAAGTACACAAAGTACTCTAGTGATGATAGCAAGAAATGATATTGAATAGTGCAAAAAGATTTAGTATGACTTCATCATAATCTCACACATGTGAACCTCCTTAAACATCAAAACAACTCTATGCCATTGCAATTCCTGTTTAAGACCTTCACAAACTTGGACACCATACCACCACATGGACCTAAATCAGCAAGAATAAGTGGCTTGGTTAGCATACCCAAGAGCACTTGGTAAAAACTTTGAACAAATAGCTCAACATGAACCTCTTCCTTATTAACTTAGCAAACACCTGGCTAGAAGTCAGTCAATACCCCACCTGTGGTAACTTGGTAATGAAGAAACTAAATAGCTCGATAATCCTTGAGTAACTTGGTCAATACTAAACCCAAACTTAGTCGGTGAACTCGATCAATATTGAACTCAGTAAACACTAGGCCATGAGTAACTTGGTTAATATTCAACTCAGTAATAATAATCCAAGAGTAGAACTCGATGAATATTGAACTCAATAAACATGAAGCCAAGAGTAAGTCAGTCAAGACAGAGCTTATTAACATTAATCCAAGAGTAACTTAGTCAATAGTAGCCAGGAATACCTTGGTCAATACTGAACTCGGTAAACTTTAAGCCAAGAGTTACTTGGTGAATATTGAATGTGGACTTATATGACTTATATTTTTTGTGCAACCATCATAAAATGATAAAGGGATCAAACTAATATTAAAATATTTTCTCTTGCTGAATTAAGGTAAATAAAGTGGGAAAGTTGGTAGGAATAAATTTTGTAATACTTGCCTCATTAGTCTTCAAGTCACAACCAATATTAGATAAATTATCTGCAACTTGGTTTCCCTCCCCAAGGCTATGAGAGAGGCTCAACCTCTTAAATTTATCAATCATTGTCCAAGATTTTTCTAGAATATAACCAAACTTCCAATTCTCTTATTTTTTCTTTACACATGAATTAATCACCATTGAAGAATCCCCCTCAATGTGAATATTAACTATGTTTAGCTGAAGTGTTAGTTCTAAACCAAGAAGAAGTGCCATGGCTTTAGCTTTGTTATTTGTACCAACCAAATTTTTTTGAGCCAACATACCTAACACCTGCCCATTATGATCTCTTATACACACTCTAGCTCTTGATTCACCACAATATCCTCTCAAGGAGCCATCAAAATTTAACTTGCAATTTCCCCTAATAGGAGGGATCCATTTCACAAACTTTCTATTAAATTTCTCATGAGGCCCACTAGATGTAATAAATTGATAAGATGGAGAAGGTAAAGAAGTCCATCTATTAGCCAAAACAATATCCCACCCTATAACAATAAGATGTTCAGAAGTTCTTTTAATATAGGCTACCACAACTTCCCCCGCTGCAACTTCTAATGCTAACAACACAGTTTCCAATGTCAAGGGTTGCTTTCAAAAAATCCTTTTATTCCTCTCCCACCAAATTGCCCAAATAACAATTGCTCAGATACACTTCCAAATAAAAAAATAGTAAGAGTGGTTAATCAGACTTGGCCAACGTTGAAACATATCCCATAAGTTATTTGGAAGGGGCATACTAAAATTTAGTTTTTGAAGGACAAAGATCTAGCATTGATATGCCATTTTACACTAAAGGATGAGGTGATCAACATTCTCCTCTTTCTCCAAGCATAATACACATTTCATATTCTGAACAATATTCAATCTTGATAGCTTTTCTCTTGTCAAAATTCTCTTTTTTAAAGCTAACCAAGCAAAATTACCTAGCTTTGGTAAGACTACTAGATTCCAACAAAATTTGAATGCTGAAAATGACTTGTTACCAATTTCTAGGTTCTTGGCAGCTAAATAACCCAATTTTACTGAATATTTTCCCTCTTGGTGTGGTACCTAGACTAGTGTATCTAGGAGATTAGACACTAAAATAGTCCTTGTATTACAAATACTAACAAATTATTTTTTGATCTAATCAAGAATTGGTAAATTGTCTGGAAATTTCCAAGAAATCCTACCTAGAATTAGATCAATGGACTAAAAATAATCACCTACATAGGGGCCCCATTCAGCATAAAAAAATTGTAATCCAATTGTCAAAGGATTGATTATTACAAAGTAGAGGAAGGCCATTCCATGAATCCTGCCAAAAGAGTCCCTTAAAACCATTGTTAATCTTCCAAGTCAAATATCTAGCAACTAAGTCATGAGATTCTACCAAGAAGTTCAAAACAGTTGACCCTTTAGGCAGGTGATCCATAGTGAAAATTTTGGAGGGGTTAGAAGAATATAAATATTTTCTCTATAAGATTTTGTACCATTTAGCCTCTGCTTTCTCATACAAAGACCAAACTAATTTTCCTACAAAAGCAATATTCCTTAAAGCCAAATTAGGAAGATTAATCCCACCTTAATGCTTTCATAAAGACATTTCCTTTAATGAGATGAGAGGGATTTTAATATTACATGACATATTTTTCATCCATAAAAAAGCTCGAATAATAACTTCAATCTACTTAATAATGAACCTAGAAGCTGATAATATAGAGAAATAATAATTTGGGATAGTTGATAAGATAGACTTAACTAAAAGAATCTTTCTAGATAGAGAAAGCCATCTTACCTTCCAAGCCATAGTTCTAGCTTTAATTCTATCTACTATATTTTTCCAATAAGAAGCTTTATTATTGCCCATGAAAAAGGGGACACCCAAATATGTAGATGGTAATTTTTCCTCCTAAAAACCCAAAATCTTTTTAATCCTTTGTGCAATAGGTTGAGTTGTGTTGAAGAAGAAGATTTTAGATTTGATTATACTAACCTTCTAAATTGAGAACAATGAATATTGGTCCAATAAATACTTAATATGCTTGGCTTCATTAATGTTTGTAGATCCAAATAGCAATGTCTCATCTACAAAGAGAGAATGAGTGACTACTAGATCATTTTCTCCAAACTAAATGCCTTTCCAAAGCTCCAACTATTGAGATTGAATAATGGCCTTGCTAAAAGCTTTTACCATTAGAATAAATAAGGTAGGTGAAAGGGGATCACCTTCTCTAATTCCTTGATTATATTTGAAATACCCCTCCAGAGACCCATTGATAAGAACTGAAAAAAGTAGCCCCTGAAATGCAAGCTTTGATCCATTTACACCAAAGTTTACTGAAATTAAATTTATCTAATACTTTGATAAGAAAATACCAATTAACTCTATCATACGCCTTCATCATATCCAGTTTAATAACAAAGGAAGGAATTTGGTTTTCTTTGATATGACGAAAAGTTTCATGAGCCACAATTGCCCCTTCCAATGTCTCTTTACCTAGGACAAAACCACCATGTTCTAGTAAATGATATTAGGAAACAAAACTTGAAGTCTAGAATAAATAACCTTTGTGAAGATTTTATTATAGTCAAGCACAAAGAAATTGGTCTGAAATCAGTAGAAGTCTAGGGATCGCCAAACTTAGGAATGATAAAAATATTAGTAGAATTAAAATTCCCATACATGTAACCCTTATGTCGAGAGGATTCTTGGGCCATAAGTAAATCCCACCCCAAAACATCCCAAAATTTATGAAAAAAGAGAGCTATAAAGCCATCAGGACTAGGTGCTTTGTCTAGGGGCAGGGAATGAACTATTTTTTGAATTTTCTCCAAAGTGAAGGGTTTCATAAGAGAATCATTATCTTGATCTGATATAATTCTTGGTACTACCTCTAAGAATGAGTTATGTTGAAGACTATTTACATCCATTTTCACTAATGGATCAAGGAGCTCTTTAAAATATCTAACCCCTTCCCTTTTGATACTTGCCTCATCTAATAATATTTTACCTGTAAGTTGTTCCATGATTGAAAAAATGGATTTACTTGCCTTTTTTTAACTTGCTAAAGCATGGAAGAATTTTGTGTTACGATCACCATCAATTAACCATAATTCTCTAGATTTTTGCTGCCAATATTCTTCCTCCCTGTGACACAACTCTACCCATTGAAATTGCTTCTCATTCTAGTGAGCATATGAATTTGAATTCAATAAAAGATTGATGATTTCTTCATTAATTTCTCGAAGTTCCTTCTGCACTTTATTTTTGTCCTCAAAAATATTTTTAAAAACCTATTTGTTCCAAATTTTTATTTTACTTTTAAGAAATTGGAGTTTCTTATAGAACTAAAACATACTATTAACTTTCTCTTGAGGAGCACTGATCCACCATTGTCTAATTAAAGGAAGAAAAAATGGATGTCTGAACCACATTCTTTCAAATTTAAAAGAAGATTTAGAACATGATGTTGTCTAATACACTCTATCTAAGGATAAAGAAATAGGAAAGTGATCTGATTTCGAGAAGGAGAGAATTTTTGCTGAGAATAGGATAGATGTAATTTTCCATGCTTGTGAAACTAAAAACCTATCAAGTTTCTCAACAATTTGCAAAAAACCATCTCTTCAATTATGCCAAGTGAAGCATCCATTGGCCATTTAAATTTCAAACAATTCATTGGTAGTGATAAAGTTATCAAATTCCTCCATAATTTTTAGAGATGGAAAAATTCCTCCATATTTCTCCTTATTATTTTGAATTGCATTGAAGTTACCACCTATGATATAGTTTTGATGTGGTAAAGATCTAAGTTTTTCTTAAATGATTGTCCACAATTTAACCTTATCTGAAAAACTTGCAGGACCATAAATGTTAAAGATAACCATGGAGATTTCAAAATATTGAGACATAAAACATTGCCAACCCAAATCTTGTCATATTAAACTTCTAGACACAACTTTTGGGTTACACAAAGTGGTTAAACCTCCCGAAGCCCCAACACTAGAACAATGAAAAAATTTTCATTGGTTCCATTTAGCAATAGACTCCTCATAATTTTCATCTAATAACTTTATCTCTTGAAGTAATATAATGTCTCCTTTCAACTCATCAAGCAATTTTTTAATCCTACTTCTTTTGTTAGGGGCATTGATACCCCTAACATTCCATGTTATGATCTTCATCCTTCCACCAGAGGACATGTTGGGCATTCATTTTGCACGAGGTCAATTGTAGGAATCCATAGTGTAATTCCTCTCTTGAAAAGAAAATCTTTTAAGGATCCACTCCAAGGTTCAGTGTTTGTCTTGTGACGTACCAAAATATGCTCAGTAGAAGATAAATGTGAATGTTCCAAAAACTCTTTTACCTTGGAATCAAGTAAAATTTGTTCGCTGTCTCAAAATAACACACCAAAAGAACAATATTTTTGTATTTTTTGTTTTTCAATGAATGCAACTCTAACAATGCGGCTACTATGAGGTCCTATTCTAACAGGAGGGTTAGCAAAGAAAATAATGAAACTAAAAGTAAATAACATGAAATCAAATAACTTGAAACTAAAATTCCTAAATGGACATAAGCTACAGAACACAACATGCTGCGAGTTAAACCTTCGAAGAAATTGATAAGAAACCAATGAAAATAGGAGCAATGCTTCCTAGAATCCACTGATGCAATCATCGGTGAGAATCTTTAACAAATTGAATGATGTTTCACTCTTCATCAAATTGCAAGGCCACAAAAAGTGCACTCATGCGAGACAAAAAAGCTATGTAGACACAATCGGGTGATCTCTTCTCAAGCTCATTATGTCAACAGAATTCATATATCTATAGCAAACACCAGAACTAAAAGATTACACAACCAGAAACAATGCAATAAACCTTTGGCTCAATCACAATCTCATGAATAAATCCACAAAACAATGACACATTCAAGCAAGAATAACTACACTCTGAATGCTAGGACCAAAAACATAACTTTATTGCATAATAACAGCGGCCTTTCTTACATTTTACAATGGGGTATTTATAAGAAATCATCTCCTCAATTTGTGTTGAGAGTGAGAGATATCTTGATGCAATAAAATGCTTTTAAAACATTAAAACAAACTAAATATATACAAACTAGTAATTTAACTAGTGCTTAGAGGGACTCCATCCATATTTTATTCATTAATTGGATGCATGATCCCTTTACATGTCAAAAACAATGAAAGCATGAGAGAGAAAGTAGGAGGAAGCCATCAGTCAAGGTAGAAGTGCATGGAGACACAAAAAATAGAAGCTGACCCTTCACTTGATGTGTGTCGAAGTTAACTTGCCATCAAAATGTGTTTGTAATGCATGGAAAGTGCTATTTTTTAAACTTGCAGTCAACTATCAATGCACCTTTGAATTACAAAGCTGTGGAGCTATGGCCTTGCAGACCTCCACTGAGTCAAAAATCTCAAAATTCTTCTAAGTGTTAAAATTGAAATTCTGGCATCTGGGTTTTGTTCATCTTCATCCTAAAGATATGTTTGGATATTTGCCCTTGAATTTCTCTATAATCTCAGTAATCTTAGCAGCATTGGGGAGATCCAAAGCCTCATACTTATCTTTGACCTTTTGTCTGTAGCTGTCCACCTCAATTTGAGTTTCTGCAAAATTTGCAAGTTTGGCATCCAACTCTAACAATGCTTCTTGTGTCCTGAAGGCTTGTCTGATGTCTTCATCACTGGATTCTTCCTCTAAAGTCTTTCTAAATTTTTCTACAACTACCTCAACTGGTAAAATCTTCTCTTGTTCTTCATCTTCAAAAATATCCAAGCATGCATCACTATATAACTTTTTTGCTTCCAAAATTTGCTCTCAAGCTTGGTCCTTGAGCCTATGTATCTCATCATGCAATGTTTCCATCACTTTATTTCCCTCTGTAATCTTTTCTATCCAATCATCTATCATGTCTAGCTCTTCGTCGGTATAAAAATCAATTAGAATGTTGTAACTTTTTCCTTTTATGGCCTATAGAATTTGTAAATCCTTGCTCCAAACCCGTATCTCATCCATAATGTTGAAGTCCTACCTCAAAATTGCCACAATCTTATCAACATTATCTTGTGTAGCATGCAATAATTTTTGACTTCCTGTAATTATAGTGATACCCCTATCCTCAAGGTTGTCTCGCCAATCTTGACAAGCTCTCAGAAATGGATTGAGCCGTACACCTTCCCCTTCTTTAAGAATGGTAGTCAAAGTCTCCTAAGGGTGTTCAGAATCAAGAGGACCAATAACTTCAACTAGATATCCTTTCAAGATCTCAACTTGCCTTCGAAGTGCTCTAATTTCAATCTCATCACGTTCCATATGGTTAAGAACCTATTTGACTCCCATAGTCATCATCTGTCGAGAAGTATCCCATGTAGGTTTCCCTAACATGATATCCTTTACTTCATAGTCCTGAAGGCTGATAGCTTCTTCATCTGTACCTTTTGGGGGATGAGCCACTTGTGCAAATAAGTCTTGATTCTGAGTAGTGGTAATGAATACAAATGGTGTTGCATCCTATAATGGAGAGTCAAGCTTGTTCAAAATCTCTGCAATGTCACAAATATCATCCTCTGAAGCAAGGAATTGATGCTTAGCACTTCTCATTATTTCCTTTCGAAACCATCTCGGGATGTGTCTTTCTTTAACCTTGTCTCTAGATGATGAAGGGATGTGTTTAGATACCTCCTTCCCTTTGTCACTTTTTCTTGGAGTTTCCTATTGTGAGGGTTCTTCTTCTATAGTCTCAATTTTTGTAGATCCCGTAGTTTGATCCTCAACTTCCTGGGAAGGCTATTGTATACATTTCATTGCCTATGCCTTTTTTGGTGGCTCATTAGTAGTCCTTGGTTTTGGTTCTCCTTGTAATGATGATCCTTTTTGAACATGTTCCTCTGAACTCGGAGGTGGAGGTGTCACTAAAACCTTATCTACCATCATAGCTTGAGGTGAAGATGGAGGCGTTGGATGAGGACCTTGTGTTTCAAGTGGCATCTGTGTCCAATCTTGCTGTTGAGATTCACCTATAGGAGTATCTCTAATCTTATCTCCAACCAATTCTATACCCACTGGCATGAAATCAAAGTCTTGTATGGAGAGAATATCATCACCTAGCTCTCTTTGCTCATTCAACCATCATTGTACTTCATCTTCTAAAGAAGAGAGTTCTATCATTTCAACTTGGGTGGGTGGTGGGGTATTTGTGACATTCTTCTTTCTTTCCAATTCTGTGGCTTTGGCAAACCGAGTTCTCCCTTGTAAAGGCACTTGTTCTTCCTCCCCATCTAACTCTATTTTATCCTCATCTGATTCTTCCTCGAGGATGGTTTCACAAATAGATGGATTAGGCACTAATCTTTTATGAACTCTTTGCCTCTTGTTCATTCTAACCTTAACCCTCCTTTGCTTTTATGGAACCATAGGAGAAGTGGGTTCTTCATGCATTGGATGAATGGATGTCTTTGGAATCTCTCCTTCTTGTTGGCTTGAAAAAATAGGAGGCAATGGAAAATCAACCTGGATATGAGAAATTGCAGGGTCTCGGGGGTCTTGAGAAGTAGATTCATGTTGCTGCACAAGGGCCTATTCTTCAATATGCTCTACCTGGATCCTCTGAGGAGAGGCTTTCTTCCCCTTTTCTTTCTTGTTCTCTGAAGGATGGTAATATCCCATTGGACGATCAAGCTAGTAGACTGTTTCTGGCCTGATAGGAGACTGGAATGCAAAGATAGGAACTATGACCTTCCTCCCCTTTACCCTTTCTGGGTGAGCATGTGCATGGAATATCACTATGTCTGAAATTGGATCAAGTGGAAAGGGTTTCTTGATCCAACTCTTTGTCATTTTGATGACATGTCTTGCTCGATGATTAATATCATCTTCTTCCTCCCTATCAACTTTTGCATTCAGAATGGGCCTCTCGCCAACCTTATCTGTATTGAATAACAGATCCAGTAGCTCGTGCAAATCTTGTAGCCTTATCTCATCTGGGATGGTCAAATGGAGAGCCTTCTCTACTAAATATAAAGTCATTCTACAATAGTCCCTGATACGGACATCATAGTCATTTATGGCATTCATCCAATGATTTTCAATGGCATCCTGCTGATAGAACTCTTTTCTTGCTAGATTTTCCATTTTACCAACATTGTCGAAGAATGGCCAGGGAGAGTTATATTCTTTGACAGGATAGTTCTCCCATTCCCACTCGAAAGTTAGGATATCCTACTTCCTCTTTACCTGGTATGCTCCTATTACAAATGGCCAATCCCAACAAGGTCTTCGTTGTTTCTTGATCCTCTCATAAGCTAACTCAATCTGTCAAGAAATTTCTATTAGGACCAACTTGTCACTTGGGTACCTTGGGAGCTTCTTTGGATGGATAGATGTACCACCAACTTGAATGTATGTGAATGTCCAAAACTGGATAAAATATGCATTGAGAGTTGTTATCTATGCCTTCGCCTCATCAAACAATCTCTTTCCATAATTGCCTTTGATGAATTGAATGATGGCAAAGATAAAGGCATCATTCACAATCTTGTACACTCTTTTCTTTGTGGTGAGAGCTTCTTCTTAACTAGCTGAGGATAAACTATCTATGACCATGTGTTAGGGTCGTGCATACTACCCTTTTTGTACAATCCATAATAGTCAGTGGATCTTGCTGCAAGTAGATATAACACATAAGAAGTCATATAAAACTTCTTCTTATCCTTTACTGTCCGCAACTGATCACACATGTTCTCACTAAGTGTGGTGGCCCAATCCAGTGGCATTTTTGCATGTCTGATGGTTTCAATGAAGTTAACCATGAATGGAGCGAGATGACCTGCTGCAAGCAATCCCATAACTCTTCTCAGAAGAATGATTGAATATCCAATGTCATCCTTCATGTATCCTCATGTCATATCTACTTTGCTGATTGTCTTTCCCCGAGATGGCTTCTCAATGAAGTATGAGGAATATATGATGTCCATGGCCCCCTGGTGATGATCCTTATGCCACCTCTCACCTATTTCATATGAAAGTCTCATAAACTGATCAGCTCTAGTTAAGTGAAAAAATCTCTTGATATTATCAAGTCATAGATCTAAGACCACTTCCCTAGTGACACTCTTTACCACCCTTTCCTCAGGAACAAAATGTCGAGATAAGGTAAAAATTAATTCAGTTGACTGAACGGTTTGAGGATGTGATGCTGCATTTACCAATCTAGACTAGATTAAGGTAGATCTCAAAGAATATCTTTCAGTTGGGTTGTTACAAACCCTCAAAAATTCTCCCAAGTCCTTGTGTCCAAGTTTTGTGTCTTTGATCTCAGAGTGTTCATTGTGCAATCATGACTTTGGGGTTATGCCTTGGAACTTGTACACAACTGACTTTGCTATTGATCCAGATGTGGATGCCATTTGATTATATTACTTGTAAATCACAAAGAAAAAGAACAATTAATCACTGGATACATATAAAACATTAAAAAAACAAAAAAAAATGATATTCTAGAATTTATTATACTTGTGATTTTATTTATTTATTTATTTTTGGGTTTTTTGAGATCATAAATAAAAATACAAATATTAAAAAAAATTATTAAAAAAAAAAAAAGAGGTTTGGGGTTTGAAAACATGGAGGCACACACGCGAAGAGGGGCATGGCAGTGGCTGCATGTGCATCCCAGAGGGCATCGCGACGGCAGCCAGGCGTTGCCTAGAAGGCGCTCACTGTGGCGGCCGCGCACGGCCTTGACAGTGCACATGTGCAGTGTGCTACCGCGTGCAGCCTTGAAGGTGCATACGCATGTCACACTGTCGCACGGCCCTGAAGTGGCCTAGAAGGTGCATAGTGGCATACTGTCATGCATTTGAAAAAGGGTTCACCAACAGCAATCGTCACGTAGCCTAGAAGGGTGCTGCGGTGGTGCGGCGCACATGTGGCCCAGAAGAGCGTCACAGCAATGTAGTGCACACGCATAGCCTAGAAGGGTGTCACGGTGGTGCGGTGCACACATGTCCTTAAGGGCGTGCATAGCACCGCACCACACACTTCCTCTTCTGGTCGCGTGCGCACGAGTGCTAAGTCTGCGTGCAAGGTGGAGGGGGAAGGTTTCCATACCTTTCCCTCCTTAGCTCTACCTCTTCAACATCAAAAAATTAAAAAAAGAAGAGGGGAGGGGGCATTTTATAACGTCCCTCCCCTCTTTTCTTTGTATGCACACGTGCCTCGATATGCACGTGCACGCGAGTTTTCTTTTTCTTTTTTAGATTAGATTTTCAATTTTTTGATTTTTTTGTGATTTTCAATTTTTTGATTTTTTTTGTGATTTTCAATTTTTATTTTTTTTACTCTAATTAATTTAATCGAGACTTTCTCCTTCTTCTGATTCCCAAACTATGAGTTCAGGAGTCGGAAGAAAGTAGGGGGTCCCCATTCCTAGTGAGGAATGGGGTGTGTGTTGTGGATACTACAACAAATAGTCCCAAAAAAAGGAAGAAATGACCAAGGCATTTCTTCATCAGCAAACATTCTTCCACTGTGTGTCAAACACCAACCGAACTTCAAACACCTCGAGTATATCTCAGATGACCTTGCAATCTAAACTTTCAAAGTCTAAACCTTCAAACTCAATGTGTACATTGTGTATTCATTCTCTTTGATGTATCAGGATGTCATCAGTCAAAGTTCTCTATCAACTTAAAACAATCTTCCACCCCTCCTAGTTCATTCATTCAGAATTTTCATGAAGGCTCTTTGTTAATCAATTGCTTGACCAGATAAGAGAATTAGTTCGAGGGCTCTTGGCGGGATGTCATCTTCTTTTATTTTAGGCCTTTTGCATAATTGCTCCATTTCATTTAAAATGTTACTTTTGATGAAACAATACATTTGACTGCAAGGTGCTTTGTTTTGTAATGCACCTCTAGCCATTTCAGATTGATAGAATCCTTTTGACTTAACACCATCTCTCTCCCTTTTTTTTTAGTTTCTGTATCTTGACTACGCTTAGATTGTGTAGCCAAAACATCGATGTAATTTCTTGGATTCGATCTCTTATGAACATCCCTTGTGTTCCTCTTTTAGAACTTCAAAAAAAAAAAAAAACTCTTACGCCAAACAATGATCTTAGCAACCCTCCGAGGAGACCCCTCTTGTTTGAACCAGTTAGAATTTAGATAATTTCTCGTCATCTTTGACTTGAAATTGAACAAAACCTAACACCATCAAACCTTTAAATTTGCAAAGTGTTCAGAGCTTGTTAGTCTAGGCTTTTGATTTCTAGACTAAAAGTCCCTTTAATTCCATAAGAGATGTATGTTGCTTGGATGGTATAAAACACACAATCATCCAAATGTTTTGACAAAGAAATACCTCCTCTTGAAATTGGGACCAAATAGTGGTTAGTGAAATCTTGAGAAAATTCCCAAGTACACCTTACCCCCTAGGACTGACCTGACTTTAAAAGAAAACACACAACTTAGAAAAAGGAAACACACTTGCAGAAGTAAACACCATTGCAGAAATGAAAATTTAATCTACGTGCAGAAATGAAACCTAACTAATGTTTTTTTTTTCTCTTTTAGGCTTCAAAATAATGTTTCAAAAATTTCCCATTTATGGGCAAAGGTAGAAACTCCCCCTGTAAGGAATTTAGCCTAAATGTGTTTTCTTTGAGAATTTTTGCAATCTGATATGGGCTTGTCCACAAGTGCTGAAACTTGGTATGGCTTCCCGACTTTTCTTTTTCCTTATCCCAAAGTAGGACTAGGTTAGAAATTTTGAAGGATTTTATTGTGGCCCTCTTGTCAAACCATCTCTTGACAATGGCTTGATGTTTAGCCATGTGTTCTAATGTAGTTGTTCATTTCTCATCCATTTCTAGAAGATTCATCAATCATATTTGTACTCTATCAGTGTCATCAGCATACCCACTCATGAATTTTAAAACACGAATCTTGATGTTGAGCGGGAATACCAGTTCTTGCCCGTAAACAAGTAAATAGGGAGAAGTACCGAAGGCCTTTTTCACTCTGACTCGATCTATCTACAAGGCATATTTCAATTGTGTATGCCAATCCCTAGGGTTCTCCTTCAGTAGTCATTTTATTACAGTGATCAAATTTTTGTTTGTAGACTCCGCTACCCCATTTCCTTATGGGTAGTAATTTGAAGAGAATCTGATGATGATTTTGTTTTCAAATGCCCATTGTGTCAAAAATGCAAATGCAAATGCAAATCCATTGTCACATACAAGAGTAAACGACATTCCAAATTTGGTAACAATATGTTCTTCCAAAAATTCTGTCACCACCTTAGCAGTGCAACTTTTGAAAGTCTCAGCCTCCATCCATCGTGTGCAGTAATTTGTAGCTGTAAGGATGAATGTGTGTCTAGTTGATGATGGTGGGTTTACTGGACCAATGATATCTAGTCCCCACTTTGCGAAAGGGTGCACCTTGTATACTGGTTGCAATGGCATTGCTGGGTGCCTCTCTTTGTTGGCACTAGTTTGGCATGTATGACAGGAACATACATGTTCAAAAGTATCCTTGAATATTGAGGGCCAAAATAAACCCAATCTTAAAATCATGTGAGCTGTTGCTTCTGCTAAATCATATCTCATAACATACTTATCATGAAAATGTTCCAAGACATCCTTAGTTTCTTCATGTCCTAAGTATTTCAAATAAATCCCTTTGTAGTTTCTTTTATACAATTTGTTACCAAGTAACTTTTAAGACTCACATTTCATCTTAAGTCCCCTATGTTGTGAATTGTTCATCCACTTGGGGCATTGATCTTGTAGGAGAAAATAGACAATATCTTGGTACGACACATCTATCACCACACCTTGATTGATATCAACTTCTGATACAACCATATTCTTTTGATCATCTTCATCAATTTCGTCATCAAATTTGAATTCCTTTTGATTTCCTTCTTGGTTGTCAGTGATCATTTTGGATAATCCTTGGCCTTTGACTAATCGCATAGGTTGAATCTCTAGATCAAATTCTTGAAGTATTGCCATCCACTTTCTTCTTTCACCAAGTTCATTTTGCATCAAAAGTGTCTTTACTACTAGGTCAGGTACAATTGCATACACCTTAATTCTGAGTATGTAGTGACGAAACTTCTTTATTGCCTTGATTAATGCAAAGTACTATTTATCAAGATTTGAATATTTTAACTCAACATTCTTTAGAGGACAACTCATGAAAGCAATGGGTTGTTCATCCTCCTCTCTTTTTAGTGTCAAGATCCCTGCACAAGAATGTTCGAAAGCAAAGGAATAGATCTTGAAGGGTAACTCATAATCTAGACCTACCAAAATTGGGGCTGTGGAAATGACAACCTTGATATCTTGGAAGGATTTCTTTATCTCTAGTACCCATTCTATTTTAGCCCCCTTTTTGAGTAAATCATTGAGGAGGCGAACTATCTCTACGAAACCACTTATGAATTTGCATACAAATTTTATCTTTCTAAAGAAAGATTTCAATTCCTTTTGGCTATGAGGAGGTCCTAACTTCAAAATAGACTCAACTCTATCTAGATCAATGGAAATTCCAACATTAGAAATGACATGTCCCAGGAGCTTTCCTTTAGTAACACCGAATGAACATTTCTTGGGATTGAGCGATATGCCATACCTATGACATCTATTGAATACCTACCTTAAATCAGTAATATGAGTACTTTGATCCTTCAAAAAGATAGTCAAGTCATCCATGTAGATGACTATACACCTGTTTATCAATCCTTTGAAAGCTTCATCCATTTCTTGTTGAAATGTAGCTCCCACATTAATCATCCCAAAAGGCATCCTTCTATAGGCAAATGTTCCCCACTAGGTTGTGAAGGAAGTCTTTAGCCTATCTTCTTCATTGACCTTCACCTCATTATATCATGAGTAACCATCTAAAAATGACATCATCTTTGAACCATTAATGATTTGCAACACTTCATCTAACGAGGGTAGAGGGTAGTTATCCTTCTGAGATGCCAAGTTCAAGTTACAAAAGTCAACACCAAGGAAAATCTCTTTGGTCTTTTTCTGTACAGGTACCAAATTTGCTACCTAGGTGGAATGATGAATAGGGAATATGATCTTAGCATCTAGTAGTTTTTTGACTTATTTCATAATCAGTGGTTTGATTATCAGATTTATTGGTCATTGTCTTTGCCAAAAAGGTTTAGCATCTGGTTTCAACGGGATGTCATGTGTGATAATCTCAAGATCATAAGTCTTTAATTCTTCATAGCTCCAAGCAATGACATCTTTATACTCAATGAGAAACTTGAGCATGTCATCCTATTCCTTTTGATTACATGCTTTTCCTATTTGCACCATTTTTGGTTCTTCATTAGTACCTAAATTGTACGAGTCACATTCTTCAATTCCTTTCTCTTGAGTTTCCCTTCTATTGAGTGCTGATTTAGCATGGTCAAAGATGTGTTCAAGTTCAACCATCCCTTTTGGAATGCTATTGGTTTTCAAATTAAGGATTCCCTCATCATCCTCAAGCTCATCATCTTCAAGCTTGTCATTAGGTGTATCATCAATCTCTTGTCCTTGGAAATGGTGACTGCACATAATAAACTCGAGTATATGTTGATCATCTTGGAAAACCTAAAAGTTTGTGATATTGTCGAGAATGGCAGGAACGACAACTAATAAAATTGAGAATCTTTTCAACTTTGTTCTTTCTACTGGTTGTAAAGCACTAGCTGAAATAGCAAGGGCATCTACTACCACATTCTTTCTTCTTGGAATGGATTTGATGTTTAGAGCTTCAAAGTCATCCATTATATCCCATACCCTTTTTTTGTAAGTGATTAATCTTTTGTCGTTGCATGAGTATATGGATTTTACTTGTCTTATCACCAGTTGAGAATCCTGTTCGATTATAAGAGCAGTGACTCCTTTTTCCAATGCAAAGAGAAGTCCTCGAATCAAGGCTTCATATTCTGCGCCATTATTAGTACATCTAAACTACAATTGATATGCGCCATAGAAAGACCTACCTTTTGGGTTGATTAGTTAAATACCTACACCGGCTCCTGATTTGCATCTGGAACCATCGAAGCAGAGTGTCCAAACTGCATTTTCCTTGGGTTTTTTGACTTTTGGTTTATTCATCCTTAACTTTTCTTTTACTTGAGCCTTAAATGACTATTTATTGGGCACCCATTGTAACTTTTCTTGTGTAGGGCTTGATGAACGTCCTTCATACCCCATGGATAGGGGAAGAGTGTGTTTTTCTTGCTCCTCCTAAATTTCCTCTAGTAGCTTAGTGATTTGTTCAACTTTAGGTTCCAAATGAATGACTATTGAGGTCCATCCTTTACCTTTAACATATTGTCTTCTTCTCTAAACTTTAATCATCCTAGGAGGAGGAGAAGATAAACCTCCACCATCTGAAGAGGTATCGCTGTATGATACATTTAAATCTTCACTTTCCTCTTCAGCTTGCTTAAGAAGGTTGGATGAATTTACTGAATTTTGAATTTGGATAATTTCATCACTTGAGGTCTTCGTACTTTTGTTTCCCATTATTTGTGTCAAAACTTTTGCTACTGCTTCTTGGCATGCTGAACATTCAAACTCTGAATGATTAACTTTGTGCAACTGACAAAATCTTGGAAAGAGGAGGATACTGGGGTCAGCTTCCTCTCCTAAACACTATAGATTAGTCACCATAATTTCTATGAATTTTGTCACGGTCTCACTTTTAGGTATCGTCACCTTAGGTTCTTCATTTTGGTCTTGAGATGTCTTGTTTGGAACCATGTTCAATGCCATTACTTTGTATGAACCCAAATCAGATTGTAAGAATGCTACCTCATTTGGGGCATTGTAATCTGTGATCATTATTTTCAGTTTAGGCTAGAAATCTATCTTGATTTGATTGTTCAAACCTTTCCATGGTAACCATAATTGAGTGAAATCTGTATAGAACCATCCTCTAAGACATTTTGTCCGTTCTCTGCTCAGGAGTAATCCATATGTTTTTGGGATGTCAACCACATGTATGTCAACAATATCTTGGATCTAAGGATCAATTGTTAGCTGTATCCACACATCTTTTAATACTCCAATGACTTTTACCTCTATTTTATCCAACTGTATTACCACTCAGTTAGAGGGTTGAGGATTAACTCCTAGCCTTTGAGCTATTGATAATGGCATCACATTATAGGAAGCTCCTGAATCAATAAGACAATTGTGAAGATTCTTTCCATATATCCTTATGCTTAGCCAAAATGGGGGTACCCTGACTTTTTCCTTGAACATAGTAGGCATCGCTTTGTAGCATTTACTTGTTGCGGCACCGTCTTTTGGGGGACATTATTCATATTATGGGAAACCTTTGTATTATCCAATGTCTTCATGAGTGCTTCTCTTTGTTGTGGACAATTCTGTAACATGTTGAACATGGACATTTTGGCTTTTTTTTTCTTTAGGTCTTCAACCGCATTATATTTTTCAATAGACCAAGCAGGGTTCTTCAGTACTGTCGGTATTTTTACTTGATTTTGATATTGTGGTCCTCCTTGGGCTGGCCTTACCAGTGGTGGATTGTTGCTTGCTCTAGGATTAGGTGGGGTTGGTTGCAAACCAAGAGGAATTCCATCGGTCAAGGGATCCTTTTTGTTTCTAAGATTATATGTGTTTTGATTATCATTTCGAAAGGCAAACATCTCATCATATTGAAGATCGAGTTCTTGACTAAAAGGGAATGAGAATTCTTCATTTTCTTGTTGTTCCACTTGTACATTTTGTGTAGAATCATAAGATTCTAATAGCATTGCATTGAATTGAATAGGAGGTGGATTATCATTCATTAATGGGTTTTGATTCACATCCTGATTACCATTATAGTATGCACCATCATTGCTAGGCATATTTTGGCTATCATCATACTGATTAATGTTGGCATACTAAATGTTTTTGTTATCAATAGGAATGCTTCCATTATTTGGTCTAATGTTCCATTGTCAATTTTGTCTTTGGAAGCCATTGTTGCAATCAGGAAGATTGAAGTTGTTTCCTCCCCCATTTTTTCCTGTATTATTGTTACTGTTATTGTTGAAGTTCCTATTGGAATTCTAACCAAAATTGTTGTTGTAGGGGCTAGCATTGTTTCTCTAGAAGTTGTTATTTTGTCCTTGAGACAGTCTAAGGTGAGTCAATTCATTGTTCATTTGCGACATGGTTTTCTTCATCTGACCAACTTTCGAAAGGAGATTGTTATCTACTTCCATAGGAACCATCATCTTTTGTTCAAAGAAGGCTATTTTTGGAGGCTCATATCCTGGATATGTTATCGCTTGAGTTTGTGGAGAGGGTACCTATTGTAATGGAACTGGGTTCATAGGTATGAATTGACTAGGTACAGTGGGTGCTCCCATAGGAACCATTGACATTGTAGGAACTGTTTGAGTAGGAAGCATCATTCCCCCTCCATTAGGATTAGCTTGCTTTGTGAACATGATTGCTTCTGTGAAGACTTTGTCCAATGTGTCAATATTTGTTGTAGGAAGTCTTCTCAAAAAAATTGCAATAAGAGGATCCATGGCTTTGAAATAAACTTGGATGGCAGTTTCAAAAAGAATTGTGTATGGTGTTTCCAACTTGCAGTAGGCCATATGAAAATGATGATTGAAGCGAGAAACTATTTCAGCTGGGTCCCTTTTTATAGATATGAATTGTTGATGTATCACTTCTGGATTGATGAATGTTTTGAATTGTTCCAAAAATGATTTTTTGAAAGTGTCCCAGTCTCCAATACATCCTGGTGGTAGGTTCATGTACCACTTGAAGGCAATTTCCCCCAAAGAGTAGGGGAATAAGTGAAGAACCACATCTTCATTGGCAATTTTCTTTCGATTGCACATTTCCTTAAAAATCTTGACATGATCTTTGGCAGTTCTTGTTTCTCTATAAATAAACCTTGGACAAAATTTCTTGAGATTCTTAGGGAAGTCATGGAGGGCACCTCTCAAGGTAAGAGGTGAATCAACTGCATTTGTGAAAAAGGCAATCAAAGGATTTTGTGGACCTAAAGGCAACTAGAATGGTGATGGGAGTGTTGGAATATGTGGAGGTCCACCTGGTGGTTGAATGGGTGGTGGAGTAGAAGAAGATGATGAAATGTTGAATGGAAGTGGCTGAATTCAGGGTATTCCTTTGTCACTACATGGCTTACAAAAATGAGTAAGCTCTAGAAATTCTTGGGCACTTGGTGAAGAACTTAATGCTTGCTGGAATGGGGATCTAGGATCAATATCTTCTAGATTGTATCAATTTTGGGAAAATCACACCTCTATAGAAGTACACTTCCTCACTATTCTAAATTTTATGAACCACAGAGTTTTGCAGACCTACAGAGCTGCGGACTTGCGGACCTATGGATCTATGGAGCTGCAGACCTGCGGAGCTATAGACCTACAGAGCTATGGACCTGGGGATCTACAGACCTATGGACTTGCAGAGTTGTGGACTTGCCATCCTGTGGAGTTGCGGACCTAGAGACCCAAATTTTTGAAAATTTTTGAAGTGATTTCCAAACTTTTACGTAGTGTAGATTATTGCAAGGGTGCAAAGTTTTTGAAGCTTGATCAAATCTTTCTTGTTTCCAAGAGTAGGTTCTTTGTTTTGGGCCCTCCTTCTAGTGCCACTTTTGTTGGGCATTCATTTTGCACGAGGTCAACAACAAGAATCCATAGTGTAATTCCTCTCTTGAAAAGAAAATCTTTTAAGGATCCACTTCAAGGTTCAGTGTTTGTCTTGCGACATACCAAAATCCACTCAGTAGAAGATAAATGTGAATGTTCACGAGGAGGCCTTTGCTGGTTCCAAAAAATCTTTTACCTTGGAATCAAGTAAAATCTATTCGCTATCTCAAAATATCACACCAAAAGAACAATATTTTTGTATTTTCTATTTTTCAATGAATGCAACTCTAACAATGCAGCTACTATGAGGTCCTATTCTAACAAGGGGGTTAGCAAAGAAAATAACAAAACTAAAAGGAAATAACATGAAATCAAATAACTTGAAATTGAAATTCCTAAATGGACATAAGCTACAGAACACAAAATGCTGTGAGTTAAACCTTCAAAGAAATCGGTAGGAAAACAATGAAAATAGGAGCAGCGCTTCCTAGAATCCACTGATGCAATCGTCGGTGACAATCTTTAACAAATCAAATGATGTTTCACTCTTCATCAAATCACAAGGCCAAGGAAAGTGTGCTCATGCGAGACAAAAAAGCTATTTAGACACAATCAGGTGATCTCTTCTCAAGATATGTTTGGATATTTGCCCTTGAATTTCTCTATAATCTCAGTAATCTTAGCAACATCAGGGAGATCCAAAGCCTCATACTTATCTTTGACCTTTTGTCTGTAGTTTTCCACCTCAATTCAAGTTTTTGCAAAATCCCCAAGTTTGGTATCCAACTCTAATAATGCTTCTTGTGTCCTGAAGGCTTGTTCAATGTCTTCATCACTGGATGCTTCCTCTAAAGTCTTTCTGAAGTTTTCTACAAATACCTCAACTGGTAAAATCTTCTCTCATTCTTCATCTTCAAAAATATCCAAGCATGCATCACTATATACCTTTTTTGCTTCCAAAATTTTCTCTCGAGCTTGGTCCTTGAGCCTATGTATCTCATCATGCAATGTTTCCATCACTTTATTTCCCTCTGCAATCTTTTCTATCCAATCATCTATCATGTATAGCTCTTTGCCAGTATATACATCAATCAAAATGTAGTACCTTTATCCTTTTATGGCCTGTAGAATTTGCAAATCCTTGCTCCAAACCCGTACCTCATCCATAATGCTAAAGTCCTACCTCAAAATTGCCACGATCTTATCAACATTATCTTGTGTAGCATGCAATAATTTCAAACTTCCTATAATTATAGTGATACCCCTATCCTCTAGGTTGTCTTGCCAATCCTAACAAGCTCTCAGAAATGGATTGAGTCGTACAACTTCCCCTTCTTTAAGAATGGTAGTCAAAGTCTCCTCGAGGTGTTCATATTCAGGAGGACCAATAAATTCAACTAGATATCCTTCCAAGATCTCAACTTGCCTTTGAAGTGCTCTAATTTCAATATCATCACATTCCATATGGTTAAGAACCTCTTTGACTCCCATAGTCATCATCTGTCGAGAAGTATCTCGTGTAGGTTTCCCTAACATGATATAATTTACTTCATAGTCCTGAAGGCTGATAGCTTCTTCATCTGTACCTTTTGAGGGATGAGCCACGTGCAAATAAGTCTTGATTTCAAGTAGTGGTAATGAATGCAAATGGTGTTGCATCCTATAATAGAGAGTTAGGCTTGTTCAAAATCTCTGCAATGTCACACATATCATCCTCTAAAGCAAGGAATTGATGCTTAGCACTTCTCATTATTTCCTTCCGGAACCATCTCAGGATGTGTCTTTCTTTAACCTTGGCTCTAGATGATGAAGGGATGTGTTTAGCTACCTCCTTCCCTTTGTTGCTTTTGATTGGAGTTTCCTATTGTAAGGGTTCTTCTTCTATAGTCTTAGTTTCTGTAGATCCTGTAGTTTGATCCTCAACTTCATGGGAAGGCTGTTGTATACATTCCATTACCTATGCCTCTTTTGGTGGCTCATTAGTAGTCCTTGGTTCTATTTCTCCTTGTAATGATGATCCTTTCTTAACATGTTCCTCTGAACTTGGAGGTGGAGGTGTAACTGAAACCTTATCTACCATCATAGCTTGAGGTGAAGATGGGCATGTTGGATGAGGACCTTGTGTCTCAGGTGGCATCTGTATCCAATCTTGCTATTGAGATTCACCTATAGGAGTATCTCTAATCTTATCTCCAACCAATTCTATACCCACTGGCATGAAATCAAAGTCTTGAATGGAGAGAATATCATCACCTAGCTCTCTTTGCTCATTCACCCATCATTGTACTTCATCTTCTAAAGAAGAGAGTTCTACCATTTCAGCTTGGGTGGGTGGTTGGGTATTTGTGACATTCTTCTTTCTTTCCAATTATGTGGCTTTGGAAAATCAAGTTCTCTCTTGTAAAGGCACTGGTTCGTCCTCCCCTTCTAACTCTATTTCATCCTCATCTGATTCTTCCTCAAGAATGGTTTTAGGAACAGATGGATTAGGCACTAATCTTTTACGAACTCTCTGCCTCTTGTTCATTCTGACCTTAACCCTCCTTTGCTTCTATGGAACCATAGGAGAAGCAGGTTCTTCATGCTTTGGATGAATGGATGTCTCTGGAATCTCTCCTTCTTGTTGGCTTGACAAAATAGGAGGCAATGGAAAATCAACCTGGATATGAGAAATTGTAGGTTCTCAAGGGTCTTGGGAAGTAGATTCATGTTGCTACACAGCGGCCTGTTCTTCAACATGCTCTATCTGGATCCTTTGAGGAGAGGCTCTCTTCCTCTTTTCTTTCTTCTTCTCTGATGGATGGTAATATCCCACTGGACGATCAAGCTGGCAGACTATTTTTGGCCTGATAGGAGACTGGAGCGCAAAGATAGGAACTATGACCTTCCTCCCCTTTACCCTTTTTGGGCGAGCATGTGCATGGAATATCACTGTGTCTAGAATCGGATCAAGTGGAAAGGGTTTCTTGATCCAACTCTTTTTTATTCTAATGACATGTCTTGCTTGATGATTACTATCATCTCCTTCCTCCCTATCAAATTCTACTTTCAAAATGGGCCTCTCACCAACCTTATCTGTATTGAATAAGGGATCCAGTAGCTCTTGCAAATCTTGTAGCCTTATCTCATCTGGGATGGTCAAATGGGGAGCCTTCTCTACTAAACATAAAGTCATTCTACAATAGTCCCTACTACGGACATCATAGTCATTTGTGGCATTCATCCAATGATCTTCAATGGCATCCTTGTGGTAGAACTCTTTTCCTACCAGATTTTCCACTTTACCAACATTGTCAAAGAATGGCCAGGTAGAGTTATATTCTTCAAGGGGATAGTTCTCCCATTCCCACTCCAAAGTTTGGATATCCTACTTCCTCTTTTCCTAGTATGCTTTTATTACAAATGACCAATCCTAACAATGTCTTCATTGTTTCTTGATCCTCTCATAAGCTGACTCAATCTACTAAGAAATTTCCATTAGAACCAACTTGTCACTTGGTTACCTTGGGAGCTTCTTTGGATGGATAGATGCACCACCAACCTGAATGTATGTGAATGTTCAAAACTAGATAAAATATGCACCGAGAGCTGTGATTTGTGCCTTGGACTCATCCGACAATCTCTTTCCATAATCGCCTTCGATGAATCGAATGATGGCAAAGATAAAGGCATCATTCAAAATCCTGTACTCTTTGCTTTGTGGTGAGAGCTTCTTCTTAACTAGCTGAGGATAAACTATATATGGCCATGCATTAGGGTCATGCATACTGCCCTTTTTGTACAATCTAGGATAGTCAGTGGCTCTTGCTGCAAGTAGATATACCACATAAGAAGTCATATAAAACTTCTTCTTATCCTTTACTGTCTGCAACTAATCACACACATTCTCACTAAGTGTGGTGGCCCAATCCAGTGTCATTTTTGTGTGTCTAATGGTTTCAATGAAGTTAACCATGAATGGAGTGAGATGACCTACTATAGGCAATCCCATAACTCTACTCAAAAGAATGATTGAATATCCAATGTCATCCTTCATGTATCCTCACGCCATATCTACTTTGCTGATTGTGTTTCCCCAAGATGGCTTCTCAATGAAGTATGAGAAATATATGATGTCCATGGCCTCCTAGTGATGATCCTTATGCCACCTCTCAGCTACTTCATATGAAAGTCTGATAAACTGATTAGCTCTAGGTAAGTGAAAAACTCTCTCAATATTATCAGGTCATAGATCTAAGACCACTTCCCTAGTGATGCTCTTTACCACCCTTTCCTCGGGAACAAAATGTCGAGATAAGGTCAAAATCAATTCAGCTGACTGAATGGTCCCAGGATGTGATGCTGCATTTACCAATCCAGACTGGATTAAGGTGGATCTCAAAGAAGATCTTTCAGTTGGGTTGTTAAAAACCCTCAAAAATTCTCCCAAGTCTATCTGTCCAAGTTCTATGTCTTTGATCTCAGAGTGTTCATTATGCAATTGTGACTTCAAGGTTACGCCTTGGAACTTGTACACAACTGGCTTTGCTATTGATTCAGATATGGATGCCATTTCATTATATTACCTGTACATCACAAAGAAAAAGAACGATTAATCAATGGATACATATAAAACATTAAAAAAAACAAAAAAAAAATCATATTCTAGAATTTATTATACTTCTTGTGATCTTTTTAAAAAAAATTTAATTTTTTTTTTTAATAAATTTATTTATATATATTTTTTGGGTTTTTTGAGATCATAAATAAAAATACAAATTAAAAAAAAAATTATTTAAAAAAAAAAAGAGGTTTGGGGTTTGAAAACACGGAGGCACGCATGCCAAGAGGGGCATGATGGTGGCCATGCGTGCGTGCCAGAGGGCCCTGCGATGGTGGTTGTGCACTTCCCAGAAGGCGCACGCCACAGCAATCGCACGTGACGTGCTGCCACTAGCCCAAAAGGGCATGGTGGCCCTGCGCGCGCATCGCTTCACCGTGCGGCCATCATGATCATCGCACAGCCAAAAAGGTGCGCAGTGGCGCACCGCGCATCCAAAAAGGGGTGCGCCAGCATCAACCACTGCATAGTGCACATCTTGAAGGGCGCGCACAGTGCCACACCATGTACTTCCTCTTCTGGTCATGTGCGCGTGAGCACTAAGTCTATGTGCAAGGTGGAGGGGGGAAGGTTTCCATACCTTTCCCTCCTTAGCTCTACCTCTTCAACATCAAAAAATAAAAAAAAGAAGGGGGGATGGGGCATTTTATAACTTCCCTCCCCTCTTTCCATGAGAGCAAGTTTTTTTTTTTTAATTTTTTTTTTTGATTTTCAATTTTTTGATTTTTTTGTGATTTTCAATTTTTTGATTTTTTTTGTGATTTTCAATTTTTCTGATTTTTTTTTTTACTCTAACTGATTTAATTGAGACTTTCTCCTTCTTTCGATTCTCAAACTATGAGTCTGAGAGTTGGAAGAAAGTAGGGGGTCCCCATTCCTAGTGAGGAATGGGGCGTGTGTTGTGGATACCACAACAGGACACTTAGTCCTTCTAGTGACTCTTTTTACTAACTAAGTTTTTTCTTTCAAAGTGGACTAAATATCTACTACAATTTCTTCTTTAGATTTGGTACTTTTGCTCTTTCTGCCATAAGTCTTTGGAGTAGAATATACCATTATGGGATCTCTAATTGACTTCATAATTGAAAGGATTTGAGAGAAATCAAAGGTGGACCCACAACCAAAATTGTCATTGGCAATTTGTTCAGGTTGGAAATCTCGTAATTCCCATTGAGCATCCTCAAAATTATCTATTGATATCTGGGCCATATCTTCTTGCATAACTTCTTCTGCAATTAATTGAAATTGTTCTGATAACACAAATGCTAAAATCTTATTAGCTAATTGATGTCATTCAGATTCCACATTACTGCCCAACTTGAGGCCTTTCATAGTCTATTTACATGTTAGAAAAAACACCTCCAAAGGGGACTAATTATGCATAACATGATGTGTGACTAAATCTATTGTAGACCAACTTTGTTTGGATCAATCAGACAAATTAACATCCTGATAATTTAGCTACTTATAAATTGTTTGATGAAATGAAATGTTATGGAATTTGTGAGCATGTGCCATCAAAACAAATTGATTTTTAAAACTTACTACTAGTAGATATATTGGAAATTGTTTTGCAAATTGACATTTGACAAGGCCCCTTCTGTCCATAATCTTATGAAAATGCTCTAAAATATTAGAAATTTGTAGTTCCAACCCAAGATTAGTTTGGTTATCCTTACCTACCTCCATTGTAGGTTTTACACAAGAGTAATAACCTGAAAAAGAGAGGGATGAAAGATCTAAATAAAGAGTACCCTCAATGTCCAAATTTGATGTAAGGATCTGATCTTATGAATGCTCATTTGGTACATCCAAGTCTGAATGAGAAATAGGAAAATTAGTGTCATTATTACCAGTAATATCTATACTATTTACATTAGCAAGCTACCTAAATTTACATTTCTTAGGCATTGATGAATGATTCTCACATACCATAATTTGTTTTGAATCAGCACCTAGGCAATCAACATTAAAATGGCCCAAAATCAAAAAAGTGTTGATCAATTACCTCCAGTTCTTGAATGTGAACCATTTGTTCCCAATATCACCATTTGGAATGGTAAATAATATATTTTGGAATTGGTTTTTTATTGCTTAGAAGCAAGAAAACCCTAACTAGATGAAAGACTTTCTCAAAAGGGATGAGATCGCGCCTAATAAAGATACCCACCTTGTTTTCTATCAATTCAACAATTTTTGTGTCTCTATATTCAAGGGGTAAATCTACTAATTCTATCCAGTGGGGAAAGAAGATAACATCACTCAATTTAGAGGAAAAATTTAGGGAAAATGGATGGGTAGATATGCCAAAGCCTTTGTAGAACCACCATTTGAATTTGTGCACCCAATCCCTAGTCTCAGCTGAAGTAAAGAGAATAGTAAAATAGTTTAAAACTTGGTCATGGAATAATAACTCTTTTGTACCTGGCCAATTACTAAAAATCCATTCTTGTATGTCTATTTTTCTTAAATTATGGATCTGAATCTGCACCCTAAGCGCTATCTTTCTCAAAAATTCAACATGTAGAGAAATCGACCTTTCTGGAATAGTGATTTTCATTACTACCCTATCTTTAAACCCTGTGTTTGCATGATTAATATTCTCTAATTGCTTCTTCCTCCAATTTTTTTTTGATTTCCCAACATTTTTACTAGTCTTTGAAGGTTTGGGTTTGGAGGGAGCTCTCCCAGAGTTTCTAGAAATTCTTTGCCTTTGCATTCCCTTCAATGAGCTCTCACCCTTCTCCCACAATCCATTTACTACTTGAGGAGAACACTAGTTGGGATTAACATCAACATCTCATTGTTTCAATAACCTTGGCTCTATGTCTGAAGTAGAAGGATGCTCATTACCTTGGTAATATCTCCCCTTCTCCCATAAGCCCTCTTCTACTTGAGAAGAATGCTGGTTGGGATTAACATCAGTATCTTGTTGTTTCAATAACCCCAATTCTATGTCTAAAGTAGAAGCATGACCATTGCCTTGCTGATTGGGGATATCACAATCCATAACCCTTTGTTCATCAATTGATTCTCGCAAAGGACCATTGCATGGCATCTCTATATCACAAATATTGAAGGGCACCTGCTACTTGGATTTTACATTATTGTTGATATGGAACCTAGGGTTTAAAAAAAAGGGTTTTGCTGGCTGCACAATGGCCCTTTTGAAAAAGATTTAAGTCATTTTTCTTCAGTGTGTTGAAACTGATCCACCCTACCTGACTACTTAGAGTACTAAATTTTTTCTACAAATCTCGTTATCTGCCATTGCCTACTATTGTGCCCTGTCTGCTAGTCATGTCATATCTGCCATTGCCTACTTCATGATGCCTCCATTCACAAGACAAATTTATAGATAATATTTTAGCTATTGAAAAATGTTGAAAATTAGGGGTCTAGTTCCCACCACAAAACTATATGGAAATATAATTATTTCCCTTTGATCTCAGACTGTATTATAGATAACATATATAGCTAGAAAAAAAAATTCTTTAGACCTACATCTTTTATAATGATTCAAATTTCAAATCACTTGAAATTGATAGTTGTCATCTCCCACCACAGTTTTCAAAATAAATATATCCTAACAAGGAGAAAAATTATACATTTTAGAAGAGGACTCTCTCCTCTAGAACGTCATATAATTTTAATTTTTTTTTCATATGATTTAATATTTTTTTCTTTCTCAAAATAGACATTTTTCAAGTGTTAAAATATGTGGTTATAGAATTTTTTGATTATAATATACTATAACTAATTAAAACACTATAAACTCTATATGAGAATAATGTTGACCTTGAGCTCTAAAAAATGGTGTTTAGATGTTATTAAAAATATATCATAAAAAATAGTGAGAGTTATTGAAACACCACTTTTCTAAAATAATTTTATTTCTTTAGTAATTGGATACAAACTAGTATAAAAGATGCATTTAATAGAGATTTCCAATTGGAAAGGTGTGAGGCCATATATATCTTAGCTAGAATGAATTTATCTAGATAATATGTTTGAGAAAAATTAATTTTTAGATAGAAATACTTGATGTAGGGGACTCCCCTTAATACCATAAACTCCTCATAAAAAAAAATGAACAAATAATAGCAAATGTGAGAAACAAAATATGGACTTCTTATTATCACCGTAAATGCCAAATTACAGAATTCTCAATTAAAATATGCTAACCCAAATGGGTGCCTTAATTATAGTAATCTGCAAGATAGTACTGGGAACTATCACCCAGAGTTGTCTTGGAAAATTTTCGGGCCTTTCTTAAATAGGCAGTTTTATGTTGCCCGGGAAGGTTTTAGATGCTCAAACTTAATCCTTAGGACCAATAGACCCTAACAATACACATAGAGTTGGCCAAATACATCTTGGGCAAATTATTTTAGAAATTTTGGTAGCCCAACTTCTAAAGGCCATTAATCACGAACCGTTGCTCTGATTGGCTATTGTAACCACTTTTTGGAAATGCTAGCTCCTGATCTATAAGCTTGGAATGATGCTAGCATTCTTCAATTAAGTTTTTGGACCTCATCCAGGCACTCTAAGCCCTCCAACAGTGAGCCTAAAGAATTTTCTTCAAATTTTTCCATAGAAAATCCATAATAATTTCTCTAATACTTAAGCTAGAGCAATGCTATTTTTTATGGTAGGATTATATCTCTAAAATGAACCTTCCTATAGAAAATGAGAACATTCCAAGCTTGTCTAAAAAAATTACTAAAAATAGCAAGTTCACATAAATAGTAACCACCATATCTACTAGTCCTTATTAAAATATAAAAGGCTGAAAATAAAATATTTTTGGGTGATGCAAGATTTCCCTTACATCTAGGATGCTCTTTCATCAATACTCAAATTCAGTCATTCTAATAAGTTAGCCTGAAAGGTGACATAGCTTTGTACTTTTACCCTAGTCTTAACAAATCTTGGTAAATATCCTAATAGGGTCCTTACTTTGTTGTAAGTTTGAAATCCTCTAACAAGATAAGATCTAAAAATCTCAAAAGATTTTAACATGACATACCCCTCATAGGGTAAATATTTGATATCGTCAAACATTGTAACCCTAATAGGTTAACTTTATTACTGTAGTAGTGAAGATTTGTAGGTGTTATCCCCACCCTAGTTTTACCTTCATTCTAATGTGTTTATGGGTAACCAAAATATTTTGTATTATGCGATTACTTTTCATGCATGTGATTAATTGATTCAATCTACATGATATTACAATTTTATTGTATAACTGATGCATGCATAAGTAATTGGACATGAGATGGAAAATTTGGTGTATACATTATAGAATTGTTGAAAAGTTTAAAGTGTTATAGATCTTGATTCACCCCCCCCCTGCCCTGCTGAAACTCTTAGTATCTTAGTGTCCAATTAAGATTTCCAACAATTGGTATTAGAGATAAGTTCTCCTAGAGAAGTTTAACAACTTGGAGTCAAGATATTGGAGATTGGAGGCTTTCATATTAGACAAATCTATTGACAAGAAAGTGATTGAAATCAAGCTTCTATTGCTGAAACTTGAGATAGAAAGACAAGATTTTAAGAAATCCTTAAAAAGGAGAAAGGAACTGGCTATTTAGAACAAACAATTTTCATATAAAGAAGTTAGAACTGTAGATCTACCAAATAAGAATATACTCTTGAAAGAAGAAGTCAAAGGATTGAAAAGGGAATATGAGATTCAATGAGTAAGGTTATTTGAGGTGACTGAACCAAAGAAGAAAGCTAAGGAAGACAAGGTTGTCTCTCAAGAAGAAAAAAGGATAATGACAACTAGACTTGAATAAAAGATATTCGATGTATAAGAGCTCACAAATACTCAATTTTACATGATCAATCAATTGACACTTGCAAATCAAGAATTGAATAGAAAGGATAAGGAAATATAAAATATGATATCACAGAAGGACTTACTGAAGAATGAACTAAAAACCAAAAAATAACTTGTGGAAAGATTCAACAAAAAAATGAAGCAATGAAATACTTTGAAGAACTTATGAGGTCATATGGTAGCACACTATTTTAGGACATTCATCAAGCGACAAAAAAGAATAATCTAGGAATGGAGAAATGAGAAATGTAAAGTCAAAGGAAAAACCCACATATTATTACTATGGAAAACTTGGTCATACTACAACATGTGCTGAAGCAAAATTGGTAGGTAAAGTCCTCAACCTAAGTTTACTAGTTATTGTTTCTATTGTAAAAAATAAGTGTTGCAAATATAAGGTAGGGTAGGTTACCAAGAGGGGTGGGGTGAACAAGAACCAATAAAATGTTTATCTTGTTTTGCTAATTAATACTTCATATATTATTATGATCTAATTACATGCATGAAATAATGAAAACAATAAAACATTGATAACACTTTAACACAAGATATGGTAACCCATAAACCTTCTAATTATAAATTAAAACTGGGGTGGGGATGATACCCACAAGCTTTAGCACTACAATACGAAGTTAACCTGTTAAGGCTTGCTGTTGACCACTTCTAGCCATCTAACCTATTAGGAGCAATAAATATTGTGACTTCCACCTTGTTAGAGGATTTACAAACATACAATGAAGTAAACACTTTGTTAAGTGATTTAGCAAAAGACTGTTAAGTCTACCCTATTAAAGGATTTGACTGATGCACCTATTAGGATGAATTTGTTGGAGATAATCAAGACTAGCTAGGTTACTAAGATGGGAGGGGTGAATTAGTAACCTCAAAAATTTAAACTAATTTAGCACTTAATCAGCATAGATCATTCACCATTAATTGATCTACTTTACTACATGCATAAGAAACTGAAAGATAAACATTCATGACACATGAACACAAAATTTGGTGACCTAGAAACCTTCCAAATAGAAAGTAAAATTGGGGTGGGGATGATACCGAAAAAAATTCACTACTACAGTATAAAGTTGGCCTATTAAAGCTTATAATGATCACTTCTGATAATTTACCTTGTTAGGAGCAATTTGGACTGCTAGGTCCACTTTGTTAGAGGTTTTATAAACATACAATGAAGTATGCACTCTATTAAGAGATTTAAGAAAGATTGTTAAGTATACCTTGTTAAAGGATTTAGAAATTGATTCACCTATTAGGATGAAATAGTAGATCTAACTTACAACTTGATTGCTAATTAGATCCTTGAAGTACAGATCACCTCTTGTGATAGATATAACCTTACTGCTCCTTATAGACCTTGTTAAATACTCTGCTTTGCTATTGATTCACATTCATATGATTATCTTCTCGTTACATTACTTCTTCACATCATGATACATTGGTATGATACAATACATCACACACACACATACACACACACACACACACACACACACACACACACACACACACACACACACACACCATTCTAATATTTACAAATACAAGGTTGACTAAAACACAAGTAAAAAAAATATTATTAAGTTGGCCAAATAGTAGAAACTTGGGTTTTGAATAGTTAACTTGGTGACCTTCTGATACTCGGCATCCACTACATTACTTGGTATTGTCATACACTTGGTAGAAGTAGAGGCTCAATCCATACTAATCACTCAACATAGCTTCAAACTTGGTGACCATTGGGGACTCGGTAGATATAGTGTCACTTAGTAGATACTGAATACTATGTTTACCTTGTTTTCACTTGGTAAACACTACTCATCCCATCACTCGACAGCTTCTAGAATGCTCAGCATGAAGTAGTGAACTACTAAACTTACTTGGTAGCCACTAAATGCTCAGTATAAACTGGAGACCGAATGATGAGCTTGATAACCATACAAAATTGAATAAGTGTTGTTAGTAATGACAAATATAACTTAATGCCAACAATGTCCCCCTTTGGTATTAGTGACAAAAACACTTATAAGCCAAGACTTATGTACACTAACATACCAAATTTTGATTTTTTTTAATTTTATCTTTGTAATGCTACTGTATATACATTTGCACATATCTTCCCTATACATAAGACATAATATATACATAGTCACTTTCCCTTTTATTCTATACATATGTCAATCTATTCTATCCCCCTTTGTCTCTCCACAAAATATCTCTTACTCTCCCTTTTTGACAATAATGCCAAAGAGTTATATAATGTATTCATATAGAGACACCAAAATGTGAGAGAAACTTAGAATGTACCTTGAGAATAAGAGCTAATGTCTTATCCTAGTTCTCTTGCAAAATTTTGTAGGTATGAAAAGTCACTTGAACCTTTGCTGAAAGTTCAATCATATGGTCTGTAATTGAAAAATTGTTATCCTGGACCAATGATTTTGAATATGTAATATGCTTTTGCATTATGTCCATTATTGGAAGGATCATGTTTTGGATGTGTAACAATGTGGATCTAATCCTTGCTTCCTCTCTTAGTATTTTAGCCTGCATATTTGATAGAAATCTCACCTTAATGTGATGAGCTGAGCTTGAGATGGGGTCAAGCTATAGCCTTTGAACACTAGCCTTTATATCTTCATCAATCTTATACAATTTCTCTTTTTCCTCCTTAGTGAACCCGATAACATCACATAGCTTAGCAAAAAGTGATGTTATGTTTGTAAAAGAATTTTCAATGTTAGTCAAAATGGAGGATAGTTCTACCTGATTTATGGCAATGTGTCGAGCAATGTGCTCAAGCACTTTATTATCAAATTTTTTCTCTATCTTTTCAATTAACTTTTCTTGTCCGATAGAATCCTCATAAAACTTGTGCACTGCCTCCTTTAGCTGTAACAAAATGTGTTGAGATGAATCCACATCAACACTTATAGCCTCTATTAGTATATTCTTTGCACTTTTAATCATTCTAAATTCCCTTTCCCTTTCATCTCTTAACTACTTTTGCCTTGCCTTCTATTCCAAAAGTTGGCTGACCAATCTCATTTCTTTAACTATAGCAGTATCAAGGTCCAACTTAGGAATTACAATTTCTTTGTCCAAGTCAATATCATCATCAATTTCCTTTCTAGTAATCAAAAGCTTAAGTGATGGCTTGGGTTCTACTTATGATATTACTACCTTGGACTTAGGAATAGAAACAATTGCAGAGATGGTTGGACTAGCTATAAAAAATTGAATAGGACTAACTAAAGAAATACTTGCAGGATTGCTAAAAGAATCCAAAATTGTTGTGCTATCCAAAATTGAAGTACTAATAGGTGGAGTGCTTGCTGAAGTTGTTGATGAACAAGATGTTGAACTTACTATAGATGTTGTTGATGAAGTTCTTGACTTGGTAGCTGACGAAGAGGAGGTCTACAACTCAGTGGATGAAGTGGTAGAAACTTCCATTAGTGATGCTTGGAGCTAAGAGAGAGAAAATAGTGTTTGAATAGATGATATATCTATTGATGTTACAATCACACTTGCTGAAGCTATCTCCATGCTAGATAATGTAGTAGTCTTAGGTGGAAAGTGAGGAAGGGAGGCTATAACTTGTGCAACTATCTTTACTGGATCATTTTCTTCATCTCCTTCCTTATCATCCTCATCAGCTTCTTCCTCTTTCTCCTCTTCATCATCATTCAGTGTCTGATAATTCTTAGCATCAAAAGTGACACAAGGTGTATCCTCTTCTTCATTGTCACTATCATCATCATCCTTGATCTCAACTAGGTCTTCACTTGGCTTATGCAAATGGTAAACATTTTTCCATATATCTGTGGCATCTTTAACTACATCCCCAATATCTTTGACTAAAATTAGACAAGTTATGAAATCTCATCATCATTTTCTCTTCATTCTTCTTAATTGCTTCCTTAACTTCTGCATTAGTAAGATTTGGTAGCAACTTTCTCAAGGATTGATCAAATATGTCTTTCAAAATTTGAGTAGAAGATTCCCACCTTGGTTTCAACCATTCCAATAATTCATTGGATATCTGTGGGGCAATTTGATCTAGAGAATATTTCCATTTTCCCATCTTTGATAGCACAAGCTCCTCAATCTGCATCTTCTCTACATCTATCCTAGTTTCAAATTTTAATGCCTTGAAGTTTGTAATACCAAAACCTTCTTGTAATTTCTTCGATCTCTCTTGGAAGGTGAGAAGGGGCTTGATAAGAAAAACTTCACTAACTCCTTTCTTATTAGATCTCCTGGTAAACACAGTTGTGGAGGTCTTGGGTGGCTTGGTTATAATCACCTTGCCCTTCTTTCTTACACTCTCTTTCTCCTTTTTTGATTCTTGCTCTTCTTCTTTAGACTCTTCTTCATCCTCTCCTTTTCCCTTGATAAGAATAATAGGGAAACTTGCAGTTTTTAGCTTTTCTATCTTCCTCTTACCTTTGTTTACTACCTGAGGTAGCTTGATCTCAAGCTCTATTCTAGTTTTTTCTTTGTCATAGGTTCCAAAGACATGTAGCTTTGGATCTACTAGCTCATTGACTAGGTTTTCAATAATTTCTTTTGTTTCATCAATGTTAACCTCATATGGAATAGGTTTCACCCATGCAACTCTAGGCCTGACTGCCTGGATATAAACTTTATCACAATCAACCATGAAGCACACATCATCTTTGTAATCTTCAACTAGTTTAGGAGGAATCTGGAACCTATTTTTCATCTTCTCCTTGAAAACTTTAAAATAATTATCCATAATACTTTCCAAAATTTCACCCATTTCTACAATGAATTCATTGATTTGATACAAAATGGGAGTATCTTTCCTCCATACAATTGAACCTTTGGATGGGAAAAACTTTTCAACATAAAAGAAAAGACAAGTTAGAAATTAATTGAATTTATAGGGGTTGTTCTTTGATGACCTAATTTTGTCCATGTTCTTTTTTAATTGTTTCAACAATAGATCTGATAGATCAAATTCTAGGTTCTTCTTTACAACCTTGTATGCCAAATCAAAGACCTCCCATGATGCACTATTTAATTGACTGGAGCTATATATCTTATGTGAAATGATGTGAATTCCAAACCTAAGTTCCACATTAGATACATTACTAATCTTTAGACCTCTGCCATCCCACTCAGCTAGGGTTTTCTTCTAAAGCTCTTCCTAACCTAGGATTTTGGTTATTTTAGCCTTGTTGAACATAGGAAGACCCATGATCTTGTGAATCATTTTCTTCATGATCAACATAGGCTGCTCTAACCATAACTGACCATTATGCACACGGATCAGAATATACATAATCCACTTCACTTGGAAATTCCTTAGCATATGCGAGATATGGGTTAATCCTTTGACCTCTAAATGCTTATGCTCAGGTTTCAAAGATCCATCAACACACATTTCTCCTAGGGAATTGACCATTTCTAGGGTTCCAATTTCTTATAAAAAACACTTAAAATGAGTGTAAATGTTGTTAATGAGGAGTACCTTTGGAGGAATTTGTGATTGAGCTCCATTCAAATCGAGTGACTCTGCAAAGTCTCATACCAACTTGAAATTTGGTGCTTTCCATTCCATGCCTTTTACCAACATCTTGAAACCTCTTTTTGCCTTTTTTCTCCTGCTACTTTCAAATGCCCTGGTTGCTCGATAAATGAGAAAAATTATTCAAAAAATATTTGCTACAAATTCCCTCAAGATTGCTTGGATGCACTATAAATTTCTCTACTCTAGGTATACTAAAGTTGCAGTGAAAAATGAAGTCAAATTCTACCCTTTTTGATGAAAATTTTCTATTAATGCTTGGTGTCATAATGACATAGTGCATGATAGACTATAATCCACTAATTATGCTCAATAGAAGCTTGTGACTTAGTGATCAAACAAAACTTTATTACCCCCAACCTAGCTCGGTAGAGTCTATGACTAACCTTGCTTGGTGAATACTAATCTTACTTAGTGAATGCTAATTTCTTGTGATCCTTCTATATCTGAAATAATGATTTGAATCTTTGCTTTTATTCATTAGAACTGCTTAAGATATGGCTTGAAGATACAATTCTAGTTCTTCCTTAAGAACTTAATTGGAAATGGTGGAGTCACCCTTTTCTTGAGTGACATGGCCATCATTTGAACTAGTTTGCTTAGTAGATTTGGGAATCCACTGTTGTCTCATCTGCTTCCTGATGTTATTAGCTTTAGCTTTCTTTTCATCTTCAACCTTTCCTATATTTATGCAATTCTTAGTTATATGACCAAATTTAGTGCATGTATAACATCTTATGGTAGTATCCTTCTTTCTCAAGTGATGCCTTACACAATTTATACCAATGTGTCCATATTCTCCACAATAATGACATCTACACCAAGTATTGTAGTCCAAACCAAATATTTATTTGACAATTTGTTCAGTTGGATCGAATGGTTTAGATCTACATTCAGATGCCTTGTGACCTTGTTTCTTGCATTTGTGACATTTACCTTCAAATTTTGATTTCTCCTTGCATTCATTAGCCTTATGACCATGTTGACTACAATTGTAACACTTTCCATTGAAATTTTCCTTTCCATTGCTTTAACATTTTTTTAATGTGTGACCTAACTTACCATAGTGATTGCAAGTAGGTCTTTGATTCCTTTGAGCACCTTGTTTGGAGGATTCACCTTCTTCTTTGTATCCAAGTCTTGCTTTACCCTTTTTCCTATAAAGATTCTACTCACTTTGCTGATTCAATTGATCTATGTCTTCTTGGGATTTCATCATTCTTTCATTGAGTTTCTTTTCAAAATTTAGATCAGCCTTATATCTTTCATTGATTTGTCTTTTAGTGCTTAAATCATTCCTTAGCCTTTCATTTTTAGATCTCAGAATCATGATTTCTTCATTTGCATTGGAGAGATAATTGATAAGACTTTCTTGCTAAAGGGATTGATTTTGAGTTTCATTGTTCCTTGCCTCCAAGTCTTCATTTGTCTTATTCCTTTGTTCCAAGATTTTAGAAAATCTTATTGATTAAATTTCTTGTTCTCTTTTCAAATTTCTTACCTCTTCTTGCAGAGAGCCATTCTTTTCTAAGAGTTCTTTGATTGCCTTGTTTTCTTCATCTGAAGTACTTGAAGGGAAAAAGTCTTCAATCTTTTCTTCAACATACTAGTGGTCATTCATCTATTTTGCAAGTTCTTTTCTTCTTTTTAGGGATAGGAAAAGATACTCTTTTGCTTCTTTTATTTGAGCTATGGCCATCTCTAGATCTAACTTTTCATTATCAATGGCTTTTTCAAGTTTGAATATCTCCATTGTCCTTGATCTTTGCTCAAGCTATCAAATTTTATCCTGAGAACCACAAATCTCTGATACCAATTGTTGGAAATAATCAAGACTAGCTAGGTTACTAAGAGGGGAGGGGTGAATCAATAACCTCAAAAATTTAAACTAATTCAACACTTAATCAACATAAATCATTCACCATTAATTGATCTAATTTACTACATGCATAAGAAACTGAAAGATAAACATTCATGACACATGAACATAGAATTTGGTGACCCAAAAACCTTCCAAATAGAAAGTAAAATTGGGGTGGGGATGATACCCACAATACTTCACTACTTCAGTATAAAGTTGGCTTGTTAAAGCTTACAATGATCACTTCTGATGATCTGCCCTATTAGGAGCAATTTGGACTGTTAGGTCCACCTTGTTAGAGGTTTTACAAACATATAATGAAGTGTGAACTATGTTAAGAGATATAAGAAAGACTGTTGAGTCTACCTTGTTAAAGGATTTAGAAATTGATTCACCTATTATGATGAAACAATTGATTTGACTTACAACTTGATTTCTAATTAGATCCTTGAAGTACAAATCACCTCTTGTGATATATATAACTTTATTTCTCCTTAGAGACCTTTTTGAATACTCTACTCTACTGTTGATTTGCATTCATATGTTGATCTTCTCATTACATTACTTCTTTACATCATGATACATTGGTATGATACAATACATCACACACACACACACACACACACACACACACACACACACCATTCCAATATTTACAAATACAAGGTCAGCTGAAACACAAGTAAACAAAATATTACTGAGTCGGCTAAATAGTAGAAACTTGGGTTCTAAATAGCTAACTTGGTGACCTTCTAATACTCAACATCCACTACATTACTCTACATCATCATGCACTTGGTAGAGGTAGAGGATCGGTCCATACTAATCACTCAATGTAGCTTCAAGCTCAATGACCATTAGAGATTTGATAGATATAGTTTCACTCAATAGATACTGAATACTATGTTTACCTTACTTTCACTTGATAAACACTACTCATCCCATCACTCAGTAGCTTCTGGAATGCTCAGTATGAACTAGTGAACTACTAAACTTAATTGGCAACCCCTAAATGCTCGGCATAAATGGGAGATTGAATGATGAGCTCAGTAACCATACAAAAATTGAATAAGTATTGTCACTAATGAAAAATATAACTTAATGCCAATAGAATAAATGATTAATCTCTAGTCTACAACTTTGATTTGTTAAATGAGATTCCTTGTATTACAATAATCACCTGGCTATGATAGATAAATATCTATTGTCCCTTAAACTACTTGTAGCCTTCTTTAATTCACATTTATACACTACTTATTCCTCTTCTTATATATTTTTGGATATGATACAATGTATTATATATATACCAATCCAAATAACCAATTGCTAGAGTTGGCTACAATACCAGATTCATCATAATTCACCAAGTTAGCCCAACTGTTATAACTTGGGTTCTGAAGATAAACTGAATGATGTTCTAATACATGAAAAACACTATCAACACTCAGAAAACTCTATCACTTGGCTAAAGTAGAAGCTCAATCCATACTGATCACTCTTCAAGCATCTTGAACTTGATCAACATTGTGTGACTTGTTGAACACTACAAAACTCAATAGCTACTGAATTACTTATTTGACACAACATGACTTGGTCAACACTAGATTCACTAATTTAACACTGCAAGATTGGTAGACACTACAGATCCAGGTTAACACTATAGATTTTAGTATACATTGGAGACTTTATTACATCCACTAGATAGCTCGGTAGACACTTCTATGCTCAGGCTATATTGTAAACTATCTTTGATGCTTGATAGATGCTGTGTATCTTGACATGAACTACAAACTTTCTATTTAGCTTGGTAGCAACTAAGACACTTGGTTCACTATTGGATGAATGATAAGCTTAGTAGAAACTATAGAGCTTAGTATCAATGTAACAATTTGACTAAGTGTTGAGTTACTGATAGAAAAATTGACCTTAAATGTTAGCAATCTCCCTCTTTGTCATTAGTGACAAAAAAACTTATCAAACCAAAAATCTGAATACTCAAAATTACAAGTCAAAACTTATACTATGTCTTCAACTTGATTTTGACTTCTAGATATTGTAGCTTAGTAACATACTCTATTTTTCTAATTTTTCAAAATTTCTTTTGTAAAGATATTTTCTTCTTATATATACATGAATCTACATATTACTAGATCTTGAGAAAATTAGAAAACATAATTCTTTCTAAAAGTGCTTTAAAAACTTGTACCAAGCAAGAGGGAGAACTTTTCATGTGTGATAGGAGAGCTACAGAAGCACTATTCTCTACACTTCTTGAAAATGAGTACAAGGTAAAATCAATTAATACTTCTCATGAGATTTGGAAAGCTTTGGAAAATAGTTTTAAAGGTGATGGAAATTCTAATAAATTGAGGCTAAAAAGCTTGATTTGTGCATTTCAAGATGATAAAATGATGGAAGATGAATCTATAAGAACATATGTAGGTAGGATAAAAAAAAATTACTGTAGGTATTAGATCTCAAGGAGGAACTAAGTAAGATGATAAGGTGATCTGGAAGATATTGAAGAGCTTAATAGCACAATTTAAGCAAGCAGTTCAAATGATATAGTTATTGATATCTTGTACCAAATATGCAACAATAAGACTTAATGATCCTGTAGCTAACCAGTGCCTAATCCATTGGGAAAATCCATGAATCAAATACATACATATGGATATCTGATACTTATTTATATATTCAGATATAAGATCTATCTATTCACCTTAATAGACATCTATGTTCAATCTAAATCTCATTCTTACCTAATATCCCCTTCAATAAACTTGCAACCCTGTTGATTCCCTGAAGCATTTACATAACTCCTTCAGTCATAAGAAACAATAAAACAACATACAACCTTAAGGGACTGCAACTATGACCTAAGCTCTTTGTTCGAAGATCAAAAAATATTGAAGCTCCTTGAGATAGGAGACAAGATTCAAGATGAAACTCAAACTACTATTCTTTGTATTAATTTCTTTGAAAACAATACAACCATATGGATGAAATGAAAACATGAAAACACCTAATAGATCTAAACTATCTGTATTATCCTTCCTAATGTTGTTCATACAAGAGAGAATATGTTAAAGAAAATGGTTTCGCAATAAAACACTAGAACCCTACTAGTATTACCCAGAGAAAATTGCCAACCACTACAATGAAAAAAAGAAAGAATGATATAGGAGAAGATGAAATTCCTAGATCTAATCTATGATCGACATGTGTCCACTTGGAATTCAATCTCTTGCAACTGAGTAACCTCTTTCTTCCTTCTCCTATTTTGATCTGATTTGGTTTCATCATTTCTACAACTGATTTGAAAATATCTTCTATTCAATGATGAAAATTTGTTGAGTCATCAAAATATTTGAAAGCTTCATGAAAATGCTAGTGAAATTGAGCTTTTACTAATTTGAAAGTGGTTAAGTTTGCCTCAAACTACATTTTCACTACATGTTACTGATCCTGTAACTGCAGTTTGAATTTTAACTCATTCAATTGAGAAGGCCCCAAATTTCATATTTTTGGTTATAACTTGAACCCATGAATTCTTATACAGAAAAGAACTCCATAATCGAAAAGTTTGTCTTCTCATGATTCTGATGATATATAATAGCACATATTTAGCCTACCAAAAACCCTCTAAATCTTAGTTTAAAAAATACCCCCCTTTGCTAAAAACTCAGGTCTGCATCCTTGATAGATTTTAAAATTTCAAAATTTAAAAAGTTCTAAAGTCTAGCTTTAGAAAATAAATGCTTTTTTGAAATTTAAAAAACCTACATGCATTCATTTTCAAAGAATAATTAAAATATTATCTTTTAACACATCTGAATTTTCCTTTGCACTTGGACCATGGGTCAAAATAGGTTGACTAGAAATGCCATGTGACACTTTCTAATTGGTTGATCTTTTCTAGTGGACTACCTCATCATTGCTAGTCAAGATATTCTACCATGTGGTAGAATCCTACTTACCTGATATATTTAACCGATGCACATCTTTGTCAAATGGGATTGCGCTATCCGTCGAATTGTGCTATGTGTCAAAATCTAGATGCATCTGAGTTTGAATTTTCCACCTCATCACGTGCAGGACCCAATTGCCACATGTCACGTGCCTGCGTTCCTACACTTTTTATCCTTTTTGTAACTCCTTTTTGTGAACTTGCGCCCACTGCACGATCGATCCACGTGGCACCATCTTAGAGCATCATCGCCAAATCAACGTGCCTGTATCATGGTTCAAAATTAAGCCTACGTCACCATCTAGCTGACACTAGCCATCGATGGGAAGACCCCAAACATAGCACATGGATTTCCAAAATGTGCCTTGTCTTAAGACAACATGTAAAGTAAGTGGAGTGGTATTTAAACCCTTAAGCAAGGCTACACCCAACAAATGTGGGACAAATATGGTTCTATGACCTTTTGCTCTGTTCATCACTTTCACTGCTACGGTGATCTTTTGCTCATGAGGATTCACATATGGCACTTTCCTCTTACCATGGAGTCTCAACATGGTAAGCCAAAGAAAAAAAATGTTCATCGACATCTCGCAAGGCAGAGAATAGCGAAGAGTATAAATGCATGGATAATGCTTCAACATGGCAAAGGAAAAACTGAAACAACATTGCCTAAGATCTTTTTATGCATTGGTTGTTCCATTTTTCTCCCAGATATCCTTTTTCTTTTAATGTGATGGGTACCCTTGCTTGGCATTTGAAAAGAAAATGTGAACTTCTGCTTCAACTATAATTGCAACAAAATTTGCTTATAGCTAGAACCTCTGCTTTAATGTGGGCTCTGCCCCTGTGCATGTGGAACTTCTATGCTTTTCTCATGAATGAGCTTAGATGGTCTTCTTTTTAAAATGAAAATTTCTCCAATCTAACGTGGGCATCCTATGCATGCACATCATGATCCCCTATGGCTGCTCTTGCTCTTGGCATTCATCAATCACCATGTTTAGGGAAATTTTTTTATGATGTTCTTGGACTGTGACTTCTCTGTCTCTATTCTTTGCATCAAGCTTTCCTTTAACACTTGCGTGGGTGCTGATTGCTTGTGTGAGCTTCCTCTTTTTTTGGTGCAAGCTTTCTTTCCTTGTATCCATAGGTTCTCCTTTTTATCAGCTCCTATATTTTGAATGCTCACGTGGAGTCTTCCTCCCTTTGACTAGCATGGGACTGCTTGGAGATTCCTCTTTTTATATGCCATTTTTCCTTGATTGTGTGTTTTCTTCTTAATGCACCTTTCCTCTTATTCATTGTAGCTTTATCATCAAGGAAACTACAGAGACTCATACAAGCCCATCAACTTGGATTCAGCTTGGACTTATCCCTCTTTTATTTCTCACACCTAGGAAGAATTCACCTCTTTGAGTGGAAGTTCAGTAGTGTCTACCACCTTTGCAATTCCCAAATTTTATATTAAGTGAGCCTCATCTAGAATAAGGTACTTGCATTTTTTCTTGTAAATGCTTTAGCATCTTATATCACAAGTCTATAAGTTTGTATGCAAACATGAAAAAAAAATTGGCTTTTCCCAACCCTTTCTTTTTATCTTCCTTTTCCTATTTTGGCATATGCACTTACTTATCTTTTTATTCCCATTAAAAAAGGGCTTGGACTTGTACAAGGTCTTCTTGAATTGATATTTGAGATATTTCACTCTTGCTCTTGGGCATGTCTCTATTTGTAACCTGTAAATTAATCTTTGCTGGAGATTCACTTGTAGACTTTATGACATTCACCTGTAGCTAACACAAGTCATCAAGGTCAAATGTCTCCATGAGTTTCTTAGTAGAAGCTAGATCTATCACTAAGATTGAATGAGGACCTATCCAAGTTCCATGCAAAGGTCCTTAACACCATTTATATCATAATTTGACTATGATATGTCAATCCCCTTTTATGTTATCTTGCAAATCTCACAATCCCTAATTTATCTGATAACATCAGTCGGACCCCAAAATGGGTCTAGCTAAAAAACATTTCTTTTCCAAATGACTAAATTGAAAAATTAATCTATCAACCTTCTCAGACTGGCTGGAAATCAATTCAATCAGTAAACCATCAATTAAAACTCATTATATCACTTATTTGCAAACTATCAATTTAATGCGAAAGGGCCCTTTGACTGGCCTTAAAAACTGACCCAAACACCTGATCGTGCTCTAGAATTTTACCCAATGATTCTTTGTTCTATATTCTTGTACCTCGTCAAATCTTGTCTTATGAAAAATTTGGGGTCAAAAGATATTCGCTGTCAAAGTTGACCTTTTAGAAATACCTATGATAAAACATGTTAGAAAGCAATAAATTTGGTTTGGATTCAGGTTGAAAATTGGGTAAACTAACAGTTGGGAAGATGAAAATTGGGGCATTAGTTCACTATCATGAGGACATTATAAATCTATGATTTGGGCTCATGATGAATAACTAGGCACAAATGGCAAGCGGTCAAAATGAGCTACTCAGATTTTGACAATTTGAAACAATGTCTGAAAAGCAATGTTTGCAAATGGAATGGACCTGGAAAAGTGTGTAAATGGATTCATCAAGAATTAAAAACGGGCACACTTGGAGTATTTTTAGTGGACAACATAGAGATACAATCCATTCAATCTCACTTATCATAGATTTCAAGATATAACATCACAAACAAGTGTACCAATCAATCTGCAAATGTTGACACTAGTAAAAATTATAAATTGTGTTTGGAATTTCATTTCAAAACTTATCAAATGGATTCGTCATAACCTAAAACTTGAAACATAAAAATTCTCTAACTTCTATAATGTAACACAAAAGAAATTTTCATATTTTGGTCAACTAGTCAAAAGTTATAGCATGTCAAATGGGGCTTCCCAAAATTATGTGCAATGTGCATCAGCAAGACAACATTAAATGACCAACTTTGAGGGATACAAAACCTATTCAAATGGACTCAAAATCTGAAACATAGGTTGTTAGGTATGGATACTAGATATTCCCAAAGTGATGAGTCATGAAACATTTATGGGTGCAATATATTCAGTTGCAAACATGGCCTCCTATCGCTATTTAACAAGGGGTAAAATGCAAATTTGATAATTGCTCAAAATGAGACTTCATGAAATAGATCAAAATGGCAATTTAACTTCATTGAACATATAGATGCATTGAATGAAAGGGGCTAGAAACATTAAACACATCTTGGGGCTCCCAGGTACAATCAAGTACAGTGGCATCAAAAAGCATTTATAGGGCTCAATTTTCTCAATGGTGCTCAAAATTGACCATGCATTTTTTAGCGCCAATAGTGGCTCTGTTTGAGGATGAATGTCCCTTGCAGGCATGTCAAGGATTTATATCTCTAGAACAAGTAGACCACACACCTGAAACAACAAAACTTCCTCTTGAATAGCTTTATTGAAAGTAGGGAAATAACTACTCCTACTATGTACAAGTGATGGCCCCGGGCCACCGAAAAGTTTTCAAAACTTCTTACCTCTGTCATACACCTGATTTTCATCACCATTCTCCTAAGGTAAATTGAAATTCTCACTTACATTAGTTTCACCACATACATCAGATTTTGTCATTAACGGGTCAAGTGAAACAAAACTGCTATCATTACTTCCATAGTGCATATTAAAATCAAACATACTTTCTTCATCTTGCTCTCTATGAAAAAATGAATCAGTGTGATCATAACAACTGACATCAAACTAAAACTGATCACTATTGTCTGACCCATGGATTCCTTCAACTGGAAACACAAAATTTTGGTATTCTACTACATTCAACGAGTTACATGGATCAGATTGTAACTCACCTTGTGCCTCCATATATGAAGAGTATGGAAAATATGATTTCTCCTCACTTGCAACATCAATACACCATAAATTAGACTAAACAAATGCTTCATTTTCTTCATATTCCAACAAATGATTAGATGTCAAACCACAAGAATTATCATGAAATTGCATTCTAACAATGTGCTTATCCATATCAAATTCTCCCTCAAATAACTCACTACAATAAACCATTTCATTAGTGTTTCTTTTCTCATCACATGAACTATCTGAATTTATCTTGTCCTTATGAAAACAAGAAAACCATGAACTAGCAATAGACCTTATCCCTTCATTTTCATTCTCAACATGGAAGTCATCATGTGCATTGATATACAGATTACCATCACATACACCTCCCAAACTTGATAGAGCATATTATGAAACTATATCTTCTTCATCATCAAATTTAAGGGAAATGACTTTACCATATGGAAATGCAAAACATGGAAAAGCACAAGCATCCTTAAATAGATTAGCATACCTTTCAAAACCATGAGCCAACAAATCAGAAATCTCATCAACACTTAACAAGACTTCATCCCTAGTTTCTTCTCCTTGGCTATGATTATTATCTAGATGGCTTGGCAAATTTGTAATAGCAAACTTGTTAGTAATAGAGCGTGAAAAATTAGAATTATTATCATCCCATAAATCTTCCTTTTTAGAAAATACCTCAACAACTGGCATTGTAACTCATTCAAATTCATCACTAGAAGGAAGACTATTACTACTGTCACACTATTCCTCTTCTTTATATTCATCATCATAAAAAGATGAATCCACATTATGCATATTATCAAATTTCTGATTACTATCCTTTGATTTATAAAAGTGAGACTCTTCATCTTTAACATCATTTTCAATGGACTCATTGCATTCATTATGATTATATTCATTAGCATTTAAAGCACTTTCAATCTCCATGATAAAATCTTGGATTTCAAAAATCTTATCTAATCTTATATTGGCTAGCCAATCAACCGAATGTGGCATAAAAACTTCTAAGAGTACCACTGGCCATGAAGACTCCTCAAGTTTGAAAAACTCATCAAGATTCATAACTACTAATTTGAACTTCATATAAATTTGAAATCCATTAAGACCCTTAATATCACCAATTGTACTTCTTAACATTAAGATAGTCTTATCATGAATCTTTCTTTTCATTCTAGCAATATTTGCATGAACACTTTCAAGAGTTGGCACATCAATTTTAGACCTAGACTTAGTATCCATCTTATAAATTTTTAAAACTCTTACCTCTTTTTCTTATTGTTGAAACCACTAGATGGAGGCAACCATTTCTACCATTCAACTTTCATGAATGACAAAGGTATGAAAACTGAAAATACCTTTATACGTTGTTGTTTGAAACCTTAGATCTACTAATTGGTACATGGTGTAAATATGAAATCCTTCACACCATAGATAAAATATTTTGTGGAGCCTCCACTCCTTGAAGAGGAAAATAAAATCACAACAGTGATTCACCTTTTCAAATGAATTTCTTCAGCAGACACAAACAACCACATAAACTGTTAGTCAAGAACTTGTGCTTCCTCTTTGCCAACAAACTAGATTTTCCCACAAATACTGAAAGTCTTTGATATTAAAACAAACCATGCACTGGTATAGAGATTAACTTCAGAGTCGCCACTCACGCTTAGTGAGAAAATATTTGAAACAATTTTACCATTTGTAAATTCTGAACTAGACTTTCAATATGGAAAACTTGCAGATCACTAACACCTTGGAAAGAGGGTACACTTCATTTTCAAATTATTGACTCTAATTTTTACAATAGTATTTTGAAAACCAGACTGATTGAATTGATTGAACATAAAACTTAGTAGCAACACAATCGATACTCAGTCCCTCAAATATATTATTGTCCTGAACAAAGCATCACCGGGGTGCATGACATTTAAGTAAGAAAATTAAAAAACATATTAGAGAACTTAATGTTGCAAATTTTTCATACACATCTTCCTACTGTATTGAATCCATTTTTAAATTCTCAAGGTTTGTCTATAATTTTGATTCAATACAGTCCCTAGCAGAGTCACCATTTTGTTGGCTCCTAATTTAATAGTTTTGAAAATGACCAAGAAACCAGATGAATGCATCTAGGGCTAGCAACTTCCTATGATGAATGCACATGACTGCAGTCTTGGGCCAACTATAAGGCATAACTCCTTCTTCTTTAGGCTCTACAAAACCTAGGAAAGTGAACCTCTTATCCAATTAATATGATAACGGTGCAAAACATATCCCTGGATCTAACAAAGCAGATTAGAAATAGCTAATTACAACTCTATGAAATGCACAAACTGAGTGAGGGTTAGACATTTAGGTTCTTCAACATGAAAGGGAAAGAACATTTGATTAATAATGCTGAATTCAAAAAACCCTAAGATATGCAATAATAAGACTTAATGATCCTATAGCTGACCAGTGCCTAATCCATTAGGCAAATCCATGAATCAAATGCATACATATGGATATTTGATACTTATTTATATATTCAGATATAAGATCTATCTATTCACCTTGTCAATAGACATCTATGTTCAATCTAAATCTAATTCTTACTTGATATCCCCCTCAATAAACTTGCAACCCTATTGATTTCCTGAAGCATTTACATAACTCCTTGAGTCATTAGCAACAATAAAACAACATACAGCCTCAAGGGACTAGAACAATGACCTAAGCTCTTTGTTCAAAGATCAAAAAACATTGAAGCTCACTGAGATAGGAGACAAGATTCAAGATGAAACTCAACCTTCTATTCTTTGTATTAATTTCTTTGAAAGCAATACAACCATATGCATGAAATGAAAACATGAAAACACCTAACAGATTTGAACTATCTATATTATCCTTCCTAATGATGTTCATACAAGAGAGAATATGCTGAAGAAAATGGTTTTGTAGTAAAACACTATAACCCTACTGGTATTACCCAAAGAAAATTGCCAACCCCTACAATGAAAGAAAGAAAGAATGATATAGGAGAAGATGAAATTCCTGGATTTGATCTATGATTGACATGTGTCCACTTGGAATTCAATCTCTTGCAACTGAGTAACTTCTTTCTTCCTTCCCCCATTTTGATCTGATTTGGTTTCATCATTTCTGCAATTGATTTGAAAATATCTTCTGTTCACCGACATGTGACTGACATGTGTCCACTTGGAATTCAATCTCTTGCAACTAAGTAACCTCTTTCTTCCTTCTCCCATTTTGATCTGATTTGGTTTCATCATTTCTACAACTGATTTGAAAATATCTTCTGTTCAATGATGAAAACTTGTTAAGTCATCAAAAAATCTGAAAGCTTCATGAAAATGCTAGTGAAATTGAGTTTTTACTAATTTGAAAGTGGTTAAATTTTCTTCAAACTGCATTTTCACTACATGTTACTAATCCTGTAACTGCATTTTGAATTTTAACTCATTCAATTGAGAAGGTGCCAAATTTCACATTTTTGGTTATAACTTGAACCCATGTATTCCTATGCAAAAATGAACTCCATAATCAAAAAGTTTGTCTTGTCATGATTCTCACGATATACAATATTGCATATTTAGCCTACCAAAAACCCTCTAAATCTCAGTTTGAAAAATACCACCCCTCTACTAAAAACTCGGGTCTACATCCTTGATAGATTTCAAAATTTCAAAATTAAAAAAGTTCTAAAGTCTGGCTTTAGAAAATAAATGCTTTTTTGAAATTTAAAAAACCTACGTGCATTCATTTTCAAAGAATAATAAAAATATTATCTTTTAACACATCTAAATTTTCCTTTGCACTTGGACCTCGGTCAAACTAGGTTGATCAGACATACCATGTGGCACTTTCTAATTGGTTGATCTTTGCCAATAGACTACCTCATCATCACCAGTCGGGACCATCTACCACATGGCAAAATCCTACTTGCCCACAATATTTAACTGGTGCGCATCTTCATCAAGCAAGATTGCGTTGTCCGTCAGATCATGACATGTGTCAAAATCTGGATGCCTCTGAGTTTTAATTCGCTACCTCATCACGTGCGGGACCTGCTTGGCACATGTCACATGCCCACATTCCCACACTTTTTATCCTCCATGCAAATCCATTTTGCAGGCTTGCACCCACCGCACAATTGATCCATAGAGCACCATCTCAGAGCATTGTCGCCAAATCAGCACACCTATATCTTGGTTCAAAATTAAGCCTACGTCACCATCTAGCTGACACTGGCAGTCGATGGGTAGACCCCAGACATAGCACATAGCTTTCCAAAATGTTCCTTTTCTTAAGACAACATGTAATGTAAGTGGAGTAGTATTTAAACCCTTGAGCAAGGCTACTCCCAACGAATGTGGGATAAATATGGTTATATGGCCTTTTGCTCTATTCTGCGCTTTCACTACTGTGGTGATCTTTTGCCCATGTGGCTTCACATATGGTGCTTTCCTCTTACCATGGAGTCTCATCATGGTAAGCCACAACAAACAAATGTTCATTGACATCTCACAAGGCAAAGAATAGAGAAGAGTATAAATGCCTGGAGAATGCTTCAACGCAGCAAAGGCCAAACTAAAACAACATTGCCCAAGATCTTTTTATGCATTGGTTGTTCTTTGTTGCTCCCAACTCTCCTTTTTCTTTGAATGCGATGGGTGCCCCTGCTTGGAATTTGAAAAGAAAATGTGAACTTCTACTTCAACTATAACTGCAACAAAATTTTCTTATAACTGGAACCTCTGCTTTAACGTGGGCTCTGCCCCTATGCATGTGGAACTTTTGTGCTTTTCTCATGCATGAGCATACATGGTCTTCTTTTTAAAAGGTGGCTTTCTCCAATCTGACATGGGAATCCTATGCATGCACATCATGATCTCCTACAACTGCTCTTCCTCTTGGTATGCAACAATCACCATGTTTAGGGAAATTTTGATGATGATGTTCTTGCACTGTGACTTCTAAGTCTCCACTCTTTGCATCAGGCTTTCCTTTAACACTTGCGTGGGTGCTAATTTCTTGCATGAGCTTCCTCTCTATTTGGTGTAGGCTTTCTTTCCTTGTATCCATAGGTTCTCCTTTTTATAAGCTCTGGTATTTTGAATGCTCATGTGGAGTCTTCCTCCCTTTGACTAGCATGGGACTACTTGGAGATTCCTCTTTTTATATGTCATTTTGCCTTGACTCCATGTTCTCTTCTTAATATGCCTTTCCTCTTATTCATTGTAGCTTTATCATCAAGGCAACCATAGAGACTCATACAACCCCATCAGCTTGGATTTAGCTTGGACTTATCCCTCTTTTATTTCTCACACCTAGGAATAATTTACCTCTTTGAGTGGAAGTTCAGTAGTGTCTGCCACCTTTGCGATTCCCAAATTTTATATTAAGTCAGCCTCATCTAGAATAAGGTACTTGCATTTTTTCATGTAAATTCTTTAGCATTTTATATCACAAGTCTATAAGTTTGTATGTAAACATGAATTTTTTTTTTGGCTTTGTCCAACCCTATCTTTTTATCTTCCTTTTCCTACTTTGGCGTATGCACTTGCTTATCTTTTTGTTCCCATCACAAAAGGGCTTGGACTTGTACAAGGTCTTCTCAAATTGATATTTGAGAGATTTCACTCTTGCTCTTGGGCATGTCACTATTTGTAACTTGTAAATTAATCTTTGTTGGTGATTCACCTACAGACTTTATGACATTCACCTACAGCTAACACTAGTCATCAGGGTCAAATGTCTCAATGAGTTTCTTAGTAGAAGCTGGATCTCTAGCTAAGATTGCACGAGGAACTATCCAAGTTCCACGCAAAGGTCCTTAACACCATTTATATCATCATTTGACTATGATATGTCAATCCCCTTTTATTTTATCTTACAAATCTCACAATGCCTTATTTATCTGATAACATCAGTTGAACCCCAAAATGGGTCCAACTAAAAAAAAATTCATTTCCAAATGACTAAACTGAAAAATTTATCTATCAACCTTCTCAAACTGATAGGAAATCAATTCAATCAATAAACTATCAATTAAAACTTATTTTATCACTTATTTGCAAACTATCAATTTAATGCCAGAGGGCCCTTTGACTGGCTTTAAAAATTGACCCAAACACCTGATCAGGCTCTAGAATTTGACCCAATGATTCTTTGTTCTGCATTCTTACACCCTGTCGAATCTTGTCTCGTGGTGAATTTGGGGTTAAAAGATATTCACTGTCAAAATTGACCTTTCAGAACTACCTACAAGAAAACATGTTAGAAAGCAATATATTGGGTTCGGATTCAGCTTTGAAAACTAGGTAAATTGACACTTTAGAAGATGAAAATTGGGGCATTAGTTCACTATCATGAGAAAATTATAAATCTATGATTTGGGATCATGATGAATAACTGGGCACAAATGGTGAGCGGTCAAAGTGAGCTACTTAGATTTTGACAACTGGAAACAATATTTGAAAAGTGATTTTTGCAAATGGAATGAACCTGGAAAAGTGTGTAAATGCATTCGTCAAGACTTAAAAACTGACACACTTGGAGTATTTTTAGTGGACAACACAGAGGTATAATCCATTCAATCTCACTTATCATGGATTTCAAAATATAACATCACGAACAAGGGTACCAATCAATCTGCAAATGCTGACACCAGTAAAACTTATAAATTGCATTTGGAATCACATTTAAAAACTAATCAAATGGATTTGTCATAAGCTAAAACTTGAAACGTAACAAGTCTCTAACATCTATAATGTAACGCAAAAGAAATTTTCACATTTTGGTCAATTGATCAAAAGTTATAGCATGTCAAATAGGGCTTCCCAAAATTATGTGCAATGTGCATCAATAAGACAACATTAAATGACCAACTTTGAGGGATTCAAAACCTAGTCAAACGGACTCGAAATGACTCAAAATCTGAAACATAGGTTCTTAGGTATGGATACTAGATATTCACAAAGAAATGAGTCATGAAACATTTCTAGGTAGAAGATTTTTAGTTGCAAACATGGCCTCCTATCACTATTTGACACTTAGGGTAAAATGCAAATTTGATAATTGCTCAAAACGAGACTTCATGAAATAGCTCAGAATGGCAATTTAACTTCATGGAACATATAGACACATTGAATGAAAGGGTCTAGAAACATTAAACATCTCTTGGGTCTCCCAGGTATAGCTGGGTACGGAGGAATCAAAAAGCATTTATAGGGCTCAATTTTCTCAATGGTGCTCAAAATTAACCATGCATTTTTTGGCACCAACATGTTGGACTTGTAATGAGTTTGGTCATTAAGTTTCTAAGTGTCCTAAAAGAGAGAAAAATTATAAAGAAAAGTTCAAACCTAGAAGAGATAGAGATTTTTTGTATACAAATAAAGAAGATGATTTTGATGAGAAATCAATAAGTGCTAGTGATGGTAAAATAGGATTTGTAGTTATTAAAGAAGAAAGTCCAGAGAAAATGGCTTTTGTATCATAGGTCGAAAAGAAATTTGATTGGATAATTGATAGTAGTTGTTCATATCATATGACTAGTGATATGAACAAGTTTTTTGACTTCAAAAGTCATGATGGAGGCATTTTCAGAGTTGGAAACAATGTTTCTTACCATGTTAAAGGTATTTGATCTATAACCCTTGATGGTAAGACTAACACTAAGGATGTGTTGTCCTAGTTTTTCACTTTTAATAAATTTGTTACTTTTCACAGTGAAAACCCAGTGGATTCATGATTTTAGAAGTAGGGTGTGTTAATAACCCTAGATGAAAACCTTGAGTTTCATAAAACCCTTATCGTTATGCCCTATTTTTCAAAAAAAAGTTAAGTATTGGTTTATTTTGAAAAATATGTGGTAAGCATTTTGCTTTAAGAAATTCTCTTTACTTTTTCCATGTTTATTTTTAAATAGTTTCCTAAAAATCCTTTTTCTTTTAACATTTATTTTAAACCATGGTTTTAACCTCATGTTGACTTACTAGTGTTCTTTGAAAGAGTTTTAACCATGGTGGGGTTTACCTTTGCAAACCATTGATCAAAGAAAGATCAACAATGAGTGCTTTCCCACAATTTGAAAGTGCTCACACTTTAGAAAATATAGGCAAGTGCCTACATGACATGTGTACCTAATGATTTTTGTTCTTTAATGTGTCACAAAGGTTGGACCTGTCAGGATAATTCTAGGTTGTCAAACTATTGTCAAGATATGCAAGAAAGGTTAACTCATTTTAATTGGTTGTTGTTGCCGACTAGGTTTCAAATAAGGTAAACCTTATGGAAACATCAATCATTTCAAGATCGATAGAGAGTGCTTTCCCACTTTATGAAGATGTTCAATGTTTAACAAAAGCGAGGAAGCACTTGACCGATATGTGGATAGCTGGGTTCATTCATTCAAAGGATTTCATAGTAATGTTGAGTTGGGACACATGCCAAAGTATCTTATACCAATTTTTTAAGGGGTCTATGTGTTTAATGAGTTAGAGGGTAACTATGTAATTGGGCTTGAAATATTCAAAGCAAATGTAGCAATTCCAAAGGCTTTTATGATCGTCGATCTCATGAAGATCAATGACCAAAACTTTCCAATAATTTGAAAATGCTCAAACTTTAACAAATGTGGGGAAGCTCCTTGTTGATGTGTGGCCAATTTCAAACAAAGGTAACATAGTCATTTTGAGTTTAAAGCTAAGTCATCCAATTTGTGAAGATCGACAGTTGAATCTCAAATTTCATGGCATAACGTAAAATATGACCACCGGGGCATTAATTCTAATCAATGCTATTTTGTGAGGTTCATTTTGCAATAAGAATTTTAATTTTCAATTATTAACTACTAAAGTTGCAAAATTCTCACAAAGTGAATATTTTCAATGTTAAGGGCACAAATTTTCTGAGGGTTTCAATTTTCTAATAAATGATTCAAGGAGAAAAGAAAGAAAATTAGGTGAGTATTTTGGGTCTCTAGAAAATTGAGAAAGTATATTCATAGTAAGATAAGTTTTGAACATGCAGCCATGAAGGGATTTTTCAGGGAAAATAGATTACCTAAATAGGGATGTGCATGATTATTTCTTAGAGAAAATGCCACAATCCATGAATAAGTTTGCTAGGGGAAAATAATTTATTCCAAAGAACCCTAGGTTATTGATTAGTGAGGGTTTTTATGGGAAAGAAAACTGATTGAGAGATGCTAAAGTATTTGTCAGAGGTTTAGAGATTTTCCACAAATGGCTTGTAGAGATAAGACTTGATACTCCCCTAAATAATGTATGAGAATTTGACATTAGAAAATTATTTTTCATTGGAGTTTTCTTTGATGATGATTTGCTTGCAATAATGTCAAAGAAATACGATCCAATAACTAGGATTGTGAAGAATCATGCTAGTGGTAATATTTTTAGGATTTCACTAGAACTAATAAAAGAGGTTTTCAAATTAAACCCTAACCATGTAATCCATGAGAAGATAGACATGGAAGACATCTAGGCTAGGTATGATACACAAAGGGTATATTTAAGAGGAGGACCATTATAAGAGCATTTTATCATAATAGGATCATTACCCTTGGTTACAGCAAACACTTCAGAGTCATTGTTGAAAAGGAATTTCAACCCTAGAGCATAGAGATTATATTTGTCTCTTTACAACATCTTTAGCATGGATGAGAAAGACCACATCCCAAGTTCCATTGTCTTCATCATTGATCAAACCCTTTAATATGGTATGACTTCTATTTTTACTTTTCTATTGTCTTGGTAGAAGAAATTCACATTGGGTTAATGGGTATTGCAAAAGCTAAAGTTAATAAGCCTTTCTGCTGGTACTCTATGCTAATGTACATATGTTTGTATAAGGAATTTATCTTTTCTATAAAGAAGTAAAGTTAGAATTTGAAAGACATGGAGAAAAACTCCCTATCCAATTATGGAGTGGAGACATGATATGGGAGGCAACTGATGTAAGCTTTATGAGATTTGACAAGTATTTTGCCTCTAGGATTAGAATGTTGTTAGTAGGGGATAGCCCTAGGATACCTCAACCTCTACTAGAAGTAATCAGACCTAAAGATTATTCCAAAGGGTTGAAGGTAAGTAATAATTGGGGAGACATCATCCCATATGCAGTTTCTAATGTATTTAGAGCTTAGGGCTTTCTTGGAAAACCACATGTGTTACCCTATCAAGTGCCTTTGAAAGTAGGAATTACTAAGCTCTTGTGGTAGATAGGATCAGTGGAAGAAAGTGAATTGTTGGGAAAATACAAATCTACTATCTTTCCCCAAATTACTATTGTGCACAACTTTTTTTTTGTCAAAAAGGGATGGAGGTATTTGGAGAATTTTTTAGATAAATATCAATGGCTAAATCCCATGCTTGCTTTAAAGACCCAAAGGGATTTTATGACTTATTTAGGGAAAGAACTAAAGCCAACGATCATAAACACATGGTGTATTTTCCAAAGGATATAGTTATGAATAAGTTCTCATTACAAGAACATGAAATTAGGAAAGAGAAATGGAAAGTATATAGAAAGGTCCTAAATTTTAAGAATGCTTTTTAGCTAGACTATGATCCCCTTGTTGATAGAAAACACAGGTGAGTGAAAATAGACATGCTAATGGATAATTTTTCCAGGTTCATGCAAAGTTTGAATGAGAAGAAGGAAATTCTAATCCAAACACACCCTGATATAGCAATTATGGTGGAGAAGAGATTGACAAGTAAGATGATTTTGAATCTAGGGTAGTACACATTGTAGAAAAGAGTCAGGTGTATAGTGGCCAAGAGCATACAAATTTTTCCTCCATACAAAAGACCACATTCTAAAAGCCCACTTGTTTTATCTACACCTAAGAAATAGAAATTGGAAAATGATCATATTCTAAAGTTGAACAATACTCCCCTACCTAGACCCCATTTTGGGTAGATGATGAAATATCCTTGAGAAGGAAGTTGAGACAAATGGGAGGGGAGAGAGATATTGTAGTTACAACAATAGATATAGAAGAAGTGGTTGAGGAGCCTCCTATGTCAATACTAGCTCTCACTATGGGAGATTATAGAGGTAAGGAAATAGATCCTATAATAGCACTTGCCTCTAAAAAAATTATTGATGATGAGAGTTTTGTAAACTCAATCTATCATTTTCTCAATTTGTGTGGAGAAGAAATATTGATAATTTTGAGGCCAAGTGTAAAATGATCAAGTCAGAGAAAATTGACAAAAAGGACTATGAAATTGAAGAAGTTAAAGTTCATTTCATGGAAGAGTTTTCACAAATAACTCCTAAAGGGGGAAGATAATTTTTGAAAGATTCTGGACTTTTGATATTACCTGAATGGGATATTGCAAATGCCATGGTTTTTGACACTATGAGGAAAGTGAAGGATACTTAGTTCAAAATTGAAGAGGAGGTCTTGTAGGCCCATAAGGGATTGAAATATAGTAATTATCATCAATAATTGGTGATATGGTACATTCAAAAAAAGTCTAAAACTAGGATGCAAGAAGCCTCAAATGCTGAACATATAGGGAGTCTCATGGTCTATACGATAGAAGAGGTAGATAGTGAAAAGGTGTCTCTAATGACCAAAGAAATAGTGGATTTTGGAGTTGTTGTTGTACAAGACAAGAATAAATTCTTGGAGCTCAATGCTAGATTTGAAGAGATGCTAAAGGCATATGAGGAAAGAGAACATAGGATACATCAATTGGAGGCTCGGAAGGCTCAAATGGACAATCAATTTCAAAAAAGAATAATGCAAGAATCAAGCTGGCCCAAGATCACTTATCCTCATTGTCCTCCAATTGAACCTTTCAAGTCAACTCCCCTCATAGAGCTACCAGATACTCCACAAAGACCTCAATTTTATACATCTGAAGAGTTTGAAGAGGAGAATAGAAAACCATGGGCACTACATGTAGAATTAGATATCCAATATGAGGACAACATAAGAAAAATAATTATGTATCTGGTAAACAAGATTGGTTGGCCTACATTTTAGGTGCAATTGACAAGAACAATGAATACATTAGAAGAGTTGAAAAGCAGTAAGCCCTCCTTGAAGCCAATTCTGAATAAATGGAATAATAGGAACATGGATGTCAATCTTTTAAGCTTCTTAGTTATTAGTTTGTCTTATGAGGAAATAGAGAAAACTTTTGACATAACTAGTAACTTCTTTGATTTTAATGTTAAGAGAGTCACTCTGCAAAAAAGGATCATAAATTGTTTTTTCAAATACTTAAATGAATATTTTGAATTGTTTCCTTATGCTTTCAAGAAAATAGATAAATCAAAGAATAACAAGGAGTGGGCCCAAGAATTGGATGATTTGTTGTGCCTTAGGTTGAATAAAGTGATAAATAAAAAGGGGAATGCATGGTTGGCCAAAAAAACTAAGGAAGTTGTTAAAGTTAAACTATTTTTTTATTCTTTAAGAAAGGAGTTTGTTGAAATAAATAAATTAGGAGAATATGTTTTAGAGAAGAAACACAAAATATTGAGTTTTAATTGGCCATATGACACAGTTTTCAACAAGTGATGATAGATTTTGTAAATTCAAAATAGTTAGCATTTAGTGAAACTAATGAAGATGAGGTGGGCCAAGATGAGCTAAGAATAATTGATGCATCAGTTAGAGTAGAAGATGAAAAAGACAAGAAATCAACTACAAACTTGGTAACAAAAGAATCAAGTGTAACTATTGGTTTGTTAGTACATGATGACCTAGATGGAGAACCATGAGTTAAACTTAGCTTTCAAATATAAGAACCTGGTCCATCACAAATAAATCCAATGGTCACACACTCTAAGTATTGACAATTACATCAAGGACAATAAAAAACTCTTTAACAACAAAGAAGTCGTAGCAGAAGTGGTCCCACAAAAGAAATATTCATGATGTAAATTATTCTGTTGCACCAAAATTTGTCTTTTTTGATTGTAACCTTTTGTAAATATATTTATATCTTAAAGAAAATTTTCATCATTCTCTAATCTTGAGGCTTGTTGAATCTCATGCTATATAAATGAGATCCCAAGGCTAGAGAAAGGGTCTAAACTATTATGTAATTTTTAGTTTTTGTTAGGTTCACATTTGGTCTAGTTTTCTTGATGTAAATTTGTGTGATGTATTTTTCTCTACAAATTTGAAAATACATTAACATTCAAGGATCACATTGTCTTGTCCTAAGTTACTTTAATTTTTATTCCAGTGTTATATGATTTTCAAAGAAAATTAATACAAAGATGAACTACTACAATATATGTTTTCTCTAAATCTTGTCTCCATTGTTACTAACTAGTTATCTCAAGGCTGTATGGGTAAAGCTTATTCAATTTAATGCAACTACGATAAGTTTCATATTAGTTTTCTATTTCTTTTAATTCAATGAATTAAGTAAATGCTTTAGTAATGTGATAGTATTTCTAGGTATTAAGAAGCATATGCATAAGAATGAGTTTTAGGGTAAACTACTAATAATATTGATTATAATGCAATCAATTAGGTCAAAATAGTTGGGTAGACTATGAATCCCAATGAATAAGGCATTGATCAATTATTTCAGTTTGAAAATGAAGTGATCATGGATTAGCATCAAGAAAAATCTCAAAACTCAAATCTATTTTAATTTAATGTATGAAAAATATAATACCCAGTCAACACTTGGTTGCATTTAATTTTTGTGTTTTGGTTAGCTACTATTACTCATAATTATATGTAAATCTGAGAAGAATTATGACCAAATATCTACTATAGGGGATATGTTTTGTAAAATAATATCAGTAAGTGAATGAATTGTGAAGATAATATCTAGTTTTTTATCCTTTTATCCCTTAGCTGCACCCACCTTGGTTTTGCAAATCCTAAGGAGTAGAAAATCCTTGTGGTTTTTTTGATGTTGGGTCTAGATTTAAGGACTTCTTAGTTGAGCATAGGAAATAGCTAACCCTTAGTCTAAGTTGTTCTTCACCATCTTAGTATCAATTATCTTTTTTATTGGTAGTTTAAAATAGGATGTATATTTTTTTGATGGTTTGAAACACAATCTTTTGAGTTTTAGACAACTAATGGATAAAGGTTATTAGTTACAATTCACAGAGAAGACATGTATGATTAGAGACAAAGATGCAAAGGTAATTGGAATATGATCTAGAGGTAATGTATTTTAGTTGAATTCCATTAAAATAACATGTTTGGTTGCAATGGTACATGGTATTTGGTTATGGCATAAGAGATTTTTTCATATAAACTTTGACAAAATTGTGAAAAGTAGTACTATGTTTGTATTTAGATATTTTCCTAAGATTGTAAAGCCTACTAAAACAATTTTCAAGGAGTGTGCATTGGCAAAGCATACCAGAACTTGTTTTCCTAGCAAGAAGTTTACTACCACAACAAAGTTGGAGATTGTACACATAGATCTCAGTTGTCCTACAAAGACTAAAGGATTTTATGGTAAAAGGTATTTCATGATTATTGTTGATGACTTTTCTAGAATGATGTGGGTTGCATTTCTTAAAGAAAAATATGAGGCATTTGATAAGTTTTAGATATTCAAGAATAGAGTTGAGAATGAATCAGGTATGAAGATTAAATGCTTAAGATTAGATAGAGGAGGAGAGTTTACTTCAAATGAGTTTAACATCTTTTGTGAAGCTAATGAATCAAATAATAGTTTTTAGCTCCGAGAACCCCTGAACAAAATGACATTGTAGAGAGAAAAAATAGGTTACTAATAGAAGCAGCAAGAGCTATATTAGCTAAAAATGATATATCAAAGATTTTTTGGAGAGAAGCTTTGAATACAATAGTCTAAACTATGAACAAAGAGAAACTTTGAATACAATAGTCTACACTATGAACAAAGTGTTGGAAATAATTGAAAAGATCATGAATGAAGAATAATGGAACTAGTAAAGAATGTTTTCAATCATTGTTTTGTCATTGATGTCAAACTTGCTACTTGTAGGAATGAAAATTGCTTAAGTGATCCAAATACTATCAATTGGTTGATTGACAAGGAGGAGGCAATCAATAAGATGTAACTAGAGCACCTAGAGAAAGGTTGAAGTTATGATGTTGTAATGAAGTATAAGGACCAGCTAAGCCATTGATGAAATAGTGTATTGATGACATACTCTAAGACACATCAAAGATGTAAGGTTTAACTAAGTTCATTTGTGAGTGCTAAGAAAGTTAAACTTCAGTGTGTGTCGAGCAATCCTTTAGGTGCCAAGCATCAGAAAAAGGTAGTGGATGCCAAGCAAATTTCTTCAAATGTCGAGCAATCCTTCAAGTGTTGAGTGATTCAAGAAAAGAGTAGAAGTCGAGCAATACAGGAAAGCTTCAGGTGCCGAGTAAAATAGAAACTAAAAAGGATGCCAAACAATATCGAACTAGATAGTGCCTAGAATTAGTAAATAGCAGTAGAAGCTGAGTAACCTAGTTAATGTCGAGCATCAATAAACCAATGATGTTGAGTTGCAGCATTATTTGTTAAGTCAAAATATTTGCCAGATTAGTGATGATAAGTTTGTTACATTGAATTTTGTGAATTAGTTGGATGATAAGGATGATGAGTAGATGTTATAAAATTTTATGTAAACCATGCAAACCAATTCAAGGTGAATGCTGATAGACTTATCATGAAGTTTCTAGAAGAAACAATTTGGAGGGAAAATAATATCTTTCTCTTAGATCAAATCAAATTGATGAGCAGGAAGATTTGTGTAGAAAATGAAGAATGAAACTTCTTTATAAGGAGTTACAGGTCAGACATCAAAATAATGAGAGAGTGAGTTGGTCACAAGTGTGGTCATGTGAAGAAGCCAAGAGAAGGCTAGTGTGAAGTGTCAAGAAGAGGACACAATGAGGAGCAAGCACAGAGCATCAAGACTCTGAGTTGATCAAGTGACCATAGAGTGCATTGGCATAACGAGTGGAAGAACTCAAGGAAACAGATCTTGAAGGGTGGACAAGCTATTAGCACTGCAAGGAAGAAAAGCCAAGTAAAGAAAAGAACTAAAGAGTGATATGAAATCTACAAGGTTAGAGTTGCAATCTTTATCAGGTCAAAACCTTTCTAATACTTTCTAACCATTGTATTAGACATTGAAATCCTACATTTCTAGGTTAGCTTAACAGCTAAGTGGATAAGCCTCAGGAAAAGGATAGAAGATCCCTAGGAGAGGGATAAGAGATCCTTGGGAGAAGGATAGGAGATCCTTAGAGAGGGATAAAAGATTCTTTTGAGAAGGTGACTATAAATCCCATGGACTTTGGTGGGCCTAACAGCTCTATGTAAATCCTTTAACAAGCTGGCATTCTAAGTTGAATGTTCTTAAGTCCTCTAATAGGGTGTAGAAATCCTTTAACAGGGTCACATCTTACAGTGTGTAAAGCCTTTAGCAGGGCAGGCCTTTAATAGGGAAAACCATCAGAAGTGGTTGAAATCAATTGCACAGTTATTTTGTGGGTGTCATCCCCACCCTAGTTTTACCTTCTTATTCTTGGAGGGTTTCTGGGTCACCAAAATCTTTGTGTTATATGGTGATGCATGTTTACTTTTCATGATTGTTTAATTGCATGATAGTTTTATTAAAGAAAAAAAATTATTGGACATTATTGGACCTTGAATAAATAATTCATCCCCCCTCTCAGTTATTCTAAAAGAGTTCTAACAATTGGTATCAGAGCACACTGCTGATTTGTTTCAACGTACTAGTAGCAGGAAGATCAAGATGTCCAAGAGAGAAGTTCCCAAGCTAAACAAAGACAACTTTGTTGCATGGAAAATTTTGATGAAGCTGCACCTTGGATCAATAGATGACTATGCATAGACCTTGATCATAGTTGATCATGTAGACCCTACAAGACCCCTCACTGCAGATGACATGAACAAGAAGAAGTAACACAATCAAGAAATGTTAGAGATTGCTTCAGCACTAAACTATGTCGAGTATGATGACATCAAAGAATGTATTACTGCACATTAGATGTGGAAAACATTATCAAGCATCTATGGAGGGGATGATAATGTCAAGAGAGCCAAGAGAGAGCCTAAGAGGAAAGTTTGATGACATGAAAATGGAAGAAGGAGAGAATGCTACTCATCATGGTGCAAGGATGAAAGAAGTGGTAAGTGCCATAAGAAGCCTAGAAGGATGGTTATTAGAAGAAATAGTATGTAGAAAATAATTGAGAACTTTGCTTCCTATCTATTCTATAAGAGTATCATCCATCCAAGAGCTAAGGTGTGTACCAAGCAACACATTATCATTTGAAGGAATAATTGGAAGACTCACTACCTTTGAGCTATCCAACTTTGAATCTACATTCAAAGCCAAGACAACAATAAAAGACAATGAGGAGGTGCAAACAAACAAAAAGAGTGGAGAAGGAAACTATGTATCTAGTGAAAGTGGCACTGATGAAGATGATGTAGACCAATTGGAGGCATTACTAGCAAGAAGATTTCATAGAGGAAGAGGCAAATTCAAAGGTAAGCTGCCAATCATTTGTTTCAATTGTAATGAAGTTGGTCACATTGCAGCCAAATGGACACAAAAGAAAAATTACAAGGATGGAGGCAACCTCAAGAAAAAGAAAGAGGACAAAAAGGACTATAGAGGTAAAGGAAAAAGATGCTACATTGTTGAAGAAGACTCTGACAAGAATGATGATGAAGTAGCCTGTGTGGCTATGAAAGATGAATTAGATGAAGATGAAGCAATTGCCCTAGTAACCTACATGAACAAAAATAACAAATGGATCATAGATAGCGGATGCTCTCATCACATGACTGGAAATAAAAGCAAGTTCATTTCCTTTACTCAATATGAAGGAAATAGTGTTAGATTTGGTAACAATGCACCATGTTAGATCAAAGGGAAAGGTGGTATCAAGCTTACTGAAAAGATATCATGTGATAATGCATAGCATGTTGAAGGCATGAATTATAACTTGTTAAGTGTCTCATAGTTAGGCAACATAGGATGCAAGGTTGAATTTGAAAATGGAGTTGCCAAGATCTATGATTCTCAAGGAAGTCTAATAGGAAAAGGCGACTAGACTAGGAGTAATTTGTTCTACCTAGACATGGAAGATGCTTCTTGTCTCATTGTTCAAACTGATGATGTATGGTTATGGCACAAGAGGCTATGTCATGTAAATTTTGACAATCTAATAAGCATTAGCAAAATGAAGAAAGTCAGAGATCTATCAAAGTTGAAGAAGCCTAATAACGCCATATGCAAACAATGCCAACTAGGGAAGATGACCAAGTCAACTTTCAAAAGCAAGGCTTATACTTCTAATAAGTATTAGAGCTAGTTCATACTGACTTGTGTGGTCCTATTGAAGTGCAAAGCTAAAAAGGTGATAGATACATAATATTATTTGTAGATGACTATTCAAGGATGATGACAGTCATGTTCTTGAAACAAAAATTAGATGCATTCCAAATGTTCAAATGGTACTTGGCTAGAGTTGAGAAAGAGACTAGGAAGAGCCTAAAATGTCTCAGATCTGATAGAGGAGGTGAATTCACATTAAGATAATTTGAAGAATTCTACAATGAGAGAGGAATCAAAAGGCAGACATCAGCACCTAGGACTCCACCTCAACATGGTATAGCAGAAAGAAGGAATAGATCAGTTATTGACTATGCTAGGACCTTAATGATGGAGAAAAATATTGCACTCAAGTACTAGAGAGAAGCTATAAGTACTGCAGTCTACACACTCAACATAGTTTAAGTCAAGAAAGGTACAAATGCAACACCTTTTGAATTATGGTATGGGCATTCTCCTAATGTAAAACATTTCAAAATATTTGGATGCAAATGTTGTATATAAAAGAGTCTAGAAATAGAAAGTTTATGCAAAAAGTGAGGAAGGAACATTTCTTGGTTATTCTACTAGAAGCAAAGCTTATAAGTGCTTGAATGTTAACACTAACAAAGTAGTAGAAAGCACAAATGTGAAATTTGATGAACTTGCAGATGTTCAAAGTGTTGAGAACACCAAGGAAGTAGAAGAATACAAGACCTTTATATAGTTTCATGAAGGTATACCTAATAATGGTGAAGTTGTAACTCAAAATTACAATCAACAACAAAATCTAGTATCTGCCGAGTCACAGACAGTGAATATCGAGCAGCAGACACATTCAAAAGCTGAGCTGCAGAATACAGAGAATGTTCATTCATATTTTGAGAACTGTCAATATAAAGGAAATGAAGAAATATCTAATGAAAATACACATGAAGATTCAAATTTTGAAAGAGACAACATGCAAACAAGGAAAGAACCAGTATTGGCAAAGTATGTAAGAAGACATCATCCTGCAGATCAAATCATTAGAAATAAAGAGGCAGGACCAATGACAAGGAATAGACTCAGAAGTGAGACATTTCTACTCAGCAAAATGGAACCAAAAATAGTAAGTGAAGCCATAAAAGATGATGACTGGTATAATGCTATGAAAGAAGAAATAGAACAAATTGAAAAGAACAAGACATGAACCTTAGTCTCAAGACCAGCTGAAAGAAATGTAATTGGAACCAAGTGGGTGTTTAGAAACAAGTTAGATGAGAATGGTGAAATCAAAAGGAACAAGGAAAGACTAGTCTATAAAGGGTATGCACAAGAAGAAGGATTGAGCTATGGAGAAATTTTTGCTCCAATTGCCAGAATGGAAGGAGTAAGGACCTTACTGGCATATGCAAACTTCAAAGGATTTAAAGTCTATCAAATGGATGTTAAGTTTGCATTTCTGAATGGTATACTTGAAGAGGAAGTCTACATAGAGAAACCAAAAGGATTTGTTGATGAAAATAACAAAAAAAAGGTATTTAAATTGCATAAGGCTCTATGTGGATTAAAGAAAGCCCCTAGAGCTTGGTATGAGAGACTTCACAAGTATCTAGTGCAAATAGGATTTGAAAGAACTTATGATAACATCGACATGTACATCAAATAAGAATAAGGTAAAGATATCATTGTATCTGAAATCTTTGTGCATGACATAGTTTTTGGAGGAAAGGAAGTGCTTTGCAAAAGTTTTGCTAACAAAATGAAACATGAGTTTGAGATGTCTATGTTTGGAGAAATCAAGTTCTTTGTTGGATTGCAAGTACATAAACTAAAACATGGTATATTCATGACACAATCAAAGTACATCAAAGAGATACTGAAGATATTTGGATTGGAAGACTCCAAACTTGTTAGCACACCAATGGCAATAGGACATAAGCTATCCAAAAATGATGAATCAGCTGAAGTCAATCAAATAATGTATAGATCCATGATTGGAAAACTACAATATGTTGTACATAGCAGACCAGACATAACATTAGCAGTTGGAATAGTGGCTAAATTCTTTACTAATCCTAGAGAAAATCATCTCACGAAAGGAAAAAGGATAATGAGGTATCTCAAAGGAACTGATGATTTTGGCCTATACTACAAAAAGAATGAGAAGCTTGAGCTCAATGCATACACAAACACAAATTGGGGAGGCAACATTGGTGACAGGAAAAGTGCAAGTGGAGGAGCATTATTCTTAGGTAAAAGGCTAGTTACTTGGACTAGCAAGAAAAAAACATGCACATCTCAGTCCACTACAGAAGCAAAATATGTGGCAACAGCAGTCAATTGCACAAATATTGTGTGGCTCAAACATCTATTGAAAGGAATGAAAGAAGAGGTAACCAAACCTATGATACTTTATTGTGATAATACAAGTGCTATAAACATATCCAAGAATCTTGTAATACATGCAAAAACTAAGCATATTGCAATCAAGTATCACTATGTCAAAGAATTGGTGGAAGACAAACAAGTGAAGATGGAATACATTCACACAAAGGAACAAATTGCAGATATCTTCACCAAACCATTGCCCAAATATACTTATGAATATCTTACAGGCAATTTGGGGCTAATGCCCCTAACTCAAGCAGTCTAAAGCAATAAAGGAGTTGTCCTGCATCAAAAAGGAATAGATCATTGAAATATTAGAAGAATGATGTAGAGGATATTAATAGGAGTAGAAACTCTAGATTAGTCACAAGCATGGTGATAGAGGGAGAAAAAATGAGATGAAAAGCTTATATTTAGCATGTTGAAGATGCTACATCTTTGGCATTTATGTCAAGGAGGGAGATTTATAAGAAACTGATCAATAAAAGGTAAGATGGAGATGTATGAGAATGTATGAAAGGAGAGATGAAAGAGGGAGATTTAGAACAGATAAGAAATTGATCAGCAAGTAGCTATGAAGGAAGGATTAGGAATACAGAGTAAGGATGCAATAGTCAAGAGTGAAAGAAGCAGAACAAGTGATTCAGTTTCTATCAGCAAAAGAGGGAGACATGATACAAAAAGGAAGATATGTAATGAAAACAAGTTTTATGTTTGGTATATAATTTTGGTGGTAACTAAGTTGATCAACTCAATCAATTGATCAATTTGGTTTGCCATTAATGCCAAAGAGGGAGATTGTTGGAAATGATTGAAAAGATCATGAATGAAGAATAATGGAACTAGTAAAGAATTTTTTCAATCATTGTTTTGTCATTGATGTCAAACTTGCTACTTGCAGGAATGACAATTTCTTAAGTGATCCAATACTACCAATTGGTTGATTGACAAGGAGGAGGCAATCAATAAGATGTAACTAGAGCACCTAGAGAAAGGTTGAAGTTATGATGTTGTAATGAAGTATAAGGACCAGCTAAGCTATTGATGAAATAGTGTATTGATGACATACTCTAAGAGATAGGGAATGGACACACTAAGACACATCAAAGATATAAGGTTTAACTAAGTTCATTTGTGAGTGCTATGCAAGCTAGTTAAAGTCGAGCAAGTTCAACTTCAATGTTAATCAAGCAATCCTTTAGGTGCCAAGCATCAGAAAAAGGTAGTGGATGCCGAAAAAAATTCTTCAGATGCTTAGAAATCCTTCAAGTGCTAAGTGATTCAAGAAAACAATAGAAGCCAAGAAATACAAGAAAGCTTCAGGTGCCACATAAAGAAAAAAACTAAAGAGGATGTCGAGCAATCTAGAACTAGATAGTGTCGAGCACCAGTAAATAGTAGTAGAAGCCGAGTAACCCAGTTAATGTCAAGCATCAATAAACCAATGATGCCGAGTTTTTTCATTATTTGTTAAGTCAAAAGATTTGCTAGATTAGTAACGATAAGTTTGTTATATTGAATTTTTTGGATGATAAGAATGATGAGTAGATGTCAAAAAAATTTATGTAAACCATGCAAACCAATTCAAGGCGAATGCTGATGGACTTATCATGAAGTTTTTGGAAGAAACAATTTGAAGGGAAAATAATATCTTTCTCTCAGATCAAATCAAATTAATGAGCAGGAAGATTTGAGCGAGAAATGAAGAACAAAACTTCTTTATAAGGAGTTACAGGTTAGAGATCAAAATAATGAGAGAGTGAGTTGGTCACAAGTGTGGTCATGTGAAGAAGCCAAGAGAAGGCTAGTGTGAAGTGTCAAGAAGAGGACATAGTGAGGAGAAAGCACAGAGCATCAAGACTCTGAGTTGATCAAGTGACCATAGAGTGCATTGGCATAACAAGTGGAAGAACTCAAGGAGACAGATCTTGAAGGGTGGAGAAGCTATCAACACTACAAGGAAGAAAAGCCAAGCAAAGAAAAGAATTGAAGAGTGATATGAAATCTGCAAGGTTAGAGTTGCAATCTTTATCAGGTCAAAACCTTTCTAATACTTTCTTACCATTGTATTAGACATTGAAATCCTACATTGCTAGGTTAGCTTAATAGCTAGGTGGATAAGCCTCAGGAAAAGGATAGAAGATCCCTAGGAGAAGGATAAGAGATCCTCGAGATAAGGATAGGAGATCCTTAGAGAGGTATAAAAGATTCTTTTGAGAAGGTGACTATAAATCCTTTAATAGGGTGGCATTCTAAGTTGAATGTTCTTAAGTCCTCTAACAGGGCATGCTCCTAACAGGGTGTAAAAATCCTTTAACAAGGTCACATCTTATAGTGTGTAAAGCCTTTAACAGGGCAAACCATCAGAAGTGGTTGAAATCAATTGCGCAGTTATTTTTTGGGTGTCATCCCCACCCAAATTTTACTTTCTTATTCCTAGAGGGTTTCTAGGTCACCAAAATCTTTGTGTTATGTGGTGATGCATGTTTACTTTTCATGATTGTTTAATTGCATGATAGTTTTATTAAAGAAAAAATTTTATTGGACATTATTGGACCTTGAATAAATGACTCAGCCCCCCTCTCAGTTATTCTAAAAGAATTCTAACACAAAGTGCAAGTTAGGAAAGACACAAACAAGACCCTTATGAACTATGGTTTGGTCAATCACCTATAGTTAAGTATTTCAGAATTTTTGGCAACAAATATTATATCAAAAGAGATGATGATGTTGGTAAATTTGATGCTAGAAGTAATGAAGGTATGTTTCTTGGTTATTCATTGAAAGGAAGAGCTTATAGATGTTATAATTTGTGAACTAAGACTATTATTGAAAGTGCAAATGTAAGAGTTGATGAGAAATTTAAGATATAACAAAGAGTAGTTGATTAAAATTATAATGATGAGAATGTTGTTAGTAAACTAAGGAATGATTAAGTATTCTTTGAGACTAACAATGATTTGAAAAATGAAGGAGAGCTAAGGTAGAAAAAAAGTTTGGAACCTTCAACAAAGCTAAGAGTTGAGATAAAAACTCCCACTTCAAGTAAGAATATGACAAAGAATCATTAACCATAGTAGATCATCAAAAAAAAAGATAAAGGTGTGATGATAAGAAGTAGAATCAATGAAGAACTATGTCTAGTATCTCAAGTTGAACCAAAGAATGTAGACAAGGCATGTAAAGAATATTATTGGAAGTAAGCTATAAAAGAAGAATTGGATTAGATAGTGAAGAATGAGACATGGGAATTGGTCCCCAAATATTTGTAAGGAACAAAGAAAGATTAGTATGTAAAGGTTAATTATAGTAAGAAGGAATATACTATGAAAAAACCTATGCTCTTGTGGAAAGAATAGAAGCAATATGGTTATTCATATCCTATGCAGCATATAAGAAATTTAAAGTGTATCAAATGGATGTCAAGTCATCATTTTGGAATGAAGAACTTGAAAAAGAGGTATACATAGAAAAAACTAAATGTTTTCCTTTAATAGATGATAAAGGAATGGTATGCAGATTGAAGAAAGCATTGTATGGATTAAAGAAAGCACCTAGAACTTGGTATGCAAGGTTGGACAAGCATTTAACAAAGCTTGGATTTAGCAAAGGTATGGCAGATGACAATCTATACTAGAAAGAAATAGATGATGGATTGATGATTTTGGTAATATTTGTTGATGATATCACATTGGAGGAAATGATGATGAAAGTGACAAGTTTGTAGAAGAAATGAAAAAGGAAATTGAAATGAGCATGATAGGAGAGATGAAATACTTCCTAGGATTACAAATTATGTAGGATAAAGAAGGAATCTTTATTTCTTAGACTAAGCATTTGAAAGATCTACTGAAAAGGTTTTTTTTGGAAACTTGTAAACTAGTTGGAACACCTATGGTAACTAGACACAAGTTATCTACAAAGGATGAGACACCTACTTTTGAGAAGAAGAAGTACAAATAAATGATTGGAGGGTTGCAATATCTTACTCACACAAGGCTAGATATAAAAAATGTAGTTGGAATTATTGTGAGATTTCAAGTTGATTCTAGAGAAGCACATTATGCAATAGTTAAAAGGATATTTGGACACTTGAAAGGACCACTAGAGTTTAGATTGTGGTATGATAGATCTAATAATTTCATTTTATATGCTTATACTAATACTGATTGGGTAGGCAATATGGATGATAGAAAAAGCACAAGTGGTGGAGCCTTTTTTCTTGGAGGAAGATTGGTTTCTTGGTTAAGAAAGAAGTAGGACTTTGTGTGGTTCCTAATTTAAAAGAGTTTGAATAACCAAGTTTGAATAGCAATGTTGCATCTATGGGAAGCTACCTCCAATAATGGACACAATTCACTAAGAACCTAGGCCAACTATAAGGCTACCCTCCTTCTACATTTAAAGCTCTACAAAACCTAGGCGGGTGAACCTCTTAGGATCCAATTATGTGACTAGTGCAATGAGTATTATCAGAATCTAGAATAACAAATAAAACCTCTAATTCTTCTATATTTAACCAAGAAATCACAAGCATGAAATACGTAAGAACATAACTCATGAAAATGACAAGCTAAGTGTGGGTTAAACTTTGAATAGCTTTCAACATAAAAGGGAAAATTGATTTAATATGTTGATAACAACAAGACCCAGGTATGAGCAAAAAAACCTAATGATCCTATCTTTGATCAATGCCTTATCTATTGGGAAATTAAATGAATTACAACCTTACATCTTCTGGAAATCTGTGACATATTTCTACATCAAGATCCCTAATCTATCTTTCACCTTGTGAATAGACATCTGCATCAAAATGAATCTCATACTTAGATTATCCTTTCATGAAATCTCAAAACCTTGTGATAAATATCAAGCTATTACATGGCTCTTTGATCCACAAGCAAGATATTTCAACCACATGCACTTCTAAATGAAATGCAACCTAGTTTATGCTCTTTGTTCACAAAATAGAAGAAATTATAGATCCACAAACAGGAGACATGATTCAAACTGAATCTAAATCCCCTTGCTATTATTTATTTGTTTTCCTTGAAACCAAATACATGAAAGATGTAGAGAAAATAATTCACAAATCACCTAACAAATCTGAACTATCTACATAAAACTTAAATGTTGCTCAATGCAAGAAGAAAATGCTGGGTGTTTGGCTTTCACAGCCTTAGCAAAGCTCCTAGAACTGATTGAAAACCAACCAACAACCTTTTTTAGAGGAAAAGAAAGAATATGTATGAAAGGGCAATTCTCGGATTGACTTTGCAACTGACAAGTGTCCCTTCAAAATTTTCCCTCCAGAAGCTTAAAAGAATCTCTCTACCTTCTCTCCTCAACTGCCAAATTCAAATCCTCATTATTTGATTTCCAAAAGTAAGAAATATCTGAGATATCTGATTCAACATTATAACTAATTTTGGTGCCAAATTTTAATCAAATTAAAGCCAAAACATGACATAATTGAAATATACTGCATGTAAGACCTTCTGAACATGTTTTAAATGTTTTGTCACTGAATTCTGCAACTAGATAATCAAAACACCCCTCATAACACACAAATCAATCTCTGAGAGAAAACCTTCTATATCATGAACTAGTGGCATTTTGTGCAAAAACCAAATTCATATTTGGGTAGTTCGTCTCTTCCCAGTTCTGGTGATATATAACATTACATATTTTTCTTATCAGGAACCTCCAAAATCTCTATTTGAAAAACACTCCTCTACCAGGGTTCTATAACTTGCAACCTTTAGAAACTTTAAAAATCAAAACTTTAAAAAGGTCTAAGGACTAAACTTTAGAATAAATGTCTTTTTTGATTTAAAAGCCCTTTGAATGTGCATACATAAAACATTTTAAAATAACAATTAAAATATTTTATTTTCCTCTCCAAATGTGCCATCTTGGTCAACCATTTTTTGACCCTTCTGCCATGTGGAAAAATCTTATTAGACCACCAACCTACCACCAATCCACCATATCATTCTTAGTCAGCACCGACCAGCCCTTCCATGTCAACATGCACCAAGACCCACTATCATGTGTTGGATTTCTGCATGCCCACAATATTTAACTTCCTTGCACTTTCTTTTTGTGGGCATGCACCCACTGTTAGATGCAAACATGTGTCAAAATCTTGGCCTCCATCGCCACATCAGTATATGTGTGTCTTTGTTCAGGTGACTTGCTAGTTGACATCATTCTACCTCACACTACATGCTTGAATGGCTTACAAAAGCCCTTTTTCTTAAGACATTACAAAAAGTGTGTGTAATAGTATTTAAACATAAAAAATACCTATCACACAAATAATGTGGGATTATTTCTTTTGAATATATCCTTGCAATTTGTGTTTTTTTTAAAAATGTTGCAGCTCATCTTTGATGTTGGCTTCTTTGTTTCAATATGGAGTGGGAAGAGCTCTTTGATTTTACCACTGGCATCTCTTTTATTTTTACTTGCATGGGTGGTCTCCATTCAACGACTTAGTTTTCTTCTTTTAAAGGTGTGGACTTCCTCTGAAAATGAATCTTAACATTGACTGCTTTCTTTATTTATGTATTGAAAACTCCTCCTTGCCTATAGAATTCATTCCTTGTATTTGTGGCTTCACATCTTCTGGTGCTTGGAGTGCTTCTGGCTTTTGCTTGGTGTGTTTTTTTTTTAGCACGGCTATGGAGCTTTTCATTACAATTGTTGACTATGGTGCAAATTGCTTAGCCACATCTTCATTTTCTTTAAAATGTGTGTGGGCTACAATTTCCTTTTTGAAATTCAATTATCTATGGACATCTCCTTTTACTCAGTCATGGCTTACCTCCATCTTGTTTTCATATGCCTTAATAAAGGCTTCTCCACTTCTATTGATCTATGGTTTTCTCTTCATTTGCATGGTTGCTTAGACCCTCTGTTCATATGCTAAGGGTTTCTCATTGTTAATGTTGAGCCCCTTTTTTAGGTGGCTCCTTTAATCACACATGGGTTTTTCTTTAACTAGCATGAATGTCCCTTTTTTAGATGTCTATGCTATTGCTTTGGTCCCTAAATTGTAGATTACTTTCAACAACCACCCCTGCTCAGTGTGATGTCTATCTCTTCTTGCCATGGCTTTTGTGGCTTTTTCTTTTGCATGGGCATTTTTCATGAGGCTCCCTACCTCTCTTTCTTTAGAGGCTCAAATCCTTTTATAACTACGTGTTCTTCCTTACAATGTTTCATGTTTCTCTTTCATTTCCTACAAGTGGGTGCTCTGTCACTAAACAAAAAGGAAGAAGGTATATATGAATCAGACCCCCATTCCTACTTCAAACCCAAATTAGGTGCATTTTCTATAAGAGAAAGTGATGAAAATGGTGCATCTACTACATGAGAAAGAGAAGCCCATGATGTATCTACTTCATACTCTTAATGCGTGGGTTTCTATAACTACTGATGACACATATTAGCTTGTGTGCATGTTCTCATGACTTCCAATGCACAGATTTTCTCACATTTTTTACTTCACATGTTGCCACTGTTAACTCTAGCTCCCCTTCTTGTCTAATGTGAGTTGCTTCATCATGCCAACCATGTGGGTTTCTTTATTTATATCCTAGCTGCCTGTGTCGACTCTGCCATGTACTCCCTTTGTTTTAATGCTATTTAGTTTCCTCTGGCCAGCTTTTCTTTAAGCTATGGACTGTGGTCTTAGCCGTGGGTGGCTTTATCTTGGATGTGTTGACTAGCTTCATCTTTTGCTATGGGACAATTTGTTATGTTCTTTGTATGGGCTAGTTGTTCACTGGAGAATCTTTTTTCTACATCTTGCTCATCCTTTTTAAATGCATGATCTCCTTCTTATGAACATCATGCCTTCTCCTGATTTATGTTGCAACTTCTTTCATTCAAATGTTGTTCATATATGCACTATCATTGCTAGCAAGACACCCATCATAGATTGCTTCATACTTAATGATGTCATTATTCAATCTTTATGTTACAATATAACATGTCACATGGTATTTTATCTTAGTCGTAACTCGGGCACTGCAACTCCCTTGATCCCCTTCGACTTTGATATGGATCACCAACCTCCTCAACATATGCAAGTGGAATGGCCTATTTTCTCTTCCTTGGAAAGAGAATCTAACAGAATATTAAACATTTCCAAGTTGGATTTGAAGTCAAACTTTCCAACCCTAGTATGTTATCAATTTGACAAAAGTGGTCGGGCCCCAAAGTGGGTCCAGCTAAAAAAATTTCATTCCTGAACAACTGAACCATCAAATTGATCCATTGGCCACCTTGTATTGATTTGACAAAAAAAAAATCAATCAAATCGCATCACTTTTTAACATTTTAAAACTTATTTAACCTCTTTCTGCAACTGTGAATTTAATGCCCGAGGGTCCCTTGACTGCCTTTGAAAACTGACCCAAACCTCTGATCGAGCTCTAAAAATTGGCACACTAAATCTCTATTCTACATACTTTCACCCCATCAGATCTCGTCTCATTAAAAAATTAGGGTCAAAAGATATTCACTATTGAAGTTGACCTCTCAGAACTGCCTACAAGACAACATGTTAGAAAACAACAAACTGGGTTCAGATTTGGCTTTGAAAACTGGGCAAATGGATACTTGGGAAAATGAAACTTAGGGCATTGGCTCTCTGTCATGAGGAGAGTATGAATCTATGATTTGGTCTCATGATGAATAATAGGACACATTTGGTGAATAGTCAAAGTGGGCTACTTGGATTTTGTAGATTAGAAGCACTAACAGAAAATCATTTTTTGCAAATGGAATGGACCTGGAAAAGTGTGCATATGGATTCATCAAAACTTTAAAAATGACACACTTGGAGTATTTTTAGAGGACAACATAGGGGTAGAATCCATTTGATCTAGCCAATCATGGGTTTTTAGTTATGACGTCCTGAACAGGGGTACCAAACAATCTACATTTTATGACACTAGTAAAACTTTAGAAATTGCATTTGAGAACTGATCAAACTAATTTTTCATGAGCTAAAACTTGAAACATAACAAGTCTCTGACATCTACAATGAAATTCAATAGGAATTTTCTCATTTTGGTCAACTGGTCAAAAGTTATAGAACATCAAATAGGGCTTCCTAGAATTCTAAACTAATTGCATCAACATGACAATATTAAATGACCAACTTTGAGGGATTCAAAACCTAGTCAAATGGACTTGAAACAACTTGAAATATGAAAGATAGGCTCTTAGGTATGGAAACTAAGTACTGTCAAAGTGGTGAATCATAAAATATTTTTGGGTGTGAGATATTCAATTGCAAACACAGCCTCCTGTCATTGTTTGACACTTAATTGAAAATGCAGATTTAGAATTTGCTCAAAACGAGACTTTACGAAAGGGCTCAGAATCTCAATTTAACTTCATGAAACACTTAGACAGGCTGAATAAAAGGTGTTAGAAACATTAAACACTTCATATGCCTCAAAGGAAAAGCTAGGTACAAACTCATTAAAAAGCGTTTATAAGGCTCAATTTCAATGGCACTCAAAATTGACCATGCAATTTTTAGTCCCAACAGACTATACCTCACAAAGTACGATAGAGGTAGAATATGTTGCAGTAGTAAAAAATTCTAATCAATTTGTATAGATGAATAAGATGCTAAAGGATATAAGGATACAATTCAATGAACTTGTCATATATTGTGATAACACAAGCACAGTGAATATGTCTAGGAATCCAATGTTTCACTCTAAGACTAAGCACATTTCTATCAAATATCACATGTTGAGAGAGAAAGTTGTAGAAAATGAAATTAGATTAGAGTATGTAAGAACCAAAGAAAATATTGCAAGTATTTTCACTAAGCCTCTTCCCAAAGAGACTTTTAAGTATTTGCGAGGTATGTTAGGGGTTATGCCCCTAACAAAATTAGAGTAGATGATGCAAGAGTGCATTAATCAAGTGTTATAGAGCACTATTGTTTTCCTAGATCAAATGTTGATGCTTCCTATATGGGAGAGTATCTGTGATGGATAGAGTCATCTAGTACTCTTGTTGGATGTTATTTTGAATAGTGTCTTTGAACACTTGAGAAAATAAGAGATAATTGTTGCAAAGATTGGTTGTTGCTAAAACTTTTGACATTGGTATGAACAGGGGAGAGACTACAGCATGAAAAACAATTTGATATAGAGTACATTGAAGAGAGATATTATAGTTTGACATAGAGTAAATTAAGGCATATTAATAGGAAGAATGATTGATGAAGAGGATCTAAAAAGAAAGGATATCAATATTTTAGAGTTGGTATTTTTGGAACTAGATGTTTTTCATCTATGTTGCCATCAATACTAAAAGGGGAGATTTTTGGAAGCATGAATTCTGATGATACTTCTATGGGGGATTATTGTAGAAAAATGATTAGATCATTATCATGATGATATGTTACATTCATACCTATGTTTGTCATTGATGTCAACATAATAGTTTTATGTGGTATCTAATAGAAGAACAACAGAAAGATCAAATTGGTATGAACAAATCATTGAGAATTTTCACTAAGAAAAGTTAAAGGGAGATACTACTATGTCTAGTATATGCAGCTAAACTAAAAAGCATAAGATATTAACTCTGGAAGAAGTTATACAAGTTTTGATGAAGATTGTTCTATTGGTTTAAAGAATAATTTTGACAGCTAAGTGTCAATACACTTAACCATTTTTCACTATACATGCCGAGCAAAGAGTAGGTGCTGAGTGATATCAAGTGTCGAGTTATTCAAGTGTTGAGTGATATCAAGTGCTGAGTTATTCAAGTGCCGAGTAATATCAAGTGCCGAGTAACATAAGATGTGGAGTGATACAATTTTGTTTAGGTGCTGAGCTATCCAAGAAACAACATGTGTCAAGCATCAGTAATGCTTCAGGAGCTGAGTAACTCAGGATATCAGCATAAGAGTTTGTAATTGCACAAACTATGATGTAAACCATTTTTGTAGCTTACATGAGGTAAATCTCAAAAGATCTAGACATAAGAATGAATATTTTACATTTTCTATGCAATCTACATGTAGCCAATTGGAAAATTGGAAAGGCATGCAACCAATCAACAAAAAGGGAAGTATTGAATAGGAAATTGAGATTCAATGTGGATTGTAGATCCATATCTAAGCCTAAGTCTTCAAAGTATTTTTAAGGAAGACAAATGATTCATTGTAATGATGATGAGAGAAGGAGAATACTGTTAAAAGAAAACATAATAGAATTCAGTGAAAGAAGACATGGAGAGTAAGAGCAACAATTCAATATTCAGTTGATCAGAACAAAGCAAAGGAGACGAAAAAAATTAGATCTCAGAGGATCAAAATCAGAGAGAGAGCCTGAACAAATGTCTGCATTTAGCAATCAAGGATTGCAAACTATCAGGTTTATAATACCTAATACTCTCTTACCATTGTATTAGAAAGGAAATCCTATGTAGATAGGTTGGCTTAACAGCTATTTGTAGATCCTTATCAAAAGGTGATTAAATCCTTTAACAGGGTGACACTTCATGTTAAGTGTTTGTAAATCCTCTAACCATGTCACTATTGACACAGTGTAAAGCCTTTAACAGGGTAGACCAACAGAAGTGGTTGAAAAATATTACTACAGTGAATTTTTGTGGGTATCATCCCCACCCCAGTTTTACCTTCTTATTTCTAGAGGGTTTCTGGGTTACCAAATTCCAGTGTTATGTGTTGTTGATGCATGTTTTAGTTTCATATTTTCATGATGTATTTACATGCATGCAATTTACTTTTAGATAAAAGTTTTATTGGATAAAGTGTAATACTTCTGATTCACACCCCCCCCCCTCTCATTAGTATTATTTCCATATTTGAATATTCCAACAATTGGTATTAGAGCGGATTAGGTTCTCACAAGAAAAAGCCTAACAGATTGGAGGAAAAGATCTAAAGATGGAAGTTTTCAAACTTGGAAAGATCATTGAAAATCAGGTGATAGATGTGCAACTTGCTCTGCATAGCTTGGAGGAATCTAGAAATAAGTTGAGGAACTCATTTAAAAGAAGGAAAGATTTAGCCATAGCCAAAAATGAGATAAACTACAAGGAGATTGATACCACAAATATATTTTCCAATGGAGATACTAAAGAGTTTGATGTAGCAATTGTAGAACTAATGGAGAAAGACAAAGTTCAAATAGATGAGATAAGATCTCTCAAGATGGAACATGAATCATAGGCCATAATGTTATGTGAAATCACTAAACAAAAGAAAAGAGCAGTTGAAGATAAAGTCATGATGGAAAATGAAAAAAGGAATCATGCAAACAGACTTGAAGAAAAATGTACTAAATTAAAAGGATCTCAAACATGCAGATGGATACACTTGCCCAAATGATGAACCTTCATCATGAACTTAATGTGAAAGACATTGAGATCTCTATACTAAAGATGCAAAATGAACAATTGCAGAATGACTTAAGAAGAGAAAATGAAATTTTAGAAAGTTTCAACAAACCCAATGAAACCATCAAGTATTTTTAGCAATTACTAAAATCCCCAAGATCAACCCATGATACATTAGGACTTGGATACAATAGCACTAAAGTTGGTGAATCATTAAAGAGTGCTGAACAAAGAAGCGACAATGCTAAAAATGTCAAACTTACATGTCATTTTTGTGGAAAGAAAGGACATACATCTAATGTATGTAGAAGCAAGAATGCCCATCAACATGATAAGCCTAAGAATGCAAACTATTGTCATAAGTGCAAGAAGCAAGGTCATCAAGCATATGAATTTAGAACCAAGACTATTAAGACATCAAGATTTGAGGGTCACTGTCATAATTGCAAGAAATATGGACATAGAGTTTTTGAATGCAGATCAAAGCCTATGTGGACATCAAATCAACCAGTAAAGACATCAAACCATGAATTTTGGGATTACAACACCAAGTACAGTTGTCACTATTGTCAAGAATATGGACATATACCCCAAAATTGCATAAGAACACATTTTAGGGGAAACTATAAAAGATGGTTGAGTCAAACCACATGTTTCAATTGCTTAAAAACTAGTCTTATCAGCAAGAATTGCCCAACAAGGTCAAAGGCACCAAGTTCTAAGATCAACAATGGAAAAGAAAAGATAGATGTTGAACACATCAGAAGTGAGATGAATAAGACATGGAAGAAGAAATATGAGTGTAGCACATCAAGTGCAGAGATCACTTCACCTAATAGGTCAAGTTATCACACTTCATCAAATCAAGCAAGAATGAGTGTGTGGGATTGATAAACTAAGTTACATCATACATCAGTCCCAAAACATAGAAGAACTGCAAAGAAGAAATCAGCATAAGCAAAGATGCTAAGTCAAAATTAAGAGTCTTGCAAAATTTGCCAAAATTGTCTTCAGGTGCCGAGTTGCTAACAACAACTAAGTTGATAGATGATGCCGAGCTGTGAAATATCAATGGGAGTTGAGTGAAGTGAAACACAATGAGTGTCGAGTCATGTCAAAATCCTTCAAGTGTCAAGTAGATAGTTTTCAGTGCACTAAGCATTAATTACTTTATTTTAAAGAATACATAGTTCAATTTTTGATCATTTCTTACCATTCAAACACAAAGCAAAGACGAGAAGAGTGCAGAAGATCAAGGCTATCTTAGAAGCCATTTGTGAAGATTTTCACAGTGATTTAGCATGAGTCTCATTGATTTGAGGTATTTTACTTAAGTGCCAAGCTATGTAGTGTTTATAAACTTGTTTAAACTATAAACCCTAGTTTGGCAAACAATGGCATATGGGTCAGGAACTACTAAGAGCAAAGAGAGTCATGAGATACAGTTGGTTAGTAATGAAGTTAAGCAACCAGAATTCAAGCCCATTCTAGAAGTTGCATATAAGAATGATCCCGCAGGAGCATTATCAATTATTCCTGATAAAGTTGTTATGGTCCAAGATGTTCATAGATGCTATAACTGCAAAATTGGAGCCATAGGAGATTTAGAAATTCACAATGCATATGACAAGCTATGTGAGAACAACATACTGAAAGATGAGTTCTCAATAGTTGAGAGAAAAGGATTGACCAAAACCCTAGAATTTTTTTATTATTTTCAAAGTTGAATGGGTATACATAGTTTTGAGAAGAATACATGATGGAGCCTTTTGGTTAGAAATAGGGCTAGTGAAATTCACCAAGAGAACTATTCATAGGGTTACTGGTATTCCAACCCTAGATCAGCCAAAGATCCTGCGTAGTGACAAAAGGGAAGTAATAGAGAGAAACACAGGTGCTAAATGGAATAATAGGGGAATGACTATTGATACAATCACAGAACCCCTACTAGATTTTGCTATGAGAATCATCTCACACAAATTCTATTGATCGAGCAGGTTAAACAGTGTGCCTTGTATAGCAGTTGATGTTGCATACAAATTGATTAAAAAGGATCATACCTATGATCTAGTAGAGCTCATGTTTCAACAGATTAATGATAATTTGGGAGCTATAAGGAAGAGTAAGGGAGCTCAGTGAAAATTTGGATCAGTTTTGGTGTGCATGTTTTTCTATCTGATGAAAGAATTCCCTTCTATAGGTAAGGTGAGATGGAGTCCAGACAAAAAAATTGTTGAACAAATCAATGGATATATTAAACAGATGGGTGATAATTTTGATGCCCAAATGACTAGTTACTTTGAGGACTTCAAACAGTCCATGAAACAAAGAATGAGGATTCCAATTTCATTGACTGACAAATATGAAAAAGACATTTTTTTTCGTGTAGATGTTGATTATACCTATATACAAGTAGTCATACCTAGAGTAAGATGGCTTAGGCCACTAGGCTATGAACTTGACATTGATCAAGCCTCTATAGCAATAACGACCCTCCTTGCAGAAGAAGTTGATAAAGATGCAAAAGCCTTTGGAACCTATGATGTTGTAAAATCAAGGGTGATAACAGATTTGAAAATTGCCTCAGCAGTAAAGAAGAAAGAAAAATTGGTAAGGAAAATCAAATGAAAATTTGGTGTTGAAGAAGAAGGAACATCAGAAGAGAAAGAAGAAGACATTGAAGATGAGGGAGATGAACCACAAGGCCTGACTAAGGGTTAGGAGAAGACAAAGAGGAAAGTGCTAAGGAAGAAGAAGCCGAGGAAGCACAAGTTGAAACCAAGGTCACAAAAATAAAGGCCACAACTCCTCCTGCTCCTCAACCCAAGGGAAAGAAAGTAGCTGCTCCAACACCAAAGAGACCTACTACAAGGGTTGCAGCACAAAAAGCCCAAGAGGAGGCAAGAGAGAAGAAGAAATCTTCAAAGAAGATTGCTGCCGAGCTAAAGAAGAAAAGAAAATTTGTTGCCCAGCCTAAAATAGACGAGGAGAAGACTGAGTCAGAGGACAATAGCCAATTTCAAGTGGTAAGGTACAAACCTCATAATACTATCGATAAATTATGTTCAAAGATCAAGAATGATGATTTGGAAGGTTTAATGAACCTAACTTTTTCTAAGCTCACAAAAGAAGAAAAAAATAAATTAGAGGAATTAGTGTATGCTATGATGGCTGAGTATAAGCACACACCTCTAGAATTAGATGAATCAATGCCTAAAGATTTGTACAAAATTGTAGAGGACAAATGGCATTTTTTTTTACAAATGGAAAGGGAGATAAGGGAATCAACATTAGCTAGATTGTCTCTTGATTTGACTAAGGATCAAGTAACAAATGCAGTCAAGAGGCATAACAACAGATTCACTCCCAAACATAGAGCTTTCAACATTTTATAGAACAAAATTGAGGAGGTAGTTACAAAATCCACAAGATTGTGGAAGATAGTTTACAAGAAAATAGAAGATGTGTATAATGAAGAATATAAGGTAGAAGCAAGTGTCAAGATAAAGGAGAAGAAGGCATCAGGAATCAAAGAAAAAGAAAAGGAACAAGTGGAGAAGAAGGTTGAAGAAGAAAAGGAAGATGAAAAGGCACATACAGAGGAGAAAGAGGAAGAGAAAGATATAGCTGTGCAACAAGATCAAATTGTGCAAGACACACAGGTATACCCTCCTAGTCCTCCTCATGCCACTATCACACCTACATAGATTATCAAAATCAAGGATGTTACAGACACTTCAAGTCCAAACATCAATCCATTAACTGCAGAGGATTTAGAAATCCTTGACCAATCAACACTAGTAGCAAAATTATGTTCAAATCCTGTATTGGTCAGTGTTGATGAATTGCAAAATCCAGTAGTAAAAAAAAAGGCAGTCAAGTTGAAAACACAAGAACAACCTTCAATCATATAACCTACAAGTATTCTATTCCTTCCTCCACCACCTCCACCAAGTGTAGTCACTGACACAAATCAGATGCTGAGTACAGCAGCAGGGGAAATTAAACAAACATCTAAATAACCAGCAAGTTCAACCCCACCTAGTGTTCATCAAAAGGATATACAAGCTGAAGAAAAATATGAGACAAGCAAGAAGGAGGAGTCTGCAATACAAACATTGGTTGCATTACCCAAATCTAGTACTCTAACATAGACTCTTCAACAGCTGAGCACTAATAGGTTACAATTACAAATCAGGACACCAAGCTTGAGCTCATCAAAGGTAGTCAAGAAACTTCACTATGGAATTCTTGAGCTTGATGAAGAAATAAAGATTCCATATTATGAATCCAACACTCTCACTAAAGAGAAGATCAATGAAATTTAGTGTGCATTAGACAGAAGAAGGAGACAAGAAGCACTAAGAAGAGAACACAAGCACAAGCTTACCTTGAATGAAATAAAAGACATATTTATAGAAGCTTTTTGCTTACAGTCTCTAGATGAGGAAAATTGTAGAGCAACTATCTGATATAGTTGACCAGGTGACTAGTGAAGACCAGGAAACAAACACCAAACTATTGGAATGGTCAGAAAGAAAATTCCAAGGCAAGGTAAACAAGAAAATATCTAGTGATATAGCACTATACACAAGTAGAGCTGGCTAAGAAAATTGAAACATTCAAAATTGTACTTGGAAACATATTTTCCCTGTACAAAAAGTTGTGTGATTTTTCCACATTCACATAGGATACTAGCTTGAAGATACTAAGCTTGGAGAAAAATCTGAAGATTTCTAGCATGCAAATCCCCACAAATCCAGCTCAGAATGAGAAGCATTTTGCCCAATCACTTCACACACAAAGAGAGTTAGTTGTATTAGTAGTAGAGGAAGCAACCACAAAAGCTAAATTGATGCAAATTCAATCCTCTATCACTCCTCATTTGGAAATACTTCACAAGGAGCAAATGAATGCAGAGATAGTCCTCAAGAAAGACCCCAATCTTTCTACAACTGATGGACTTGTACACCTAACAGTAGAGATTGCCATCTAGCATAAGTCATTGGATGTTGCACTAGCAAATTGGGATGCAGCTCTGAAGGTACTCCTTGAAGTAAATAGTACATTTTTGGCCAAGTATGGCATTTCCTTATAAGACCTTTGACATAAGTGTCAAAAAGGGGGAGAATAAGTATGGAGTAAGTGTTAAGTAGAAATTAAGTATGGGGGAGTTAAGTACAGAATGAAATGGTAAGTATGATGAAAGGGGGAGATAGAGAATTTTTGACAAATTTTGATATAACATATTATTCAGGATGCAAAAACAGGACAGAAGTCACTGAGTGTACAAGGCATAATCAACTCACAGGGAGTCCTAAGGTATATTGTTATTTGTTTCTAAAATTTTTGAAGAAAATAAGAGGATGCATGAAATAATGCCAAGATCACAGGATCTTAATTAAGTTTTTTTTCCACTCATGTCAAAGGGGGAGTTTGTTGGTTTAAAGAATAATTTTGACAACTGAGTGTCAATACACTTAACCAATTTTCACTATACATGCCAAGCAAAGAGTAGGTGTCGAGTGATATCAAGTGCCGAGTTATTCAAGTGCCAAGTTATTCAAGTGCTGAGTAATATCAAGTGCCGAGTGATATCAAGTGCTAAGTTATTCAAGTGCCAAGTGATATTAAGTGCCAAGTTATTCAAGTGCCGAGTAACATAAGGTGCCGAGTGATACAGTTTTGTTTAGGTGCCGAGCTATCCAGGAAACAACATGTGCTGAGCATCAGTAATGCTTTAGGAGCCGAGTAACTCAAGATATCAACATAAGAGTTTTAAATTGCACAAACTATGATGTAAACCATTTTCGTAGCTGACATGAGGTAAATCTCAAAAGATCTAGAGATAAGAATGAATCTTTTACATTTTCTATGCAATCTGCATGCAGCCAATTGGAAAATTAGAAAGGCATGCAACCAATCAGCAAAAAGGGAAGTATTGAGTGGGAAATTGAGATTCAATGTGGATCATAGATCCATATCTAACCCTAAGTCTTCGAAGTCTTTTTAAGGAAGACAAATGATTCACTGTAATCATGATGAGAGAAGGAGAATAGTGTTAAAAGAAAAACATAATAGAATTCAGTGAAAGAAGACATAGAGAGTAAGAGCAGCAATTCAATATTTAGTTGATCAGAACAAAGCAAAGGAGAAGAACAGAAATCAAATATTAGAGGATCAAAATTAGAGAGATAGCCTGAAAAAGTGCCTACATTCAACAATCAAGGATTGCAAACTATCAGGTTTATAATACTTAATACTCTCTTACCATTGTATTAGAAAGGAAATCCTATGTAGATAGGTTGGCTTAATAGCTATTTGTAGATCCTTATCAAAAGGTGATTAAATCCTTTAATAGGGTGGCACTTCATGTTAAGTGTTTGTAAATCCTATAACCAGGTCACTATTGATACAGTGTAAAGCCTTTAACAAGATAGACCATCAGAAGTGGTTGAACAATATTACTACAGTGAATTTTGTGGGTATCATCCCCACCCCAGTTTTACCTTCTTATTTTTGGAGGGTTTCTGGGTTACCAAATTCTAGTGTTCTGTGTTGTTGATGCATGTTTTAGTTTCATATTTTTATGATGTATTTACATGCATACAATTTACTTTTAGATAAAAGTTTTATTGGATAAAGTGTAATACTTCTGATTCACCCCCCCTCCCCTTCTCATCAGTATTCTTTCCATATTTGAATATTCCAACATGTTCTAAGATAGAGTTTATAGAAGCATGTTCTGGTAAATTTTTTATATCTCTTAGTAGAATTGATATTCTAAGAATTAAGGTTAAAGATGTGCAAGAGACATGTTGATGATGATGTGGATAAGCTCTCTCTTCATGATATTATATGTATGAAAAGTTAGTCAAGTTACAAGGTGAAATATTAATATTATCACTAAGTGTAACATGTTCTTAATGAGGTCCTATAATAATTAATTGAGAAGGTGTAATAGCTAACTCAAGGAATTATTTTATAGATTTATTATAAAGGAAGGATATTTTCCTTTATCATGTATGAAATGGATGATTGTTATCAAGAAGAAAAAAGAGCAGAATGAAAAGATAAGAAAAGTTGAGTGAAGTTGGAGAGAACTTCATTGCCAAGGTTTTATTGTTAGATTTGAGGTTTGATATTTGGATCCAAGGTTCATGACCTAGCCTACAAGGTCTAGCAATGATTGGTCTAGTTGATAGGACAAAGGAAAGAGGTTAAAGCATAGTATAGACAATTATTTTGTAAGGAATAGTTGAGAGATCAGTTGGACAGTGAGTTTAGTAGCCTTGCCCCAGAAGTTGTTTGGATAGTGGGCCCTTCTACCTTTTACAACTCCTAATAGGTTGGCACAACATCTAACATAGTTAGAATATCCTAACAGGGATTCAAACTCTCCTAACAAGGACTCTTATGTACTAAATGTTTTTATAGAATCCTAACAATGTTCATCCTCTAACAAGGAATATATATATCATTATATCATTATGGGCATCATTCCCACCAAGGTTGTCCCTCTGATCAAGGGTTTCCCTAGTTAAAAAATTTGGTGTAATTATGTATGTGCATCTTTTTATAGTTTTTGTTTACTTTGATTGAATGATAAAGATTAATTAAGGATGATAATAGTTTTAATTGGATAACTAATTCACCCTCCCCCCCCCCCCCCCCTTAATTATCTTGGTGGACTATTGTTTCTAACACTAAGCATGTGAACCAATTTTGGTAAAGTGCACATGACATGGACACCACAAAAATACCAAAAAAAAGCCAAATTTGGGGTCCTCAATGAGTAATATTAGCCAATTGGGGAATATTAGTCACTAAAGTTATCCTTGGTTGAAATGGTTGGGCCACCCAACTCACTGATTTGGGTGTCAATAATTTCAAGAATTTGGCTTTCATTCTCTGGAGATTTTAGTACCCATTTCTACCTCATTTGTTTTCTAGTATTGTTATCTTTGGCTTTCTTTTCATCTTCAATTCTTCCTATGTTCATACAGTTCTTGGCAAGATGTCCAAGTTCTATACAAATAAAACATCTTTTTCTACTATCACATTTCCTCATGTGATGTTTTACATAGTTTTCTCTAATGTGTCCAAACTCACCACAACAGTGACATCTACACCAAGTGTTGTAATCCCATCCAAATATTACTTTCACAATTTGTTCTTCTATGTTCTAGTTCTTGGTTTTTCACTCTAAAGATTTGTGTCATTTTTTCTTGCAATTATGACAATTTCCTTCAAACATAGGCTTGTTTGTGCATTGACTTGCTCTATGTCCATACTTGTTGCAACTATAACACTTTCCATTGAATTTTTCTTTACCATTACTCCAACATTTTTTTGATGTATGACCTAACTTACCATAGTGATTACAAATAAGCCTTTTTTTTCTATTGAGCTCCTTGATGAGATGATTCACCTTCTTTTGTATATCCTAATCTATCTTTTCCTTTGTATCTATACTAACTTTTCTCATTGAATTGATTCATGCTTTCTTGAGATTTCATCATTCTTTAATTAGTTTTCTTTTCAATGCTAAGATTATTTTGTAGTCTTTCATTCTCTATCCTTAGAATGATAAGCTCTTTATTTGCATCATTGAGTTGATCAATAAAGTGTGCTTGTTGAAGGGATAGTTGTTGAATTTCATTGTCCTTCTCTTCTATCACTCATTTGACTTTGTCTTTTTCTTCCATGACTTCACATAATTTGACTGATTGGATTTCTTATTGAAATTATTTTCCAATAGATCTTTGATTTTTGCATGAGCTTCATCTGAATCTCTTTCTAGACATATGTCAATTCAATACTTCTTTTAGTGTAGAAATTGTCATCCATTTGTATTGCAAGATCTTTCCTTCTTTTCAATGATTGAGAGAGTTTCTCCTTTTCCTTCCTGAGTTGTCCAATAGCCAATTCTAGATCTCCAAATTTTCATTATCAATAGCCTTATCTAGCCTATATACCTCCATTGCCTTTGATCATACCTCAAGTTGTCAAACTTCCAATATGAGAACCAGTTGCTCTAATACCAATTGTTAGAAATATAAGGTATGCTAGGTTACTGAGAGGGAAGGGGTGAATTAGGAAACAATAGAATCTTTATCTTATTTCACCAATTAATCCTTCATATATTATTATGATCTAATTGCATTCATGAAATAATGAAAGAAATAAAATATTCATAACACTTTGACACAAGATATGGTAACCCAAAAACCTTCCCATTTGAAAGTAAAACTAGGTGGGGATGATACCCACAAGCTTTAGTACTACAATATAATTTTAACCTGTTAAGACTTACAATTGATCACTTCTGGTGGTTTTCACTATTAGGAGCAATAAGGACTATAAGGTCCACCTTGTTAGAGGATTACAAACATATGGTGCAGTATGAACTATGTTAAGATATTTAACAAAGGACTATTAAGTCTACCCTATTAAAGGATTTGACTGATGCACCTATTAGGATGAATTAGTTGTTGATCTCTAATCTACAACTTTGATTTACTAAGTGAGATTCCTTGTATTGCAATGATCACCTAGCTATGATAGATAAATATCTAATGTCCCTTATACTTCTTGTAGCCTTCTTTAATTCACACTCATACACTCGTTATTCTTCTTCTTATACATGTTTTAATATGATATAATTTATTACATATATACCAGTCCAAATAACTAATTGCTAGATTTAGCTATAATACCAAATTCATCATAGTTCACAAAGTTGGGCCAACTATTGTAACTCAAGTTTTGAAGAAAAACTCTATGATGTTTTGATACATGGAATAATTGTTAACGCGAAAAAAAAACTAGTGTTTTTTGAAGATTAGTTCATACTGATCACTCTTCAAGTAGCTTGAACTCAGTCAACACTGTGTGACTTAGTGAATACTAAGAAACTTGGTAGCTACTAAATCACTTGGTTGACACGGCATGACTCAATCAGCACTAGATTCATAGTGTTAACACTATGAGCTTGGTAGACATTTTAGAGCTTAGTTAACACCAAAGACTTCATTTTATCCACTGGATAGCTCAATAGACACTACTACACTTGGGATATACTATAAACTATCTCTAATGCTTGGTAGATGCTATGTAGTTTAGCATGAACTACAAATTGTCTATTTATCTCTATAGAAACTAAGACACTTGGTTAACATTGTTAAATGAATGATAAGCTTGGTAGCAACTATAGATCTCGATAGCAATGTAACCATTTCACTATGTGTTGAGTCACTGATAGACAAATTGACCTTAAATGTCAACAATAAGGACATCAAATACATGAGTGTAGTTCAAGAATGAATAATGTATCTACTACACCTAGATTTGAAGTATAATGTTACAATTGTCAAAAGTTTGGACATAGAGCATTAAATGCATATCTCAGACAAAAACCTACTAGACTAATCAAAAGTAGAACCATGAACCTAATAGTGTATGTGTCAAATGTCACAAGTTTAGACATCCAAAAAAATACTCTAGGACCCAAGTTCCAATAAAAAATCACAAAAAAATCAAGGGTAAAGCCAAAGTGGGCATTGAGAAAACAATAAAGGAGATTAAAAAACATATGGAATAAAAAGCCATAAGATGGAAAAACAGAAAAAATGGAGTTGAGATCGCCCAATCCAATGAATAAGGTGATCACATCATCTCAAACTAAGCAAGAAAGGTATGTATGGAACTGTATACCAAATGATACATCTTTTGGAAATGTAAAGAAGCCTAGGTGACTAAGAAGGGGGGGAGGGGGGGGGTATATCAAGGATCAATAAAACTTTAACTTCAATTCATCAATTAATCCTTCATAAACTAATATGATCTAATTGTACACATAAAAGACTAATAATAATAAAATATTCATAATAGTTGACACAATATTTGGTAACCCATAAACTTTCCAAATAGAAAGTAAAATTGGGGTTGGGATGATACCCACAAGCTTTAGTATTGCAGCATAAAGTTTTCCTATTAAGGCTTACAAATGATCACTTTTGTTGATCTACACTATTAGGAGAAATAAGGAGTGTTAGGCCCACCTTGTGAAATGATTTATACAATACAATGAAGTATGTACTCAGTTAGGAGATTCTGCATAAGAGTGTTAAGTCCACCTTGTTAGAGGATTAGATTGATTCACCTATTAGGATGAACCAATAGCTGATATCTACTCTACAACTTAGTTTGTTGAATGAGATTCCTTTGATGTAGAAATATCACCTTAATGTGATGGATGAGACTCTTCTTTTCCTTATATTGCTTGTAGCCTTTGAAATTGCATGTTCTTCATACTTCATACTCTTTGGGATATGACAAGATATCTCTCATATATACCATATTAAAAAATCTTTACTAAGTCAACTCAGTGTTGATACTCAGGTTCAAAAGTCCACTCGAATGATATATTAATACTTGGAAACACAATGAAATCAGAAAACTTGGGCACTCAGTTGACACTAGTGCACAGTCAATATTGATCACTTAGGAGTAGGTGTGAACTTGGTTAACATTGATAAATCAAAAAACATTGTAGCATTTGGTTGACACTATAATAACTTGGTTAGTATTGCATCTCGATCAACACTACATTCATTCTACAATGGACTAGTTGAAATAACTATGAAGATGATTCACAAGTTTACTAGATATCCTACATTGGACAAGAAGAAGACAATGAGAATTTTGATTTGGGTGGAATGGATGAGGGATGTCCATCAAAAACATTTCTAATCCATTTATCAAATTTTTAGTGAGATTTATTTCTCACAAATTCTATCAATCTAGCAAATTGAACAATGTGTCATGTATGGTAGTATATCAACCATAGAATATAGTCATGGAAGATCATGAATATGACCTCACCAAGTTGCAAAAACCACAATTAGAAGAAAATCTAATAACCATCAGGAAGGAAAATAACTCAATGTGTAAGTTTGGTTTACTTATCATGTGCATTTTATTTTACATTCAAAAATATTTTTTTCTATTGGAAAATTGTTCGAAAATAAGGGAAAACTATAATAAGATGAATCAATGAATTTATAACTCAATTGGGAAAGAGTTTTGATAATGCCATGGAAATTATTTTGAATAATTTAGACAAAGAATGAGAATGAGGATGGGGATACCAAAAGATCTATTAATGAAACATTATAATGATGTATGTTTCTTGGTAGACATAGACAACACATATGTGAATGCAATTAAGCTAAGGAATGCATGGCTAACAACATTTGACTAGGAGATTGAAAATGAGATTGTGAATACAAACATTATTGCATTACTAAAAGAATATATTTATAATGAAGTTGAACCTTTTGTGAAGTATGAAGAAGCTAATGCAAGAATCATGACATATATCAAAATAGCTTCCAATGAAAAGAAAAGGAAGAAAATGATTGAAGACCTAGAGGCAAAGCTAGACACCTAAGGCGTGGGAAAGGAACCATTGTAGTTAACACAAGGTCTTGGAGAAGATAAAGAAGAGGGTAGAGGTGATGAGGAAGAAGAAGAAGAATAAGTTAAGGGTAAATCCCTAGTATTTGTCACACCACCTAGAAAGAAGGATAAAATAATTACAAAGAAGCTAGTGACAAATCTCTCCTTTGCCACCTACTAGACCAAGGAGGAGGACAATAGCTAGTACCAAGCAGACTACAAAACAAAGAGTAGTGGAAACTATCGAATCCAATGGATCTAAACCAAAGAGAAGAAGATTAGTGAAAGAACCACCTACAAAGAGAATAAAATATATTGTTGAGGTATGTGCCAATCTAAGAAAATCTTTAGGCTTATCTAGTTTTAGATTTGTGAAATATGATACATTGGATAATACAGATAGAACAAAAGTTGAAGAGGTAATGATATATATGATGGAAAATGATAAGCTAGCTCCAAATGAAGTAGAGAAGAAGATGCCTAGAGATTTGTATGATAGGCTTGTGAGAAGGTAGTAATAGGAAGAAGATGAAGAGAAAAAAGATAAGAACTAAAACATTAGCCAAGATTATGCTTGACCTATCACAAGATCAAAAGGAAACATTTTTGGAGAGATATAGGAACATATTCATTCCTAAATTAAGAATTTTTTATGTTGTTTCAAAATAAGACTAATGTTGTAATTCAAAAGAAAGAGTTACTTTGGAAGAGTATTTTTGGTTTCACAACAAAAGAAAAAGACATGGAGATAGTTACTATTCTACATAATCAAAGCAATGAGATGGGTTCAGCTAGGTTGAGTCTGCAAGGCAGCATGTCACCAGTTCATACTGACACCATTAACACTTTAGAAAGGTCCTTAGATAAAGAGAAGGAGGAGCAAGAGGAAGAAGAAATAGACAAGAACACTAGTGTATTCATTCCTACTAAAGGTTAGGAAGGACCAAAAGTGTGTAGACCTCACATTGACTTAAATATGAAGGAAAATAAAGCAAGGCCGAGTGAAACTATTGTTGTCTCTAGCACTGATGGACAGACATGACCAAGTAGTGATATCCTTCACCATCTCCCAAAGAAGTGCCAAGTAGTAACACTCTACACCAAGAGAAAAGAAAGAAACAAAGAACCTCTCTCTAGATATTGAAGTTAGTCAAGATGATATTATTGAGGTGCTACAACTGGATTTGGAAAATTTCACTCTTGAGCAAACAATTTTGTTGCAAAGAAATTTTGGCAAAGGAGAAGAGATAGGAATAATTGAGGAGAGAATATCAACAAAGGAAAGTATTGCATGATGTTAAAGATATTTTTGTTGAAGCATTTGATATTCAAAATTTTGATAGGAAAGCCCTATCATTTCCTAGCTTATAAATATTGTTGAACAAATAAATCTTGGAGATATAATTTCCAATGAAAATTTCATGGATTGGTCTGCAAAGAAATTTGAATACAAGGTTTTCAATAAAGTTTCTATAGCAATCGTTGAGAAGAAAGTGCAACTATAGGAACATGTATAGAATACAACTGAACTAATTCAAAGAGTACAATATTTGTATACTATTTTATGTGATGTGCCAAGATTCATGATTGATATTTAGGCCAACATCTAGTAGATTCAAGATGACATGAAGAAAACAAGGAACATTCATTTGTAGCTAGTTGAATCTAGAACTCTACACTACAATAAGTTATTGGATGCTCAAGTCAAATTGGTCGAGCTTCAAGAAATTGATAGTAGCATGAAATCACATTTGATCTCTTCAAGAAAATTTCATACCTCACTTGAAGGTTATGTAGAGGGAGATCAAAATAGCCCAAGATCTTATGAATGAATATCATAATCTTTATGCGGCTGAAAATTTCATCAATTTGGCAGCTAGGCTATAGTTGCAAATCATACTTTGGAATCAACAAGAACCATTTGTAATCATGCACTTTCTATTATCACCTAAATTGGAAAACCCTTCATTGAAAAATATGGTTTGATTCCACCCATTCAACCTTAGGAGTAGCCATAAGTGAAGAAAAGGGGGGAATGTAATGATGATTACATATTTTGAATGGAAAAAAGAAGAAAAGAAGAAGAAAAGAGAGTTCAAAGTTCATTGCACAATCTAAATGTAGAATTCAATCAAAATATGACACTAAAACAATAAAACTACTTAGAGTCATGTGTAGATATTGTTCATTGTTTACTTGGCATAAGTCAAATTTTGTAGTTCTATTTTGACTATGTCATAGGCTTAGGGGGAGTTCTAATATTTGTAATGATGTAATCATGAAAAAGTGTTTTTGCCACAAATTTCAAAGGGGGAGATTGTTGGTCTCTCTAATTGGTTTTGTCTATTAGAGTAAAACACTTATTTATTAGGTAGAGTCAGATAGTCATCACTATGACTAAGCTACTCTATATAGGTGTTGATATTAAGGTCAATTTTTATATTAGTGACTCAATACTTAGTCAGTTGGTTACATTGCTACCAAGCTCTATAGTTGCTACCAAGCTTATCATTCATCCAATATGGTTAACCAAGTGTTTTAGTTGCTATTGAGCTACTAAGCTCTATAGTTGCTACCGAGATTATCATTCATCCTATAGTGTTAACTAAGTGTTTTGGTTGCTACTAAGCTTAACAGTCAAATTTTAATTCATGCTAAGCTACATGGTGTTTATTGAGAAGTTGAGACAATTTGTAGTATAGCCCAAGCATAGTAGTGTCTACCGAGCTATCTTGTAGAAGTTATGAAGACTCTAATGTTAACCAAGCTTTGTAGTGTTAACCAAGTTCTAAAATGTCTACCAAGATTGTAGTATTAACAAAGTAAATCTAATGTTGACTAAGTCATGTAGCATCAATTGAGTGATTTAGTAACTACCAAATTTCTCAGTGTTCATTGAGTCACATAGTGTGGATTGAGTTTTAGCTACTTGAAAGTGATTAGTATGGACTGAGCTTTAACTTCAACTAAGTGCCAAAGTATGTCAAGTATTGATAGTGTGTTTTTGAGTATTAAACATAATTAGTTTGTCACCTAAACCTAAGCCACAATATTTGGTCTGACTTTGTGAATTATGATGAAATTGGTATTGTAGCCGACTCTAGTAAGTAGTTATTTTGATTGATATATGTAACTCATTGTATTATATCCATGTGTGTAATGTAGAAGGAATATAAAGTATATGAGTGTGAATTGAAGAAGGCTACAAGAAGTGTTGGAAGCATGAATGTTGATGATACTTCGAAGGGGAATTATTGTAGAAATATGATTAGATCATTATCATGATGATATGTTACATTCATGACTACTTTTCATTGATGTCAACATAGTAGTTTTCTGCAGTATCTAACAAAAGAATAATAGTAAAGATCAAGTTGGTATAGATAGATTGTTGAGTATTTTTACTAGAAAGGTTAAAGGGAGACACTAATAAGTGTCTAGTAAATGTAGCTAACCTTGGGAGAAAAAGATATTAATTCTAGAAGAAGTTATGCAAGTTTTAGTGAAGATTGTTCTAAGATAGATTTTACAGAAGCATGTTTTAGTAAACTTGTTATATCTCTTAGAAGAATTTTTATTCTAAGAAGAAATATTATAGGTGTGTTGAAAACATATTGGAGATGTCATGGTTATGCTCGCTCATCATAATATCAAACATACAAAAAGTTATTCAAGTTACAAGGTGACAGATTAATGTTATCACTAAGTAAAATATGTTCTTAATGAGGTCCTAAAATAATTAATTGAAAATGTGTAATAGTTGACTAAAGAGAATTATTTTATAGATTCACTATAAAAAAAGGACATTTTCCTTTGTTATGTATGATTTACTACAAGAAGTATGAAGAGTAGAAAGAAAAGAAAAGAGATGAACACCAAGTAATTACAAAGATAATTAGAGAAGAGAGAAGTTGAAGAAAAATTTGTTTCCAAGGTTTTATTTTGAGATCAGAGGTTTGATATTTGGATCTGAGGTTTGTGACCCAATCTACAAGGTCTAACAGTGATTGGTCTAGTTGATAGGATAGAGAAAAGAGGATAAAGCACATTACACACAATTATTCTGCAAGGAATAGTTGAGAGATTAGTTGGACAATGAAGTTCAATGGTCTTGCCACAAATGCTATTTGGATAGTGAGTCCTTCTACCTTCTACATCTCCTAATAGAGTTCACACAACTCCTAATAGGGTTGGAATATTCTAACAAGGATTCAAAGTCTACTAACAGGGACTCTTATGTACTGAATGTGTTTATAGACTCCTAACAGGGTCCATCCTCTAACAAGGAATGTTGACAATTGGCTAATAGTGATATGTAATTATTGTCATTTATGGAAATATATGATGTACATGTTGATAGGAAACCTCAAAAATAAAGATACTTAGTGTTTGATAATCAAAAAATTGTCCAAGTATAGAATTTGGCTTACAACAATGTATTATTTTGTTTATAACATGTTATAGACATCATAGTATGACAAGTAAAGTTACATGGAGATAGTATACATGTTGGTGATGATGTGTATAACCTTAGAAGTTTGTACAAACTAGATGAAACAAATATAATCAAGTTTTGATGAAGTAGGATAGTGAGATTGAAGGGAAGAATTGTTTTGTTTGCAAAATAATTACTTGTACAATTAGGGCCAATATCCTAAATGTTTACTCTAACTTGGAAAACTAAATTGTGGTTGTAGCCAAACGAAAAATATTTTATGTAAAGGTATGGTATTTATGCAAATTAATTCTTGTGATAAGAAGGTGTACAATCTTGGTATATTGTGTAAGTGAAGTGCTATCTTGTAAGATTGTGAAGTAAGTGAACTTTTGTAAAAGCAATATATGCAAAGTTTTTTCTGGTGATCCAAGACAGAGTTGAAAGATCAAAAAAGGAAGACAAATAATTATAAATTACTTGTTTGAGTATTGAGCTCTTCTTGTAGTTGAAATTGCATGTTTGGGTAGTGGGATCTTCTTGCATACATTATACCAAAACTCCTAATAGGGTTGGAGTCTCCTAACAGAGACTCCTTATACTAAATTTTCTCATTGACTCCTAACAAGGTCCATCCTCTAACAAGGAACTTATATATTAGTATATTATCTAGTGGGTATCATCCCCACCAAGGTTTTCTCTTGTCTAGGGTTTCCCTAGTTAACCAAGTATGGTATTATGAGTTATCTTTGTGCATTGTTACTATTATTGTTTAGCATTACTTTATTTCTTTGTTATGCATGGTTTAAAGTAAGTAATAATTACCATTTGGTGACAAAAGTTTGTAGATTATTGATTTACCCTCCCACCCCGACCCCCATAATCCCTATTTTTAACAATTGGTATAAGAGCACAGTTACTTTGAAGAAGCTTAATAGCCTAAGTAAAATCCCTATGGATATGGAATAGTTGATGAAGAACCTTGAATAAGATCTTGAACAAATTGATCTCCTTACTAAATAAAGAGATAAGATGGAAAAATATGAAGACTCTAAAATATACGTTGGTCAATTGAAGGAAAAGATTGATCATCTAAAATCAAAGCCCAAATGTATTGAATCTGGAACTAGTGATGATGACTATCAAAGTTAAAGATAGAGCACAAGATCTTAAAGCATGAGTTGAAGATTAAAAATATAAATTTAACTTTGAGAAATGATCCTAGTAAAGTTGAATTTGATTTGAAGACTAAAAATATAGATCTGAGAACAAATTTGGCAAAGAAAATATCTAATTTTAAAACATTGAAAGAAGATCATGAAGAACTCCATAAGTAAAATAGTATTGTGAAAGGTGAATTAGCACAGTGCAAATAATAGCTTGAGAAGCTTTATTCTTACATAGAAAAACTTGATGATTCAGTGTATAATCAGAGACCTTATAACAAGACTCATCTTGGTTATATGACTAACATGTTTGCAAAGAAACCTGAGATTAGATCAGATCTAAAAGAAAAAGACAAATTTGATGATAAGATTGAATTTAGTCAATCTTATAAGAAACCTAAAGAAGTTGAGAAAAACAAAGACAATGAAATCTTTGATGAACCAAAGAATGTGGAGACTCCCAAAGAAACTAGGTATGATTTTAGAGGTACATGCTTTTTAAGTAATGAAATAGGTCATATGAAAAGAGATTGTATTAATAATTCATTTAATCATGTTAAGGACTTTTATTGTCATAATTGTCATAGTATGGATCATAATGAAATTGATCGTAGGAAATCTAAGTATGATAATGATAGAAGAAATAGTAGAATGTCTAGAATTACTAACCCGATAGATAAAAGAAGATCTAATGAAAAGACATTGACAGAAAGAAGATCTTATGAAGATAGAAGATAGATCATGTGTTATAAGTGTAACAACTTAGGACACATTGCTCAAAATTGTCATGCACCTGATGATTATCAAAATCCTAAAAGTGGAGCACCTGTATATCAATTATGAAAAAACTTCAAACACACAATGAAGTATTACAGAATGGATAGAAACTTTGGAGATAGAAGGAACAATGGAAGAAACTTCAAAAATAGAAAGAATGATAGAAGGAACTAGGAAAAGAACTCTAGAACTAGCAATAATAATGAAGAACAAAGAAACATTGTGAGTGAACTTTGAGAAGAACTTAATGAAGCATTTGTGAAAGGAACAAATATCTCAAAAGAAAAGTTAGATGATGACGATACATGAAGATTGGAGTTAGTTGTTGAGTTTGATTCAATTAAGTTGAATTGAGCTTGTTCAATGAAGAGCATTCAAAAGTGACTTGTTAGAGTGATTTCAAAAAAAATCCTATTTTCAAAAGGAAGTATTTTATCATTTTTCCACAAATTTATTCAGTAAAAGATATTTTTTGATAAAGAATCATGGATTTTTTGTAGTACATAGTGTTGAGAATGAGGATAGACCCAAATTTAAGATAGTTTACATAAAATATAATGAAGGAAACCATAACTTTGCATTGTTTATCAATCTAAATAATGTAGTTTAACTTGAGGATGTAGAAAGTTATTTGAATTGCAAGTTTGAATCGATTGGTAGTGAATATATGAACAAAGATATGGAGTTGGTCTTTAACCACAACATGATAGTGAATCCTAGATTTAAACATTTAAGGGAATTAGACTTGTTTAAGTATCATTTCTACTATGAATTATATACTGATGAATGGACTCAAATTATACTGAATAGGATACATGATGGAAAACTGTGGATGCAGCATAATGTTGTAGACATTTCTGCCAACCTTATACATGAGGCAACTAGTCTTAGCAAACAAGACAATGTACCCATAGGTGAGAAGATGGTTAAGAAGAAAGTAGAAAGTTATACTAAGGTAGTATACAATGGGAAGGCTATGGTAATCAGCTCCATCAAGTAGGATGATGTGAGGTTTCTTAGTAGAATTATTGCTTATTTAGTTTGTGCAAGTTCTAAGATAGATAAACTTTCAACAGGATTTATTTATGCATCTTCTAAGATATGTGTTGAGAAAGAGAAAGTAAATCTAAGTGAAATACTAAAGACTCTTGGAAAACCTTGAAAAGATCAAGAGGACAAAGAATGGTGTATTTAGATTCCAATCATTGATAAATCACATATTCTTTCATGTGCTAAAGAGATTTCCCTACTTGTTAGTAACAAATGTAATGAGTAGTGATAGCTGCATTATGGAGAAGATTTTAGAGGTATGCATAAGGTATCCTTAAGACAAGATATTATACAATGGAAAAATAAATAATGAAAGAATTCTAAAATGAGATGAAATAGAGATTTAGGATTTCACCAAAAATTGTGGATAGATTCAAGGAGGACATATGTATTTTGGTTGATACAAATCACACTTAAATTTAAGTAGTGGAACCTTGGGAAACATTCTTAGATCCTTTGAGCTATGAGTTGAGTGATGATGTTGTAGTTGGCTACAATTATTTGTTGTTGAATTTAGAGAAAGATAAAGCTAAATATAGATTTGGAACATATGATGAGATCGCACAACATGCTCATCAAGAAACCTTGGAGAAGGCATCTCACAAGAATGTTGAATCAATAATGAAGATGGCACTATCAGAGACCAAAATGATAGAGTGCGAGTCTGAGGCCATAAGATAGACAATGAAGCAAGGTGTATTAAATATACAACCCTTGTTAGTATTAGTTTCTAAGCCATCTTTAGGATAGAGCATTCCATATGCGACAGTGTCCAATGTTCAGCCTAGTGAGTAGAAAAGAAAATCAGAGAGATTAGTGGAAGCAGTATCTTCAATGACTAAGAGATTTAAATAGATGGCTACTAGACTTCGTAAGATGTAGAAAAAATTGTTGAAAATTGAGTCAATTGATGAAGAAGATGAGGAATAGGAAACCAAACAAGCTGAAAAGGTAACTCCACCTAAGCAAGTAACATGCAAAGCTTGAAAACCATGGAAGTTGAAGATTAAAAAGATTAACACATCAATTACCAATGAGTGAAACTTTGTTTAGATGAAAAATTTTTATGATCTATATAATAATTTTGAGAAGGATCAAATTGATATATCTACTATGAGACATATCATTGAAAAAATCTAAGTATGAAGGATATCAAAGGAGTAGTGAACTAGAAAGTCTATGAGAGACTCATAGAGAAGAAGACTCCAGCAAGAGAAGAAGACCTTGAACTTCATAAGTTTATGCTAAGGACCATTTGTAAGACTAATATTGAAGATGAAATTAAGAGATTGTTGAATAACCCCGCACCATACTTGAGGAATAAGTTGAGACCATTCTTATTTATTGTTGGTGATAAGGATAAATTGAGAAAGGAGACTACAACAGTTATCAATAAAATATTGTTAGAGTCACAAGTAGCATCTCCTCCAGCTCCTAGAACCTTGAAAGTATCAATAAGTGGTGAGACTATGAAGATTTATCAAACTTCTAATTCCTACCCCAAATCTCTATGTCGAGCCCCAATGTTGCTCTTAACATTGATGATACCAATCTATTTGGTGGTTCTGAACCAAATGTACTAAATATTGAAGATATTGAAGAAAAGTTGAAAAAAATTGAGGAAGAAAAGAGGCTACTAGAAGTTGAAAGGAGAAGATAGAGGAAGCCAAGCATAAATTGCTTGAGGAAAACAAGAAAAGAAAGGAAGATGAAGAAAATAGAAGAATTGTAGAAGAAGAAAGGAAAAGGAAAACTAAGGAAGAATAAAAGAAAATATTGGAAGAGAAAAGAGAAAGATAGGAAAAGGAAAAGATAGAAGAGCAAGAGAGAAGAGCACAAGAAGAAGCAAAGAAATAGAAGGAGGATGAGATTAAACCATCTAGTTCATCTACTCTGCTCTCTCTTGCAAGTTTGGCTACCGACGATGATGATTGAATAGATCTAATCTCATCCCTATCCAATATCATATAGAAGAATAAAATGGTGAAAATTTTGTAGAGCTCATTAATGCAAGTGACAGATAGATTATGCATCACTTTCACAGTTCAGCATACTGAGTTAGATCCCAAACAAAGAGGACAAGTAGTGCTAAATTCTTCTAATGAAGAATTTACTATTTTTTTGAATGTTGTAGAGGTGAAGGCTCAAATTTCCCATGATGCTAACCTATTTAGAACCATCTTCCAAAATATCAAGAATGACTTAGCACTACTAAATTTGAGCTCAAATTTTGACCAATTTTGGTCAAAATTTCCACCTAGGTTGGTCAAAATTTCCACCTAGATGTTTGCCAAAGTTTTTCTCATCAAAATTTTGATCAAAAAATTTGTCAATTTTTTTAAATTTTTGGTGGTCCTAATTTTTCAATGCTGGTCAAAATTTCAACCAATCCATTCATTGAAATTTTTTTGATTGGTCAAAATTTCAATCAATCTATTTGTCAATTATTTTTTGATTGGTGGAAATTTTGACCAATGCTTGGTAGAAAACTAACAAGCATTAGTCAAAATTTCCACCAATGTTTGGTGAAATTTTTTTAGCATAGGTGGAAATTTCCACCAATGGTTGGTTGAAAATTTTTTAATTGGTGGAAATTTTGATGAATGCTTGGTAGAAAACTAACAAGCATTGGTCAAAATTTCCACCAATGTTTGGTTGAATTTTTTTTTTTATGTTGTATCAAGAAATTGATTCTTATCCAAGCCATTTAATTTGAAACCTTTTAAATCTTTGTAAAGATAAAGTTGGAGCAGGAAATAAATTCTTTTCAAAGGTGTCTTCTGATTGTAAAGCATCCATTCCATTATTTGTTCAACAAACAAGACATATCTAGTTCAACGAATAATGGAATGGATGATTTACAATTAGAGGACACCTTTGAGAAGAAAAAATTTCCTACTCCAACTTTACCTTTGTAGAGATTTAAATGGTTGCAAACTAAATGGCTTGGATAAGAAACAATTGCTTGATACAACATGCAACAAATGGACATTTATGCATAGGGCACCATCAACTATGTGATTGATGCAAATGCAACCAAAATTTTTGGGGTCAAAGCCACCAATTAATATAAGGTTTCTAATCTCCACAAGGTTAACATTTTGGTTGTAAGGGTTGTGGAGAGGGCACTTCTTCATTGTCTACTTCATCACTGATTAACTTGCACCATAGATCGACAGTCTTCATATTTGTTGTGGGCTCCTATCCCCTATCTGAGTGTTGATGTAGAAGCCAAAGCAAAAAAAATAAGTGAAAGCAAGTTGAAGAAGGTTTCTAATCTCAACTTGGTCAACATTGTTTATTTAAGGGCTATGGACTGGGCAATTCTTCAATGTCCAAATAGGGGTAGCATTGCATCCTCTTTAACTATTACATGTCTAGCCCTAGGAGGAAATAGGTTGTTGGTTACTTCTTCTGGCCTTTCACTTTCTTCTTTGTAGGTTTTTCTTAAACACAACTCTACATCCATCCCCAATTTCAAGTGATTTGGCAATGCATCTATTTGCTGTAGAAAATAATACCCATTTCTTGTTTTAGTTTCTGATAGGTCTTGCTCAACTCTTTCATTTAGAGAGAAGGTTTTCATCATGGAAATAGCATATTAAACATCTCAAGGAAAAACTGAAGATGAAAATGAGTACAAGTATACGGTTGACTTACCTCAGATAAGCTTCACCCACAAAGCCAATTCAATAGCACATGAACTAGAAATATAGAAGTTGTGGGATAAGAAATAGATATTAAATAGGGTTGCAAATAAGAACATAGGGAATATTTTTACTCTTCATGATGGTCCCCCTTATGCCAATGGAAATTTTCATATTGGGCATGTGTTGAACAAGATATTTAAAGATTTTATCAACAAATATAAGTTGCTTGAAGGGTATAAGGTGCACCATGTGCCTAGTCCCCCTATTTGACACTTGCTCCAAAGTATATATGAAGATGCACATATTGAAGTATTTGGGAAAACAAATTTTGAGGGCCACATTTATAGAGGCCAAAAGCTAGTTCATTGGAGTCCCTCATCTAGCATGGCTTTAGCTAAGGCTGAGTTGGAGTATCTAGAGGGACACATATCAAGAAGTGTTTATGTTATTTTCAAAGTGGTTAACATAGCAAACACAACTCCTAATATTCTCAAAGGACTTCTACCTAGTTTGGTTTGGCTATCTAGACTACAACCTTATGGACAATTCCTACAAATTGTAATGTCCCCTTTTATATTTCTTGAACACCACATGAGCTATTGCAATATTATAGCTTATTCTATTGATTTATGAATGGTGAACAATGAAGGTGGGATATTTAGTTTGAGCTACATATAGACACAGAATTGGGGATTTAGCAAAGTAGTTGAAATTTATTACTATACTACTAAAGTTGCCACTGCCAATAGGATTTTCTATACCAGCCCACATATTTGCAGCATAGAGATCAACATACAAAAACTTGCAATCACAAAATTGAAAATTATCAAATGAGTTTACTTATCATTTAAGAAAGTGTAACAAGAGGAAAGAACACTAATACCCATGATGGAAGACTCGATTATTGTTCCCTATGAATTATTTCTTCAGAATAACAGTATAAAGTTAGTTTTTTGAGTTCTTTGGAATGACAATTTTTAGTTCTAATTTTATAAGTAAGATTCTTCACCTTCACCCATCATCAGAGAGAAAATTGATCCATTGATTCAACTACCAAGAGTTGCATGTTTCTTAAGATGTGAAAAGCTAAGAGCAAGTATAGAGTGGTGTTTTTTTGAAGCACGGTGATAGTAAAATACTACATAGCTTCATACCTTCCATAAATGCACACATCTTGGTTTTATCTAGAAAGATAGCCATCGATTATAGAGGTAGATCCTTCATATTGATTAATGCTATTATGATCATAACCCATTATTGGAAGAATGGGCTATATAGAAGTTGCACTTGTGTTTCCTCCTAGGAATGAAGGAGGAATGTAGAGATTAGATCCTTCATAGACATTCCAACCATAGTTCCCACCTTCTATTATCAAATTCACCTCCTCATATACTTCTTGCAAATGCATATAATTCAATGTTAGAATCAAAGACATTAAGGTCCTAAGATTTCCAAATAATCTCAGTAAAGAATGTATAATTTATTAATATAATTTTTCTCATCCTAAAGAAATATGTAATAATCCAATTCATATACACAATCTTTCTAATCTAAATTTTCATTAAACTTTTATGAGTGTTTCACACAATTTTGATATAGCTTTAGAATGATCTTTTTGAGGCCTTCATCAAGTTCATTATACATCCCCTAAAGCTTACTATTTAAGACTAATGTCTTGGAATTTCTCCATAGTATAGAGATCCATTCCCATTCCCAAAAGCCACACTACATGTACAATATGAAAACTTTGGCCAAAACATAGTCTATGAAAATCTTGCCCCTAAATTCCCCAAAATTTGAAATATTGGATAACAACTAGTTAACAACTCTACATTCTAACTTCTGTTTTTCCTACATAAACATTAGACCAATTTTTGTCCCATGCTTCCCCATTTACCACTTCCCATAGATGTTTACCTCCTGAAATGTAAATCTATATGCTTCCATTTCATGGGTTCCCTTATATCCAATTTTCTCATTCAAATTTTTAATTATGTATCTTCTTATAATAAACTTACACAATTGGTTTGTTCTTCTGATCACTAACAATTCCATTTAAAATGAGAACCAAAAAGATTTTGCTTCTACAATTTTGCTTTTGCGACAAGGCAATGATAGCTTCCTGAGAAAAAATATTGAAATTTCTTTAACTGAGTTTGAAATGCATTTGAAAACATCATATGGTAATAAGGCTTATTAAACCTTGAGATATTTCTTGTATTTATGGCACCCTGATTTTCTCCAATGAAGGCACTATACAATATCTAGGACCAACATAATGCTCTTCTATCTATTGTCTATTACTCCATTTGTGTTTCACTGTGATACTTCTTTGTGCCATTTTCATTCATCTAATACAAATAATTTAATATTGCTTTCTGGAGCTGGCTACTCATACCTTTCCACACAATCAAACGAGATTTTTATTCATTATTTTAAATTTACATGAATGCCTTGGATAGCATACAGTTAAGAGGTTGCATTTAATTTATCTATAGGAAATATCACAGACTTCTTGAGTTGAGACAGGAAGCATGCATTGGTTGAAAACTTTTATTGCTTGCCAGTGTTGGCATAAAAGTGAAGTCACTATTTCCAATCAATAGACCAATTCTTCACAGTAACAAAAGCTATCAAATAAATATTTATGATAACTTCCAGTTTAGAATATTTTTAGTAGACTCCTTTATTTTTCCTAAATTGGAATTATTAAACACATAGGTTCAAATCATAATAATTAAAAAAGGAAAAGATAAGTTTATAGCACTTGACCAATGTTTGCACAAAAAAAATAAGTTGCATTCAATGTATCAAAGCTACATCACCAAGGATTTCTCAAACCTATGGCCCAAATCTCTGGCTACTAGTTATCATCTTGAACATATGGGTTGTTATATGGAATAGAATAATTCCCCCAAAGGTTAGTTGCATGTATTTCTTCTACACCTTTAAGTTCAAAGAATCAATAGAAAAATAGATGAAGTTAGGTACACCATACAGCCATGCATCAAAGACTTGAATAAAAAAATGTTCACTTGCACATTCCATGTGGGAGATCAAACTCTTAGCAATTTCATTTTCAGTTTCAGAGCCTTGAACAAGACAAATAATTTCAAATATTTCAAATAAATGAGCATATAAATCATTGCTAGATGTTGCTATAAAAGGTGATACTGATCTTTTAAGATCTTTTTGACATATTCAAAACCATTTCCAATGCATAAATTGGTGCTTATAAGGAGGCATAGTCTTTTTGTCAACTATGTATCATGCATACTGAGGTTCCAAATAACACTTTTTAAATATCTGGTACCAATAATAAAAATGAAGACTAATCTCTAACCTATGGAATTCACTAATTTCATCAGTGATAACAATAATTATTGCATTGGCATGGCCCACTAAAGAATTTTTCAAGTACTATTCACATGTGATATTGTCTATGTTCCTTTATTATAGGCATTAGCAAAGAATATGCATTCTAAGTACACACACACTAGAGATGGATGTATTTCCTTAACTTGTTCAAAGTATTACCTTCAGTAGTATAGATGCAAGGAAATATTTTCAATTTGATATTTCCATTTCAATATATAAGGATTATTTGCAACCAAGAATATTCACATTCATAAGGCCCAGCTCCTAGTAGAATTTCTAAAATTCAAAACACAACTATAAACTCTGGAATTCAGACAAGGGAAAAAATAAGAATTCATAACTAGGTATTAATATTAGAACTTGAAGAAATGTTGGAAATACAAGGCTAACTTTGTATAGTAGATTTTGTAGTTTAAGAAAAGCAATGCTCCACATCCTACGTTTTCAATATAGAAACTGCTTACAAGGTGAAGGTGGCAAGAGTCCTCAAAAGTGGCAAAATTTATAATGAGAATGTAAAAAATGCATTTTTTGTAACAAACAAGACTAATAATTTCATTTTTGTACATGGATATCGATTATCCAAATTCATGGTAACAGAAATGAATAAGCATTCAAAACTTTGAATGTTTCCTTAACACATTAGAAGAAATTAGAAGTTTTCATAGGATGTTCATTAAATGGTTTTTGAATATGAGATATTGATTAGAATACTTAAAATTTCTCTTTCTATTTGAATGGTATAGCTTATTATCCTATTCATTTCACAAGGATACATATTCAGCCTCTCTCTATGGTATAGAGGAATCAATTTGTAATGTCCCCATTTTTTGGTTCTCTTTTAGTGCAACTAGTGTTGGCTTTTTGGGTTGATGTCAGTAGGATTAGAGGGGTATTTCAATAATACCAATGTGGTCAAATGGATTGATGTAGATGAATGAGGTTTTTTGGAGTGATTTCAAACTACTTATCCAAGGCTTACCATTTTTAGTATGTGTTAGTTTTGACATTGGTTGATCAGTCCAAAGGTTTGGATGATTGACCATTTTTAGTAGTTACTGTTCCTAGTAATAGTGACATTTTAAATTTCACCCCATGTGATTTTACATCACATGAACATCCTCTTTAGCTTAATTAATTACAAACCTTAAACCTTACTCAAAATTTTCAAAACATCCTTGCCACTTACCATGCCTAGTTCCTCAATTGTTAGGTGTGGATTGCACTCTAACACATGTGAGCCATGGAGACATCTACATGCCATTCTAGCATCCTATGAATAGCTGCAACCAAAGCTTATCATTGGGATGTTACACGTTCTGATTTTGGCAGTGTAATGCCTCTTTGGGCTTGCATTGACATCAAGACAGCTGCTAGTCCCTTAAAAATTCCCTTTTTACCCCATTTTCACTATCTGGTCAATCTCTCTCACATTCTACAAAATCTCTTGGCATTCTACTTGGATTTTCTACACATTTGTGGACATTCTACACACTTAATAGACCACCATTGTATTCCATCCTTTCACAGTTCAACTATTTCACCACTTTACACTATTGTTCAACAAAGTTTCGATTAACTTAGAGGTCTCCACCATTCCTCATTCTAGAAAGTAATGCTACTTCTAGTCTAGAATTGAGGGTAACTCTCTAGGTTGTGTTCTTTATCTATGGATAAAATGAACTAATGAATTAATATGCAAGTGTGGGTGTAATATGCAATTAATGCAAAAAGTGTATAATGAGCAATGCAATGACAATGAATTATGTAATCGAGATGGGAATAGCATATACATATTTACAACTATAATTTCAACCCCTTAGATTGATTACTCGCTTACAATTGATAAGGAAATTGAACATCAAAGAGTTGAGACCCATTTCTTGATCTTTTCTACATATAGAGGTAAAAGGAGACCCACACTTGCAATTTATGGAATCCCTGGTCTCAACTTAGATTGGGTACAAAACTATCACAAGTTTTGTAAAAATAAAATGACTCGTTACACCAATGCACAATGCATACCATGTTACACTGGCCAATGACATCTTCATAACAGTTTAGTTTCAACAAACATGCAGCCATGTTGAGATGGCATGGATTCTTAATAGCATTTTCCATTTCCTTATATTTTACAAATAACTGGAACATAAAATCATCTCCCATGTACACCAGGATCTACACAAAACCACATCTTGGAAAAGTCTACTAGGTAGGAAAACTACCGGAACCTAGGTAATTTGGAATATAGTAAATAGAAGAATCAACAAAGGAATAGATATGTCACCATTTCATATTGCTGCATCACCTCTACTAGTTTTTCCTCTTTAAAAAATTCATTACCCTTTATACATCTCATATCAACTACTTTAATCTATTCCTCTACTGTCATGTCACTCCGCGCCTTACCCTTAAAAATTTATAATAAATGAAAAGAAAATTATAATTTACGAATTGTAATGTAACTACATGACAAGATAATTGGTTTTGCAACTGTAGGTTACCAAGATTGCTGGAATAAGTATTCAGTCTAATTTTCACTTGTTGAGGGAGAAGACTAGTAGGAATTTGACCTAGGTCTATTGTGCAGCAAGCACTCAAAATTAACACTAGACAAAGTCTGCTTGTCATCTTACAAAAAGACATTAAGATTTAAGAATTATACAAAAACCAATGGACCATCTATGTTGGAGGTGTGGAAATGCATTGTGAAAATTTTCTATCAATTCAATGGTCAATCAATAAAAAACATGAAAGAGTGCCAACAATGTAATGAAACTATCAATTTTGATATTACCATCAATAAGAAGGTGCACATAAAGATTGTACATAAGTGGAAATAACACATTATGATATGCAATGTATGTTGAAGATTCATGAAGTTAAGCGTGCTTTCTATGGTCTACTTCTAAATTGATTTCAGATGTAACATGACAAACCCAATCAACGTCCAAATAGAATTGAACAAGCTTACAAACATGAAGATCTACTAATTCCCAATACTACCTTAAATGATTTGATGGATATTTGAATGAGGCCCATAACTAACACCAAAATGCTAAGTGAATCATCCACATTTGGATAAGATACATGTAAACTATTTTGGTCTTGTACTTCCCCCTTTAATAGAATCCTAGTATCAAGAAAACCAAATATGCTTAATAGAAGCATGTTTGAGCATCATAGCATGTCTAGATAATTTACCTAAATAGATAAGGAACAATATAAATGATTGTATACTAGAAGTGAAGCAATAGATGCTAGAGAAAAATGAACAGTTATACAAAAAGATAACATACATACAAACAATAGATATATTGTCCCACATGTAAATATACTCATTTGATGCATGGATACTAAAATGACAAGGCAATCAAGAAAGAATTATTTAAGCAATTTTGTTTGGGCCATTTACAGGTGCAAAAAGAGAAAACCAAAATAATAGCTTAATGAATAAAACATGGTGGTATAACCTAATTAATAAAAAACAATGTCCTAAAATTCTAGTTGAGAAATCAAATGCAAGTCTTAAATGAATTCTAGATCATCCAAATGCCTTATTGAGGTAGATTTTTCAATAAATGATAGATATCAACCCATCAGATATGTTTTTACTTTCTAACTCACAATCTTTCTTTATCAATAAATTGGCATGATCCCACATAAATGTGGGCCTAAAATTGAAGGATATCCATCAATTCCCACATTTTGAACCAAAAATGGCAGTCATTCTAGCATAACATGAGGGAGAAAAATGTGGGGGTCTATTTCCATTGGTGAAAACTAAGTCCATTTTATGTAGATCTAGGATTTTTAAGTTCTCTTTTGGTCTTTTGATTTTGATCTTGCTACTTATCCCAAACCTCACTCCTCATAGATGGATCTTTTAAAGAGTGATAAGTGAGAAATATTAGCCAATATGAATTTTAATTTGTGATATGTAGTGTCAGAGGTGATTTTCTTACATTGATTAGGACTACAGACCAGCACCTTAATATATCCTTATGACTTTCATCAATCACATACATGGTAATATGATTAAGACTAAAGAAAATTGAACAAATTGTATTAAGGGTAATATGGTATACAAAGGAAAATAATTGCATCAATCTAAACCAGAATGTGTGCTCTTGGTGTCTTTTACTCTTCTATGCTGGTAATGGTGCACTTTGAAATTTAGTGGTGAGGAAAAGTGGTTCCCTTACATTCTTTAGGTTTCATTTTAGTCCTTTAATGAGGCTTCTTTTAGCCTCTCTATCTTCTACAATTTTTGATCTCCATCCAGAAAAAACTCATTTAATTAATTAGAAAACTAGAAACAACCTTAAGCCCTTGTTTGTTTCCTTTCAAAACATTATTCAAATAGCATAATCAAACCTCATCTTCTAGCCTGTTGATAAGGAAAAGTAACAAAAATTACCAATAGTAAAACCTTTTGATTCACAAGCAAGCATAATATCTTAGAAACCAATTTCTAATAGTAACTCACAATGAAAGTGCTAATTCAATCCATATCACAAAAAGCCTTTTTTAACAAGAATAAAAGAGATTATTTCCTAAGAATAAAAGGCTCTGTGTATGTAGTTTCAAATTTTTCATGCATACATTCAAGTTTCCAATCAATCTCCTATATTCAGAAAAAATATTTCTGAAATGTAGGGATAGAAGCAAGTGCAACATGACAAACAAATTATTTAATATTGGATTTGATTTGTATCGCATATAATGATGAATACTTTTTGAAAGGAGAGTGAAAAAATATTGTGATATTGCTACCATGTTTCAACTATGTAGTTTTTAAGTCAAATTTGACCTAGGCTTCATGCATTGTGTGTGGTTCACAAGAACCCATCTATCATGAGAATGAATGGAAGACTTGGCACTCATGGAAGATTGAATATGTCATATTGGAGTTAAGTAACATAAAAAGAGATTACAATTTACTCAAATTTTAGCCAAGTCTTGCCTTATAGACATATCAGATGTTATTGTAACAATCTGAAGGAAGCACTAAACAATAAAAATTTCAATAACCATGATTTTAGTAGGGGACTTACCATCACAATTTATGGCCATACAATTTGGTAAATATATCCTCACCCTTGAATCAATGTGTTTTAAAATAGAAAAGTAACAAATTTGAATAAATAATAAGCAATCCTATAAACTTCTTTCTATGCATTATAGTACATAACAGTTTTAACGATACAATTTATTTCTGCCATTCGCTGCCAAGAAAAGATGATTTTATCAAATGAAAAGTTTGTAGAGAATTGTGAGTTTTTTCAAAAATATAAATGGTCAATTAAAAATGGATGGAATTAAATATGAAGAGGTCAAATGACTTCATTTTGTCATTTCTATATTCTTTGTAGTTAGTGTTCTTTGGACAGATCTTATGAGTATCAGGTTCTCTACTTCTAGTTATTTCTATGATTCACAACTAAGACAAGATGATTTTATCGAATTGAAAGTTTATAGAGAATTGTGAGTTTTTGAAAAAAAACTAAATAGCCAAAGAAACATGGATGGAAGTAAATACAAAAAGGTCAGGTGACTTCATTTTGTCATTTCTATATTTTTGCAATTTGTGTTCTTTGCTTCTTTTCCAACTCTTATTCAACATTCTATAAGGCATTTTGTTTTGCTGATCATAATAAAAGGAGTCAAAAAGTGAGGTTGCTAATACTACCACAAACTGAATTTGTCAAGACATCTGTATTGAACTGAATAACAACACATTTTAGAAACAAAATTATGGAACAACCTAGGAGAGGTGCAGATAGTGGTGTGGTGCTTGAGAAAAAAACTTGAACAAGAGTCTAGAATTTAAACCTTCTTGGTAGTCTTGGATACATTGTACTACCACCATTGAGAAAAATGTGCTAATATAACTACAAGTGTGTCAAGAATTTTCTTGTAGTTTTCCTTATGAAAATAAAGAAGCATTCTCATTTACATTTGCACCATATTTTCTCTTCATGTTTTATACAAAATAAATTGAAGAGTATACCCAACTAAGATTTGATGTCATTATCAATTTATTGTTTTTTATGCTTGTTCTACATGCCTCATTCTTGTACTTCAAAAAAATTGGATAATAAAAGGTGTCCACCATATGTAGATTACATGTATTGTCCAAATCTGGCACAAATATGAATTTCATTCTAAGCTAATATGGAAAATAGAAAATTGCCCATTCAAAATTAAAAACTAGGAGAGTATTACTATATGCCAAATAGGTCAACAAGAAATATAGAGAACAACATTAATGTTAATGAGAATCACTGAAAACCAAAACAAATGTACAAGGAATGATGGTATGGTTATTTGAAAGTTTAAAAGAAAATATTTCTTTTAGGTAGTTACTACTCCTATAAATATATTGAGGTCCAGAAGAACATGTAATTATGATGAAGAAAAGACTCAATTAGGCTTAACAAAATCCTTTTATTTGGAGTATGCAATTTCTTATAGGAGAAACTAGTGATGGATCTTACAATTTTGATATCAGAATCTAATTGCTATTCTATTTTCACATATTCTCCAAAAAAGTATCTTAGAGGTTGATTGAGAAAGAACATGAAACCGGTTCAATGCCATTTTTTAGCACCTTTCTGCCTAGTAAACTTCATAGCTAACTTCCCCCACATCTTATATCAATTTGAATAAAATAGATTCTAGGAAACAAAATGAGAGCTAACTATGTAGAGCTCTTAGAACCTTTTGAAACATTTAATAGAGCTCTTTAGAACTTTTTTATATCACTATATTTATTAGCATGTTAATAGCAAGTTAAATGCATGCAATGGAAGAGGCATTTCAAGGACTATTAGAATATAAAGTGTGTATCACTAAAAAGATATATGAAGTTGAACTACTTACCATCAAATAGTTATCAATTTCCAAACTTTGGATGCACTAAAACACCAAGTTAGCCAATCCATCTCCCTCAATGTCTATTAGCTCCTACAAATAACATAGAACACAAATACAAAACTGATGGCTAACAAATGGCCATACTAAGTTGAAAACCTAAAGCTTTAGGAGTCCAAACAAATAAGAAGAACAAAGAATTAGCCATTGTGAGGTAGCAAGAGAAACATGGACCTATAATGTTCATCATGCCAATGGAAATCATCTCCTTATTACCATCAATATGGTTGTTCTTAATGAGCCCAAAAAATCTACCAATTGCTATTTCGTCCTATTTTTTATGTCACCTAGATCAGCCTAAATGAATAATTAATTGTACATAAATATAATAAGAGAGGAGAAATGGTTACACTAAGTAAAAAAAGCCCACTTATAAGTCCTATTGTTACTATAGTCTTCAAATATTTTCCATCAAAGATAAAATCATTGATAATCACTGGATTTAACCCACTTTTTAAATGATCAACCTACTTAAGCTAGATAAAAACATTAGATGTGGCCCAACACATCAAAACTATGTTGTCAATATTTAACTAGAAATGGCATATTAGTATTGTCACAAAAATTAGGGTGGTTGTTGCATCAAAAGATTGATGCTTGGTAATAGATTCCTTAGACATGAGTTCTCCTCTTAAATGACCAAAAAAGATGGAAGCATTGTTCTTAATAACCATATGCAGTCTTAAAGTGGTTCATTGGGAAAACTATCAATGGTAAAACAACTATAAGGGAGTAGTCAACAAGAAGTCATGAAGGACTACTAGAGCACAATACAAATAGAAAGCACCATACAAGTGAGGAGCAATGGAGGTGAAAGGAATAGAGATTCAAAGCTATGAGAAAAATTTAAGGGCCCCATCATTTTTTTCAATCAAGGTCATAGCTAAGAAACATATTTTCTTGAGAATAAGATGGAGTAAGTGAATAGCATGCAAAAACACTAATTTGTGAATGGTAGAGGTGCAACAATTTGGAGGGTAGCACAAAAATAATGTTTATGACAGTCATACCTCAAAACTAGGATCACCTATAGGCCAAATAATCAGAGGCAGAGAGGATCATTACATGATAGTCATCTCAAAAAAAGCTTGACCTATATGATCAAACAGTCATAAAGGTGCAAAATATTATCAACTGATGATAAGCTTGACCTTGACCTATAGCCCTAGTTTCAAGGGTTTAACAGTGCTAGTTTGGGTTTTTTTTGTGTTGTAGCAACCCTGAGACTAATTCCTTTTATATTTGATTATCTTAAGACATAACTAAGTATTGCCTAGGAGTTGAGGTCATTAGGAGGAATCATTCCTATAGTTCCTTTGAAAAATTAGGCAATTTTGGTGCATGAAAACAAGGCAACAATGCTAAATAGGGGTGTTTGTTCAAAGCAATAGTATAAAAGCCTTTGGTGTATTGTTGAACTCCACAAAGGGTGTCTACAAATGTCATTGTTTTATTTAGTGTCTTGAGAAAAGAAAGAGTTATCCACATTCCAAGCATGCAATAGGCCTAAAGGGCAAAAAATTAGGCTTTTGGAATAGTTTGAGAAAATGTTGTGTGAATTGGGGGTAGTTGAATTGAATTGGAGCCTTAGAACCCTTGAGTTAAATTGTTTTTAAAGCTTATAAAACCAAATCCTTCATTTAGGAGCCTTAAAGACAATCTTAAAAAAATAGATCCAAGAAGTATTTGATATAATTGATAGGCTAGTGTGCCTAAATCTTTGAAATTTGTAACTCTTATTATGTTTTGGATACCTCCAAACTAGTTGTTGCATCACAAGCAATCTTGGGGAGGTGGGTTTTAATGTCCCCTCCTTAGACATGCTAGTTGGCAGTTGGCTTGGGCTATTATTTGGTTCTTGTAGGCCATTAGACTATGTAGGGGACCATTCATGAGCTTATGCAGATACATTAGGGCTTTGTAAGCCAGTTTGACTAGTTTGGGATAGTCTTGTAGGTTTTAGGAGGAATCCTTTTTTAGGGATGGATTAGGAGACCTTCAGAATCAATGTGGAGACTATTTGTTAGGTTGTAGTAGTCAAAGAATGTTAGTGGACATGTATCACAAGAGAAACCTTAGATTACAGTATAATTGATTTCAAGATATTATGCTGATTAAATTGAAATAGATGTTCAATCTCAGAAGCATAGATTACAGTTTGACATCCATTTTGTTTCTTATACATTAGTAATAGATTTCATACCTATTTCTCTATCCATTCACACCTTCAAAATTCTCCTACACAATCATTTATCACTCTTTAGTTCATCTCCAAAGTATATCCACTGCAACACAATGATATCCGTTAGGTCATCCTAATAAGATGTATTTTCTATAAAGATGTACAACACAATTACTCATATGGAATTTTTGGATGCATTAAGAAATGTAATTAATTTTTTTGCAATTTATAATTAAAATACAAGCATTCAATATAAAACTTTTAATTCAGAAGGTTTGGCTAGCTATGAATATTTTTATTATCTGGGAGGTGGTATGCAATGAGATATTTTTTATAAATAGGACTTTGAGAAATCTTTGCAATCTATGTTTTTGAGTTTTTCATGTAGGAAAATGCTTAATCAATTTCTCAAAATTTTACTAGGCAGGTTTAATCTAATTGCTCTCCACATGAATGGAAGGTGGTTTCCTATCATTCAAAAAGTGAATAGGTATAATGAATTCAATAACCTTGAGCTAGCTAGAAGAGGAATGATAGGACTCACCATGGTTTACTCTTTGCATAATTGCCAACAAACAAGAAATTTTAGGTTTCACAATGAAGTAGTTCTCCTAGATTGTGCTTCAGCTGGCAAGCTGCATGGTGATGAAAGAACTTTAAATGCGAAGGGGATTAAGTGTTTCTCAAAATTCATATTCAATGCTTCCCAATTGGAGAAGTCTCTTGAAATGTCCAAATCTATCACATCATTTCATGGATCAACAATGCATGCATTCAAACAAAGTTTAAGGAAAAACCATAATTTATGTAGAGAGTGGTTGGAACAATTATGGCTTGAGGAGAAGAAAAGGAAAAAATTGAAATGCAAAAGAAATAATAAACTTTGTGAAAGTGCAAGTTTAGTTGATTCAATGAATTATACTTATTCAATTTTTTGGGATTTAGTCTGATGTGCCTCTAGCTTTAGTTCATCCTAGGGGTTTAGTGGGTCCACCTATTCAACAACCATCTCCAAGCTAGTTTCTTGTAGGAATTCTAAAGCCAACTTGCCTAGAAGAAGTAAGATATTCTGAACATGTGATGCATTTTTTAAAAACAATAGTTCATCCTAGAAATTGTACAAACTAGTTTGTTTGTTCTTTTCACCCTACTTGAATTTTTAAGGGGAATACCTTCTTTTTGTTCTAGAATCTAATGTATTTAACTATAAATATTAATCTCTAAAATAGGAAGCAACTTGGGCTAGACAAAATAAAGAAGCTATCTAATTGGCATGTCTGGATGAGTGAAATTTGAATAATCTAAAGTCTTAGCCCCACTAACAAATTACATGTATTAACATCCAGTTTTAGCTCATCTCAATCCAAACTTTAGTATCAATTTCAAAATATACCCCAATAGATTCTTCTCTAGATCCAACAAAAGAGCATCTTTTACTTTTTAAATGTTTAATACGAATTGCCTCTGCTAGTATCATGAATAGCCCTAATTGGATTTCCTTTGAGAAAATCATATAGCCACCCTAATCTTGTCTCTAAGCTGATGGGATTGATTGCATTCAAATGAACTAGACTTTGATTGCTTGTTAAAGTCGGATCACTCATTTCTCATGTAGAATTCGGTCCAAAACATTTGATATAAAGAATCTACACAACAAAATTTAAATGCTATAAATTTAAAATTTTACAAGGGCATCCAATAAAATAACATAGGAAGAAAAGTTGAAGAACCTAAAATAATAGAATTCTAGCTCAACTGCATGCCCAGGACTCAATGTATGCTGATTGATCTACACAGAGCCACAATGAGAAAAGCTAGGCAAATTTGTCCTCACAAGAATGAAGTCCCAATTTTATTCCCACCCATGCTTAGGCAACTTTTTCTTCATAGGAATGAAGTCCCAATTTTTCTCCTACTCGTGCTCATACCTTTAGGATTGCTCATGAATTAATGAAATTTTTTCTTTTTGACCCATGCACGAATGATTGAAACTTTTCTTTTTTTACATGTAAGCCCCTTATTGGTTGAAATTTCAACCAATGCCCCTGTGTTGGTCAAAATTTTGACCAACATAGGGCTTACAAGTAAAATAAAAGAAATTTTTACCTTAACATTCTGACCAACCTAAACTTATTTAGTTGATTGTCAAAAATTTTGCTAGAAAAATGAGGTTAAATGTAGTAGTGTAGTCAATCTTGATACATGCATAAAAGAACTTTAGAAATGCTAGTAGGAAGGGAAAGTTTTGTATTTTATCTATAACTTATCATAAAAATTGACTAAAGACATTGATAGTCAGATAGAGACTAAGATGAGTGAGCTAGAGGCTTTATCCAACCAGATCCATCATCCATCTAGTGAAATTGATGATTTTGAGAGTCAAGTTGCTAGTGTTCACAATGAGATCAGGAAATTGGAACTAAAAGAAGAGAAAATCTTGAAGAGAACATTTGATTTTAGAGAATCCATTTCTCTAAAGTTATCTTTTGTTGAGAAATAGCTAGAGGAATGTTTCAAGGCCAAGGACACATATACAAACTTTTTGTATTGAGATATCAATGCAATTGAGATTGCATCATATGCTTTATGTGCAACTCTCACATCAACAAAGTCTACAAAAGAGACATGGAACAAAGGTATGGACAAGATATTTTTTGCTGATTGTATGAAGATAATATTAGCATAAGGGAAGACAACAGTTTCAATGGTTTTGACAATTTTTGGGACAATTTTTTGATATTTTTACCTTTTTTATTGATGTCAAGGGGGAGAGATACATGTGAAAATTGGATACTTGTCATTGTTGGGAAAGATACAAAGGGGATAGATACATGTGGAGATTGTAAAAGTGTAAAGTATATTGTAAGGGGGATCGTATATGTAATGTTGATCAAGTTGTAATAGACGTAATGTTGATTTTGATAGTTTGTTTTTGTCACTTAGCCAATTTTCCCTATTTTGTTGCCATCAATTCCAAACTGGGAGATTGTTGACAATTGGCTAATAGTGATATGTAAATTTTTTCATTTATGGAAACATATGATGTACATGTTGACAAGAAACCTCTAAAATAAAGATACTTAGTGTTTGATAATCTAGAAAATTGTCTAAGTATAAAATTTGGTTTACAATAGTGTATTGTTTTGTTTATAACATATTGCAAACATCATATTGTGACAAGAAAAGTTACATGCAAATAGTATACATGTTGATGATGATGTGTGTAACCTTGGAAGTTTGTACGAACTGTACAAAATAGAGATAATCATGTTTTGATGAATCAAGATAGTGAAATTGAAGGGAAGAACTGTTTTGTTTGCAAAAAAATTAATTTTCCAATTAGGGCCAAAATCCTAGATGTTTACTATTGTTGGGACTCAAAATTGAAGCCTTGATTTTGAGTACCATTGAAAAAATCAAGCGCTTTAAATGCTTTTAAATGCATACGTATTCAGTTATCCATTCAAGGCCTAAGAGGCACTTAATGTTTCTAACACCTTGCATTCAATATGTCCACTTGTCCCATGAAGATAAATTGTGATTCTGAGCCATTTTGTGAAGTCCCATTTTGAGCGATGTCTAAATCTGCATTTTTGCCTAAGTGTCAAATAGCGATAGGAGGCCATGTTTACAATTGAATATCTTGCACCCAATAATTTTTCATGACTCACTGCTTTGGGAGTGTTTAGTGTCCATACCAAAGAGCTGATGTTTCAGATTTCAATCTATTTTGAGTCCATTTGGCTAGGTTTTGAATCCCTCAAAGTTGGTCATTTATTATTAGCATGCTGATGCATTCTGTTCTAAATTTTGGGAGGCCCTGTTTGACTTGTCATAAATTTGACCCAGTAGAACAAAATGAGAAAATTCCTTTTGCATCAAATTCTAAAGGTTAGATACTTGCTACATTTCAACTTTGAGCTTATGATGAATCCATTTGATCAATTTTCAAACGTGATTCCAAATGCAATTTGTAACTTTTTACTGGTATCAAGAAAGGTAGATTGATCAGTACCCCTATTTGTGATGTCATAACTCAAAATATGATATAGGTGAGATAGAATGGATTGTAACACTACATTCTAATCCAAAAATACTTCAAGTATTCCAATTTTTAAAATTTTATGAATCCATCTACACACTTTCCCAGATCTATTCCATTTGCAAAAACTGCTTTTCTGACATTGTTTCCAATCTGCAAATTTGAGTGGCCCACTTTGACCATTCATCTAATGTGTCTTGTTATTTTTCATGAGCCCTCACTATAGATTTATATTTTCCTCATGACAATGAACTAATGTCTTGGTTCTTGCTTCCCCAAGTATTAGTCTGACCTATTTTTAGAGCCAAATCCAAACGTGTTTTATGGTTTTCTAACATGTTTTCTTGCAAGCAGTTCTAAAAGGGTAACATTGATGGTCTATCTTTTGAATAAGAATTTTTCATGAGATGTGATTTGGTAGGGTGAAAGAATGTGGAAGAGAGAATTAGCATGTATGATTTCAAAGCCTAGTCAGGTGTTTTTGTTAGTTTTTAAAGCTAGTTAAAGGACTTCCTGGCACAAAGTTGATTAGTTGCAGAAAGAGGTGAATTAAAATTTCAAATGCTGATTCAATGGTCAAATTTAATTTGGATTTTTATCAGATGATCAATGGAAGAATTCTAGGAATTAGTTCTTTGAAAGAAAAAAATATTTTTATGCTGACTAATTCCATCAAACTAGTATGATTGATGTCAAAAAATGATAGAATGATATTTTGTGAGATCAATTAGACATTTGAATTATACACATTATGATTAGATTAAGGTGGTTTGAGGCATAGTTCAATAAAGATCAAAGGCTGAAAGATTAGAAGGTATGACCAAAAATGGATGAAGTGCATAAGATGCAATTGTGCATTGACAAAAAGAGATGGGAGAGAAAGAGGAGAGGATGATACAACCTTTGAGAAGTAGAGTTCACTTTTTGCTTTAGTAGTTTCAAATACTGTGCTTATAAATATGTGGTTTCATGATATTGGTTATGAACAAGCAACAAGCAAGCCATTATTGAAAACAATGTTCTAAGTCATGATGTGTTTATTTAGTTTACAAAGAATGACATTACTTTTTGTCATTAAGGATAAGAAAAAGACACCTTTAGAAGTTCTAGAGCCCATTCTTTGAGAATATATTTAGAAGATTTGGAACTCTGTTATAAAACCACCAAAACATAGAGGGACACCACTTAGAGAGTTTTTCAATGCTAAAGTTATACTTTTCAAAGAGTAGGTTACCTTCCTTAGATAATATTTTTTCCAACTCCATTGCACTGGGTGGACTTGTTGGTGATAGAAGAGTAGTTGTCCCTGGATCTAGCTTTCCATTTAGCATACAACAATTTTGGAAAATCATCGAAGAAAATAAGGACTTTGACTTGCCTGCTCATAAGATTATGGTTGTAACTATTTGATATGAAGAGATTGTGAAAGGAAAAGTTGATTAGTTGTCCATTGATGAGGAAAAAGTACAATTCTGAATCATCTCTACCATACGAATTTCATGGAGATGGATGCCAACATTCAAGGCAAGGGCAGCAACAATTTCAAAAATCACCAAATGTCAATGAGAAAATACATTGAATGGGTTTCATGAAGGGAAACTTTTAGTATTGGTTGCTCCAAATGTTGCAACTTGTGGCCTCCACTTGCTACATTATGCAATGTTGTTTGACCTAGGATGTTTGTTTCCTAAACCCACTTCATGTACTATTTTGGTAGAAAATTACCAAGAAGGTTGTTGACCATAGATGGGTTGCCTCTAGCAACAACCATGCGCAATAGCATTGTTTGGCTCAAATCTTTGATAAAAACTAAATTTGTACCCTGTGCTCTAGAAATGAAGAATTGTAAAACACTTGGACTATTATGAGGTCCAGCTATTGCATAAAATATAGGAGTCTATCCTTAATTGTGTATAATTCTTCATTCACAAATCTTATTTGCTTGATTTCTATTCCAATGACTTTGTCTTCCCAAAAGTAGAATGAAGCCATGAATGCAAACCTGACATAAAAGAATGAAGAAACAAAATAGAGGAAGCTATTGCATAGAAGGGGGAATAAGAAGCAATTATCCCACATTTTCTATGTTTAGGTTCTTTTAGGTCTTCAAATACAACAACACACATAAACCTAAATGTCTTCAAGACAAGCCCTTTAAAGAAAAGAAGCTTGCAAGGAGGGTACCACCGTGGACGGCCAACTGGCATGGCAATTGAAATTTTGACCGACGAAGCACAAGAGTTGCTGGAAAAACCTATCAAAATCTGGATATCAACATGTTGCCACTAGAAAATGGGAGAATTTTTCCAGTACCAACATGGTGAACTCCCAAAAAATCCAAAAATAGACAAAAGTTGCAAGACTCAGTAGTGGTCAGGAGGACCAATAGCATGATGCCATGTGGCACTATTAAGATGACCAAGGGAGATATAAGGATATTTAGTTTTAAAATAATAATAATTATTTTATTTCTAATTTTGAGTTCTTAGAACTCCAATTGAAAATTTAGATTTTAAATGGTGTTTCCCTATAGTTTAGACTATATAGTTTTTATAAAAAAAAAAAAAAAATTGTATTGCATTTTAATATGAAACACTAGAGTTGGAGCTTGAAATTTGAAATGGCTACTAGAGGAGTGATTTTTAACCAAAATATGGACTTCATTATATGGTTGGAACTAGGAGGAGATGAGTTTTCTAAGTATGGGCTAAAAATTTGTACAGATGTTTAGTAATTCAGTCTATAAGCAGATTTGTATTTTTTGGGGCATTCTCAGCAGAATGAGCAAATTTTCAAGTTTGTCAAGGCCCAAATGTGGATAAAAGTAATTATGATAAGTTTATTTTGCCTCTAGAGGTCATTTGACTAGATTTTTCCTTTTCCTTGAGCTCAAATCTGACATCAAAATCAGTTATGTTTTTCCATCAAATATTTGAGATATTTTATGCTTTTGAAAGGCAAAATGATTTGGGATTTGATATTTAGTTACAAAGAGAGATTAGAGAAATGTTTTGCATCTAGAAATGGAAGTTTTCCAAGTGGACACATGTCAGACACATAACAGATCTAGGAATCCATTCCTCCTATATCTTTCTCTCTCTCATTCTTTGTAGGTGTTGGCAATTTTCTCTTTGATACCAGCAGGGTTCCAATTTTCATTGCGAGACTAGGTTGTTGTTGGTTTTACTTCCTATCTAATTAAGTAGAGCTCTAGCTATGAAGGCCACACATCCACTCTTGTGTAATTTTTAGTTTCATTTCATGTGTTGTTTCTCTAAGATAATGGAAATTGATGATAGATAATGTAGCATATCTTGAGTTTCATTTAGGATTAATAGTTGAATGTATTTGGTCTATCCAAGGATAAATACAAAAAGGGATTTATAATGAATTATTTGTGTTCTCTTATTATGTCTCCTATTTCTTCATATTGTATTAATTTTGTGATTGAATGAATAAGGTTCATTGAATCTAAGGCAGCTTGGATGAGTTGTATGTCAAATCTATTGTTGCTTTTGATTCAACGAGTGAAGTAAATGCCTCAATGATTTAATAGGGTTTCTGAGTGTATGGAGGGGATACTAGTAAGAATGAAATTTGGGAATTTCAGTTGATAAACTTAATTGTAAGGCAATTAAGTTAGGTCATCCTACTAGTAGTGACTCTATGTTGCAATGGATAAGGCACTAATCACTAAATTAGATGCAAGCTGAGATGAAGATCATTTGTACAAATCTTTTTTAATCAAATCAAATTAGTTCTTTATGTTATTAAATGGCTAAAAGGAATTAACCCTCACTTAGCTTATGGGTTCATAGGTTATGATTAGTAGCTATTTCATTCCTATGTTACAACATAAGTATTAGAAGACATAAGGGTTTCATCTGTTGTTAATAGGTTTGAATTATATGTTTAATTACACTAGTCCTATGTATTAGAACCTCAAGGTTAACCTACCTAGGTTTTGTAGAGCCTGAAGTGAAGAAGGAGTTATGCCTTATAGTTGGTGCAAGATTGGTAGTCAAGTGTATCCATCATAGGAATTCACTAGCCTTAGATGCATTGGTCTCACTTCTTGGTTAGTTCTAAATCTGTTAAACTAGGTGCCAACAAAGTGAAAAAAAAATTGTAATCTTATAGGTGCTAGCCAATTAATTGAATCAGGAATCACAACATCAAGGAAAACACTAGGCAGAGAAGACTCCTCAAGTCTATAATCAAAAGGCATCTCTCTAATTACTGATTTAAACTTTAGATAACACTAAAATCCACTAAGACCCTTAATATCACCAATTGCATTTCTTATGCCAATGATGATATTATTATGAATCTTTCTTTTAAGCTTAGCAATATTTGAATGAACACTTTTAGGAGTTGGTACATCACTTTCAGACCTACACTCTGAATTTGTCTTTTTAAATTTTTAAATTCTACCTTTATTTTCTTAGTGCTAAAACCACTTGATGGAGGCAACCATTTTTACCATTCAACTTTCATGAAAGACAAATACATGAAAGCTAGAAATATCTTTATGTGTTGCTACATAAAACCTCTAATCTACTGATTGGCACTATGTAAACATGAAATCCTTTACACCATAAATCAAATCCATGTAGAGCCATCAGGTCCTTAAAGAGGAAAATGAAATCATAGTAGTGATTCACCTATTTAAATCAATTACTTTAGTAGATACAAACAACCACATAAAATATCAATGAAGAAACTTATACTTCATCTTTCCAAACAAACTAGATCTACCCATAAATACTAAAAGCCTCTGATATTAAATAAACCATGCACTAGCATAGAGATTTAGACTAGAGTTGCCACTCACACTTAGTGAGAAATGATTTTGATGCAGGAGCATCCTGGGTGTAAGAGCAATCTTATATCACCCAAAAATATTTTATTTTCAGTCTTTTCTATTTTAATAAGGACAAGTAGCTAGGGTGGTTATTATTTATGGAAACTTTCTATTGTTAGTAAGTTTTTCATATGAGCTTAGAGTGTTCTTATTTTCTATAGGAAGGTTCATTTTAGAGATATAAGCCTATCATAAAAATCTCATTGCTCCAGCTTAAGTATCAGAGAAGTTATTATAGATTTTTGGTGGAGCAATTTGTACAAAAATCTTTAGGCTCACTGTCAGAGGCCTTAGATTGCCTAGATGAGGTCCAAAAACTTGATAGAAGGGCATTAGTGTGGTTTTGAGCTTGTATATTAGAAGTTGATATTTTTGAAAAGTGGTTATAATAGCCAATCAGAGCAACAATTCATGAGTTGTGGCCTTTTGAAGTTGGGCTACTTGAAACTTCTAAAATAATTGTCAAAGATGTATTTAGCAAGCTCTATATATTTTTTTAGGGTCTCTCAACCCTAAGTATTAAGTTTGAGCATCTAGAACCTTCCCGAGTGGCATAAAGCTACCTATTTTAGAAAGGGCTTGAACATTGTCTAGGATAGCTTTGAGTAATAGTTCATAGCTTGTCTTGCAAATTATTGTACTAAAGGTGCCCATGTGGGTTATCATATTGTACTTATGAATTCTATAATTCTGCATTTGTAGTGCAAATAAGAAGTCCATGTTTTGTTCTTGCATTTGCTATTGTGGTATTAAGGGGATCATCCTACATAAAGTGGTATCAAAGCTAGAGTACTTAAGTGTGTGGACAAATCACCGATTGTGAGGTAGTTTTCACTAGGACCATGGTTTTGGCTGAGTGTGTAGATAGATCATAGATTGTGAGGTAGTTTGCACTAGGGTTTTAGCAGAAGTGCAAAAATGCCTCCATGAAGAGAGCATGGTGGAAAAGCTATAGGTGTTACACCTGAGGGTTTTTAAGCCCTCCAAAGGTAAATGCAAGCATTGGAAGAACAAATACAAAGAGGAATAAATCTTCCTATAAGAGATGAAAGCAAGGATGAGGACAAAGTAGTATAAAATGCTGAAGCAGAGGTAGTTCTAAATCTAGAGGAAGAGAGGATTTTTAGGGCCATCTCCAAGATTGGAAAAAGGCCTAAATTTGAGATTCCCACATTTTTGGGAAATCTTAACCTAGAGGAGTTGATCGATTGGATCAATGAATTGGAGGACTACTTTGAGTATGGAGATATTGATGATCATGATAGGGTCAAGTTTGCAAAAGTAAAATTAAAGGGACATGCAAAGATCTGGTGGTAGGAGGTTCAATTGGAGTGAAATAGAAAGGGAAAGGACAAAATCACTAGATGGGATCAGATGAAAGATAAAATGAAGTGGCAATTCATTCCCATAGATTATGAGTTTGATATATTAAAGAAAATGCAAGGGTTGAAGCAAGCGAGAAAAATTATTCAAGAGTATACCAAAGAGTTCTACTGAGTTCTCATTAGAACTAGCCATGCAAAAGCTGATAAGGAGAAAGTCACCCATTATCTTAATGGGTTAAAGCCTAGCATTTAGGATGAGTTGAGTCTAGTTTGAATGAGTAGTATTGAGGAGACATACCAATTTTTCCTAAGAGTCAAGAAGAAACTAAGCAAGAAGTTTGACAATAAGAATAGTGGAAGAGGTCATGGTGGAAGATCTAGTGGATGATCTTATGGTGGTCGTAATGAAGATCAAAAGAACAAGGATGAGGCTAGAAGTAGTAATTAGAACTAGAGGGGAAATAATTCTCATTGTTTCTATGATCAAAACAATAGAGATCAAAGAGAAAGAGGCAAAGGAAAAGGATATGAAAGACGAGGCTTCTGTGGGAAATGTCCCCACTATGGGGAAGAAGGGCATAGAGCATTTGAATGTACCCAGTGCCAAGGAAGGATAGATTGAAGAATAAAAGGCCACGAAAAAGTTACACATGTTGATGAAGATGTTAGATCCTCACATTCTAAAGATGCTAAAAGAGGAAAAGTCCTAGTTAACTAAAGAGTCTTGCTAAGTGGTGAGAATGAACCTGAGCAAAGAAGGAGCTTGTTTCACACAAGGTGTAGATGTGAAGATAAGTGTTGTGATGTGATCATTGATGGTGGAAGTACCAACAATCTGGTGTCAAAAATGATGGTCACCAAGTTGAAGCTAAAGAGGTAGAAACACCCGCATCCATACCATATTGCTTGGGTGGAAGATGACCACAAGGTCATGGTCAATGAGCAATGCTTAGTGAAGTTCATTATTGGAAGCTACTAGGATGAGGTACTATGTGATATCATACCTATGGAGATATGTCATATGTTGTTGGGTAGACCATGGTAGTTTGACATGCATGTTTTACATGATGGGTGAGAAAATACCTACACTCTAGCTAAGGATGGAGTGAAACATAAGTTGAAGACATTGAAGGATAAAGAAGAAAAGGTATATAGTGCTACCAGAATATTTTTTTTGATTGAAAAGAGTTTCTTAAATGTATGAAACATGAGCATATGTGGTATTCTATAATTCCTAAAGATAGTAAAGAAGAAGTAGAAGAGGTACCTGTAGATGTTGTAGATATGTTGGGAGAGTTTTTTGATATTATATCATATAATGTACCTAATGGATTACCCCTAATGAGGAATATTAGTCACCAAGTGGATTTGGTTCAAGGAGCCTATTTTCCAAACAAGGTAGTGCATAGAATGATACTAGCAAAAAGTGGAGAGTTCAACAAACAAGTTCATAAGTTGTTGTAGAAGGGGTTGATTCAAGAGAGTCTAAGTCCATGTGTTGTGTTGGTAGTATTAGCACCAAAGAAGAATGGAGAATGTGCATAGATTTTCAAGATTAAGTATTTGAGAAGTTATTAAAAATTTCTAGTGGAACAATTTGTAGAAAAACATTTAGGCTCACCATTGGAGGCCTTAGATTTCCTAGCTGAGGTTCAAAAACTTGACAAAAGGGTACTAGCATGGTTTCAATTTCATAGTTTAGAAGCTGGCATTTCCAAAAGGTGGTTATAATAGCCAATCAGAGCAATAGTTCATGATTTATGCCCTTTCAAAGTTGGGTTACCTGAAACTTCTAAAACAATTGTCAAAGATGTATTTGGCTAGCTCTATATATTTTGTTAGGATCTGTCAGCCCTAGGTATTAAGTTTGAGCATCTAGAACCTTCCCGTGTGGCATAAAACTACCTATTTAAGAAAGGCCTAAACATTGTCTAGAACAACTCTATGTGATAGTTCACAACTTGTCTTGCAAATTATTGTACTGAAGGTGCCCATGTGGATTAGCATATTGTACTTATGAATTATGTAATTCTACATTTGTGGTGCAAATAAGAAGTCCATGTTTTGTTCTCTCATTTTTTGTTGTTTCTTTGTTTCTGTTATGAGTTTATGGTATTAAGTGGAATACCCTGCATAAGATTTGAAACAATTTACCACTTGTAAATTTTGAACCAAACTTTCAATATGAAAAACTTGTAGATCATTAATACCTTGAAAAGAGAATACACTTCATAAATCAATTCTTGACACTGAACTTTCTCAACAGCATATTAAAAAACCTAAATTTATTGAAGATAGACTTATAATAGTCATAAAACACAATTTACATCCAATTTTACAACATATTGTTGTCTGTGAATAAAGCTTAACTAGGGAACACAAAAATTTAGTAGAGAAATGGAAAACACCTCACAACCCTGCTGTTATAGAAATTTCTTCTTCTTGTATTGAATCTTTTCTTTTCAAATTATCAAGGTTTGTCTATCATTAAAATTCAATACAAGTCCCCAATAGAGTCACCATTTTGTTTGTGACTTAGATGGGAAAAACCATATTGGAAAATAGGATTAAGATATTCAATTGACACTAGAGGTTCCTATCCTTTTAACAAGGTTTATTGCCATCTTATCTCTCTAGTAGATTGTCATTTTGTTGGATCTTGATCTAACAATGATTATTACCAATAGACAACAAAATTTATTATACCTAGAGGTAGCTAGTTCTCATATTTAGCATAATAAACTATGTCTTTAGGCCAACTTCATAAAGCACAAATGCTTCCTACACTTTTGGCTCTGCAAGACCAAGGTGGCAATACTTTAGGGTCTCAAATATTTACTTGAATCTTACCCTTAATCCCTAGAAACAATAGATATGGTCCAATTTCTCAAATATAAATGTGGAACAAAGATGAGCTATAGCAACTAACACTAACTCATAAATTTCCATAAATTAGATGATGACCACCTTTATGCACTTGATACAATATTTGATTGATTGAAAATTGAATTATAAATGGATACATGTAGTAGAGTTTGTTACAATTTGTTTCTAGTTTATATGACTAGTGCCTTATCCATTATTGCACAAAGTCCTCTATCAATAGGGGATCTAATTTAGATAACTTGTAAATGAATTATATTAGCTCTGATCACCAACTCCCATTCTTATGAAATATCCCTCCTACAAACTCATAGACCCTATTGATTCATTGAAGCAATTCCTTAATTCCTTGAATTAAAAGAAATAATAGAATCCATATACAACCTATCTAGATTGCATTCAACCAATTAAACCTTACTTAACTGATCTTAAAGTAAGAAAATTAATCAAATGGAGATAGAGATTAACAACACAAATGTAGTGTAAATGCCCTTTTGTATTATCCTTTTAAAAGATTGATACAATAACTAATAGAAACTCAATAAAACTTAGAGTATATTACTAGTTGTCATTGACATCAAAATGTTATAAAATTACAAAGCTAGAAAATAAACTTAGGAAATTGCACATAAGATTGGACCGACTGTACTTTTGAACAAGGAAAAATTACAAAATGCATAGAACAAGGAAAAATTACAAAATGCATAGATATGGATGCCAACATTTAAGGCAAAGATAGTGATAGTTTTGAAAATCATCAAATGTCAACAAGAAAAGACATTGAATGGGTTTCGTGAAGGGTGATTTATAGTATTGGTTGCTACAAATGTTGCAGCTCATGGCCTCCACTTACTACTTTATGCAGTGCCATTTGACCTAGGATGTTTGTTGCCTAAACCCACTTCATGTGCTCTTGTGGTAGAAAATTCCCAAGAAGGCTATAGACCATAGACGGGTTGCCTCTAGCAAAAACTACATGCAATAGCATTATTTGGCTTGAATCTGTGATGAAAACTGAATTAGTACCTTCTGCTTTGGAAATGAAGAATTGTAAAACACTTGGATTGTTATGATGTCTAGCTATTGCATAAAATGTAGGAGTCTATCCTTAATTGTGTACAATTCTTCATTCACAAGTCTTAGTTCTTTGATTTTTATTCCAATGACTTTGTCTCCCAAGAGTAGAATGAAGCCATGAATGCAAGCCTGACATAAAAAATTTGAAGAAACAAAATACAGGAAGTCGTTGCATAGAAGGGGGGAATAAGAAGCAATTATCCCACATTTTTCATGTTTAGGTTCTTTGAGGTCTTCAAATGCAATAGCACACATAAACCTAAATGTCTTCAAGACAAAGCCTTTTGAAGGCAGAGAAGCTTGCAAGGAGGGGCATGCTATGGATGGCCAGCTGGCATGGCAACTAAAATTTTGACTAGTGAAGCACAAGAGTTGCTAGAAAAACCTACCAAAATCTGATTGCTGCCATGTTATCATCAAAAAATGGGAGGATCTTGCCAGTAGAAACATGGCGACCTCCTAGAAAATAAAAAAAGTGGCGAGAGTTGTGGGACCCAGAGATGGTCAAGAGGGCCAATATCATGATGCCACATGGCACTTTTAAGATGACCAAGGGAGATATAAGGATATTTATTTAAAAAATAATTATTATTATTTTATTCCTAGTTTTGAGAGCTCTAACCTCTAGTTGAAAAGTTTGATTTTAAATGGTGATTCCCTATAGTTCAAACTATATAGTTTTTTTAAATTTTTCAATTGTGTTGCATTTAATGTGAAACACTAGAGTTGGAGCTTGAAATTTCAAATGGCTTCTAGAGGAGCAATTTTTAACCAACATATGGACTCCAATATACCATTGGGACTGAGAGGAGATGAATTTTCCAAATATGGGCTTGGAATTTGCACAGATGTTATGTAGTTCAATCTATAACTAGATTTGTATTTTCTAGGGCATTCTCAATAGAACAAGTAGAATTCACCATTGAGCATCAAAATTGGTTGGAAGGAAGATTTTGAACTTTTTTGAGCCTAAAGTGAAGGAGTTATGCCTTATAGTTAGCCCATGATTGGTAGTCAACTACATCCATCATAGGAATTTGCTAGCCTTAGGTGTATTTGTCTAGCTTGTTGGTTATTTCTAAAACTGTTAAATCAGGAGCCAACAAAATGATAACTCTGCTAGGGAGATAAGATGGCAATACACCTTGTTAAAAGGATAGGAACCTCTAATATGAATTGAATATCTCAGTCCTATTTTTTAGTACATTTTTCCCCATCTAAGTCACCAACAAAGTGGTGAATCTGTTGGGGACTTGTATTGAATCTAAATGATAGACAATCCTTGAGAATTTGAAAATAAAAGATTCAATACAACAAGAAAATTTTTCTGTAATAGTAGGGTTGGGAGATGTTTTCCATTTCTCTACTAAATTTTTGTATTCCCTAACTAAGCTTTATTCATGGACATTAGTATGTTGTAAAATTGGATGTAAATTGTGTTCTATGACTATTATAAGTCTATCTTCAATCAATTTAGTTTTTTCATATGTTGTTGAGAAAGTTCAGGGTCAATAATTAATTTCTATAGTGTATTCTCTTTTCAAGGTGTTAATGATCTGCAAGTTTTTTATATTGAGAGTCTGGTTCAGAATTTACAAGAGGTAAATTGTTTCAAATCATTTCTCACCAAGTGTGAGTGGTGAAATGCATGGTTTATTTTAATATTAGAGGCTTTCAATATTTATGTGTAGATCTAATTTGTTTGGAAAGAGAAAGTGTAAGTTTCTTGATTTATATTTTATGTGGTTGTGTGTATATGTTGAAGTAATTGATTTCAAAAGGTGAATCACTAATGTGATTTCATTTTCCTCTTCAAGAAGGTGGTGGCTCTACAAGGATTTGATTTATGGTGTGAAGGATTTCACATTTACATAGTGCCAATCAATAGATTAGAGGTTTCATGCAGCAACACATAAAGGTATTTCTAGCTTTCATGTGTTTATCTTTCATGAAAGTTGAATAGTAAAAATGGTTGCCTCTATCTAGTGGTTTTAGCACTAAGAAAATAGAGGTAGAATTTTAAAATTTAAAAAGATGGATTCAGAGTGTAGGTCTGAAAGTGACATGTCAACTCTTGAAAGTGTTCGTACAAATATTGGTAAGATGAAAATAAAGATTCATAATAATACTGTCATTGGTATAAGAAATGCAATTTGTGATATTAAGGGTCTTAGTGGATTTTAATGTTATCTAAAGTTTAAATTAGTAATTGGCAAGATGCCTTTTCATTATAGACTTGAGGAGTCTTCTTTGCCTAATGTTTTCCTTGATGTTGTGATTCTTGGTTTAGTTAATTGGCCAACACCTATAAGATTACAAAGTTTTTTACATTTTGAAATATTTGTGGAGATGGAAAGTGATAATTATAGAGTTCATGATATATCTTCTAATGATAATAATGAGTGTGCTAAAAGTTGCGGTAGTAATGAATATGTATATAAAGATAATTTGTCTTCCAATTGTGAAGAGGTGGATTCAAATGTTAATGAATCAGATAATTGCAATCAACGTGAAGAAGATGGATATGAAAGTGAAAATGAACCCTGTTATAGTAAATATGAAGTTGATGAATTATATAATAGTAGTGGAGATAGTTCTCGCCATGATGAGGATGAATTTTGTAATAATGTTGGTATTTCAAATTTTTATACTAATTATTTTGTGGTTATGAATTCTTCATGTCATCTAGATGATAATCATAGCTAGGAGAAGATTTGTAAGGCAGTCTTCTTCAACCCTGATGAAATTTCAGCTTTGTTGGCTCATGATTTTGATAATCATGTAAGTGCTACTAAGGATGCTCATATTTTCCATCATAATATTTCTTCATTCAGTCAAGTTACTTCCCCAAAGTTTGACATGGAAAGAGTTATAGAATCTAAATAATCTTTGTTAGATTTTGGAGGTGTATATGATAGTACTTCAAATGTATTTACACATGACAACTTTTTGGATGCAAGGGATATCAGTGGAGAGAAGTTTGATGTTGTTTTATATTCTTCTCATGTTGATCTTGCTGCAATGTGTCTTGACATTTCAAATTATGAAGAGGAAAATAGTGAAAGTTGTCAATCTGAATGTGGATTTTCTTTATGTGCTGATAAGTCTTGTAAAGATAATTTTAGGGTTCATTTTAACATCTTGTTAGATGGAAAAAATGATTGTGATCAGCATGGTTTATATCAACACTTTTAGGATAGGTTTTCAGACTTGGTAACTAACCCATTGTTTGGAGAATATGAAGAGGTTTTAGCGAAAGAAAAAACTAATTTAATGAATGACATGACTGCAAGTAGGTAGCGATCAAATTTTACATACTCTTCACACCTGAATACACAAGTTGAGTTATAAATTGATTCATGTAACACATTGAATGAAGTAGTATACCAAACCTTTGTGTTTCCAATTAATAGCATGCAACAATCATATGTGGATGACAATTTTTAGTTTGATCCTAGTTTTCATGAGCATGCTAATTTTCTTTCTCATAGTGAGCATGATATAGAAGTTAATGAAGGAAGCTATTTCATTTTGCCAAGTGATGTGATTCAAGATGCTAATCTAATTGGTGAAATTGAGAAATATTTTTCAGCTTACCTCATGAAAGTGCACATTAAAATCAAATTTATGATAGAGGTAAGAAGTTGTGATAAGTTCAATGGCCTAGGGCCATCATTTGTACATAGTAGGAGTAGATTTATTTCTTTCAATAAAAGTTGCATGAGATAAGTTTTTGCTATCAGGTGTGTGGTCTACTTCTTCTAAAGATATCACTCTTATCCATACCTGCAAGGGACATGTATCCCCAAATAGAGCCACAATTGGGACTCAAAATTGAAGCCCTAATTTTGAGTACCATTGAAAAAATTAAGCCCTTTAAGCACTTTTAAATGTATGTGTACTTAGTTATCTTTTCAAGGCCTAAGAGGTGTTTAATGTTTCTAACACCTTGCATTTAGTATGTCCATTTTTTCCATGAAGATAAATTATCATTCTGAGCCATTCTATGAAGTCCTATTTTGAGCAATGTCCAAATCTACATTTTTTCCTAAGTGTCAAACAATGATAGAAGGCCAAGTTTGCAATTGAGTATCTCACACTTAGTAATGTTTCATGACTTTCCACTTTGGAAATGTTTAACTTCTATGCCAAAGAGCTTATGTTTTAGATTTTGAGTCATTTTGAATTCATTTGACTAGATTTTGAATCCCTCAAAGTTGGTCATTTATTGTTGTCATGGTAATGCAAATTGTTTCAAATTATGGGAGGCCCTATTTGACTTGTCATAACTTTGACTCAGTTGACAAAAATGAGAAAATTTTTGCTTCTTTGCATTCTAAAGGTTAGAGACTTGCTACATTTCAATTTTGAGCTTATGATGAATCAATTTGATCAATTTTCAAAAATGATTCCAAATACTATTTGTAACTTTTTACTATAGTCAAGAAAGGCAGATTGATTAGTACACCTGTTCATGATGACATAACTCAAAATCCATGATAGGTGAGATTGAATGGATTGACTAGAGCTCTAACAATGAAGACCACACATCCACTCTTGTGTAGATTTTATGTCTTGTTTCTCTGAGATAAATTTCTTGTTCAGCCCTCTAAAAGCTGATAAAGTGCTATATTATGGCCAGGAGGGGGTAGCCGGCACCTACAGCTCGGTTCCTGGGGCAGTAAGTGGACATTGGCCCCCAAACAGATTATTGTGCGTTTAGGAGAAATTGATGATAGATCATGTGACATATCTTGAGCTTCATTTAGTGTTACTAGTTAATGTATTCTATCTTTCCAAGGATAAATACAAAAGGAGATTTATAATGAATTATTTATGTTCTCTTATGTTGTCTCCTAATTTCTTCATATGCTATTAACTTTTCGATTAAATGAATAAGGTTCATTGAATCTAAGGTAGCTTGGATAAATTGTGTATCAGATCTGTTGTTACTTTTAATTCAAGGAGTTAATTAAATGCTTCAATGATTTGATAGGGTTTCTAGGTGTATCAACAAGATGCTAGTAAGAATAGAATGTGGGAATTTTAGTTGACAAAATTAATTTTATGGAAATCAAGTTAGTTCATCCTATTGGTAGTGACTCTATATTGCAATGGATAAGGCACTGATCACTAAATCATATGCAAGTTGAGATGAAGGTCATTTGCACAATTCCTTTTAATCAAATTAGTTCAATTTTCCATGTTTTCTAGAGGGTTGAAATGAATTAACACTCACTTAGCTGATGGATTCATAGGTTATGATTTTAAGCTATCTCATTCCTATGTTATTGCATAAGTATCAGTAGATAAAAGGGTTTCATCTATTTTTGATAGGTTCAGATTATATGTTTAAATTGCATTGGTACCATATATTATAACCCCAAGGTTAACCCACCTAGGTTTTGCAGAGCCTAAAGTAAAGAAGGAGTTATGCCTTATAGTTGGCCCAAGATTGGTAATCAAGTGCATCCATGTTAGGAATTTTCTAGCCTTAGGTGTATTTGTTTAGCTTCTTGGTTATTTCTAAAACTATTAAATTAGGAGCTAACAACTCTAACTTGGAAAAGTGAATTGTGGTCTTAGCTGACCCAATAGTATTTCATGTAAAGGTATGGTATTTATGCAAAGGACTTATTGTGATAAGAAGGTGTGTAATCTTGGTATATTGTGTAAGGAAAGTGCTATCTTGTAAGATTGCAAAGTGAGTGAACTTTTGTGAAAGTGATATATATGCAAAGTTTTATCTAATGATCTGAGATTGAGTTGAAGATCAGAGATCAAAAAAGGAAGGTAAATAACAATAAATTACTTGTTTGAGTAGTGAGCTATTCTTGTAGTTGAAATTGCATGTTTGGGCAATAGGCTCTTCTTGCATACATTATACCACAACTCATAACATGGCTGGAATCTCCTAACAAGGATTCAAAGTCTTCTAACAAGGACTCCTTATAATAAATTTTCTTATTGACTCCTAACAGGGTCCATCCTCTAACAAGGAACTTATATATCAGTATATTATCTAGTGGGTATTATCCCCACTAAATTTTTCCCTTGGCCAGGGTTTCCCTAGTTAACAAAATATGGTGTTATGAGTTATCTTTGTGCATTTTTACTATTATTGTTCAACATTAATTTATTTCTTTGTTATGCATGGTTTAAAGTAAGTAATAATATTGAGTTGGCGACTAAAGTTTGTAGATTACTGATTCACCCCCTAACCTCTTAGCAATCCCTATTTCTAACAAGGAATATATCTATTAGTATATCTTTGTGGGCATCATTCCCCCCGAGTTTTTCCTTTGATCAAGGGTTTCCCTAGTTAACAAATATGGTGTAATTGTGTATGTACATCTTGTTATGTTTGTTGTTTTCTTTGATTGAATGGTTAATATTAACTAAGGTTGATAAATGTTTTAATTGGATACTTGATTCACCCCCCCTCTTAGTTATCTTGGTGGACTATTATTTCTAACAATTAGTATCAAAGAAGAAAGTCTTTGAAGATAAAGTTTAACAACTTTGGGAGATCCATGGCTAGCATATTCAGAAATAATAGTCTTAAGTTTGATTGAAAAAATTATGAAAATTAGAAGGAAAATATAAAGATGCATCTATTGTGTATGGGTCTAGGATATTGGATCTTGACAAAATAAAAAAAGACAATTACTATTGAAAGTGCACTAAAAACTTGTATCAAGAATGAGAGAGAACTTTTTATGTGCAACATGAGAGCTAGAGAAGCACTATTGTTTGTACTTCCTAAAATAGAGTACAATGCAAGTTAAAACTCTTGATACTTCTCATGAGATTTGGAAATATATGGAAAATAGTTTTGAAGGTAATGAAAATTCTAATAAAATGAGGCCACAAAGCTAGATTTGTGCATTTCAAGATGCTAAAAGGATGGAAGATGAATCTATAAGAATATATGTAGGTAGAATATCAAAAATTACTATAGCTATCAAATCTCAAGGAGGAACCAAGGAAGATGATGAAATGATTTGGAAGATATTTAAGATTTTAACACCACCTTTTAAGTAGGCAATTCAAATGATACAATTGTTGATAACTTATACCAAATATTTCACCAAGGAAACATTACTTGGGAGACTTTAAGCAATTGAGAATGAGCATAGACAGTCTATAGAATTGTTTAGAAAAAAGCCAACCTTTAGTTCCCTAAACATTCAACCTAATCTATCAAGGAGCAAAAGTGCTAGAGGAGATTTTGCTAGCAGTAATAGATTGGATGAGGACAAAAAGATAGAAGAAGGAACAACCCTTCTTGTAAGAAGAGAAAAATATGGTAAGAAAATATTTAGATGTTGGACTTGTAATGGATTTGGTCATTATACATCTAAGTGTCCTAAAAGAGAGAGACAATATAGAGGAAAGTTCAAACCTAGAAGGGATAGAGATTGTTTGTATGTAAATGAAGAAAATGAATTTGATGAACAAGGAGTAAGGTTATTCTTATCCTATGTAGCACATAAGAAAATTAAAGTGTATCAAATGGATGTCAAGTCCACATTTCTGAATGAAGAACTTGAACAAGAGGTATACATAGAATAGCCAAAAGGTTTTCCTTGAAAAAATGACAAGGACATTGTATGAAGATTAAATAAAGCATTGTATAGCTTAAATTAAGCACCTAGAACCTGGTGTACAAGGTTGGACAGGCATTTGACAAAACTTGGATTTAGAAAAGGTATAATAGACAATAGTCTCTACTAGAAAAAAATAGATGATAGATTTATGATTTTGGTAATATTTGTTGATGATATCATATTTGGAGAAGATGATAATGAAAGTGAAAAAATTACAGAGGAAATGAAGAAGGAATTTGAGATGAGCATGATAAGGGAAATGAAATAATTATTAAGATTGTAGATTGTGTAGGATAAAGAAGGAATCTTTATTCCTCAAATGAAGTATTTGAAAGATTTATTGAAAAGGTTTGGTTTGAGAACAAGTAAACCAATTGGAACACCTATGATAACTAGACATAAATTATCTACAAAGTATGAGGCATCTACTATTGAGCAGAAGAAGTATAGATCTATGATTGGAGGATTGCAATATTTGACTTACACAAGGTTAGACATAGAGAATGTAGTTAGAATTGATGCAAGATTTCAAGATGATTCTAGAGAAGCACATTATGTAGTAGTTAAAATGATATTTAGATATCTAAAGGGAACATGAGAGTTTAGACTGTGGTATGATAGATCTAATGATTTCACTTTATATGCTTATACTGATGTTGATCGAGCAGGCAATATGGATGACATAAAGAGCACCAACAGTGGAGCATTGTATGTCATGGAGTACAACAGAGGAAGAATATGTTGTAGTGGGAAACAATTGTAATCAAGTTATTTGGATGAAGAAGATGCTAAAGGAAAGAAAGATATAATTTAGTGAACCTATTGTCATACATTGTAATAACACAAGTAGAGTGAATATGTCTAAGAATCGATTGTTGTATTCTAAGACTAAGCACATTTCTATCAAATATCATATATTGAGAGAGAAAGTTACAAAAAAGGAAATCAGGCTAGAGTATGTAAGCACCAAAAAGAAAATTACAAATATTTTCACCAAGCCTCTTCCCAAAGAGACTTTTTAGTATTTTTTGATGTATACTAGGGGTTATGCCCCTACCTACATCAAAGTAGATGATGTAAGAGTGCATCAGTCTAGTAGTATGGAGTACTTTTTTTTTTGGACTAAATGTTGATTCTTGTTGTATAGGGGAGTATCTATGATGAAAAAAGTCATCTAGGATTCTTGATAGATGTTGTTTTTAATAGTGGCTTTGAATACTTGAGTAGGTTAGAGATAGTTGTTGCAGATATTGACAAGATGCAATGATAGATGGTTGTTAAAACCTTTGACATTGATTTCAATGAGGGAGAGATTATAACATGAAAAATATTTTGATACATGGATAAGTTACATCAATGGGGGAGAATGATTAATGAAGAGGATTTGAAAATGAAGGACAACAATCTTTAATAGTTGGCATTCTTGGATCTAGATATTTCTTCATCTATGTTGCCATCAATTCTAAAGGGGGAGATTGTGTGAAGCATAAATTTTGATGATACTTCTATGGGGGAGTATTGTAGAAACATGATTAGATCATTATCATGATGATATGTTACGTTCATGATTGTGTTTTTTATTGATGTCAACATAACATTTTTTTGTGAAATTTGACAAAAGAGCAATGGTAAAGATCATGTTGGTATAGATAGATCATTGAGTATTTTCACTAGCAAGGTTAAAGGAGATACTAATAAATGTCTAGTATATGAAGCTAACCTTAGGAGAAAAATATATTATGTCTTGAAGAAGTTATGCGAGTTTTGGTGAAGACTGTTCCGAGATAGAGTTTATAGAAGCATGTTCTAGTAAACTTGTTATATCTCTTAGTAGAGTTGTTATTTTAAGAAGAAAGATTAAAAGCATCTTGGAGACATGATGAAGATGACATGACTATGCTCACTCATCATAACATAAAACATATGCGAATTTATACAAGTTACAAGGAAATAGATTAATGTTATTACTAAGTAAAATGTATTCTTAATGAGGTCCCATAATAATTAATTAAGAAGTATAATAGTTGACTCAAGAGAATTTTTTTAAGGATTTGATATAAAGAAAGGATATATTCATTTGTTATGTATGATTTATTTTAAGAATTATGAAGAGTGAAAGGAAGAGAAAAGAGATGAACATTGAGTAATTGCAAAGATAAGAAGAGCAAAGAAAAGTTGAAGAAAACTTTGTTCTCAAGGTTGTATTTTAAGATTTGAGGTTTGATTATTGGATCTGAGGATTGTGACCTAGTCTACAAGGTTTGATAGTGATTGGTCTAGTTGATAGGATAGAGGAAAGAGGATAAAGCATAGTACAAAAAATTATTCTACAAGGAATAGTTGAGAGATCAGTTGGATAGTGAATACAGAGGGATTCTCACTTAAAATTCATCATTATCAACAAAAGATTGTAAATCAATCCCTAAGTTAGCTCAAAAATGGTTTACATAGTAGTTTTTGTCAATAAAAACAACCATGTCAAAAGTGTGTTACTCAGCATTTGAAGTCCCAGGTGCTTAGTGCTAACTATGACTTCAATGCTGCCACTCAGCATATGAATTACTCAACACATACTATCATCTCAAAACTTGAATGACCTGGCACATGAGTGACTCACCACTCACTGTTTACTCAGCATGCTTTAACTTACCTATTGTGCTCAACCTATTTTACTTCTTTGGCATGAAATAAGTAAATGACTTAATTATATAGACACTCACTTGTCAAAACCAATCTAAGATTAACAATCTCCCCCTTTGACATGAGCATCAAAAACACTTGGTGATGCATTAATGATCTTATCCTTACAAGCATAACATAGATATTTATTTGACTTCTATACAAAATTTCAAAATATCAAAAAATTTCAATGTTAATCAAATAAATAAGATTGGCAAATGAGTGTCAACACACTTAACCATTTTCACTATACATGCTGAGTACACAATGGAAGCCGAGCTAGAATTTCTTTATGTGCCAAGTCACAGATAGTGCCAAGAAAACTATGGTTGATGTCGAGTAGAACACATTACAGTATATGCCAAGCTATACATGTACCAAGTAGATCAAAAGCCAATGTGTGCTGAGCATTGCAAAGTTAATGGAAGCCAAGTGATTTAGGAATTCTATAGGAGTCAAGTAATGTAGGAAACATAGTGGATGCCAAGCAATCTAGAATAGATGGTGTCAAGCATCAGTATTACTTCATGTGCCGAGCAATGTAGGATTAACATAAGAGTTTGTGACAATACAAAACAAAATGTAAAATGGTTATGCATGACTCATGACAGGATAAGGAGATAAGATCAAATCCTCCCATCCACCTATGCGATCCTCATGCAGTCAATTAGAAAATTAGAATTGCATGCAACCAATGGGTGAATTTCAAGGGTTTGAGCCGGAACATTTTTTCCAAGGATACATAATGATCCACTAATCTTTATAAGGGAGTCTTGACACCAATGAAAAAAAAATTTGTAGAGAAGAAGAAAAAAATAAAGCCTTTTATTGAGGTCGTTGCAAAACATTGGTGTAAAAGATTTAGTGGAAAGGACAACATTTACATATCTAGTTGATCAGAATAGAACAAGGAACACAATCAATAGATCAGATCTAGCAGAGATCAAGGATAGACAAGTAGATCAAGAGCTTGAGATCAGCATTAGAGACTATATTAGTTCAGGTGTATTATTCTAATACTCTCTTACAATTGTATTAGGAACTTGGAAATCCTATTGAGCTAGGTAGGTTTAACATCCTTACGTAAATCTTTTAATAGGGTGGCATTCTAAGTTGATTGTTCTTAAGTCCTCTAACAAGACACACTCCTAATAGGGTGTAGAAATGCTTTAACAAGGTCACATATTAACAGTGTGTTGTAGCCTTTAAAAGGGTAGGCCTTTAACAGGGCAAACCATCAGAAGTGGTTGAAATCAATTGGTGCAATAATTTTGTGGGTATCATCCCCACCCCAATTTTACCTTCTTATTTCTAGAGGGTTTCTCGATCACCAAAATCTCAAGTGTTATGTGGTGATGGATGTTTGTCTCTCATGATTGTTTAATGTTTATATGCATGCACGTTAATTTTAGTTATATGTTATTAAGGGTTTAAAAGTGGTTAAAAGGCTAGTACTTCTAATTCACCCCCCCCCACTCCCCTCTCAAAAGATCTCTTCCCATTAAGACATTCCAACAATTGGTATCAGAGAAAAGTTCTCTCAAAGAGAAGCCTAACAGCTTGGAGGAAAAGATCTGAAAATGGAAGTCTTCAAACTTGGGAAGATCATTGAGAACTAGGTGATAGATGTGCATCTCACTCTACACAAGATAGAGGAAGCTAGAGAGGAATTAAGAAAATCCTTGTAAAGAAGGAAGGAAATAGCTATAGCTAAAAATGATATTCACTACAAGGAGATTGACACCACACAAGTATTTGCCAAAGGAGATTCCAAAGAATTTGATGTAGCAATAGCAGAACTGATGGAGAAAAATAGAGCTCAAGCAGAAAAGATAAGAACTCTTAAGATAGAGCATGAATCATAGGCCATGATGCTTTATGAAATCACTGAACAAAAGAAAAGAGCAGTTGAGGATAGAGTCGTGATGGAAGATAACAAAAGAAATCTTGCAAACAAACTTGAAGAAAAATGTACTAAATTAACAAGGATCTCAAACATGCAGATGGATACACTTGCCCAAATGATGAACCTTCATCATGAACTCAATATGAAAGATATTGAGATCTCTACTTTGAGGATGTATAATGAATTGAATAGAGAAAAAGAAATAGCAGAGAATCTCAACAAGTCAAGTAAAGCTATCAAGCACTTTGAATAGTTGCTGAAATCCCCAAGATCAGCCCATAATACATTAGGACTTGGATAATCTAGCACTGAAGTTGGTGAATCATCAAAGAGTGTTGAGCAAAGGAGTGACAAAGGTAAGGATTCTAAACCCACTTGTCATTACTGCAATAAAATGGGCATACTTCTAATGTTTGTAGGAGTAGAAGGATCAATCAGCCATACACACCCAAAAGCAAGGGTTACTATCACAAGTGCAACATGCAAGGACATATGATACAAGATTGTAGGTCCAAAGTCATAAGGACACAAAGATTTGATGGACATTGCCATAATTGCAAGAAGTATGGACATAGAGCCTTTGAATGTAAATCAAAGCCTATGTGGATGCCAAATCAACATGTAAGAAGGGACAACTATGAACACAATTACAACTGGGACTACAATACAAGGAAAATTTGTCACTATTGTCAAGAGTATGGACATATACCCCAAAACTGCACAAGAACACATTTCAAGGGAAACTATAAAAGATGGTTGAACCAAAATACTTGCTTCAGTTGCTTGAAAACTAGACATGTTAGCAAGAAATTTCCAACAAAGTCTAAGGCACCCAAGATTGAAGTAAATAAGGGCAAAGAAAAGATTGATGTGGAACACATCAGAACAGACATGAAGAAGACATGGCATAAAAAGAATGGATCAAGTACATCCAGTGGAAGGGTCACTTCACCCACAATGTCAAGTGATCATATCTCATCTAGTTAATCACAAGATGAGCCTATGGGGCTAATACATATAAGGAAGTATCATACATCACCCCTAAACCATGAAGAAGCACTGCAAAGTATAAATCTGCATGAGACAAAATGCTAAGACAAAAATTTGAATGATCATGTCGAGCTGTCTTTAGATACTAAGTGAAACTACAATGGTGGCCAAGTTATTAACAAAGTTAGTAGATGCCAAGTGAGAATAGTTGTCGAGTGGATGCCAAGTTGAAAAACCTTTGGAAGCTGAGTGACAGGTAAAGGTACAAAAATGCATTAAATGCAAGGTTTTTGATTCGCTTAAAGGTGAAAATTGATTCATTTTTGAGCCATTCAAATGAAGAGTGATTATTGGGAGCATTAATGAGTGATTTTCAAGCTTTCAACCAGCGATTTGTAGTGATTCAGTATCTACCCAAGTGATCTAAGCATTTAACTAGGTATTTCCTTCAGGTGTCAAGTTTTACAATTTGTGAAGTTTTCTTTAATCATCAAACCCTAGTTTAGTTTAAAATGGAATCTAGTTCAAAGATGACCCAAGGGAAAGAGAGTCATGAGATTCAACTTGTTAGCAATGAGGTTAAGCAAACTGAGTTTAGGCCCATACCAGAAGTTGCATATAAAAATGATCTCACTGGTGCCCTATCCACCATCCCTAAAAAAGTTGTTATGGTTTAGGATGTGCAAAAGTGTTATAACTAAAAAATAGGAGCCATAGGAGATTTGGAAATCTTTAATGCCTTTGAAAAACTCTGTGATAATGGTATATTGAAAGACAATTTTTCTATCATAGAGAAGAAGGGTTTAACCAAAGTCCTAATTTTTCCAATCGTATTCAAAATTAAGTGGATACGCATAATACTTAGCAGAATCCATGATGGATCATTCTGGCTAGAGTGAGGACCAATCAAGATTACCAAGAAGATGGTTCATAGGTTATAGGATTTCCAGCCCTAGATCAGCCCAAGACATTGAGAAGTGAAAAAAAGGGAACAATAGAGAAGAACACAGGTGTAAAATGGAATAATAGGGGAATGACAATTGACATAGTAAAAGATCCCCTATTAGACTTTTTTGTAAGGATCATATCACATATTTTTTATCAATCTAGTAGGTTGAATAGTGTACCCTACATAGCAATGGATGTGGCATATAAGCTTGTAAAGAAAGACCACACCTATGACCTTGTAGAGCTCATGTTGCAACAAATTAATGAAAATCTTGGAGCCATTAGAGAGTCTAAGGAAGCACAATGCAAATTTGGTTCAGTGCTAGTTTGTATGTTCTTCTATGTGATGAAAGAATTCCCTTCATTTGGTAAAGTCAACTAGAGTTAGAATAAAACCATTGTTGATCAAATAAATGATTTCATTGCACAAATGGGAGATCGCTTTGATGATCAAATGTCTATCTATTTTGATGATTTCAAGAATGCAATGAAGAAAAGAATGAGGATACCAATTTCACTGGTGGAAAAGCATGTAAATGACATATGCTTTCTAGTTAGCATTGATTATACTTACATTCAAGCAGTCCTTCCAAGAGCAAGATGGCTTAGACCATTGGGTTATGAGCTTGATATAGCCATCACAACATTACTTACAGAGGAAATGGACAAATCTACCAAGGCATTTGGAACATATGATACTATCAAATCAAGATTTGTTACCGAACTCAAGACAACCACAACAGTAAAGAAAAAGGAAAATTTAGTAAAGAAAATAAAGAAGAAGTTTGGTGTTGGAGAAATAAGTGCACCAGGAAAAGTAGAAGAGATTAGCAAAGGAGAAGAAGAAGGTGATGATTAGAAAGATGAAGATGAGTCAGAACAAGGGCCACTTGAATTCTCACAAGGCCAAGGTGAAGCCAAAGCTAAGAGTGCTGAGGAAGAAGAAACCAAGGAAGCACCCATCAAAGGCAAAGTCATCAAAAGGAAGGCAAAGACACGTCCAACTCCTCAGCCTAAATCAAAGAAAGCTGCCATGCAAATGCCCAAAAAGCCAACAACCAGAGCTACAACAAGAGCCTCTAGGCAAAAGGCCTAAGAGGAAGCTACAAAGAAGAAGAAGAAAGTCAAGAAGGCACAGGAGGATCCAAGGAAAAGAAAAAGATATGTGGCTCAACCTGATACTAATGAGGAAGATCAAAATGAAAAGGTAAGTCATCATCCTAAGTCTTCAATTGATATATTATGTGAAAAGATTAGGAATGGAGATTAAGTAACATGAAAAGGATTGATTTAAATAAGTTTAGTAAAGAGGAACAAAATAGCATAGAAGAATCAGTCTATGCATTAATGGCATAGTTCAAGTACACACCTCTTGAACTTGATGGACAATTTCCAAAGGAATTGTCTAAAATTGTAGAAGACAAATGTCATTTCTATTTGAAAATGGAGAAGGAGATGAGGGATTCAACCCTGGCAAGCAAACTACCTAATTTGACAAAGGAATAGGTAAATCAAGTAGTCAAAAGGAATAATACTAGGTTTACACCTAAGTATAGGGCATTCTCCATTCTCCAAAACAAAATTGAAGAAGTTGTACAAAGAACCACAAGAGCGTGGAAGAACTTGTATAAGAAAATTGAAGATGCCCTTGAAGAGGAATACAAAGAAGAAGTTGTTGCTAAACCAAAGAAAATAAGGAAGAGGAGAGAAGAGAAGACAAAAGTAGAGAAAAAGGTTGAAGAAGAGGAAAACAAGGAAGAAAGAGAGGAGGAAGGAAAACATGAAGTCAAGGGTACTGATGAGCAGCAAAGTGTGCAAGACACACAACTTCCACCTCCTAGTCCTCCTCGCTCTACTACCAGACCTATAGAAATCATAAAGATTAAGGATGTTGTTGACATCTCATGTCAAAACATCAATCCATTAACTACAGAGGATCTCACTAAGACTTTCATTTCTACCACCTCCATCACCACCAAGAATAGCCATACAAGCTCATCAGGAGCTAAGTGCAATAGTAGAGGAAGTCATAGGTATAATAATACATATAGCAAGTACACCTCCAACAGAAGTGGTACAAGAAGAAGATAGGGAAGAAACACAGGATAAGGAGGAGTCAAAAATACAAACTTTGGTTGAATTGCCAAAAAAAGGTACTCCTACCAAACCCATTTAGAAGCTGGGTACTAAAATGATGACCTTACATGTCAGTACACCAAGCTCAAGTTCTACTAGGGTAGCCAAGACCATTCATTATGGAATTCCTAAGCTTGATGAAGAAATTAAAATACCCTATTATGATTCAAGCACTTTAACTGAAGAAAAGATGAATGAGATACAAAGTGCATTGGATAAGAGAAGGAGGCAAGAGGCAATGAGGAAATATCACAAATACAAGCAGGCAATGAATGAGATCAAAGATATATTCATGGATGCCTTCAGCATACAACCTCTAGATTCAAGCAGGCCAATCCTTCAGCAACTATCTAATATAGTTGACCAAGAGAATAATGAAGACCATGATACAAATGAAAAACTCATGGAATGGTTATAAAAGAAGTTTGAAGGCAAGGTCAACTAGAAGATAGCTAATAACATAATTTTGGGATAGGTTGACCTAGCTAAGAAACTAGATAATGTAAAGATTATATTAGGGAATATCTTTTTTGTTTATAGAAAATTGTGTGATTTTTCTAGGTTCACACAAGAAATAAATCTAAAAGTTTTGAACCTTGAGAGAAAACTTAAGCTCTCCAGCATGCAACTACCCTCAAATCCTATATAGAGTGAAAAGCAGTTTGCTCAAACACTTCACACTTAGAGGGAATTAGCTGCATTATCAGTAGAAGAGGCCACTATTAAAGAAAAGCTGATGAAAATATGAGCCTCTATCACTCCTCACTTGGAGATATTACATAAGGAGCAAATGTATGTAGAAACTATCTTGAAGAAAGATCCAAATATTTCTACTCATAAAGGACTTGTTGCTCTAGCAGTAGAGTTTGCAATCCAACACAAGTCATTGGATATTGCATTGAATAACTGGGATGCAACTCTCAAAATACTCCTTGAGGTAAATAAGACATTTTTGGCCAAGCATGGCATTACCATTTATGACCCTTTGACATCAGTGTCAAAAAGGGGGAGGTAATTTATTCTAAGAGGGAGATAATATTAAAAGGGGAGAGATATATTAAAAGAGAAGATAAGAAGATAATAGGATAAAAAATAGAGAACATTAGGCACAATGGCACAAGACATCAGAATTCATGACATAACAAGGCATAATCAACTCAGGGGGAGTCATAAGATATATGTTTGTTCACAATATCTTTTTGAAATTTTGAAAGTGAAGAATGTACACGTAAGGTTCAGATCATGAATGATTAGTTAAGTGTTTTTGACACTCATGTCAAAGGGGGAGATTGTTGATCAAATAAATAAGATTGACAAATGAGTGTCAACACACTTAACAATTTTCGCTATACATGCCGAGTACACAATGGAAGTTGAGTTAGAATTTCTTTATGTGCCGAGTCATAGATAGTGCCAAGCAAACTATAGTTGATGCCAATTAGAACACATTACAGTATATGCCAAGCTATACATGTACCAAGTAGATCAGAAGATAATATGTTCTAAGCATTACAAAGTTAATGGAAGCCAAGTAATTTAGGAATTCTATAGGAGCCAAGTAACATAGGAAACATAGTGGATGCTGAGCAATCCAGAATAGATGGTGCCGAGCATCAGTATTACTTCATGTGCTGGGCAATATAGGATTAGCATAAGAGTTTGTGCGAATACAAACCAAGATGTAAAATGGTTATGCATGAATCATGATAGGATAAAGAGATAAGATGAAATCATCTCATCCACCTATGTGATCCTCATCCAGCCAATCAGAAAATTGGAATTGCATGCAGCCAATGGGTGAATTTCAAGGGTTTGAGCAAGAACATTTTTTCCAAGGATGCATAATTATCCACTAATATTTATAAGGGAGTCCTGATGCCATTGAACAAAAAAGTTGTAGAGAAGAAGAAAAAAAATAGAGCCTTTTATTGAGGTTTTTGCAGAACATTGGTGTAAAAGATTTAGTGGAAAGGACAACATTTACACATCTAGTTGATCAGAATAGAACAAGGAATACAATCAGTAGATTAGATCTAGTAGAGATCAGGGATAGATGAGCAGATCAAGAGCTTGAGATTGACATTAGAGATTGCATTAGTTCAGGTGTATTATTCTAATACTCTCTCACAATTGTATAGGAATTTGGAAATCCTATTGAGTTAGGTAGGTTTAACATCCTTATGTAAATCCTTTAATAGGGTGGCATTCTAAGTTGAATGTTCTTAAGTCCTCTAACAAGGTACACTCCTAACAGGGTGTAGAAATCCTTTACAGGGTCACATATTAACAGTGTGTTGTAGCCTTTAACAGGGCAGGCCTTTAACATGGCAAACCATCAGAAGTGGTCGAAATCAATTGGTGCAGTAATTTTGTGGGTATCATCCCCACCCCAGTTTTACCTTCTTATTCTTGGAGGGTTTTTGGATCTCCAAAATCTCAAGTGTTATGTGGTGATGCATGTTTGTCTCTCATGATTGTTTAATGTTTATATGCATGCATGTTAATTTCAGTTATATTTTATTAAGGGTTTAGAAGTGGTTAAAAGACCAGTACTTTTGATTCACCCCCCCCCCCCCCCCCCTCCCAGAAGATCTCTTCCCATTAAGACATTCCAAAATTAAATACATGACATATACCTCAAAATTTCATAACTCCCCTTGAGTTGAATGTTTAGTTCTTGTATGTATTCTATATCAAAATATTTCTATTGCTAAGTAGATTTGCATCAACTGATAGTCTTTCTTTGTTCCTATCTGAACTGATGTTTGCATTTTTTTTTTCTCTTACTCCTCCTTGGTTATTTGTCTCTTACTCTCCCTCAAGTACAAATATCCCTTTGTTTTCATTTATTTCTCTACTTGCTCCCCCATTTCTCTTACTTCCCCTTTTTGACACTAATGTCAAATGGGTTATACACTAATAGTGTATTTTTCCAAAAAAGAGTTATGGACCTCAAGTATAATATTAAGAGCTATATCCCAATTATCACAAGCTACCTCCAAAGACTTGATTTGGATGGCCAGCTTAGTAGCAAGGTGTACTAACCATCCAATGTAAAAATATTGTGGTCTTTCTTCATAAGTGTTTCTGCATGGCCTAGTTCCTTGCATAATATCTCCATGTGAGAAATCAATGTTGACTGGATGCTAATTTGTGTATCCCTATGTTTGCTTTGTCTACTTGTAATGATGCTATCTGAATCTAGGATTGAAAGAGGTTCCTAAAATATTTCTCACTTTGAGTTGGAGACTTGAGAAAAGTAGCACCAAATGACTACATATGGTTCTCCAAACTTAGGATGTGATTCCTTACTTCTTGTGTGAAGAGTGTAGGATTACATAGTTTGGTAAACAAAGAGAAAATGTTCTCTAGTACCTTCTTCACACTATCTTGGTTGCTAACTAAACATATGTTAGTGTAATAACACTTGATATCTTCTCATTTACCTTGTTTTGAAACTTCCTTTCAGACCATTCTAGTAATTTTACATTAGTATCTAGGTCTTTGTTACTAACTCTTTCCACTATATTGGTTAATTGTTCAATGATGGGCTTGTTTTCATCTAGAGTTGGGAGACTGAATGCATCTAGGAAAATCTCTTTGATGTAAATCAAAGCTTGCTTCTACTTATGCTCCTTTCTGAGAAATTCTTGAGTTTTCTTCCTTGCTAGGGCCTCTTGTATTACACCCATCTACTTTATACATAATCAAATTTAGATAATAAAATATCTTCATCTAGGCTAACACCTCCATAAGTAATTACCTATTTTTCCTTAGATGAACTAGGACTCATCCTTGAGAATTGCAATGGTGTAGAATTTGTACTTGGCCTCTAAAGAGTTTGACTAGGAGGAGTATTAGATGTTAGTAATGTCACCAGTGCTTGAATAGCTAGTAGCTCCTTTGGCTTGGGTGTCAAAATTGACTCTTTGATCTTGTCCTTTTCTTCCTTTGTAGTTCCAATTACACCTTGATCTTATGCTAGAGGTACAAGTGTATCTACCTGACTGATTTGTCTTTGAGTGTCATCATTTATGGTGTTTCTATCTTGTCTTCTCCAACTATTTCATCTTTTTCTTTTTAAATTTTTGGTACATTCACTAAGACTAGAGTGTCTTGCATATGTGTATTGATAGTGAAACTTGATGTCTCCTTCCCTTGATATACCACTATAGGTTGTAAAGGTTGTACACTTGTGACATGAGGAGTGATTATAGATGCTTCTTATGTTTTCATTCCTCCCTTGTAGTTATTGTTTTTGTATTCTCAATTTCATTGACACTCACTAGTATATGGTTGTCACATAGTTTGGCCTAGAGAGTGGAGTGGACAAGTATCCTTTTCAAATCATTCTTTGTATGGGGATTGATGTTCTAATCAATAGTCTCAAAAACATCCTTTACTTTGATAATTTCAGTATTTACACTTGTCTCCTATGGAGGGCTAGCACTTGACATTTGTGTGCCTTTACACTTAGTTCTATTTGTTTCTGTTCCTCAACTAGTGCCTAGTTGTCAATATTCATATATGTGCCTCCCTTAATTGTGCCTTGTTTAGTATCATCTTCTTCATCCTCACCTACCTCAGTAGGTGACTGTTCAACTTCCTTAGATGTTGTAGTCCATAACTTATCTTCCACATTTGTTTAGACTTCTATACAACATCCTCTATATTGTTTTACAATTTGTTGAATTCCATATATTTTGGCACAAATCTTACAACATACTTCTTAATGACTTTAGAAATTTAATTCTTACAAATTTTTGGTATAAGTTGAGAAAGGGTTGTCTCCCTAATTTTTTTCAATGTCTAAACAATAATTCCATTTTTCTCAACTTTATCATATAAACTTTTAGGTATGGAGTTGGCCAGCTATAGAGGATTCTTTTTAAATATAGTCATCATGGCATATACTTCCTCTTTAACTTGGTTCTCCTCAATCTTCCCAAGATTGTCAAACTCAAAGTGATAGAATCTTGATAAATCAATATTATTCCTAATGTTCTCACATAAATTGTCTAAATTTGAAGAGGTATTATGACTTACCACTTGAAATTAGATGATGTCATCTGATTCAATATTCTCTTCATTAGATTCATCTTATGCAACATACTTCCTCCTTGGTCTCTTCTATACTTCAGCTTCCTTCTCTTTAGGCTTGGCTACTTCTTTAACCTTTTGTGCAATGACTCTAGTGCTAGCCCTTATGGTAGGTGCTATAGGTTTGGGCTAATTATGTTTAGCAACCTTCTTTGGTTTGTTCATTTCTTGAGCCTTTTATTTTCTCTTTTTCTTCTTAGTAGTTGCAGGTGCTTCATCGGCTTCTTCTTCCTTGACACCTACTATAGTTTCTACTTCATCTTCTTGATGATCTTCTACCTAAACTTGTGTCAATGCCAGTGGTGCTTGAGATTGTGTTTCCTCTTCTTTCTCACCATCTTCTTCTTCTTCTTCCTTGGCTCCTTCACCAAATCTTTCTTTCATTTTCTTTACCTGTTTGTTCTTTTTCCCGATCACTGAAGCAGTCTTTTATCTCCATAGTGATATTTGGTTTAGCCAAGTCATAATTTCCAAATTCTTTGGCTTCCTTATCCACTTCTTCTACAAGTAGTGTTGTGATTGTTGTAGAGGCCTCATCAACATTTATTTCATATCCTAATGGCCTTAGCCATCTCACCCTGGGAATTGTTGCTTGTACATATGTGAAATTAGTATCAACTAGGAAGCAAACATCATCAAACTATTTCTCCACTAGTGAAATTGGTATCCTCAAGCTTTTCTTCATAGATTGTTTGAAACCTTCAAAATAACTTGACGTGATAGATTCAAAGTTATCACTTAGTTGCTCAATAAATTCACTTATTTGAACTACAATAGGTCTATTCACCTTCCATGCAACCTTACCAAATGTAGAAAATGTATTTTGCACATAAAAGAAAATACATACAAGAATAGATTTGAATTTACACTATGTACTTTTGGTCTTCCTTATAGCTCCCAAATTCTCAATCAATTATTGCAACTACAACTTGGCAAGATCATAAGTATGATCTGTCTTCATAATTCTATAACCCATATCAACTATAATGGAGGATACACTATTTAATCTACTAGATTGATAAAAGTTGTGTGCTATGACCCTCACTACAAAAGCTATTAGGGGATCCATGATAGTATCAATTTCCATTCCCCTTTTATTCCACATAGATACCACAATTGTGGGTTACACTTTTTTGCCTAAACTGACATTGAATATGAATTTTCAAGAAAACTTTCACTTTTGGATGAAAATTGTCATTCAATGGTTAGGAATTTGAAGATGAAGTAAATTAGAGTTTTCTAGGATATTCTATTTAGAATCCAAATATATATTTTAAAAAATTGGCTTGATTCACTGAATTATTTTTACTCCCACGAAAATTGGTATGTTATTAAAAACCTAATTTTAAAAAAGTGACATTGTTTTTGACACAACTTTTTTTTATACAATAGATTTCAAAGTGATTCTTTTAAATTTAGTTTTTTAACATCCATACCAAAACCATGGAGGTGATATGATGTCTTTATCCTTTGTATTTCATCTTTTAGCATAGTTAAAAGTTGACATAACATGAATTTCAACATACATGGCTTTTGACACATGTAACTTGTTATATATTTACCCGATTCCAAATTTTGTTTTTTTGATTGAAAGAGGACTCAAATATGGAGACTATAGTTTTTTTTTTTCAAAATTTTTCTCTTATATACTATTTTTTCATGAGCATCCAATATAGAGGTTTATTTTAAAAATGAATCTCTATTCAATTCACATGCAAAAACATTTACCTAAAAAAATCAAAATGTAGCAAATTTATAGTCATTAGAAAGCTCTTTATGAGTGCTTCTATCATGTAAAATGACATGACTTCAATCCTCCATATGAACCTGGTAATTGAGCCTGGAAGCCATGAAAATAATAGAAAATATTATAGAATTTATAAAAGACATCTAGTTTTCTAGTTTCAATAGAAACTAACTTTCTATCAAATTTTTTTGTATAGTTTCAATAGAAACTATTTATATTTAGTTTTGATAGAAAATACATAGTTTTTATCAAAACTATTTAGATTGAATTTTTTGCCTAAATAGTTTTGATCAAAACTATTGAGGACAATTTTTTTTGTTTGCTTAGTTTCAATCAAAACTATGTTAAAAAGTAGTTTCGATAGAAACTTTTATAGTTTCTATTGAAAGTATATGATTACTTTCGATTGAAACTTTTGGGGTAAAAAAAATTTCTTTCACAATTTTGGAGGAATTTATTCCTCTAAAAAAGTGTAACCCCTATTTTCTTTTCAATTATTTCCTTAGCTTTACTTCTTATAGTTTTTTGTCAATCTAGGGTTGCATACCCTATCACTTTGTGAACAATCTTCTTAGTGATTTTTACTAGCCCATTCTCTAACCATACAGAGGTATCATGAATTCTACCCAAAATAATTTTTATCCACTCTATCTTAAATACATTGAGGAAATCTAGGGCATGAGTTAACCATTTCTTCTCAAAAATTTTAAACTCTTCCTATAATGATTTATTATCACATAGTTTTTCATATGTTTCCCTAATTTTCATATCTCCTATGCTTCCAATTTTGCATGTGTAACAATTTATAACATCTTGAATCATCAAGACTTGTGGTGGTATCATGGATAATGCACCAGAGATATCTTTTTTATAAGCTATATCTAAGATAGCCTTAAAATTAGGTTGTTTGATTCCATTACTTATCAATTAAATATTTAAAACCTCTTTACCCTCTACATCTCTAGATGCTAAAGAACTAGACATCATTACATGAAACTAGGGTTTGCAAAATTTAAAATTGTGTAGCTTGGCACACGATAAATACCTTGTAAGTCCTATTGGAACGGTGTCGAACAACATTTTAAATCTCTTGTAAATTCTTAGATAAAATTCTCCATATCACCTTTAGCTCTTTGTGCTCTTCTTCAAATTTGAGTGATGTTAAATGAGTGGAAATCAATTAAATAGCCCTTAAAAAATTTTATATAATGCTAAGTGCTTCCCCAATTGTAAGCTTGGCTTCAATTGAATTTATAGCTCACTTGAAATCCATGTATTTTTCCATATGCTTAGAAACCACTACAAGCTCAACCTTAACTAAAAAATTGTATTAGTTCAACATCCACTAACATTTGACTTGTTAACCATGTGAAACTTTTCATGCTCGACAATAGAATGAAAACTAATAAAACTTAAAGATTTATTCTTAATTCCTAACAACACTTTGCATCTTTATATATATTTTAAATATTAGTCCCACATACATGTTAATTGCTTACATGAGGTGTGATAACCTGACCCATTGGGTGAAGTGATCCCATCTACACTTGATGTGCTACCATCTTCATTTCTCTTCCATGTCTTGTTCATCTGATCTCTAGCATTTTTGATATCTTCCTTTTCTTTGCCTTTGTTGAACTCACAACTTGGTGCTTTTGACCTTGTTGGAAAATATCTATTTATGAGTTTAGTCTTCAAGTAGCTAAAACATGTGGTTTGATTCAACTACCTTCTACAATCAATTATGAAATGTGTTCTAATAAAATTCTTAGGAATATGTCCATACTCTTGATATTAGTGACAACTATACCTTGTATTATAATCTCAATTATAAGAGTTTCCATTGTTCTTTACCTTTTTTTTCTTGTTTGATGACCACTTGGGTTTGGATCTGCATTCAAAAGCTCTATGTCCATACTTCTAATAGTTATAAAATTATCCTTGAAATCTTTGAGTGTGCATGGTTTTGATTCTACATTCATGTCCTTGATGACTTTGTTTGTTACACTTGTGGTAGTGATCCATGTTATTCTACTTAACATTCTAATTTATAGTCTTGCTTCTACAAACATTAGAAATATGTCCTATCTTACCATAATTATGACAAGTAGGTTTGGAGTTCATACCTTTGTTACTTCTTTCTTCAACACTTTTTGATGATTCTCAATCTTTAGTAGTAGTGTATCTCAATCTAGATTTATCATTGCTAGAGCTAGGGGATCTCATCAATTGTTCAAAGTACTTGATGGCTTCACTAGGTTTATTAAAACTTTCAACAAACTCCTTTTCCCTTTTCAAATCATTGTTCAATTTTTCATTTTGAAACTTTAGTTTTGTGATCTCAATGTCTTTACTATTTATTTCATGATTAACAATCATTTCTTGATTCATTGTTTCCAATTACATATAAGCGATCCTATTTATTTCTAATGATTTCTACTCCAGTCTGCTAGTCAAAACTCTTTTTTCATCTTTAATCATGATTTTTTCTTCCATATATTTCTTATTCTATTTATTCACCTCACATAGTTATATGGCTTTTGATTCTTTCTCTATCTCAAGATTTTTGATCTCTTTAGCTAGAGTTTTGTTCCCTTCTATTAGATCTACAACTGCTACATCAAATTCATTGGAGTTTCCATTTGAAAATATTTTATTTGTGTTTATCTCTTGGTATTGTGTCTCATTCTCCTCAATTGAAATTTCCTTCCTTCTTCTCAATGATTTCATTAGATCTTCTCTTGCTTCATTCAACTAATGTACGATGAGTTTTATTTCAATCTCCTAGTTCTTAATAATCGCTCCCAACTTGTAGACTTCCATTTCCAAGATCTTTATTTTTTAGAGAACCAAGCTCTGATACCCATTGTTGGAATTACAATAAGAAAGGTAAACTCTAAGAGGGGAGGGAGGGAGGGTTTGAATTAGTGCTTCAAAATATTACCCATCAAAACATTCACCATACATCCATCTCGTAATTTAACAAGTAAAGTAAAATACCATATAAAGAATATACATCTAAACTATGTAAACAAGAAAGCATTCAAACATGTACGACACAAGATATGACTACCCAAAAACCTTGCAATAAAAAGGTAAGACTAGGGTGGGGATGACACCCACAAATCTTCACTACTATAGTAATAAAGTGTATCCAATGAAGGTTACAATGTTTGATCATGAAACATGATCTACTCTATGAAAGGTTTTCCCTATTAAAATCTCACAAAGGTTGTTAAGTCTTACCCTGTTAGAGTATTTCAACACCCTACTAAAAGTGTTCCTAATTAAAAGACTTCAACTCACAATTAAGTAAGCACCTTGTTAGAGGATTTCAGTATAGCCTATTAGGACTACTCTATTAAGAGATTTAATTGATTCACCTATTATAATATCTTAGCAATGATCCTAGGATTAGCACTCTTTTTCTTAATGTTAGATCACCTCTATACTAATGTGTACTTGATCCTTTCTGATTAGATGTCTCTTTGTTGTCCATTGTTTCCTTCCTTTATTCTATTTTGACTAATTTTGTAATGTAACTCAAATTATAATACCTTGGTCACCATGAATGTCCTATAGGCACATGTAAAACTCTCCTTCTCTACTCTTCTCTCTCTCTCTCTCTCTCTCTCTCTCTCTCTCTCTCTCTCTCCCTCCTTAGAACATTTAGGGTTTCTCCACCTTAATAAGATCTAGGTGACTTAGGATTAGGTATGAATCAATGACTTGGTTCGCCCATATTACCACTTAAACCTTCCCTTTTTTTGATTGGATGCATGTGATACATAGGGATTCTCACTTAAGATTTTTTCTTATCAACAAAAGATCATAAATCAATCCTTAAGTTGGCTCAAAAATGGTTTACATAGTAGTTTGTTTCAATACAAATAACTATGTCAAAAATATGTTACTCAACATCTAAATTCCTAGGTGCTCAGCACTAACTTTTAATTCAATGCTATCGCTCAGCATCTAAATGACTCGATACATACAATTTGCTTAGCACTTGAATGACTCAACACATGAGCGACTCAACACTTACTATTTACTTAGCATGCTCTAACTTACATGTTGTTCTTAGAATATGTTACTTGTTCAACATGAACTAAGTAAATGACTTAAGTGTATAGACACTCACTTGTCAAAACAAATATGAGATTAATAGTATACAAGCTAGATAAGGCGATTGAGAATGAAAAGTTAGATCTGAAATTGTCCATTGGATAACTCAAGAAAGAAAAGGAGAAAATATCTCAATCATTGAAATGAAGAAAAGATATTGCAACACAAATGGATGACAATATCTACATTGAAGAAAGAATTGAAGAATTATGTCTAGAAATAATTTTAGATGAAGTTGATGCAACAATCAAAGACCTATTAGAAAAGAATTCCAATCTTCAATAAGAAGTCACAAAAGCTAAAAGGAGAGCAAGAAATCCAATCAATCAAATTATGTGAAGTCATGGAAGAAAAAAGAGAAAGCCAAAGAAGTGATAGAAGAAAAGGAAAATTAAATTCAACAACATCCTTTCAACAAGAAGACTTCATTGATCAACTCAATGATGCAAATCAACAGCTTATCAATCTAAGGACAGAGAATGAGAGACTGTAGAATGATCTCAATAATGATGAAATCTCAACAAAGTATGAATCAATTGAATGAGAAAAATTATTATAGAAACAAAGGCAAACCTAGATTATGATATATAGAAGATGGTGAATCATCTTAGCAAGGAGCTCAAAAGAACAAAATACCTACTCGTAATTATTGTCATAAGATAGGTCATACATCAAACAAATATTGGAGCAATGGTAAAGAAATATTAATGGAAAATGTTATAGTTAGAATAAGAATAGACATATGCCAAGTGAATTCATAGGGAAACCTAAGTTTGAATGAAAGTGTCATAATTGCAATAAACAAGGACACAAATCTTTAGAGTGCAAGACCAAGAAGTGGAACCTAGCAAAATAAATCTGGAAAGAAATATTTGGATGGGATTACAACACATGGTGTAGATGTCACTACTATGGTGAGTTTGGGCATATTGGAGAAAACAATGTTAAACATCACATGAGGAGAAGAGATACTACAAAGAAATGTTTTATTTTTACAAAACTTGGACATCTTGCCATGAACTATATGAACATAGGAAGAATTGAAGATGAAAAGAAAGCCAAACCTAACAACATCATTAAAATAAAAAGAAGAAATGGGTGCATAAATCTCTAGATAATGCAAGCCATAGTCATAAAAATTTTGACACCCAATTCAGTGAGTTGGATGACCCAACCATTTAAACCTAGTTCCCTATGGAGATCACTAGAATTGTGATTCAAAAGAAGTCATCTAACATTGGTTCTAGATAGAGAGAAAAAATTTCCATATTAGTGTTCAAGATACATAACGATCACCGAGTGATGATGGAAACTCAAGACCTTACCAAGAAAGGTCAAGTTGCAAGATCTTACCATGAAAGGTTATGTTGCATGTATTTTAAAGATGTATATAATGAGTTGGTGACTCTACTGAGTACCAAGTTTAGACCAAATGGTGGTAATCTTATCGAGTTCAAAGTTCTCTAATTGGGTAGTTCCTACCAAGTTAGGAGACCTCACCAAGTTGAAGGTGTCTTTCAAGAATTAAACACTAAACTGAGTGGAGGACAGCCTATCAGTGAACAAGTATGTGTACAAAGCATTAATGATGATTAAAAAGAAGAAATTTGTTAAAAGGGAGAAATAAATTATATGATTTCACCATAATTTTTATGAGCATAAAGTGAAGAGAAAATTCAAAGCCTCTAAGAGATTTAAAAATTTTCTATTGAAGATTCTCATATATTCAAAATCCTACTGAGTGATGGCATCTTCAAACCAAAAAGTCAAAAAAGGTTCAAAAATGTTAGTTCATGGAGTGGATTGCAAGGCTCCTACATTTAAACTAAGTCGAACAATTATAGAGACATTAGACCCCACTAGAGCATAATGGAAAATTCCACCAAAGGTACTTCTTGTTCATGACATTCTTTCATTCTATCACTATTCTATTCAGGATCTTGGAACCCTAGAGATGAATGAAGCATTCAATCAGTTATGTGTGGATGGAATTCTTAAACTCCATAATAAAATGAAGTTGCTAAAAGAATGAATAGGACATTGATGGAGAAGGCTAGGAGTATGCTTATTGGAGCTGGTCTTGAACAAAGGTTTTGGGTTGAAGCTGTGGCCACTACTTGATATCTAGTTAATAGATCTCCTACATCAGACCTTGTTGGTAAGACACCCATAGAGGTGTGGTCTTGTAAGAAGCCTTCAATTAGACATATTTGTATTTTTGGTTGTGAAGCTTATGCACATGTTCCAAAGGATAAAATATCTAAGTTGGAAAACAAAGCTAACAAATTTATTTTCATTGAATATAGTGTTGGTGCGAAGGGATACAAGCTTTGGGACCCTGTGAATAGTAAGGTGTTGTATAGTAGAAATGTTATTTTTAGAGAGATAACATCTTCTCCCATTGTACTACAACCAGGTGAAAAAGAGAAGAAAGAAGATATTGTTTAGTTGCCTCCTACCCCTAAGAAGACTAAATAGAAAGACCATGTTGGGTCTAATGATAAGGAGAGCTCTAGTAGCTCTGATAGTTCAAAAGAAGAGGAAGAACAACCTCAACCTCAACCCTTGAGGAGATTCACAAGAGTAAGAAAGAAGCTAGAAAGGTTTGGTTATTCTATATTAGATTCTAGTTGTGCCTTTACTTTGATTACTAACATTGATGAGCCTAGATCTATGAAAGAGGCTTTGGATATGGAAGATGCAGGTTCATGGATTGAGGCCATGTATGATGAGATGGCTTCATTAGATTAAAAAAAAACTTGGGACCTTGTACCTTTTTCTAAAGGATGAACACCTATTGGTAGAAAATAGGTGTTCAAGAAGAAATTTTGTGCAGATGGTAGTATTGAAAGGTACAAAGCTAGATTGGTTGCAAAGGGATACTCAAAGGTAGAGGGAATATATTATGGTGAAATATTCTCTCCTGTTGCAAAGTTGACATGGATTATATTTCTTTTTATCTCTTGTTGCATCATATGATTTAGAGATAGAATAGATGGATGTGAAGAAAACTTTCCTTCATGGTGATTTGGAGGAAGAGACTTATATGGCATAGCCTAAGCACTACATTGTTAAAGGTAAAGAATCTTTGGTTTGTAGATTAATGAAGTCTCTATATGGTTTGAAACAATCTCCTAGGATGTGCTACCTTAAGTTTGATGCCTTTGTGTTGTCAATTAGATTTGTAAGATTGAAATTAGATCATTGTTTTTATTTTAGAGTTGAAAATGATCACCTTCTTATTATTGCATTTTATGTTAATGATATGTTGTTGTTTGGGAAGGGAAAGGGAATGATTTCTAATTTTAAATCTCAGTTGTTAGCATAGTTTGAGATGAAATATCTTTGGGCAGAAAGGTACATCTTGGGTATAGAAATTAGTAGAGAAAAATCTAATAGAAAACTTTGGTTGAGTCAAAGTAGGTATGTGAAGTCTTTGTTGGAAAACTTTAACATAGTAGGTTGTAGACCATTGTGTGTTCCTATTTCTATGGGAAAAAAGTTATCTGTAGATGATTGTCCAAAATCCCCTAATGAGGTGGAGGACATGAGTAGAGTACCTTATGCTAGTGCAATTGGAAGCCTTATGTATGCTATGGTCTATAGCAGTCTAGACATTTCCAAAGTAGTTGGAGTTCTGAGCTAGTTTATGGATAATCCTTGATAGGTACATTGGGATGTAGTTAAGAAAGTATTCAAATATTTGAGGGGTAAATTAGACACTCCATTTTTTATCATGGTAACTCTTCTAGAGCTCTACATTCAGTTTGATTCATGAGCTTGTGGATTTAGATTGGGCAGGTGATATTGACAACATGATATCCACCAGTACTTATGTGTTCACTATGTTTGGTGGTGCCATCAATTGGATGAGTAAGTGACAACCAATGGTTACTTTGTCTGCTATAGAAGTTGATTACATGGCTGCTACTCATACTTTTAAGGAATCCATTTAACTTAGGAGATTGTGTTCTAATATTGGTGTTGATGTAGGAAAGATTACTATTTGGTGCCATAGTTAAAGTGCTATTTTCCTTGCAAAGAATCCAACTTTTCATGCCATAACAAAGCACATTGATGTGATGTTTCACTTTGTGAGAGATATGGTGGAAGATGGAAAGGTAAATTTAGAGAAGGTAGATACTATAAAGAATGTTGCAGATGCATTGATGAAACTAGTGGGCACAAGGAAGTTAATATGGTGTTGAGAGTCTATGGGCCTTTCAACCAATAGTACTTAGTTCCTATTATGTTCTTGTTTCTCTTACAAGGTGTTTGACAAGTGGAAAAATGTTATGAATAAGGTATCTCAACCTTGGATTATTCCTATTATTATTATTTATTTGTAAATGTATTTCTTACAAATAATGTAATTAAGTGTGAGTGTACATGTCTAGTTGGCATGTTGATGTGTCACTCCACTTGCATGTGTCATCATCTTGAATTGTGTGTAAGGAGATCATGATTGAAATGGTTATGATAGATTCCTATAACACATAAGAGATACCTTTTGAAGATAAGATGATGGGTGAAAATGTGAAGACATGTGGAAATTGATCATTAAGTATTGTGCACTCAAGTCTCCATCTAGCATGAGGGGTTCAAATTTTTTTTGGGGGTTCCTAATTTTTTAGAGAATGGTAAAACCCTAATATAGTTCTTCTTTGGAAGTTTCCCTAAAATGGAAAGTGCATGATATAAGTGACTTTAGGGTTGTAGATAGGTGAGTGTGAAGAGTGTATTGTTGGTAGTGTTTTGTTGTGACTAGATTTTTCTTTTATGTCCTAAAAGAACTTGCATTGCAAGTGTGTTGTAACCTTTGTGTTGAAGATAATACATTGTATAGGTTTTGGAGGGGTGGGGTTGTTTTACCAAAAGGTTTTTCCCCACCAATATATCTTTGTGTCTTTGTTTACTTTCTCTATTTATTTTTTGTATTCATGGTTGACTGCAATATTGTTGTTTACATAATATTGAATATGAAATTGTAAGGATTTAAATATAATTTGCACAATAATTTCCTTAAGGGATTAGTGTAGGAAGTTGTTTTCACACCTGAGTTTCCTTACAAGGTTGTGAAGAATAATTTGTCTTTCGACCTTGTCAAGTTGTTTTTGAATTAGTTCAATAAGAACATGGAGAGCATCAAATTATCAAAGAATAATCCATGTAAGTTTAGTTCTCTCTTGACATGTTTATTTTTTTATGTTTAGAAGTTTTTCCCTTCTAAAGGAACTATAGTGTTGAAGAAAAATACTCTAGTCTTGTACCAAATCAATGAATTCATAGTAGAGATGGGAGAAATATTTGATAGCATTATAGAAAACTATTTTAAAATATTTAAGGAGAAAATGCAGAGCAGATTTAGGATTTCCAAGATGCTTGTAGAATATTATAAGCAAGATATTTGTTTTATGGTTGATTTTGAAAAAGTGTACATTTGGGAAGTCATACCTAGAGTAGCATGGGTTTAAGCCTTTGGAACATAAGGTTAACATAGATAACACTAAAGATATCATTGAGGCTCTATTTAATGAGCATGTGGATTCTAAGGCAACTTATTTTAGAACATATGATGAGGCTAAGGCTAGAATTGAGCTTGAGATCAAGCTACCTCAAGTAATTAATGGAGGAAGGAAGAGAATAGTGAAAATAATCAAGAATGCGAACTCATCAAGCTCTCCTCTCATGATTACCTAGGGTAAAGGAGATGATGTAGAGGATGAAGATGAAGAGGATTAAGTAGAGGAAATTGAATCTGAGGAAGAGAAGCCTCCCAAGAAGAAAGGAAATGTTATTATAACCAAACTTGATAAGTCCTCCCCTATAGTGTTTACAAAAAGAACAAAAAAGTCCAAGAATAAGTTGAAGTTGGGTGAAGATGAAGTTGAACATATTATCTCTAAGAGGTCTACACATACCTTTCAATAAAAATTGAAGAAAATGGAAGAAGGAGCATGTATGGCATGTTTTTGTTGGAATTCTTTGAAATAACTAAGAGGGGGGGTGAATTAGTTACCCAAGGTCTAGATGTGCAAATAAAACTTTTCATAGCTTAGTGAACCCATATCCACAAAAACTTAATATGCATGCATCCATTAGATCATATAATGCTTAAACTTTGTAGGTTACTATCCTAGGTCAAAATAAATTTGTAGTAGTGAAACATAATAGATTCAATAACACATTTGACACATGGATTTTATGAGGAAACCCAATTTTGGAAAAACCACTAGTAACATGCTACTAATTCTCACTCTTTTGTTGTGATGCCCTATAAAAGGCCAACCCTATTAAAGGTTACATTACATACTATTAAATGTGGACTAGTTAGAGTATTTCAATCACTTTGTTAGGAGTGATTCTTGTTAGAGGACTTTAGATCATTCACTTGGAATGTCACCCAGTTAAAGGATTTAAAAATGATTGTTAGGTCAACCTTAATCCAAAGGATTTACCCTAGATTGATACATTAATTAGAAAGTGGTAGTAAGGCTTGATCTAATAACAAATTACAACTCACTTATAGATTATAGATCTCTATTTCAGTCCTCCATTCTATTTGTCTTTCACACACTTCAGCCATGATAGCTTGTTCACCCTTCAAGCATTCACACTCTTAAGCCTTATCTCATTTGTTACCAATAAAAGTCTCTTCTATTCAGCCATTGAACGAAGTAATACCCTGGAATGCTTGTCTTCCTTAGGTTCTTGCACAGGACAACCTTTTCTTCTTACCAGCTCTCTCTATAAATAGAGATTTAAGATCTTTTGTCCTTCATCCTCAATTGTCCATTTTAGAGTTAGGATATAATGAATCTACCCACTTTTCCATTTGGTTACTCTAGAAAATTCTCCTTCAATACTCTTTGAATTCAACTCAAAATGGTTTAACTTAAATTTTGTGCCACTAGCTCATCATAGTTATCTTCCACATGCTTCACATAATTCAAGAAAATAAAATAGTTGGCTCAAATTTGTCAAATCTACAATTTAACATGGATACTAGCACCCAACATCAATATGTTGTCACTCAACTTCTATATTGTTCTTTCACTCATTATCCACTAAATAACTTAGCAAAAAATGAAGTTTAGTAGCGCTTAGCATCAACTAAACTTTACTCAACTTACACTAAAGTTCACTCAGCATACACTAACTTTTCTCAACTCCGACTAATTTTCTGATCAACTTGTGCTAACTTTGCTTGACACCTATTATCCACTTGGTTAAGCTTAGAAGATTTAATTCTTCTTACTTGTTCTTCTAGACTTAATTAGTGTATCCATCCTTTGTACCCTTAATTAGATAACCAATACACTATGTCATCACTATCTTAACTAATCTTTCTACTCCTTTTACATACCATAACTCAACCTTTCCTCTAGGTGTTCCTGTCATCTCATTTGATCAAAAACTCCTTATCAATCAAAAAAATGATAGTACTCAAATCATCTAAATAGTTATCTTACCAGCATGTAGCATGTTTGACATTAGTGACAAAATAATGATTGAAACATTACATATTCTTCACTTCAAAACATTCTTATATAAACAATTTTAAGTCTCTTAAGTGTGAGACTAGGAATGTAGAAGAGAAAAAGAAGATTGAGGATACCCTTATGGAAAATTTGGGCAAGTGGAAATACATACCTTATGAGCTCTCATAGAAAATTCTTGATGAACTTTTGAAAGAAATTAAACCTAGATGGAAGAGTGTAATGAAGACTGCTAAGGACATCTATGAACAAACCTTGAGATAGGCGATGTCAAGTCTCAATGATAAAGAGGTGAAGGAATATTTGAAGAAGAATGAGAAGAAGCCCACTCTAAAATTTAATACATGTCTAATACTTCTTAAAGATATTGAATTTTTGGTGTAGTCTACTACTACAACATGGAAAAACATTTATGGGTTGCACAAACCTAGTGAATTTGTCATGCATGTTAATGATAAAGATGGTGAAGATGAGGATGCAGAAGAAGAAGTAGAAATTAAGGATGATGAGTAGGAAGAATAGGAATCTTTCTAGAACTATAAAGTATTATGCAAAGAAGATTGTAGCATAGATTATGATATCCATTCCTTATTCTCCAAGAAAAACCTTATTGTAGTTAGGCTCAGAGAAGGCTTCTACCGAGTTGTTTGTGGTTACCATTGGATCACCTTTCACCTAACCGATCTCTGGATCTATATTTCTAAGTGTTTCATTGACTAAAGTGATCAACACTTCATTTTTTGGGAAGCTAGTCCCTCTAACATCAATTTCTACCAAGAAGTAGCTAGGTACAAGTATTCCATCTATCACTACATTTATTACTATTCCATCTATTTATAATATTGTTTCAATATCAAGTGTATCCATATGTAGTGTAATGAAATTTGAGACTCAGTCTCTACCAAGAATTAAAGTTCTCAATAAAAGAAAATATATTGTTTCATCATTAATTTCTAATGAAAAGGGTAAAGAGGAAGAAATTGATCTAGATGTGTGTTATTGTTATTCCAAATTGGGATATATCTATCCTCACTCCTGATCAAATGGATATTGTAGGATAAATTTTGAAGAAAATGGATAAGCAATAGAATCTTAGAGAAGAATAAAAGAAGAAAAACCAAGTCCTTAAGGACATAAAGAACATATTTTTTGATTCTCTTAATGTTGAGGTTGATAGAAAACAACCTATTTTCGATCAATTAGCTGAAATTGTCCACAAGTACAATGAAAAATTGAATGGACATGAAAAAATGTTGCAGAGAGCTGAAATAAAATTTGAAAATAAAGTTTTGGGGCAAGTAGCACTAAAAATTTCTATAGATCAAGTAGAACTATCTAACATTCTTGCTACACTAGAAACATCTTTAGTAATGTTATTTCTTTCTTTGTCAAATTGAGTGAAACATCTATCTTCAAAAAGGATATTAAAGATAAATTGTCCAAGATAGATGAGGATATGAAGGTAAGTACACACTAGTAGTCACTTGATCTAAGTTATGGTTCTTCATAGTCCACAAAGATCATATATTTGAAAAAATCTCTAGGTTGAATTATTGAGGGAAGAAGCTAGAATTAGGGCCACACTTGAAAAAATTCAAGCCATGATTCTTCAAAAAATGGATGCACTAAAAAAGCACATTGAACATGAAAAGAATCTCATCCATGATAATAACTTCTCCATACCTGACCACATGATGGAACTTTTGGTAGAGGTATAGATAGCCTTGTATGCAAGTAAGGTATTGCAAGAGAATTGGGACAAGATTATGGTATTAATGTTGAAGGTGCATTCTAATTTATTGTCACATTTATGTATTAACTTGTAGATATTATAGACCTTTGGAATTTATGTCAAAAAGGGGGAGAAGTAAATATGCTTAGGGGATAAGACATGAAAAAAGAAGATTATTTGTATAGAATATTGTTAATAAAGGGGAAGAAGTATATTATACTCTAGATATATATATACACGAGATATATGTATGGGAGAGTAGTATAGTAATATGTAGATGCATGTACAGATAAGCTAAGAATATGTTTACAACAAAAATTTTTAAAAATAAAAACAATAGAGTAATTTACTTAGCTATAGTAGTAGGAAGTCACAACCAAGTTGAAGACACAGAATCTTGATAAAAGAAGTATTTTTTTGACTTGTAATTTTCAGAATTCAAATTTTTTGTTGGATAAGTGTTTTTGTCACTAATTCTAAAGAGGGAGATTGTTGACATTAAGGTCAATTTATCTATTAGTGACTCAATAGTTAGTCAGTTGGTTACATTGCTACTAAGCTTTACAATTACTATTAAGACTAGAATTCATCCAATACTATTAACCAAGTGATTCAAAAACTACTGAGAATCTCAATATTCACTAAGTCTGAGCTACCTAAAAGTGATCAGTATGGATCGAGCTTCAACTTCACCCAAGTGCTAGAGTATACTAAGAATTGATAGTATTTGTTGAGTATCAGAATATCACTGACTTTTTCTTCTAAACTTGAGTTACAATAGCTGGGTCAACTTTGTGAATTATCATGAAATTGGTATAGTAGCCAACTCTAGTAAGTATTTATTTGGATTGATATATATGTAACTCATTGTATCATATCCAAGTCTATAATTGAGAAGGAATATAAAGTGTATGAGTGTGAATTGAAGGAGGTTAAAAGTAGTATAAGGGACAACATAGATTTATCTATCATAGCTAGGTGATTATTGCAATACAAGGAATCTCATTCAAAGAATCAAAGTTGCAGATCAAAGATTAGCTACTTATTCATCCTAATGGGTGCATCAGTCAAATACTTTAACCAGGTGGACTTAATAGTCTTTTTCTAAATCTCCTAATAGAGTTAATACTTCATTGTATGTTTGTAAATCCTTTAACAAGGTGGACCTCATAGTCCTTATTGCTCCTAATAGGGAAGATCACCAGAAGTGGTCAATTGTAAGCCATAACAAGTTAAAATTATACAAATTTACTAAAGCTTGTGGGTATCATCCCCACCCCAATTTTACTTTCTAATTGGAAGGTTTTTGGGTCACCATATCTTATGTCAAAGTATTATGTTATTTATTTCATTCTTTCATGCATGCAATTAGATCAAAATAATATGTGAAGGATTAATCAGAGAAGTAAGTTAACGTTTTATTGGTTATTGATTCACCCCTCCTGTCTTAGCATACTAGCCTACCTTATATTTTCAACAATAGGTTGAGTCATGTATATAATATTGTATATACCATCCTCTATAGGAGCCAAGTAATTATATGGTTAATGATTATTTTCAAAGTAAGTTGATTGTAATGTTAACCAAGTAGTTCAATCATGTTAACTATGAGTTATATAGAAGGTATCAAGAATAATAGAGACTAAGTGTTAGTAGCATATACAATGAATTTCAAGTGTCCAAAAGACTAAGTGTCAAGAAAACATAATTTACATTCAATTTAGAAATGCTACAAACTTTAAGGTAAACCATTTTCAAGATGACATGGACATGATATTTAATATTTTTAGAGTTTTTTACATAGAGTTGTAGGCATTTTATGACGTGGATCATAGATCCCTATGTTCTCTGATGAAAGAAGTAGATTTAGAGGAAAAACAAGGAAGCATCTAGAAAACTCTTTATAATATCTTTAAATAGGGCAGAATTTGACCTATTTTGATATAGAGAGAAGATAGTTAGATGAAGGTAAAGTGAATGGTGATGCAAAGGAGTGAATAAGATATTCATGCAATTCAAAGTGTGAATGTGTGAAAGTTATAGAAGAGGCAAATAGTTCTTTTATTCCAAAATAGAGAAAGTGACCTAGCCAAGTAGTGAAGGACACAAAGTCTTTATCAGTTAAGAAGATCAGATTAGATTGGAAGGAGGAGATCCAATATCAGCTTATCAGAGAAAATTAAGGATTAGGTACTGAATTGGTTTTAACAAATTGAGTCAAGGTAAATATCTTAATAGAGTGGTCATAACTAATCTTTGTAAATCTACTAACAAAGTATTTACTTTTTTGTAAGTGTGAAATCCTCTAACAAGTTGAGATCTAATAGTCTCAAAAAGATTTTAACATTGAAGACCCCTCACATGGTGGATCATTGATACGATCATACATTTTAACCCTAATTGGTTAAATTTATTACTACAATAGTAAAGATTTATGTGCGCCATCCCTGCCCTAGTTTTACCTTCAATCTGAAGTGTTTTTGGGCAACCAAAATATTTTTTGTTATGTGATTACTTTTTATGCATGTGATTGATAGATTATATCTACATGTTATTACAGTTTGATTAGATAAGTAATGCATGCATAAAAAATTGGATATGAGATGGAAAATTTGGTGAATGCATTATAGAATTGGTGAAAAGGTTAAAGTGTTACAAATCTTGATTCACACCCCCCGTCAGTATCTTTGTGTCCAATTAAGACTTCCAACAACAACCCATCTTTCAATTTATAGTTTAATTATTAACACAAGGAATGACTCTCATTCTAACTCTAAGAACAATGTGAATAATTATGATTCCTACTTTAATCCATTTTAAATTCATAGATAAAAGAATAATTCTTGCAATAGTCATTTGAAAGTGAACAACTTCATAAATATTGGCCATCAAAAATAAATATCTTAATCAAGTAAAAGTTGCAAATTGTTCCCAGTCATAGATTCCACAATATATAAATGTAAATAAACCAACTACTTATATGATTCCAATCTTCAAAATGTTGCCCAAAAAATAAGTTCCCACTACAACAATGTAAAGAAATAATAAATTGGTTGCTAAAACTTGAATTACTAACCAAGTAATTCCTACTACTAGAAATCGGACTACCCCCCAGAAACATGACTAACAATATGATATTTATAAAGAATATATATTATTTCAAATTCAAAGTTGTGAGTCCTCCTAATCAGGCACAAAATGAATGACTAAAATAATAGAACTAAATTTTTTGTTGTTTCAATAGAGAAATATGGAATATGTGGAAGAAATGTGCCAACAACTATTCATAAAACATATTGGTATGCTTAGATGACTTATTGATTCATGAAAGAGTCTTTAGTTATACTTCACTTGGCTAAGATGACCACTCCACATTGCTAAAAATCTATCAGTTAACTCAAGCCTCAGCATTGGCATATTCAAAACTAGTTGTTCCCAAATCTATCATTACTCAAAAATGATAAAACACCAAATATGCATAGTAATAACTAAGATTTGTAAGATTTTTTCAATAATATTCCAAAAAAAAATGCATTAATTATCAAAATACTAACATTAATTCATATGTTTAAAATCAATTAAAGTAGCATTAGTCTAAGTAAAAGTGTATATGAGTACTACCAATAATACACATTTATCATAGAAAATATGTCTTTGGATTAATTTTAAAATTAAAATAAAATACATTTTTAAATGTCTATCATTTCTCCCTTTCCTAAACTGCATGGTGTCCTCATCATGTATCGAGTAGATTCCTATTTTGTTACTATATATAAATTTATAGACATAATCCCATGAAGTTGTATTTAGTGTAAGGCCTATTTGGATTATATCTATTATCTCTCTTAATATCATCCCTCTAATTTGTAAATGCTTGGCCATCAAACCTATTTGGTGCACTAAATGTGGGAGGGGGTAAGATGATTAATGGAGCTCTAAATACCATACCATTAAATTATTTGTTTCTTTGTGTTAGCCCAAAATGATCAAGTTATTTTCAATGCTATGATTGTATGTAAAAGAGTCATATTATTTGTTATGTTGTCATTGAAGTCAATTATTATTTGGATAGACATAATGCTAATTCAATAGAGTGCCATATCAATTGATTAATGAAGATGATTTGAAGAAATAAAATTGATGATGGACTTTATAAGTATGGTATTCAATGAGAATTTCAATGAGTTGGAAAATGATAATTTAATGTTGGTTAGATTGTTTTAAAATCATCTAATATTATAATGTAATGATATTTACAAGATAAGCTAACTAACAAGGTGAGAGAAGGAAAACAATATTCACCAAGTGACTACAGTGTTCACCAAGTAGTTAGCTAAGAAAAGTTGAAAGTATAGTATTAACCAAATAAGTTTAGTATTGACTGAGTGATGTTTTAATCGAGTGAAATTTTATCCTCATCAAGTTAAAAAAAAAAGAGAGAACATTTGTAAATATGGAATCCAAAACCATTTTTTAATGGAAATAAAGAATGTTTGAGAAGCTCAAAGGGTTGAGTCAAAGTTTTTTATAGGATCTACAACTAGAAAAATATAATAAAGATTTGATAATGGAGAATGAAGAATATAGAAGTACAAATACTATTATTTAAGGAGTTAAATCAAGTTTTAGTTTCTAGTTGAATGTAGACAAATAAGATCATAGTTTAGAGTTATTGAAGATGAAAGAAGAATAATAAACCAAGAAAAGAAAGTAGAAGATCAAAGGAGAGTGAAGTGAAAAGGTGAAAGAGTGAATTAGCCAATGAAGAGATCAAAGAAAATAGCTTAGAAGGAAGAGGACTAGGTAGAAAGGATATCTGAGTAAGAAAGGTAGTGCTAAACCCAATAGTTCAAATTGTAGTATTACTTTCTTAACATTATAGAAGAAAATATCTTAACCATGTGGACCTAAGAAGTCTATGTAATCCTATATGAAAACATCAATTAATGATGTTTATAAGTCCTTTAGAGTGTGCTAGTCTTTAGATAGGATCAAGGATTAACAAGGTCTAGATGATATTTTGATGTAAATCCTCAAACAATGTCACATTAAAAATGTATATGTAAAGCTTTAACAAGGTTGGCTCCTAGTAGAGCTCACTATAGAAGAGTTAAATTTTGGGTTGTTGGTCCTAGGTAGTTTTTCCCTTTATAGATAAAATATTGGTGTCAAAAGTGTGATTTTTTTATATTGCAAGTTGTTTTCCATGTTATTTTATTTTTATTGCAACTTAGTAACAACTAGTAAATAATAAAGTCTTACTAGTGATAGTTGTTAATAATAGAAGTAGTGAAAGAATAGTTTGAGTAAATTGATTGAGTGAGTTAATTCAGAAGTTGATTGAGATCATCAAGTCAATGCTTATCATGTTTATGAAGTTTTTGTTACCATGAATGCTGGTGATATTCCTATGAAGAGTATCCTAGCGTTGTTAGAAGAATTTTGGATATTGTTTGAGTAATCATATATTTCATTCATGGAAGTATTTGTCATTAATATCAACATACTGAAGATAGATAGAGTAGTAGACAAAGATAAAAATCATATGAGTTGAGGACTGAAGATGAGGTCAAGCCCATTTGAGGATATTTTCTATATAGTATTCTGATGCTATGGTTAAGAGTGTATGTAGAAAGTTGAAGACTAGTAACAGTTATTCAATATTTACACAAGACAATATATAGATATAGTTCCTCAATGTAGTTTCTAGTAATTGGGATGTATCTCCTAATAGTGATATAATCTAGTAATGTGTAGTTGTAAAGAGATAGAAGACATCCTAATGATGATATTAGTAAGCACACAAACTCTCAAGGTGCACATGTGAAAGATTTGTGAAGACTATGAGCCAACAATATTATGTAATTATGAAAAGATGTAATGTAGCATGCATTATTTTATCTTAATAAGGTCCTACTATAATTGTAATTTGGGAAAGCCTCAAGGCCAACTCAATAAATTATTTTGAGGACTTGGTATAAAGGACAATTGTGTTCCTTGTGATTGAATGTATGAAGTATGAGATGCTTTTGAAATATAAAGTGAATTACAAGTGTGAGCAAGTGATCTAAGAGATTATTATGATGTGATTTCATGGATCTTGTATTGAGATCTGAGAGGTATTTGGTGCAAAGAAGGCATAGTGAATGAGTGTAGAGATTATATTTGGAAGAGAGTGCTAGTAGATAGTTGATAATTTTTTATTGTTTTGTAAGGAATAATACAAAGGCTAGTTGGATAATGAGTTTGTGTTAGAAATGTGTTCAACACTTCCCTTGGGATTTGTGACAAGGGCTTAACCACATCCTATGTACTATAAGTGTTGGAAATGCAATGACTAACTAAGAGGGGAGGGGTGAATTCATTACCACAAAAATAATCTCAAGTCCCATAGATGTCACTAAAAACTTCTCGCTTAGTAAACCAAATCCTTGCTCTGCTCGGTTAGAACTACATATTCACTAAAACTTAGTTAACAAAGTAGTCTACAAATATTGATCTATATTAACCTTTAGATATTAATGTGCAAAAATATAAAGCATTAAGAAAATAACATGAACACATGAGACAATAAGATTTAATGTGGAAACCCAATTTAGGAAAACAACTAATGCATCTAGTTATAACATTTCACTCTTCTGAAGTGAGCCCTATTAGGAGCCAACCCTATTAAATGTTAAAAAACACATGGTTCAATGTGACCCTTTTAGAGGATTTGAATCTATTAGGAGTAACCTTGTCAAAGGTCTTTAGACACTTCATTCAAATATGCCACCTTGTTAGAGGATTTATAAAATGATTGTTAAGCTAACTCTATTAAGATATTTCTTTACTGCTACAATTGTTAGATAATAACAATGATTTACCTTATTGATGAAGCAACTGACTTTGTAGATTCATATTGCTATTCTAGTTTATCCTCTTAATCCTTCCTATTCAGAATAATCTTTAAAGCTCCTTGATTGTTCTATCTTTAATCAGATATCCTTCTTATTTTTCTTCTTTCACATTGTTCCAATTTCTTATTTCAATCCACGACTTGACCTTTCATATATATTAAACTCAATGTCAATTCGAGTTGAATATGCTTTCATAAAAATATTTTGCATCCATTTAATTGGCTTGTATGAACCAATTAACAACCAAAAGTAATTTGTTAACTATCAATTAACACTAGAATGATCACTCAATTAATACAAAACTTTCTTTTTTGATTGACCAGGCTTGATTAGCACTAACTTCATTCATTAACCATGTAGGATCAGTTAAAACTGGCTTCTTTCATTGACTAGCTAGGCTTAGTTGATACTAGCTTCTCCTCAGCTGATATTGGAATCTCCTTTGGTTCCCAACTAAGCTCCACTTATATTGTGCTTAGTTAAAGCTCAACATTTGCATAACACCAATGAAAATACAGAATTGAATAATTATTTTCAACAATAAGTTGAGTGTTTGTATTAGGTATTTAGGTCAGTCTTTTGGTGTAATAGAAACCCCATTCTAACAAGTGGTATTAGAGCTTAGTCACAGGTTCAAATCCTCAAACCCTTAAGTAATGCTGAGGGGGTGATTGTTAGAAATTTTTTCAGCACTCTAGTACAAAAACAATAATGTATTACTAAATAAACTACTAAAAATCATAGATATATGACCAATTTTGATCATGTGACCATTGGTAGTTTTTTATTTATTTTTATGTGGCAACCAAATTTATGACAAAACTATTTTAATCACTGATTTGGTCATTGATTTGATCACTTCTTTGGTTGTTGATTATTATTAAATAGTAATTTGTTTGGTGGGTTATTTGGTAGTTGATTGTTATTAAATAGTAGTTTTTTTGGTAGTATATTTGATAGTATATTTGGTGGTACATTTATTAGTTGATTAGGTAGCTGATTTGATAGTATAATTGATAGTGTTTTTGCTAGTTGATTCAGTAACATATTTGGTAGTTTATTTGGTAGTTTATTTTTTACTATATTTAGTAGTATATTTGTCATTGATTTGGTAGTTCATTTTCTAGTTAATTTGATAGAATATTTGTTAGTATATTTGGCAATATATTTGCTAGTTTATTTGGTAGTGTATTTTGTAGTATATTTGGTAGTTCATTTGGTAGTATATTTGGTAGTATAATTGGTAGTTATTTTGCTAGTTTATTTAGGAGTATATTTGGAAGTGTATTTGGTAGTTTATTTAATCATATTAGGGCACAATGGAATTGAACCACCATCCTCCTACTTGTAAAACATGTGCTCTTCCATTGAGCTAGTATCCTTTAAATCATAGTAATGTTTTTTAATGTATAATATAAAGATAAAGAGGTTGTTTTCATTTTCAAATACATTACATATGGCTTGTTCCCCTTATTATAATAAATTTATTATGTGTCTTTTCTAATAAAATTACAACATTATGTAAAATATTTGCAACTAGTTTTATGTTAGCCACTTCCTCTGAACTAATATTTTCCCAAAGAGAACATGGCTTGATTATAACCATTCATTCTTCTACCACTACCACCATTCTTTAAAAATTACCTTCAAAATAAGTTGTAATACAATAAATATCACCAAAAAATTCCTTACCAATTACTATTATAAATATTGACTAAAAACTTGTTTTCCATAAACAACATTATTCTTTGTATATAAAAATCAAATAGCTATGCACTTATCTTTATAACAAAGATTTTCAAAAAAGAGAAAATATTTCCTATAATTTAAAGTAGATCTAAGAATTCTTAGTAATATCTTCTATAATTTTTAAACTTCAAAAAATGACTTCATTAAAATTACCCCTACAAATAATACAAACCACAAACTAGATAATTTAAATAGGTGACAAGGGAATAGCTAATAAATAAGTCAATGTTCAAGAAAACAAAAAAATTATGTTGATGTTATGTAAGTAAGAATATATCCTCATAAGGATGGATCTCTTCTTGTTATTATCTTTTATCGAAAAGGAATGTAGTACTTAGGTAGATTATCCAATTTATAGAGAAAATTTGTGATGATAAATGGATCTTCACCAAAAAATTATGTTTAGATTGTACCGATGAGGCATTGAAGTAATAAAATATCACTTCTCCTTCCAATGCTAATGTTTCTTCGCAACATTTCTATTATGAACTAGGGTTTCATATTATGAACAAATTGTAAGAAATCTTAGAAATAAGGAATTAGAGTAGATGTTGAATTAGAGGGTCTAAGTTCTTACAATCGTGGTAGGAGGTGTGATCTGGATTTTATGGGGGATTACAACCTCTAGACCACTTGATGAAATTTATGGAGGGGGAAATTGGTATTTTCTTAGAAGTACAATTGTTAAAGATTGTGGACACCTTTTCAAGTAATCTAGAATGTGTTCTAAAGATATTTGAATTTGGTACAAAGATCTAGACAAGAGGTTTCTATTCAATCTTTATAAAAAATTACTATATCAACATGGGTAAAGATATTAATAAAATCAGTGCTAATGGAATCAATAGCAGGTGTTATACTCTTAACTTGGAAATTTTTTTATACTATTGAAGCAATTGAATTACAATAAATCTAGTGTTAAAATATGGTATTTGACATTAACTACCAATATGGGTTTCTTTTGTAACAAGAAATAAATTATTCCATGAATTCACTATAGTTAACTAAATAATATGTCAACAAACTAGAGAGGTCTATTACTACAAAATGGATATATGATTTAAGAAATAGGATTTTTTTTTTTTATTATGTATATTTTTTGGGCACTTAAACATATCCCCATAAAAATGAGTTTCATTTCTATTTATTTTTAGAATATTTAAGTGACATGGAATATCATTCTTCTCTTACCTGAATGTGTAGTATAGGTATGATTATGTTAGATTAATTTGAAGAGATATCTATAAGATATCTCCTAGCATGCATGAATTACACTTCAAGATAATCCTATATCTAACAACATTAAGAAGTAATCTTGCGCTTTTGAGTGGATCTTATGCATGTCAGTATGACTCAAAAGTAGACAAGTTTGAAGTTAAATGAAGCAAGTTCCAATTCTAGGCACATGAAATAGAGATGGAGACAATCAAATGTGATCAAACAAATTGAACCATGCAATTGGAAGAAATTTTAATGCTAGTATTGTTAAGAGTAGTGCTAAATTTCCCCTAGAATTAAGGGTTTTGTATTATGAACAAGATGTCCCTAAATTAACATTTCCCCAAACATCATCCTATTGTTGTGGTTGTAAAAGTGTGCCTTATACATTATGAATGTTGGAAATTTCCTCCCACTAGGTGTCTAAAATCCCCATTTGATTTAAGGATTAAGAACGATGTATACTTTCAAAATATTCTCAAATCAATGTCAAAAACATTATTCTTGTATGCTATGAAATAACTACCATAACCATAATACATAGCATCTCCTTGTGAGAAATTAATCTAAATACAAAAATTAATAACTCTAGAAATAGGAGCCTCCAAATTCAATGCCAAAAAGAGAAGAGAAAGGCCCATAAATAATACATGTCAGCAATAGATATTTTGTATGAGATGTGACCTATTTCCTATTTAACAAACCACAAAATTGATCATAAATACTCTAAAAGTGCATGCATCTTCTAGAAATTAATTTAATAATATTCTCATGGTAGAGTAGGAATCATACCACTATTGTATAGGAAAACTTGCATAATACAATATGTAATATTATTGTATATTGATTGTGATTAGTTCACTATGTGCATATTGCAATGAGAACTAAATGAATCTAATAATATGTGTTGGTGATATTTGAGGACTATACTTGTATGAATTCTCTCTCTCTCTCTCTCTCTCTCTCTCTCTCTCTCTCTCATTGAATGAGATTCCTTTGTGTATTGATCACCTTTCTATGATAGATATGTCTCTACTACTCCTTATGTTGTTATGGCCTTTAAAATTCACTCCTTATTCTTTTCTATAATGTAATTCACATTTATATTTCCACACATTCATTACATACATTCACATACTAGATATGATACAATGCATTACATATATATCAATCCAATTATACAAATTACAAAGTTGGTCATCATACAAGTTATTACAAATGTTACAAAGTCAACCCACATGAAGACATTTGGGTTCTAAAGACTGACTAGATGAGGTTCTAATACTTGGAATCCACTAAAAATACTTATCATCATCATGTACTTGGTAGATGTAGAAGCATGGTCCATCTGATTACTTCTAAGTAGTCCTAAACTCAGTTTGCACTGGTGACTTGGTAGACATTGTGAAACTCATCATATAAACTAAGTCTCTTGATTTACATTGTATGACTCAGTAAAAATTCTCACCTCAAGCTTAGTATAAACTGAGTCTCTTGGTTAACACTAGAAAGCTTGGTTAATACTAGAATCTCATCACATACACTATGAACTCGATGAACACTACACTTCTCGATAACCACTGGGATGTGTCCAAAGGACTTGGTAGCAATTGTAAAACTTGGTGACAACTAAAATACATGGAAAACACTATAAATTATACACTAAAATTAGTAGCTACATACAATCTAAATATGTTTTTGTCACTAATAACAAACTTGACCGATATGTCAACAATCTCCCCCTTTAGCATTAGTGACAAAAACACTTATTAGCCAAAACTGAATAACTTATATCAATCACCATGCTTGGTAGAGTATACTATTTTTGGGATTTTTCATAATTAATTTTGTAAGGTATATACAACATACTATACATCTTCCTACTATATACAACATGAATTACTTATTGCAAGTTCTCCCCCATAGCATATTTCTCATCATACTATGTGTCACTCTGTACATATCATACTGCCCTATAACATATGGCTTTCTCCAATATAAATTTTCTCCCCCTTTTTGACAGTAATGTCAAAGCCTTATTCTATTTATTTACATAGAAACACTAAAATGAGACAAAAGTTTAGAATGTACCTTAAGAATGATTGCCAAAGTTTTGTCCCAAATTATCCTATACGACTTTACACGTATGAAGTGCAATTTGTATTGTTGACAACTCTATCATGTGGTCTGCAATAGAGAAGTTATTGTCATGGATTAGAGTTTTTGAATATGCAATATGTTTTTGCAGTACATCCATGTTGGGTAGGATCATGCTTTGTATTTCAATCAATGTAGATATGATCCTTGCTTCTTCCCTTAGAAATTCTACTTGCATTTCAGACAAGAAGCTTATTTTCTTGAACTGTGCAAAGCTTGAACTGGGGTCAAGTTGCACCTACTGAGCACTAGCCTTTAGATATTCATCTATTTTGGACAATTTGTCCTTTATTTCCTTTGTAAAACTAGAAACATCGCATAGCTTCCCAAAAAGTGATGACACATTTGAACATGATGTTTCTAAATTGCCTAAAATTGTAGAGTTGTACTTGATGAATGGCAATCTGCTGAGCAATTTGCTCCAACACTTTATTGTTAAACTTATTTTTAGCCTTCTCCACTAGCTTATCTTGTCCATTAATGTCTTCGTTGAATTTTTGGAATACTTCTACTAGCTGATATAAAATAGGTTGATAAGAATCAATCTCAATTCCTATAGCCTCTATCAAAATGTTTTTATCATCTTCAATTATCTTATAATCTTTATCTCTCTTTCCTCTCTTAGTTTTTTCTATTTATCCTTCTTTTGGAGGAGTTCACCAAATATCTACATTTGATCTGGAGTAAGCTTGTAAATATCCCAATTATGGATTACTATTTCCTCACCTAAATCAATTTCTTCCTCTATCTCCTTTCCTTTTCCCAAAAAGTTTGTACTCATTTGAACCTTGGGCTCAACTATCCATGCACTTATTGTTTTTGTATTCAGAATAGAAACAATAGTAGAGATACTAGGGGTTGTAGTAAAAATTGATGTTGTGCTAACTGAAGGAATACCTATAGAAATTCTTAAGGAACCCAAAATTGATGTGCTCGAAATTGTAGAACCCAAAACTAATGTACTTACAATTGAAGAAGTCAAAATTGGAGAAGTCAAAATTGAAGTACTTAATTTGGTAGATGAAGTCACTTCTATCAATGATGTGCTAAGCTGAGTGGGGACAAAGAGTGATTGGACATTTGATATATCACTAGTGGTCATAATCAAACTTGTTGATGTTGTCTCCACACTTGACACTAGCTTTCTTAGAGAGTGAGGAAGTGAAGCAATCACTGCTATAGTTATCTATACTGGGTCAATCTCCTCATCATCTTGCTTTTCTTCCTTAAAAGCCTCTTGTCCTTGATCCTCTTCATCTTCTTCATTGTCAAAGTGAGTTACGTCTTCAACATTCTATTCTTCATATTTCTCTTTATCTTTTTCTTCATTATCATCTTTGACATTGACAAGAAAATCACTTGGTTTGTGTAATAAATATATATTCTTCCAAGTTTTTTTTGCATTCCTAACAACATGCTCAATGTCCTTGATCAAAACTAGACAAGTATTAAACTTTAGAGTCATTTTTTCTTCATTTTTATTCGATGATTCTTTTACCTTAGCATCTAATATGCTCGATAACAACTACCTTAGGGTTCATCCATATATATCCTTGACATTTTGCATAGAAAAATCTCATCTTTACTTTTTCTTTTCTAATAATTCCCTTGAAACTTGAGAGGTGAGTTGATCTGGTGAGTATTTCCATTTACCCATTTTATTCAACACCAGGTCTTTAACTTTCTTCTACTCCTCTACTATCCTAATCTCATATTTTAATGATTTAAAATTTATTATGCCGGCTCCTTCTTCCAATTGCTTTAGCCTATCTTGGAAGGTGGGTGGATGTTTTCAAAATATGATGTTTTTTCCTTCTTTGTTAGCTTTCTTTCTTAACCTCCTAATGAATACTATAGTGGATGGTTTTGCTAGCTTTGTGATGATCACCTTTCCTTTCTTCTTTATTGGCTCTTCTTCCTCAAACTCTTTCTCATCTTTTTCTTATTCACATTGCTCATCTTAACCTTTTCCCTTGGTTAACAAAAGGGAAAAACTTGATTTTAGTTTTGCAATTCTTCTCTTCCCTTTTTTGATTGCTTGAGGGAGCTTTATTTCAAGTTCAATCTTGGCCTTTGCTTCATAATACATTCCAAAGTATGCAACCTTAGGATCAACCGGTTCAATGATATCTTTTACTTCATCAATGTTCACCTCATAGCCAAGAGGTATTACCCACACAATTCTAGGCTTAGCTACCTAAATATACACCTTGTCACTATGTACCATGAAACATGTATCATCTTTGTGGTCCTCAACTAGCTTCTTAGGGAATCTATGCCTATTTTTCATTTTCTCCTTAAATACATCAAAGTAATTATCCATGATACTGTTGTAATTTTCACCCATCTATGCAATATCCTCATTGATTTGATAGAGCAAAGACACATCTTTTCTCCATACTATAGTTCCTTTAGAAGGAATTAATTTTTGAACATAAAGGAATAGGCAGGTCAACAAGAAACTGAACTTACATGGGTTGTTCTTTAAAGTTCTTATACTTTCCATGTTCTTGTTGAACTATCTTAGCAATAGCTTAGTAAGGTCATATGATGAATTTTTTATAACAACCTTGTAAGCTAAGTCCATAGGTTCACATGACACACTATTTAGTCTTCTTGAACTATATATCTTGTGTGCAATTATGTGAATACCAAACTTTAGTTCTACATCATTGACACTACTGATTTTCATTTCTCTACCATCCCATTCAACTAGGTATTTCTTTTCCAGTTCTACTTGACCTAGGATTTTGTAATTTTGGCTTTGGCTAGAATAGGGAGGCCAATGATTTGATGAATCATTTTCTTGGTTATTAGAATTGGTTGTTCTAGCCATAGATGCCCATTATGCACTTGGCTGAGGTTAAACCTAATCCATTTGATTTGAAATTGTTGGGGTATGTGAGGGATGTGTCTCAACCCTTTGGTTTCCAAATGTTGATGCTTGGGTCTTAGGAATTCACTCACACATAACTAACCTAAGGCATCATCCATTTCTAGAGTACCAATTTTTTGAGTAACACATTTGAAATGAGTATGAATATCATTGATAAGAAGTACCTTGGGAGGAATTTGGGATTGCGCACTACTTTGATCTAGGATTTTAACAACCACAGGAGTGAGCTCAAAATTTTTTTCCTTCTAATCAACTCCATGAACCAACATATCTAATCCTCACTTAATCTTGCTACTACTGGATGTCATTTTCACTCGATAGGGTTTGAGAGAATTTGAAAAATTTACACTAGAAATTCTCTCAAGTCACTTTGATTGCACTAGAAATCATTCTTCACAATAGCACTTGAAATTTCATAATAAGAAATGATTTTGATTCCATGCCTTTTGTTGAAATTTTGTCATTAATTCTTTCTACAAAAGTAGATATGATGACAAACTATCATCCACTACTTGGCATTGAACACTCAACAAAGTCTTCATGACTTGGTAATCATATGAATCTTCATTATTCTCAACCTTTCTTGGTAGAGTCTACGACCTGACCTTACTTGATAGAGAAGTAACTCAATAGTAACTAATACCAATCTCACTCAATGATCCCTTTGTATCTTGAATATAGATTTGGATCTTTGTAACTTTTCAATTTGAACTATTTTAGATGTCATCTTTGATAGCCTAGTTCTAGTTTTCCTATGAGAAATTAATTAGAAATGGTAGAGTCACCCAATTCTTGAGTGACTTGACCATCATTGCTTAGACTTGTATCCTTAATAGACTTAGGAACCCATTGCTATCTCATCTACTTTTGGATGTTATCAACTTTTTCCTTCTTTTCATCTTTATTTCTACTAGTATTCATGTAGTTCTTGGCAAGTTGACCAAGTTCTATACAAATCAAACATCTTTTAGTGCTATCTCTTTTCCTCATATGATGTTTAACACAATTCATACCAATGTGTCCAAATTCTCTACAGTAATGACATCTACACCAAGTGTTATAGTTCCATCCAAATATTGCTTTCACAATTTTCTCTGCTATATTTAATACCTTCATTTTGCATTCTAATGACTTTTGTCTATGTTTCCTGCATTCGTGACATTTATCTTCAAATATTGTTTTATCTTTGCATTCATTAGCTCTATGACCATGCTAATTGCAATTTTAGCATTTGCCATTGAATTTTTCTTTTCTATTACTCCAAAATTTGTTTGATGTATGACCTATGTTACCACAGTGGTTGCAAGTAGGTCTTTGGTTCTTTTGAGCTCCTTTCTTGAATGATTCTCCTTCTTCTATATATCTAATTCCTACTTTTCCTTTTGTCCTATAAAGGTTTTGCTTATTCAGTTGATTCATGTCTGCTTGAGATTTCATCATTCTTTCATTGATTTGCTTCTCATAATTTAGATCATTTCTCAATCTTTCATTTGTTTTTCTTTTAGATTTCAAATTATTTTTCATTCTTTTATTGATTTGCCTTTCAGAATTTAGATCATTCCTCATTCTTTCATTTTCAAATCTTAGGCCCATGATTTCTTCATTTGCATTGGAGAGTTGATCAATAAGGTCTACTTGTTGAAGGGATTGGTTTTGGATTTAATTGTTCTTTCCATCCATCTCTTTTTTTATCTTGTTTCTCTCTTCCAAGACTTCACATAACCTTACTAATTGAATTTCTTGTTCTCTTCTTAACTTTATTACTTCTTCTTGTAGGGAACCATTCTTTTCTAGGAGTTCTTTTATTGCTTCATTGGCTTCATCTAAATTATTTGAATGAAGGTATTCAATTCTTTCTTCAATGTAGATTTGATCATTCATTTGAATTGCAAGTTATTTTCTTCTTTTCAAGGATTGAGAGAGTTGTTCCTTTGATTTCTTGAGTTGGGCAATGACCATTTCTAAATTCAACATTTCATTGTCAATGGCTTTTTCAAGTCTAAATATCTCCATGGCCTTGGTCTTTGCTTAATTTTTTATGCTTTCTCCTAAGAACCAAAATGGTCTAATACCAATTGTTGGAAATGTTCAAGTGTAAGCTAAGTTATTGAGAGGGGAGGGGTGAATCAGTAACTTCTAAAACTTTAACAATTCGAACCTTTAATCCAACCATTTAATTAGCATTTATCCATAATATAAATTTTGATCTAATTGTATGCATAAGAAACTAAAAGCATTTATAACAATAAGATACAAAGATTTGGTGACCTAGAAACCTTCCAAATAGAAAGTAAAACTAGCAACTTTAGTACTATAGTATAAAGTTAGCCTGTTAAAGCTTACATTGACCACTTCTAATGATCTGCCCTATTAGGAGCAATAAGGACTGGTAGGTCTACCTTGTGATAGGATTTACAAACATACAATTGAGTATGCACTCTGTAAAGAGATTTACAAAAGACTGTTAGGTCTACCTTGTGTAAGGATTTGACTGATCCACCTATTAACATGAAGTAGTAGTAGATCTCTAATCTATAACTTAGTTTGCTGAGTGAGATTCCTTTGTTATTGATCACCTTTCTTGGATATATATGTCTCTTCTACTCCTTATGTTGTTATGGCCTTTACAATTCACTCGTTCTTCTCTTCTCTGATGTAATTCACATTTATATTTCCACACATTCATTACATAAATTCACATACTAGATATGATACAATGCATTACATATATATCAATCCAATTATACAAATTACAAAGTTGGCCATCATAAAATTTATCACAAATGTTATAAAGTTAACCCACATGAAGACATTCAAGTTTTGAATACTAACTTAGTGAGGTTCTAATACTCAGCATCCACTATCAATACTCAGCATTATCATGCACTCAATAGATGTAGAATCTTGATCCATACTAATCACTTCTAAGTAGTCCTGAACTCAGTCTACACTTGGTGACTTGGTAGACATTTTGAAACTCATCATATAAACTGAGTCTCTTGGTTAACATTGGGAAGCTCGGTTAACACTAGACTCTCATCACATACACTATGAACTTGATGAACACTACACTACTTGGCAACCATTTGGATGTGTCCAAAGGACTCAGTAGCAACTATAAAACTTGGTGACAATTGAAATACATGGAAAACACTATAAACTATACATTGAACTCAATAGCTATATACAATCTAAATAAGTGTGTGTCACTAATAACAAACTTGACTAATATGTCAACAATATTTTCTATTTATAGGTTATAAATGTGTCCAATATCTGAAATCTACATCCAGAGATAATTTGAAGTTATAGTCAAGTCATATTAGAAAGTATGAATTAGATTACAATAAAATATTCAATTATCAAACTATCTATTATTTAAATATACATCATAAAAACTCATATTCATCATACCCAATCAAAAATGATTCAATATTCATTAATTTGAGATTGTCAATACTTGAACATATTAAGTAATTGTGCACAAATGTCTTAATAATAATATGCAAGTAAACCATTTACCAAACAAAAAAAATAAAAAATTATGACTTTAACGTGTGATCATTTTTAAAACTAATTTTAATTGAAGTGCATTTAGTTCCTAGTGCTCTTCTTTGATGTTTTGCATTTTTTCCTACCTTTGTTGGTCATATAAATTCTTTGGTTAGATGAAGATTATTTCAGTTTCTTTCTAGCTCTATTTATTATTCCATAAGCCATCAGAAAAAGTCACCTTCTCAAAAGTTACTAAAAGAATTAAAAATTAGTGGTTGACATTTGAGAGAATAAATTCTTACAACTACAGAGAGCCTGAATAAGTTATGCCCAATAATTGAGTACACTATAGAATAGTGCATTAAGAAAATTCTAAACGGGTGCACATATCAATAGTAGCATTTTTCTATACGACATAATAATGAGAGTAGACAAATATAGAAACACACCTCAGCTACATTGTTCTCAACATTGATAGATATTTAAATGATCTCTAGTAAAAATATTTATCAGTCACCCTATGCCCTAATAATTTAATGTGAGTTAAGTATTGATCATAGGTACATTATTTAAGGTTTCAATATCATTATAACTCTACATATTTCTATTTTTAGTTCCTGCCATGGTAGAAACTATTTCCAAGACATTCAACATAAACAATGATTAAACTTTGCTCGAAGGACCAATCAAAAATAACTTTTTGTTAAGATTTAACTTCTAAATACTATCTTGGTCAATTAAGTTGCATTATTTTTAACAAGTATATTAATTCAAACATTTTTGTTAGTTTCTTATTGGATTTAGAAATGGTTTGAGTATGTGAAAGAAAACTTTATACTCCCAATGCATGAGAAGGCACGTTCCTTAGAGAAGGAAACAATAAATAAATCTTGTTAATTTATGTTTTACCAAGAGGGAAGATTTTCAGGAGCCAACATAAGAAAATAAGCCTTGGGATGTTTGAACTTCCTCCCATTATTTCCATTGAGTTAGAACAATTGTATTGCATGTGATCAGTACGTGGGAGTTATTGAATGCTTCATCTCTAGAAATATCTAACTCAAAAATATGTCTAAGTTTTTGTTAAGATCTAATTCTCAATCTCACTATCCCAAGATTGAATGTCATAAATTAAGATTATTGGAAAATGGAAATTGGGATTTTCTCTCTTATTAAGTCTTAAGAAAATAGCTATTCTAGAATTTTGGTAGTTATTCAAATATTTTCTCTACAAGTCATTCAAAAAAAATTTAGTGACATCTTTAAAAAATGGGTTTATGTGAGAATGAATTTTCATGTTCTATCACACTAGTATATAAATTAGGGTCATGATAGCAAGGAGCTTGAAATTTTTTTCATACACATTCAAATTATAATTGGATTTGATTGAGCACATAGCCATCCTAAAATATTGTTGAAGGTATTGCAAATTTCTTATTGCTCCTATCACCCATCCTTCAAGTTTCTTATACTAAAATATTTGTAAGGAAGAAAAGGTGCATGGAATTGCTTCCTACACTAATCTTTGAGAGGAAATTTATGCAAATTCAACTAACTATTGCAGAGATCTCAAGAAATGCATAATAACATAATCAAAATAACAATGAATGCATAATACAATTATTTTCATGGGGAAAATCTTATGGGAGAAAAACCCCAGCCTCCAAAACCCGCACAATGTATTCTCAAATCAAGAAGATTAAAATACACTTGCAATGCACATTCTTATAGGAGCACATTACCACAACTCTAACTTCAACTTTGACTCAAAGAGACTCCTTCTAGCACCTAGTCTTGCAAATAGATCTCAATGATTCAAACACCTCCCCAAGCCCTACTTTTATAGTGAATTAGAACTTGGAAACCATTTGTGGTCTTACAAAACCATGGGCCAAAACTATGGGAAAAACAACCATGTCACATATTACTGACTTGCCATTTGTAACTCCAAGAATAACATTTTTGTCCATAATTTTTTCTCTCATTTAGACCCCCATAAAATTCATATAATGATCTGTTTATACTCTAAAAATAGACCTCCTATATTGTACTAGGGACAAGAAACATTTTTAACAACTCATACACATTTTTCCAACTCATAAATGTGTGGAAAATAATCACAAAAATATTCTAGAATTTTCTACAATTTTTCAAAAAATACTTGCAAGGTTGAGACATAATTCTCAACAATATTGGCCAAGATTGAATGTCCACTAATGATCTCATCATCATAATCACTAGGCTAGTTTTAAACTTAGGAAATACAACTTTCTTTACAATTAATTCTCTAAGCTAAGATATTACGTGGGATGACTTCATTTATATTTAGTTACTGAAAATATATTTTTTCAACCCATTATAAATCATTGAAATTTTATGGTTCTTTTAAAATTATGTTAGAGATATTACTTCTTAGGCGATTTAGTTTGTTGAATGACACAAAATATTTCACTTTCCATTAGAGGTATTAAGTTATGGAACTAATGCAAATGAATATTGCAGGTACTAATGCCCATCATGGATTTCCCTTTCAAGGGTCTATGTTTATGTTTTTTGGATTCTACAATTATATTTCAGATATGTCTACACTTTGTTGAGTTATTTTCAAGATCATTGGTGAAGAACTCTTAATGTCAAAAACTAGGAGATTTGCACTCCTACCTCTTCTGCTTTTTTTTCTTGTCCAATTCAATGTGACTTGTTGCAATCCCCTTCTCTATTGACCATAATAGTAGATAAAGTGGTATTATCACATTTGTTTCTAGACAATAAGTTGCATCATCTTGTTCAAAACTATGATTTGTGGCATAGAATCACACTTGTGGTTGGCTTGTTCCCACTAAACTATTTGTTAACAGGGCATGCCTTCACCACAGTTAAAGAAGGAATGATAAAATCATCAGAGCAATAGAGTCATAGAAATGGTAAACTATAGGATTTGTGGCTACTATAAGTTTCTTTTTACTTTGCTCACATTCTTTTTAATTTACAAAAAATTGAGCTTTGACTTAAATCCATGACTAAATTACAAGCTAGAGATGTTTATTAATACTAAAATAAATGACTTTTCATATTTCATTGTATCGCTTGAACTATTCAATTAATTTGGCTTTCAAATTGTGCTTAAATTATTGGATGAAAACCTCCACAGATTTATGAATATCAATATTGCTTTTTATATTCTCTCTTTTACACTTGATTTAAACGTTCACTAAATCATAGTGGGGTTTTCTGTTTAATTTAGGGGAAGTAGTAGCTAAGGATTTGAGGATATGGAAGATGTTGATTTTTAATTACTAGTGACCATATGCTATATAGTTCTAAATATTGAATATATGTATTAATAGTATCCACTTCAAGTACATATTCACTAGGAAGGTGTTGCAGTGATAGTATTGGATCTATACATCACATGAATGGATAATACCAGTGTAGTGCAAGAAATATTCTTCCAAGATTTTGTGCTACTAATTATATTTATAGTTCTCATAGGAATGATTCTTGTTATATATATATATATATATATATATATATATATATCATCTTCCTTGACCTTATGCCCTCTTATATTCCCCATTGTAGTCTGAGGAATACAAGAAAATTATTGATGCTATCATGCATGACATGGCCTCCTATATTAGTCTTTTTTGTACTCATTGTGACTATATTTGGTTCTTATAGAGTGGTTATGATGATAATTTTTGCATACTTTCTCTCATCCAATATTTTATGCAACTCTACCACCTTAGAAATAGTGAGAAGGATTATATCAAATATTCTTTTAGCTTGCCAAACAACCAAAATTTCTTGAGCAGAGTTTGGTTTTTTAACAATTCAAATTATTGAAGCTTCAACTCATTTTTTGTGAGACATTCTTCTAAGAAGGCTCTTCCTTCCTCAATAGAAAAAACACCAAAACTCCCTAATTCTATATTAATTTGATTTAGCTTTGCAAACAATCACCACCATTGTTGTCTTTAGCAATGAAAGTCAAATTTGATAGATTTCTTGGGCTTTTCCTTCTTGACCTTTCCAATTGTAACTCAAGCATTGTTTTCCCTTGCTCACCTCAAATTGTCCACGCCTTTTTAAAAAATGGAGAGTTTTGTTAGCTGATCTAGCACAAAGGACTCTAAAAGCCTAAAGAACACCGGTGCATTATTTCCCTTCTTATTTGTATTAACTATATGATAGATATCTATCTCCTAAGAATTCTCTTGAGATTTATTATTTTAAATCCCTGTGATAAAATTTGATGAATGAACAAATAGATTATTTTGAATTATCCCCATCAACATATGCTAGAACAAGCACAACCTTCTGAGCCTTATCCAACTCTAGCTTCTTCTTATGATCTTCTCTAGATGTTTCATTACCTGTCGCTGAAGCTTGAGGATGTATGTGAAAGAATACATTTCTTAATCACTTTACTAAAAGTGTCTCCTCACCATGACTCAAACTACTTCTATTGGTCTTTTCATTATTTAAATTTTATCCTCTATTAGAGAGAAGGAAGAATCATAGACATGATTTTTGAAGGAGTTAGCAAGTATGACTGGCTGGAGCCAACTTGGTAGTCATCTTCAATGGTGGAAAAACTACAATGACTACTTGTGCTTCTTATTCCTTAGCATCCATACTGTCATATTATTTACATGTAATAATAACTACCATAAACCTAGAATAGAAATAGTAGTCATTATAGCATTAGTTTTTCTTCTAATGGAATGATCTTGAACTATTTAAGTATCAAATTGATCTTGAGAACTTATTGGATAGACACCATGTTTAAATATTTGCACTAAACTCTTTGGTCTAGATAATCTTTTGCATAGTATTGGACTCAAACAAATATGAAGTTGACAAGATAGTACACAATCAATAGGGACATTTACAACCACAACAAGTTAGCCATGAACAATAGGAGTTAAGGGGTAATAAAGATCCATGCTTGTAGTAGCCTTGGGAATATTGGTGACTTCATTCCATTACTTCCTATCCTATAATGATAAGAATCCAATAGCACAAAAGTAGACAAGGATAAGTCTAATTTCTTAGAATCAATGTGCATGAATTTGACTAAACAATTGTAAGAAAGTGTTGACATAACTAATTTATCATAATGCAATAGGAAACCAAAAGGAACTTTGAATTTCATGAATTTAATATAAGGTACAAAAATTCAATTAATATAAGTTGCAAAAATAATTATAGTGAATTATTCAAGTGAGACTTTGTGAATAAATTTTTCTTTTTTTCATTTTGTACAAAAAAATTTCATGATGGTTCTAATGACTAAAAATTAATCATTGTTTAGAATTTTAAAATTGTTCCATAAAGTATTTGTGCATTTTTTAATGAAAAGGTTGGAAAGATTAGCCTCGTCTTGCAAGTCATCTTTTCCCATCTACCTCATTTTCATTCCTTTTTTTTAGTATTCTCCTAAACATATAATGGAAGTTTAGAAAAATAGTTAAGTGTTCCCCTTGGGAAGATGTGCATTTAAGTTTAGAGTATAGATATTACCCTCCATGCAAGACAATACTATAGTACATATTTGTATGAAAATCTAATTTTATATATTTGACAGATTTTTTCATGCTATTTTTACAATTTGATCTTCATAATCCACCTCCATAATACTAAAAAGAAATTTAAAAGGGGATAAAAATATTTTGAATTATGTTGATTTGTAGTTTTAAAATTGTAAAATGACTTCCATGAACATCTTTAGCCAATTCTTGACTAAGCTATTGGATGCATTTCCTAGAAATCAAGAATATCACTAAAAAGGATATGGAAATAAATAGTTTGTATCCTAGTAACAAGATATATATAATTGAATGATTTATTCTCAAAGGAAATATGTTTAGATGCTTTAGTGACCATGTACCTTAGATGGTTACATTATCTAAGATGAAGACTAGCTATTTTTTTCTATGGTTAGAATATTCTAAAGTTGAAGAATATAGTTGAAATAAAATTAGGCAAGCATTATATCATAGATATAGATCAAAACAATAATTTTTTTAGCATCTATGATATCAAACCATTCAACATTTAAGAACTCTAGGAAACTTCAATCACTGATGTGATGGAACTATAATATTTTAGCAACTCCCTCTCACAAGTGTTGACACCTGAATCTAATTACACTACTAGATAATTATATTTAGTTATCTCCTAGAACATTACTAATTATAAATTTATTATATAATTAATTAATCATCATCCTCTAGTTAATTAATTAATTAAATTAACTATAGTCAAACTGATAAAAATCAAATGACAACCCAAAATCAATTTATCGATTAAAACCCTATTCCTTTATTAAATTAAATAAATGTCCAAATCTATTTAATTTAATCTCACATCTCCCATTCATTAAATAAATCATTTAATAAATTATCCAAATCCATAAAATATCCCTAGAGGCCCTATCTTTACCCATAATCCAACCCATTCACCCATACTAACCTCACTTAGCCACCTAACTAACCCATCCCATCAAAGCTAAGTCAGTTGCCCACTAACCCCCTTTCTAAACTAATTATAATCCCCCTCCTAAACATGTGTGCAACTTTAAGCAAGGGTTAAGACTTGCTAACTCAAGCCAAAGTCAAAAAGTCTCACTTGTCCTCCTCCATCCCTATCCAACAACATTAATGGCTCTTATATTCCATTAAGGCCTCTTACATCCCTCTTTGATGGGGACACAACCCAAGAACATAATGGACACAACAAAAAAGGGAAATTGTATTAACTGAGAAAATAAGCTAGTACAAATAGTACAGAGAAAATAAACTTCAAAACATGCCCTAAGGGCTTACAATAGCATAAATCTAAAGATAATTTCTCCTTTCAGTACCTCCTCTCAAACTCCACTCCGAACTGCCTTTTATAATGCCAAAAATCTCCTTAAATAGACCCCAAAGGGTTAAGGATGAGGAGTACATTCTAGAAAGTGCTAGTAGGCATCCACCGACCAAATAGAAGGTTCCAGAAGCTGCGTTAGAAGTTGGTACAAATCTAGAAGAATCCAAAAATGGTAGCCAAACTTTCGGGAAGCATAACTTTTGAACTGTAGCTTTGATTGACGAACGGTTTACATTTTTGGAAAGCTCTTGAAGCACTCTATAGCCCTATGGACAAGCTTTTCTTGTCCCCCATTTTTTGGCCCTTTTTGAGGTCATTTAATGCCCCTAACCTGACTTTGAAGCATTCTTAGGAGGTCTCCAAAACTCAAAAAATTGCAATAACTTTCAAACCGTGGGGCCTTTTGACCTGATTCTTTTTCTAGAATGCTCTAAATCACAATTACATTCATCTGGCCAATTCACACCTTCTAGGTCACCAAAATGATGGTCAAATTGCATGCTCCTATTTTTTCAAGATTTTTCAGCACACTGATAGTTGAACTGTGAGAGTTGGAACCTTTATTTGACCCAAATGGGTGTCCAAAAATGAAAACACATGAAACAAAAACTAAGTCTAAGTACATTTTTTTGGGTGACATAGGATTGCCTTTATACCTCTGGATGCTCCTGCATCACTCTTACACACTCTTCCTCCCCCATTACTCCCTTTGACCAACCATCTTGCCCATCCCCTCACACTCATCCTCCTTGTGACAAGTGTCACTCCCTGATTGGCTAAAAATAAAAATAATCCATGTGCTCCCCTTTCAAAGCATCCTATCCCTCCCGCATCATTCTTCCATCATTGCATCATGATCCTCCATCTCACTCCCCTTTAACCTATAAATAAAGCCATTCCCTCTCACAATCTATTATCCACTTCCATGCAAACTTATAATGCCCCACTGACCACTACATCACATCCATTTTACACCATCACCATGCTAAAATCCATCCACACCGCCATTGTCGAAACCCTCACCCATATACACACTTGATAAAAATACCTATCCAATGGAAGCTTGAGCACACCATGAGCGTACATCCCTATCCATCAGGTATATAGCTTTGTCATCATAGGTTACACCTAAGAAGCTTAACATTCTTGGTTTGCCCTCCTTCTTGGTGATAACCTCGTCCTATCATAAGTGATCACTATTTTTAGTATTGAGAATGCTTAGTTAATGTTAGTATTCAATTTACACTACTAAATTAGGTGATACATTTTTTCATGCCCGATGGGACCCTACATTTGGGTCACTATAATCATGTTTTTGCCTATTTATGTTAGACTAACCAAACAAATGTTTTATGTTCATTTGTGTACGTATGTGGTCTTCTAACATTTTTTGTAGGCACCAAGGCTTTATTAGGAAGAAAACTAGCAACCATTAAAAAAAACTTCAATTCAAGCAACATTTTAGCAACCTTTATTCATGATCCCACAACCATGTAATCATAAACCCACAAAATTGAAATCATGATCCTAAACCGGTGAGACCGTAAACCTACAAAGGAAGGATCACACTCTATCTTAAACCCTATCACCACATGCTAGTAAAAACACCCCCATCATTCCTTTTGACCTTATTTACATGGAAATGCTAGTCTTTACTAGTGGGATCACTATAAAAGACCTATGGGAATGATTAACCAAATTATTCAACCATTAAACCCCACGTTTCTCTTTCCATGAAACCCACAGATACATCTACTAACATGTAATGACCCATACCAATAGGCCACTAAACAAAACCCTAAATTTAATACACTGCAAAAATATATTGCTGAAATAAAAGAAATAATAGTGCCAATGTATTCATTCAATGAAAACCAAATGTTTTTACAAATGATATGAAAAATTTCAGCACCAAAACATTATGACATAGCACATTATAGAGAAACCCTAACTGACTATATACAATTGAGAACTTGTTGCAACTACAGATTGAAATGAAGAACTTGGATTAATCAAATGGTGGAGACTGAATGCTGAAGATGATATGATGAAAGTGCAACTCCAACTCAAACTCCAAACCAGCAATTAAGCACAAGTGAAAGGACTCAAATATCCTTTCCACAGCTGCAATAATTCAGGTGATCTTTCACACCCTCAAAATTGAGTACCAATTGAGAGTTTTCATTCTCAATGGCCAATTGTGACTACTTGCAGAAACCCTAGGCTCCACAATGCACATAAGCAAAAATAAATAATAAATCTCGATGATAGGCAATGATCCCTCAATGCCTATTTATTCTTTTTTCTTGATAGGTTGGCCTCCCTTTTTTAATTTTTCTTCGCTTCTTCCAGCAACCTCTAGAAGATTTTTTTATTTAATTTATAAAGTTACCTTGTAATATATATATTTTTTAATTGATAACTTTATAATTAATTCCCCCAAAAAAATGGGACATTACAGGTCTGCCCCTCCAAAAATTGATTGGCCTCAAGCAATCTTAATGCTAGATGCTGCAAAATCACTTCTCCTTCCCAAGTAGCATCTTCAATAGATAAATCTTTCCACTTAACTAGATACTCTCTAATTACTCTCCTACAAAGTTGGTTCTCTCTACTATCTAGAATAGATTCTGGCACTAAGATTAATTTCCCCTCATCATCCAAGGGAGGTAATACTACAGAAGGCATCACATTCTGACCCAACACCTTTTTGAGGTGTGGTACATGAAACACATTGTGCACTCTACTATCTGTGAGAAGCTCCAACTCATAAGCCACCTCACCAACTCATTTGATGATCTTGAATGGTCCATAATAGTATGGCTTGAGTTTCTCTATACCACTCTTCTTGAAAGTGGACTGCTTATATGTGTGCAACATGAGGTAAACCATATCATTTACCTCAAAACTATGCTCAGTCCTCTTCTTGTCTGCATATTTTTTTTTCTAGTTCTGAGCTCTAGCAATGTTGTCTCTGAGAGTACCAACTATATCCTTACTTTCCTGTAATAGTTCACCTACACAGGGTACTCAACTGTCTCCCAACAACAAATCTAAGAAACTAGGTGCCTCATAACCATAAAGTGCCATGAAGGGTGTCATTTGTATAGTCATATGATATGTGGTATTGTAACAATACTCACAGAGATATATCCATCTGACCCAAGCTCGCTGCTGATCTGCCACATAATTCCTCAAATACCCTTCTACCCATTTGTTTACAATCTTTGTTTGACCATCAGTCTATGGGTGATAACTAGTACTAGGTGTAAGCTCAGTGCCACACAACCGAAATATCTGCTGCCAAAAGTGACTCATGAAGTAGTTGTCCCTATCACTCATAATGCTCTGAGGAAAATCGTGTAATCTAAAAATCTCCCTGAAGAAGACCTCTGCCACATGAGTTCCTGAGTATGTAGTAGCAATAGGGAAGAAGTGAGCATATTTTTTTAGCCTATCCACCACCACATAGATACAATCGTGTCCTTGGGCCCTGGGCAAGCCCGTAATGAAATCCATAAAGATGCACTCCCACTTCCTGTAAGGAATAGGAAGTGGCTGTAGGAGCCCTACTAGATAAGTGTGCTCTTGTTTTTTCTATTGGCAAACATGATACTCACGCACATACTGAAAAACATTAGCCTTAAGTCCCTTCCAAGTGAACTGTTCCCGTACTAACCTATAAGTCTTGAAATACCTAGGATGGCCTACTATAGGTGAATTATGGAATGCTCTCAAAATCAACTACTTCACTTTCAATCCTGGGACTAAGTAAATCTTATTCTTGTAAATGATCAAATCATCTATGAGAGTGTATTTGGTGTTGATTGTTATCCCCTCCACTATAGCAGAGGCCCACATGTCTTTGGCATATTCTGCTACAATCAAGTGTCACTAATCCTCTGATATCTGAATCATAGAAGTGAGGTGTGGCCTATGGGATAAAGCATCTGCAATAATATTTTTTGTCCCCTTAACATATGTGATATCAAAATCATATGCCTATAACTTACTCACCCACTTCTATTGATGATCATTGAGGTCTCGCTGTCCCAAAAAGTGCTTTAGAGTATTATGATCAGTTTTAATAAAAAAATTTCTACCCACAAGATACTGCCTAAATTTGGTGAAGGTATGCATGATGGCCAACATCTCCTTATCATATATGATGAATGATCTCTCAGCCCCTCTAAGTTTCCTACTCTCGCAAGCTATAGGATTCTTGTCCTACATGAGTACAGAACCAACTCCCTCTCTAGAAGCATCACATTAAAGCTCAAATGGCTTTGTGAAATCAGGTAATGCTAATACTGGGCATGTAGTCATTATTTCCTTGAATTGCATATAACACTCCTATGCCTCCCGAGTCCACACAAATGCCCATTTCTTTAGCAAATCTATCATGGTCACTGCATGTCATGAGTAGCCACTAACAAACCTACGATAGAATCCACATAGACCAAGGAACCCTCTTAACTGTGTAAGGTTCTCTAGTGGTGGCCAATCAACAATAGCATGGATCTTTTCGGGATCGATTCGCACTCCTTTCACACTAATTATCTATCCAAGATACAACAATTTTGAGATCCCCAAATCACATTTGGACTCCTTGGCATACAAGGACTCACTTTGTAAAATGCTTAATACTATCTCCAAGTGCTCTAAATGTTCCTGCCATGTCCTACTATAGATCAAAGTATCATCAAATAACACTAGCACAAATTTCATCAACTGATGGTGGAAGACCTTGTTCATAGTGGATTGAAAAGTGGCAAGTGCATTAGTCAAACCAAAAGGAATGACTACAAAATTGAAATGCCCGTAATGACATCTAAAAGTAATTTTTTCAATATCCTGCTCTCGAACTCTGATCTAGTGATAGCCTAATCTCAAATCATTTTTTGTAAAATAATAAGCCCTATGCAATTTTTCTATCAGCTCATCGATGTGTGGGATGGGATACTTGTTCTTTATAGTTCTCTTATTCAACTCCCTGTAATCAATAAAAATATTTAGAGTACCATCCTTCTTTTTTACCAAAACAACAGAAGATGCAAAGGGTGACTTACTTGGTCTGATGTGTCCCATTTCTAGCAACTCGTTGATGGTCCTCTAGATCTCATCTTTGAGTCATTTTGGGTGTTGGTATGGTTTGATCATGACAGGCTTAGCAGCTTCCTCCAACTCGATAATGTGCTCAATACCTCTGTCTGATGGCCTACCTGGTGGAATCTCACTGAAAACCTTCCCATACTTGATTCTCAATTTCTAAATATCTGGGTGATATTCAATCTTATTTTGCCCCTCTTGGGTAGGCATCAAAGTGCATATTGATGCCCATTCTATATTATTATGTTTGGCTAATCTCTCCAACCACCTAAATGAGATAGTCCTAACATCACCATTATAGATAGCCTTCAGCACATGAGTCCTTCCATCCACCATGAATCATATCTCCATATCTTCCAATCTTAGGGTAACCTCCTTCAAAGAATGTATCCATTACATCCCAAGTACTATGTCCATGTCACCCATGTTGACCACATGATAGTCTGCATTAAACTCATAGTTGTTTAGGCACAAAGGTAGATCTCACACCATCCTATCACAATGAAGAGTATATCCATTAGCTACCTTAACTCTCAGTCCCATGAACTCCTTAGTAATGAGTCCATGCCTCTCCAAAAATCTTGCATCAATGAAATTATACGTGGCACCTGTATCCAATAGAGTAATAATCTTTTGTCCTGCCAAGACTCCCTAAAATCTAAAAGATCCCTCTCTTTGAATACTAGACAAACATGCCTCCTATAAATGTATCTCTGGAGCCTCTTTTTTCTCAGCACTATCTACCTCTTGTTCAACCTCTACCTCATCAAGATCCTCATCATGGTGCTCTGAGATGTCTAAATTTGAACCTTCATAATAAGCCCACATCACTCAGTTAGCCTTCCCCTTAGGCTTCATAGGACAATCATGACCAAACTCATAGGGACCTTTGCAAAAGAAGCATATCTTCTTCCTACGCAAGTCATTAAGTGTTTCCTTATCCCAAGGTGCAACTAGCTTGTCTTTTGAGTCAGTAACCTTCTCTTTACCCTTGCTGAATTCCCCTTTATTATCTCTAAATGATGAAGAACTCATTGAACTAAATTGGTTTGCTAGAGCTGCAAGTTCCATACTATGGGCTTTCTTCATGGCTTCCTGTAATGTAGGAGAATCAAAGGCCTTTACCCACCCCTTGAGTGGTTCAATTAATCCCTCTATGAATAAAATGACTAGCCCCCTTTTTGAAATGTCAGGCACCATCACTGCAAGCTTATGGAAGTATTGATAAATTTTTCTAAGCCTCCCAATTGTCTCAACTGGGCTAACTCCTAGAAATAAACTTCAAGATTTTTTTTATCAAACCTTGTTATCAATCTATCCAAAAACTCTTGATAAGTGGTTACCTAATTGTGTTGCAATGTGATCATGCCACGTGTTCACCAATCATGTGCTGCCCCATCTAAGTGTAAAGTGGCATACTTGAGTGCTTCAATTTCTGTCATAGTCTTCAGAGATAGGAAAGTATCCACCTTATGAATCCAAGCGTGAGTAGTCATTTTTCCACTACCATCAAATGTGGGTAATACCAACTTGTTGGTGAGCTATTGCAAATCACTATGTTTATCTACTTGCTTGTACCTTGCAGCTCTATAGTTCATGTACCTATCAAATGTCCATCCATCCTGTACATATTTTGGTAATGAATCACACTCATTCCTTGCTTGTCAGATTTTATCTACAATATTTGTTACCATAGCATCAGGTGTATGTGCTAGAGTTTCTTCTCTAAATGTAGGACGTGTGGGTCTATTAGCTATTCTAGACTATGTCCTATGTTGTGATCCTACTATGCTTCTGTCATCCTAATCATTATTATGATTATTTCTCCTATTTTCCCCAATCAAATGTTGCATCATAACCATCATTGCCTGTGTACTTTCCTCTATTGATTGTAGAAGCCTCTCTTGTTGCTGTAAAGTCTCATCATCTCACACACTTCTAGATGGGCTTTAAGAATGTCTCTCATCCATATTCTTAGTTATGATGGTTCCTTTATAAACTAAATTAAATGGTGGTTGGATAACCCTATCAAGCTAGTAGGAAACTGCTCTGATACCACTGTAATGACCTATAACAATAGGCCACTAAACAAAACCCTAAATTTAATACACTGTAAAAATATATTGCTAAAATAAAAGAAATAATAGTGCCAATGTATTCATTCAATAAAAACAAAATTTTTTTACAAATGATATGGAAAATTTCAGCACCAAAACATTATGACATAGCACATTACAGAGAAACCCTAACTGGTTGTATACAATTGAGAACTTGTTGCAACTACAGATTGAAATGAAGAACCTGGATTGATCAAATGATGGAGGCTGAATGTTGAAGATGATATGATGAAAGTGAAACTCCAACTAAAACTCAAAACTAGCAATTAAGCACAAGTGAAAGGACTGAAATATCCTTCCCACAGCTACAATAATTCAGGTGATCTTTCACACCCTCAAAATTGAGTACCAATTGAGAGTTTTCATTCTCAATGGCCAATTGTGACTACTTGCAGAAACCCTAGGCTCCACAACACACATCAGCAAAAACAAATAATAAATCTCAATGATAGGAAATGAGCCCTCAATGCCTATTTATTCTTTTTTCTTGATAGGTCGGCCTCCCTTTTTAAGTTTTCTCCACTTCTTCTAGCAACCTCTAGAAGATTTTTTTAATTTAATTTATAAAGTTACCTTGTAATATATATATTTTTTAATTGATAACTTTATAATTAATTACTCCAAAAAAATGGGACATTAAATGACGAGAATGATTCCCCATAAACCTGTGGGATCACTCTATTACTTTTTTTTGTAGCTTACTTTTCTATGTTTTTCACAAAGTCCCCTATACCTCGATCCTACTTTTTCTAAATTGCATTCATGCATTGCAAGATTGTAGGTTAAAACCCACAAGTTTTCTAGTCTAACCAACTGGTGAGAAATTTTTTATTTTTTTTGTTGCAGGTATCTATTAGAGTAGAATGCTAACACATATTTATAGGTTTTCTTACAATGCTTGCTAGAAAATATGTTTTAAGTTCTTAAAATGAATAATTTTCACTTTTTCATGGAATGCATGTGTAAATAGTAGAAAGTTTTTCATTGGAATTTTTGAATATTTTAATCATCAAATCTACTCTTGAATGCTAAGTATTAAAAATTGAACCAATGTGATGAATGCTTCATTTAAAGTGCAAATGAACATTATGTGAAAACAACTCAATTTTAGGGCTTAAAATAAATTCCTCAAATCTTGAATGATCTAAGAATAAACTCACTCTTATTCCCTCCTTTTAATATCTTTCTTGATCAATTTTCTTTTGTTGACATGATTTACTTTATTAGCCATCACTGTGAAGTTAGAAATAAACAATTGAATGCTAAGATCATGTGTGTCTTCAAAAACTAGTTTTTAAGGATATCCTAAAGCATCCAAAATAGAAATGAACCAAGTGCCTTATGTGTTTTGAGAATTTTACCTCTATCACATCTTTTTCTTCTCTATTTTATGCAACTTAAGATCTTAAAATATATGATACGTGTACCAAAATTTGTTAGCAAGATCATCTGCAACAACCTAGGAGTGCTTCTACTAAGTTCATTCACCTTTGGGAAGCATGTCCCCTTTGGTGAGAAGCTCAAACTACAAAAAATTTGTCTAGTATATAAATGAGGGGAAGGGTAAACTTTCTTACTCTATTAGGAAAATTTTGGCGGTGTGTTTCTAGGGGTAGCCTGAGGTGGGAAAACTTTACCACAATTTCAGCATGTTCAAAATAGATCCTTAAGTGGATCACATATGTAACAACCATTTGGCTAACTCCACAAATCTATTTACAACCCCATTTTAGTCATCATGATTTTATCCATGGTATGTTAATTCACGATGCAAGGGAAAAAACATCCCCCAAGATTACTCACCATTGTGCTCCCCTAGTAGAGGAATAGGGCTACTTGGGTTTCATCTCCAAGGGTTGTTGTCCCCACAGAAGGAGGACTTCTATTTGGCATGCCTTGAAGTTTTTTTGATATGTATCATTTGTCGATCAACTCTTGTATCAACTCACCTCTTCAATTAGAGGGACATCTTACACTAGAATCAAGAGACATCAAGTTGTGGACCATTGAATAGCATATTGCACCCAAATTTTAACCTTAGAAATAAAAAGTGTGTTTGAATTGTCTTATTTGTGCAAAAGACCTATGAAAAACATTTGTAAAAACATACACAATTTCTATGGTTATTATCAAATCCTTTTGCTAAAGAGATCATTGTTTTCTCATAATCCGTCACATTAGAGGTCATAACCTTGTTATTTAAAAAAAAATTGTTAGGAAGTCCATTCACAACAACTCTAGTCCTATTGGTTCAACTTTACCTTCTTTAAAACTATCCTTGTTATCTCAAAAATAGTCATTAAAAAAATCTAGTCGCAAACAAACTTTTTTCTCCTTGGTCCAAAGTAATATTTTCTAAATTACCCTTGTTACCTATCTTACTTGACCAAAAACTTTCCTTATAAAAAAAACATTCAGTTTCAAAAATAGGTCATCCTCATTAGCAACAATCCTAAGCCTAGGTTTCCCCACTTTAAAACTTACATCTTATGAAACACCCAAACCAATTTGCCCTTTTCACATAAACACACCATTTCTTGAAGCTTAGCTACTCCTCAACTAATCTATGCTTTCAACCCAAGGTTAAAGGGTATACTTAGCATAGTCACTACAACTATAAACCCACAGTTGTGATCAAATCTCATAGAGTTATCTCATGTCAAGTCAAACCAAAGACAAGTTCAAAAAGGCTAAACTTTCACAAATACTAGTTTACAAGGAAATAGAAGCAAAAAACAAGAAGTATATCCACAACCCAAGGATTGCTAAACTAGAACAAGTTGAGAAAGATGGTATAGACATTGCACTACAAACTGAGTGATATTACAAAATTTAGAATATAACTCTTTGATAAGGTGTCAACCACATGCTTATTAATAACTCTAGTGTTACTTACTTTGATTAGGTCATGTTTTCATACACACTTATTCACATACCTCTCCATAGGCTTAGTATTTCACATATCTCATCATCCCATTTAAGAATTTTGTAGAGTCATTTGCGCTCTTTTTTCCATCAACCATAGGTTTTCAAAAACCTTCCAAATCAAGCATCATTAAGCCCAAGTCTCCTCATCACTTAGTGCATTTAGCAAAAGGTTGGGCTACACACTTGATCCCCATTTGTCTTCCAAAAGGTCATAAGGCTACCTTAGGGTTTGATATCACCATCACATCTTTGAGTTCACACTTAAGGGAAACATAATCTCCTTCACTTAGTACCACATCATTTAGGTTTCCTAGGTATCACTAAGAACACTTTCACACACCCTCCTTTGCATCTTAAGGAATCCCTCCATCCTAGTCACACATTGGTAAATCATTTTTTTGCATACACCTATCATCATTCTTTTTTACATTCCATTATTACAAAAGTCATCATTTCATGCCACCTACCACATGTTTTGGTAAAAATAAATAGAAAGAGAAGGACATGGGCCCTAGCCTTAGTAGTAGCATAGCTCAGGCTTAGACATATCCCGTAGTTTCCATGAAACCACTAGATCCACCACCACAAACTACCAAAGAAATAGATTCTTTAATAGATATTGATGCTTTCATGAACCAACTTGGACATGAACCCATTGTTAATACTATCATAGATCAAAATAGGGAGACCATCATGGAAAAATTCTTAAGAGACAATGTTGGTGCCTTTGATTTTGGATGACCATCACCTACCAACATTATAGATCCTACACATACTCTTTTTGGATGGAAAATACCATCTATAGGGTCATCTATTTCTCATGATCCTTTCTTTTCACCAAACAATAGGTACAAACCAACACAAGTAGAACTAGTAGACCTAAATATCCCCTCAACCCAAGTCACTACTCCCATTCCATAAAACACTCAACCCATCCTCACTCAACCCTTATTTCATACCACATCCCAACCAACCACAAGTGTATCATTTGCATCTACTTCCACCATCCCTATCCCTACTTCACAATAGACTCCTTTTTCACTTTGCAACACTGCATTTTTCCTTCCATCTCAAAACACATCCAATCCCTTTACTAGTACCATAAACATCCAACCTACATCCTAATACACTATAGGAATTCCTCCATTAGGATTGAATACTTGATCTTCCATTCCACCCAACATCACTATCAATCCATTTTTCACTAGCCAAAGTACTTTAGCCTCATTTCCTTTAGGACCTTGGAGTTTTGGAACAACATGAGGGCCTGCCACTAGTATCCCCTTTAGCATTACAGCTATGTCCATAGCATAGTCACATTCATCCCTCCCTCCTCAAGTCTATTCATTACCACACATTACCAACTATTTTTCTATGCCACCCTTACGTAATAGCCAAATCACCCCTCCATCGTAATACCCAACTATGAACACTCTTTCTCACATCAATTACCTAGCATGTATTAGTACTTAGTTACTTTCTCAAGAGGGAGCACAACCAACATATAATGGGCAAGGTATACATTCCCAAAGCATGGCCCAAGTATTTCCTATGCTACCATCTTTTCATCCATAATCATCACACCAATAGTATACCTAGGCATCCCCATAGAATTATTTAGTAGGGAAACAACCTCATACTTACATTCTCCATCAATAGTCTACCCAATAGATGCAACAGTATGAACAAACTAGATTCCAACAACTCATAACATCCATCCTAATAGTAGTGCAACCTATTTTTTAGCCACCACCATATGGTAGTCAAGGTTTTCCATACCAACCTTCAACATCTGCTACATACCCTACACCAAGGGCACCTAGACTGAGGGCACCTGTTACTTCTCCTATAAACTCTGAATGGGAAGAGATGAAAAATTCTCTCAAATCCCTCAAGGATTAGACAAACTCAAAAACTTTCAAGTTCAAAAATGATTGTCCATATCCATTTGACAACATCATCATGATGATACCATATCCTAAACACTTTGAAATCCCCAAGTTTGATAAATTTAGAGGAAAAAGTGACCCAATCACCCACATCAAGGAATTCTATATGCACTACCAAGAAGTGGCCTATAATTATGTGTTTCTCATGTAAATTTTTCCAAAAAGCTGAGGAGGCCCTTCCCTCAAATGGTTTTGTCATATACCCCAAGGTACCATTGAAACTTTTACTGATCTTTCTAAAGCCTTTGTGGCTTAATATGCTCATCTAGTCAAGACTGAGTTATCTATAGTAGACCTAGTTCATACCAAGCAAAAGAGAGGAAAAATCCTTGCAAAATACTTACAACATTGGAAAACCCTCACAACTAGGATCTCATGTACCATCCCTGAATGTCACCTTGTCAAGATGTTCATTAACAATGCACATACTAGCCTTGCCCATCACATGGTTATGAACTATTTACAAGCATATAAAGACATTAAGGAAAAGGGTATGGGACTCAAGCAAGGGCTCATCAAGGAAGGTGCCATCAAAATTTACAAGGAAAACACCCAAGACTCAGGTCCAAGTAATGACAAACCATCATATTGGAATAAGAATAAGAATATAGTTCCTAATGGCATCACCAACACCTGACATGCTCATATCATTAGGACAGTAGCCAACATCCCCACCACATTTTGTCAAAAACAACCTTACCAGACCTAAACCATGTGTTCAGAGACATCCTCATGCATACACCCTTTTGGGGGAACCCCTTGATGCAATTTTTGAGAAACTAGCCAAGGATAATCTAATTTAACACCCACAAACACAACCTTTGGAACCTAATCAATCTAAGGCATCATGGTATAAAGATAATGAGTTTTGAAAATTCCATCATATCAAAGGGAATACCACCCTAAAATGCATGAAACTAAAGGACTATGTCCAAGACCTTATTGATTGGAAAGAAATCATAGTGGGGGTACAAGCCTCACCAAAAGCAAGATTATTGATATACCAAAATACTTTTCCTCCCAATAACACAAACATAGGTAAAACACCTACAAACACTCTTGTCTCAAAATTATATCTCATCATACTTAGACTATGGAAACCTTATCAAATGCATATCACAAGTTAAGCCCTCTACCAGTATTATAAATATCAAAGGCCTAGACACCCAATGTATAGTTACTACTCAACGAGCTTGATTCAATATAGCCGGCCCATATGTATCTACACCATCGAGACCACCTCCATCGAGACCACCTTCATTAGGACCACCCCCATTAGGACCACAATATAATATCTTGTAACACCTTGGAAATATGATAGCTCAAATTTCCATTCTAGATCTCTTACAAATATGCCCACTTTATCAAGAGATCCTCTATAGTATTATCCATGAGTCATGCATCTATATTGACATAAATGCCACCAAGTTTTTCAACTTTGTTAGCCACCTTTCTACATCATGTGCTCTATCCTTCAAAACCTCTTACATCCTAGTAGTTGAACCTAATCATATACTTCCACTTTGCATGACTTTCATGGTCTCTAACTTTGCAATCAAATAGGTCATAATAGATAATGGATTGGCTCTAAATCTACATGCTTTAAAGTTCATCAAACAAGCAATATACACTAAGGCATATATCCTCAATGAATTCATTACCATCAAGAAATATGAGACCTTAGAGTACACCACTAAAGGAACCATCTTACTACCTCTCAGAGTCAGCCCAACCACTCAAGAAACTATACGTCATGTAATTGATCTTAACCTTCCATACAACATCCTCCTTTGTCACGCATGGATTCATGCCATGAAGGTTGTTACATCCACATATCATCAGTGCATCAAGTTTCCACATAATGGCACTAAGGTAACCATCCATGCAAATCCTAAACCCTTTTCTTATTACAATGTAGTTGAAGCTCCATACACCAACCATTGTCCTGGAATCAAAATTGACCACACTATGGCTAGTTCCTCTAGCACCTGCCCTAATCTAGATACCATTTTAGCCTCCACCCTTTCCATGGTTAAGATCAACTACCAAGGGTATAGATAATACAATATTTTAGATGCTTTTGTTCTTGGTGCTTTACCACTTGATCCACATACTCAAGGGTGGCTGACATATTAGGGGCCAAAACTAGATGCAACCCCTTAGCTTAGACAACTAGGCCCAACCACATTTATTACCAAGGGGATCATTGATAAAGAGGAAACCACTCTAGCCATTAGTACATGGCTATACAAAGAGCCACCTTTGAAGAGTGAATAACTTCTTGATCATCTCAAACAAAAACACCCATGGTCACATTGGCTTGCTATTGAGCAATGGGATTATCAAAGAGGTGGTCTAGGTTTTCTAGAGTTAGGCATTAAGTAGCTTGTGGAAGCATACAAAGAAAAGAAAAAGAAAGGCTTAGGCTATGGACTCCCCATAACTAGGGGCACCACAAAAGAAGGCCATTCCTTGGAAAACATCCAAAATAGTCTCATTGAGGTCAAAGACATTCCTAAGGAAGTAGCAAAGAAATCTTATGACAATATCTTCCTTGATGAAATTATCCTAGGAGCTTCTGTGCTCTACCAATTATCACTAAACCTCATAGACTTACCACTCACTCACCCCAAACTCATTGATTGGGACCAACCAAGTGTTGTCCATGTTGATTAATTCTCTATAGAGCATGTCCTGCTTATATTCATGGGAGAAAAGGAACCACAAAAATTTTTTCCACCACCCTTAGCATATGTCTACAAGCTAGATCTAGTAGGTTACTTCAAGGAGAAGGAGATCTCCAATCACAAAATTGAACTAAAAATTGAAACAAAAAAGAAAGAAAGCAAGGAAAAACCATCCTCTAGTGAAAACTCCTCTAGAGCACCATTGAATGATTCAAAAAATGAAAAGAAAATAAAGGAATCATCTGATAGTGAAAACCTCTTAGAGGCACTTGAGAGTGGAGATTTCATCCTTTCTCCACAGGATCATAGACCTGCCATATCATCAGTCTTGACAAAGGAAACTAGACTAGTCAATATTAGTCTAATCGAGGTACCATAGATCACATATATTGTGGCATCTCTACTAGCCAAGCAAGGAGAGCTTCTCATCGAATTCCTCCATGAAAATTTTGGTCACTTTCCATGGTCCTGTCAAGATATGTTAGGGTTGGACTCCAAGTTAGTAGCACAAGATTTGGCCATGGATCCAAAGGCTAAACCTATCAAGAAAAACCTTCATAAGATGCATCCTAAAGTTTTTTTATTGGTTAAAGTGGAGTTAGAAAAAAATACTAGAGGCAAAGATCATTCACCTGATTGACTATTCAAAATGAATCTCCAACATGGTACTTACCATAGAGCCTTCTACTGATATTAGGATTTGCATAGACTTTAGAGATCTCAACAAGGCTTGACTGAAGGCTGATTTCTTGTTACTAAACATAGATATGATTCTTGATCTCACTATAGGTCATGAGATCTAATTGCTCATGGATGGTTTCTCTGGATACAATTAGATTTTAGATATTAGAGGTAGATCAACATAGGACAACATTTACCACCCCTAGGGGGACATTTTGTTATAACATGATGCCATTCGGGTTTAAGAACATTAAGGAAACATATCAGTGCACCATTATAGTCATCTTCCATGACCTAATCTATAAGGCTCTAGAGGATTACATGGATTATATTCTAGTCAAATATCTTAGTTCACTTGATCACTTATCTCATCTTAAAGAAGTGTATGATTGATTGGCTAAATATCATCTCATCCTCAACCCTAAGAAGTGTGTCTTTGATGTTACCTTGCAAAAGCTCCTAGGATTCATTTTATCATGATGTGGTATTGAGATTGATCCTAAAAAGTTCAAGGCCATCATGGATATGGCTCCTTCTAAGACACTCAGGCAACTTCACTCTCTTTAAGGGAAACTACAATTAGTCAGATGATTCATCTCCCATCTCACTAATACGTGTCAACCATTTACACACTTACTCAAAAATGATCATAATGTTAGGCAGGAACCTATTTTTTTATGCAACTTTGATCTGATCAAGAAATACTTGGCTAACCCACCTTTATTAGTTCCTCCAGTTATAGGAAACCCACTCATATTATACATCACAACTACCCTAATAGCACTAGGTTCTCTTCTAGCACAACTTGATTATATAGGCAAGGAAAGGGCTATTTACTACATCAATCATACTTTAGTTGGATATGAGCTTAATTAAACCCTAATGGAAAAGGATTACTTAGCCATGGTATTTTCCACTCAAGGGTTGCATCATTATATGTTAACCAACACTGTGCAACTAATATCCAAAATTGATCCATTAAAGTATATGTTGTCACGTACAATGCTTACAAGGCATCTGGCCAAATAAGTCATGCTTCTCAATGAACTCAACAGAAAGGCTATCAAAGGTATAGCTATAATAGATCACTTCATGGATGCACCTTTGGTTGTAGATCACCCCCTCATCATGGAATTTATAGATGAATACCTTTGCTTAGTAGAAGAATAACCCTCTTGGAAATTATACTTTGATGGATCTTGCACATCCCATGGCTTTAGAGCTAGTATACTCTTGGTCACACCTTAGGGAGATTACATTCCTAAATTGTTTAAACCATAATTCCAGTGTACTAACAAAATATTAGAGTATGAGGCTCTTATTGTAGGACTCAAAATAGTAGTTGAGTGGAACATCAGAGAGTTACAAGTCTTTGGAGATTCATAGCTTATTATCAAATAGGTCATGGATGAATATTAGACCAAGGATGACAAGTTGTATCCTTATAAAGAGCTAGTAAAGTAGTTGAAGGATCATTTTACTCAGATTCAATTCATACAGGTACTTACATTTCAAAACAAGGCTATAATTGACATGGTCACTATGGATTCACTTTTGGAGATCCCACATGAGGTTACACAATATGAATTCTTAGTTGAGTAGCTACATGAGCCTACATATAAGAACAATGAATCAACATGGGTATGCATCGTGGTTGGTCCCCAATCCCCATGGTACCATGAAACTCACACTTACCTATTAAATGGTATAATATCTCCCCATCTCACACAAACCCAACACTAAAACCTTATTCACAGAGCATCCCATTATACTATTATAGCTCAAACCCTCTATCATCGTGGCTATCATGATACTCTCTCTTAGTGTTTAGACCAAAATGAGGCTTCAATGGCTATCAAAGAGGTACATGCTAGAATTTGTGGTGCTCAGACAAGCAAAATAGTTCTTGCTAAGAAAATCCTTTGAGATGGATATTATTGGCCTACTCTAGAGCATGATGCATGCAACTTTTTGAAAAGATGTCTACCTTATCAATAACACGCTAATTTAATTTGAGCCCCAACTCAAGATCTACAACCTATTGTACTGCCATGGCCATTTACATGTTGGGGGTTTGATCCTTTTGGTGTTAGCGCACCTCTCTCTTTAGAATGACATAAGTGGATAATCACCACCACTGATTATTTTACTAGGTGAGTAGAATAAATCCCCCTCATCACTACCATAGGAGTTCTATTATCCAAGTTTATTCTTTATCATATCATATGCTACTTCGGCATCCTGGCTACCACTTTGACTGACCATAGAGGTAATTTTGAAAAATCTCAATATGGAGTAATTATGCACTTCCCTTCATATCCATCACCATTTTTCTAGCCCATACTTCCCATAAGGTAACGGTCAAGTAGAGGCCACCAATAAAAATCTACTCAAAATACTAATGAAATTTGTCAATGATTCTAACCATGATTGGCATTTGAAAATCAACCCTGCCCTATGGGCCTACCACACTTCGTTCTATACATCTATAGGCACAACCCAATACTCCCTAGTTTATGGTGTTGAAGTAGTATTACCTATTGAGGTTGAACTCTCATCCTTGCACATTTCTTTGTGGGATCAAATATTAGATGAGGATTAAAAAGTGGCTAGACTTACCTAGATAGATTTACTTGATGAAAAAAGGCAATAGGCCTATGAACATCTCATGGTCTACTAGAATCTCCTCAAGTGCAACTTCAATAGGAAGGTCCATCTGCACCAATTTTAGGAAGGAGACATGGTCCTCAAGGAAAAAATGAAGGTTCAAGATGACCAAGAAAATAAAGGTAAGTTCGAGTCCACATGGCTTGGTTCTTATGTGGTCATAGCCTCTTTTGGTTCAAGGGCATATTAGCTATCCACAGTTGAAGGTGAAGTCCTAAATGATCCCACCAACATCATTCACCTCAATAAATTCTATGCCTAAAAATCCTCATTGTATCCTACTCCCTCAAAGGGAAAATGGAAAAGAAAAGAAAAGAAAAGAATAGTAAAGAAAAATAACTGTCCAATGGTGAAAACTTGGCAATTCAAGCACCTTGGATAGGTACCTTGGTGAAAACCTAACAATTAGGTGCCAAGTGTACTTAGCCTATTCATTATCTATCAATGACCTACATCTCCCTCATCATCCCTTCACACCTCATTGCCCCTATCCCCATTTTCCAAGATTTTTTAAGAGTTTCATCCTCGCACTCTGCCAAATCATTACATTTTTTTTTTAGCATCCATTGGCTTGGAAATCCTACCTAGATTGTATATTCTACTGTGGTTAGCATATTTTTCCTACCCTTGTGTCTTACCACATGTATCATATTAGGTGTACCTTATCCTTATGTACCTTATTCTATGTATCATATCCTTGTAAAAATAGCAACATTCTATTTATCACATCCTTGTAACAATAGTAGTATTCTACGTATCATATCCTTGTAACAATAACAAGACTTTTGTGTATCATATCCATGTAACAATAAGTGTATTTAATCATTGTTATCTCCTCATTCTAAGCTTTTCTCCATCATACGCACACCCACTAATGTATTCTATCATAAGTTTTTAAGTCATCCACCCATTGTATAGTCATGCTTGCATATTTTTAAGTCCTACAATGGAACATCATGTCACCAGTTAGTTGGCTATAGGAAGTTATAGTTGCAAATTTTTTCATTATCCTAAATATATTGTCACTAGGTTCCTACAAGATGCATCCTTCCTTGTACCTAACATTATTCTGTTAGTATCTAGTTAATATGATCTCTTTGGTAAAAGGTTACTTTTTGATGGATTTATTCTTTCTTTTGATATTGGGTTTTTTTGGGTATTTTTACTTCGATTAGGTTATTTTCAAGTGATTTATTTGTTCCCTACTCATGGTTGCAATAATCTTTTATATCATGGTGTGCTTTGACTAGGGAAACTCAAAATCCTTGTTTTGAAAAAGGTCCTTTTCTACTTGTGAAATTAGTTGGGTATCACCCTTGCATATTCCCACATGTTTTCATTAATGATCACATGATGTAGTTGTAAAATATTATTTTCTTGTGGATCACCCAATATTGTTTCCACATTTATTTCTCTAGGACTCATGTGTGATCTTGGCACAATCCTTGCATGCTTGATCAAGTCAGACCTAGGTAATATTAGGGAAAAGGCCTTGATTTTCCTAGTAACCTATGCATACCCCTAATATTCCTATATCAAATAAAGTGCTCACACTACATGGTAGTACTTCTTTATAGAGTACCCCACCCTTGAGCTTCTAGTGTATCCCCTCACTCTTCCCATATGAAAAATTTATTTGTTTGTATCACCCTCACACACATTTGTACTAGCCCCCTCCTACACATTCTCTTCCTACATCACACCCCTCCTCTCTACCCACTCCTTCAAAACTCTTATCTACCATGTTATCACCTTTCCCTATCATCTCAATTTCCTACCCAATCCCATCCCCCTAAGTATTCTACACACAACATGTTTAAAGTTGTGCATATTGTTCCTCCGTCCTAACCAAGGTCGTGACTAATAAATGATATGTTGCACCATCCTCCTACACCTCACATATGTTTCCCTATCACCCTATTTACCTTTCATATCATAATCACTCATCTTCCCTACATTTCCCTAAATCCCCTCTCCTATTTTTCTTCATCACTTGCCTCGGCTACATTCTTTCTTTACATCACCCATCTTTCTCACTCTTGGGATCCTTCCATCATCAAAATCTCTCAATTCAATTTCCTTATCCTAAAAAATTGAGTTCATCTTCATTATCATACTCTTACAAATCATAATCTTACCATCATCAATTACATTCTCTGTCATAATTCACCATCCTAGGCTAAATTTCCTCTATCCTATATCATATCATCATAGCTACAATTATTTTTGAATCATTTTCCATCATCATACTCTCAAAAATCAATTTCTCATATTTTTCAAGTTCATCCTTTATCATAGTTCATCATCATTAATTGAGTTTGTTCCTCATGTTCTACCATCATAGTTTTAAATTTCTTTATCATATTTTACCATTATAGATTGTGTTTATTTGTCATATCCACCATCATATTGTTAAAACTATTACCATGTTGTATCATCATAGATTGTGTTCATTTATCATGTCCTTTATCATAGCTTGGATTTATGTTATCATGTTTTACCATCATATATTCCATTCATTCATCATATGTTATATGTATTTATCATGTTTCATCATCCTAATATTTAGTTCATTTATCATATGTTATTATCATAGCTTTGACTTCATTTACCATATTTTTTCATCTTAGTTGGTGTTCATTTTTCTTATGTTTCATCATCATAAATCTCATGTCCACTTTATCATAGTTTGTGTTCCTTCTATCAAAAGTCATTATCTTAGTTTATGTTCTTTTTATCATCTTTTATCATAGTTTAAAGTTTCTTTGTAGCATAATCATCATCATAAGTTTGCATCCACTTTTATCTCATTTTTTTATCATACATTCATATTTCATCTCTTGGGTCATTTTATTATTATTATTTTATAAAGAATCATTTCCATTTATCTTTTTCAAAAGTCAAAACATATTACATCCATCACCATCTCGTAGGTTCATTTAAAAAATTATTTTCTTAATTATCATAAACACAATTTTTCAAAATATTATCATAAAGAACATCACATACCACATCACAAATATATCAGCACTATCCAAACAAACTCATCACAAAGCACATCAGATCCTGCATCACAAACATATCAGCAACATCCAAACAACTCATCATAAACATCATATCCTACATCACAAACTATCAGCAACATCATGTCTCTCATAAACATCACACCCTACATAAATACACATCAGTCTCTCATCTACATCTAATCATATATAATGATGGGGACACAACCCAAGAATAGAATGGACACAACAGAAAAGGGAAATTGTATTAATTGAAAAATAAGCTAGTACATTCAGTACAGAGAAAATAAACTTCAAAACATGCCCTAAGGGCTTACAATAGCATAAATCTGGAGATAATTTCTCCTTTCAGTACCTCCTCTCAAACTCCACTCTGAACTGCCTTTTACAATGCCAGAAATCTCCTTAAATAGACCCTGGAGGGTTAAGGACTAGGAGTACATTCTAGAAAGTGCTAGTAGGCATCCACTAACCAAATAGAAGGTTCCAGAAGCTGTGTCAGAAGTCAACGCAAATCTAGAAGAATCTAGAAATAGTAACCAAACTTCTGGGAGGCATAACTTTTGAACCATAGCTCTAATTGATGAACCGTTTACATTTTTGGAAAGCTCTTGAAGTGCTCTATAGCCCTATGGATGAGCTTCACTCATCCCCCATTTTTTGGCCCTTTTTGAGGTCATTTAATGCCCCTTTCCTGACTTTGAAGCATTCTTAGGAGGTCTCCACAACCCAAAAAATTGCAATAACTTTCAAACTGTGGGGCCTTTTGACTTGATTCTTTTTCTGGGATGCTCTAAATTACAATTACATTCATCTAGCCAATTTACACCTCATACTTCACCAAAATGATGGCTCAATTACATACTCTTATTTTTTCAAGATTCACACGAACACTGATAGTGGAATTGTGAGAGTTGGAACCTTTATTTGACCCAAATGGGTATCCAAAAATGAAAACACATGAAACAGAAACTAAGTCTAAGTATATTTTTTTGGGTGACACAGGATTTCCCTTATACCTCTAGATGCTCTTGCATCAAACACCCAGGGCAGATTGAAAAGTGACCCTATCACTTTATGAATGGTAGAGGAAATCCCAAATGGGAAACCTCAACTGCTGAAATCCAAGTTGAGTCCTCGATCGGTCATCCTTTCCATTTGACCAAATACTCTTCGTACTACCTATTTCTGGTACTCCTACCCACACGATGATCTAGAATGTTTTCTATCTCCTCCTTCTTAGAAGCAGTAATTAGACATGGCTCTAACACCAGCTCCTCATCTACACCATCATCATGATACTCTGTTAAATCTACAATGTTGAAAATGGGAGAAATGTGAATACCATCTAGCAGCTCCACTTCATCTGCATTTCCTGAGTCATGTTTCTTCAAAATTTTGCAAGGGCCAAATTTCTTCATTTTCAGCTTGTTGTAAGTACCGGCTGGAAATCTTTCTTTTCGTAAGTGCACCATGACTAGATCCCCTACTTGGAATTCCTTATGTCTTCTCCTTTGATCAGCCCTAGCTTTATACTCTTGATTCATCTTGGTAATGTGTACCTAAACCTCCTCATGTAGATGCTTGATATGTTTAGAAAATTCCTCAGCTTCAGCACTTTTCCTCTCCCCTTGCTCTATCTTCCTCAATTCTGGTGTAGTCCTTGGGCTATTCACATATGCAATTTGGAACGGTGATTTTCCAGTACTCCTATTTATAGAGTTATTGTAAGAAAACTCTGCTTGTGGTAGAATCAAATCCCATCCCTTGGGCTTATCCCCAACTAAACATCTCAGCAAATTGCCCAAACTTCTATTTACCACTTTTGTTTGGTCGTCAGTCTATGGGTGATGCATGGAACTGAATTTTAGGTCTGTTCTCAACTTCTTCCACAATGTCCTCCAGAAATACCCCACAAATTTAGTATCTCTGTCAAAAACTATACTCCTTGGAAGACCATGTAGTCTTACCACCTCTTTGAAAAACAAGTCGGCAATATGGACAGCATCATGAGTTTTGTGGCATGGAATGAAATGTGCCATTTAGGAGAACCTATCAAACACCACGAACATTGAGTCATTACCCCTTTGTGTCCTTGGCAATCCAAGAACAAAATCCATACTTATGTCCTCCCATGGCCTTGATGGAACAGGCAATGGCTAATATAGGCTAGTATTGTGACTAAACCCCTTGGCAACTTGACAAACCTGGCAACTCTGTACAAACTTCTTCACATCCTGTGAAATTTGAGGCCAAAAATAATGTTCTCTAAGAATGGCAATGGTCTTCTCTTGACCAAAATGTCCTGCCATCCCTCCACTGTGTTTCTCCTTAATCATATTTTCCCTCATGGAACTCTTTGGAATGCACAATTGACTACCCTTGAACAACATGCCATCCTGAATCAAATAGTCTAACCACTTGGTTCTATCTATAGCAACAGGTTCTTTACAAGCTTTCCATGCTTCAACAAAATCAGGATCCTTGGGGTACAATTTCTTGAGTTCATCAAACCCAACTACTTCAACCTGCATTACTGTAAGCAACAACTGTCTCCTACTTAGTGCATCTGCAACCCTATTAGATTTTCCACTTCTATGCTTCAACACAAATGTATAGCTCTGCAAGAACTCTTCCCACTTCATATGCCTCTGATTCAATTTACCTTGGCTATTTAGGTACTGTAATGCCTGATGATCAGTATACAAAACAAATTCTTTTGGCAATAAATAATGCCTCCATTTCTTTAAGGCCTGAACTATTGCATAGAACTCTTGATCATAAACAGAATACTTCTTCTTTGTATCATTCAATTTTTCACTAAAATATGCAATAGGCTTACCTTCTTGGCTTAATACAACCCCAATAGCACTGCCACTGGCATCACAATCCACCTAGAAAACCTTTCTAAAATCTAGAAGTGCCAACACAGGTTGTTCTATTACCTTCTTCTTCAGCAATTCAAAACTTCTCGTAGCTGCTGCAGTCCATTCAAACTCTTTTCTATCCCCTCTTATTGTATCAGTTAGGGATGCACATATGCCACTAAAATTCTTAATTAACTTCCTATAAAAACTAACCAGACCATGAAATGATCTTACCTCAGTAGAAGACCTTGGAGTAGGCCATCCCAAGATGGCTTTTACCTTCTCTGGATCCATTTTGAGACCTTTGGGTGATATAACAAACCCCAAATAGACTAACTCCCTTTTTGCCAAGATACACTTCTTTAGATTAATTAACAGTTTCTCTTCCCTTAGCCTTTCAAGGACACTACGAATATGAAATAAATGTTCTTCCAAATTCTTTCTGAAAATTAAAATATCATCCAAATAAACAATAACAAATTTTCCCAAGAACTTCTTAAGTACCTCATTCATGAGCCGCATGAAGGTTCTTGGGGCATTCGTCAATCCAGAGGGCATGACTAACCACTCATAAAGACCCTCCTTGGTCTTGAAGGCTATTTTCCACTCATCTCCTTCTCAAATCCATATCTGGTGATAACCACTCTTCAGATCTATCTTTGTGAAGTACTGAGCTCCACTCAAGCAGTCCACAAGATCATTCATCCTTGGCAAAGGAAATCAATACTTGATGGTTATCCTATTTATAGCTCAAGAATCTATACACATCCTCCACTCTCCATTTTTCTTTAGTGTGAGTACCGCAGGTATTGCCCATGGACTCAGGCTCTCTTGAATACAGCCCTTCCTCAACAGCTCCTGAACCTGTCTATTTAGCTCCTCTATTTCAGTAGGAGTCATCCTGTGAGCAGCCTTGTTAGGCAAACTAGCTCCTGGAACTAGATCTATTTGATGACTAATTTGCCTTATTGGTGGAAATCCATCTGGAACATTATCAGAGATAATATCTCCAAATTCCCCTAGTAAATCTAAAACTTCAAGTGGTATTTCACTACTACCTTCTTTATCTTTCCTAGGAATCAAAGCATAACACATATGTTGATGTTTCATGCCATCTAAAAACTTCTTTTTATCAACAAGAAAAATCGTAGGACTACTACATACCTTTTCACCTTCCTTTTTCATGGGCTTCAATTTGTGGCAAAATCCATCCTTTGTCAGAGTGTATGTGTTTGCATGCCCATCATGTACTGCATGTCTATCAAACTGCCATGGTCTACCCAACAATAGATGGAAAACATCCATCGAAATAACATCATAGAGAACTTCATCATGGTAACTCCCAATTTTCAATTTCACTAAACATTGTTCACTTACCAGGACCTTATGATCATCTTTTACCCAAGCAATCCAATAGGGCTGGGGATGTTTCTCCCTCTTGAGCTTTAGCTTAGAGACCATCTCTTTTGATACCAAGTTATCATTGCTACCACCATCAATGATCACGTCACAATATTTATCCTCACACTTATATTTGGTACAAAACAAACTCCTCCATTGTCCTGGTTCAATCTCACCATTTAATAGGACTCTTTCATTTACCAAGGTCTCTCCTCTTTTTGCATCCTCTGAATGTTATGATTGTGCATCCTCATCCACATGAGCAACCCTAGCTTGGCCCTCAGCTCTCCTATGTGTCCTTCCTTGTCATTGAGGGCATCCAAAGGCATGATGACCTTCTTCATTGCAATGGAAAAAGGTACCATGGAAGCCTCCTCTTCCTTTTCCACATCCTCTACCTCTTCCTCTCTGATTCCCAAAGTCTTGATCATGGGAGTGGTTAAAACCCTCATTCCTCTGGTTCCTGCTAGTACCCACATCTTCATTTTTCTTTTGGGTTTCATTGTGGCTTCCAGATGATCTACCACTTGCCCTTCCTCCTTGACCATGCCCTCTTTTTCTTCCTTCAAACCTTTTATTCAGCTTCTCTTCAACTTGTAGGGAAAATTGGTATGCCTCTTCAACGCTAGTCATTCTTACTAGACTTAATTCCTCCTGGATGCTAGGTCGCAGCCCACTAATATAATGAGCAACCTTATCCTTATTTGCTTCTGCATGCCCCACTCTAATCAAGAGTCGGTAAAATTCCTCTGTATATTCTTGGACTAATCTTCCTGCTTGCTTTAACCCATGCATCTTCTTAAACAAATCAAGCTCATAGTCCACAGGAATGAACTACTTCTTCAATTTGTCCACCATGCGATCCCATCTTGTGATCTTCTCCTTTCCTCTTTTGTTTCTTTCCAACTGGACCTCTTGCCACCAAATTTTTGCATGGCCTTTTAGTTTGGCCTTTGCAAACTTAACCCTATCTGGGTCCCTGATATCCTCATACTCAAAATACTCTTCCAGTTCATTGATCCAATCAATCAACTCATCGGGTTTCAGATTTCTTGAAAATACACCCACTTCAATTGTAGGTCTTTTCCCAAACTTAGTAATGTCCCTAAAAATCCTTTCCTCTTCATGATTTAGAAATTTCCCATCAAATTCCCCTTCTAGTCCAATTTCATCTTCTTTGTTGTCATCTTCACTTTCATCACCTGCGGCCACAGTTGCTCCTCTATGGAGCTCCTCCTACAATTCTTGTACCTACCTTTGGAGGGCTCTAACCTCCTCAGGATTAATAGCTCTGACCCTTCCACCATGCTCTCTTCATGGAGGCATCTTCTTAACTCAAACCCACAACCACACAGTCCTATTGCAAACTACCTCATAGTTGGCGCTCTGTCTACACACTCAGCAAAACCAGCTCCGATACCACTTGATGGGGACACAACCCAAGAACAGAATGGACATAATAGAAAAGGGAAATTTTATTAATTGAAAAATAAGCTAGTACATTCAGTACAGAGAAAATAAACTTCAAAACATGCTGTAAGGGCTTACAATAGCATAAATTTGGAGATAATTTCTCCTTTCAGTACCTCCTCTCAAACTCCACCCCGAACTGCCTTTTACAATGCCAGAAATCTCCTTAAATAGACCCCAAAGGGTTAAGGACTAGGAGTACATTCTAGAAAGTGCTAGTAGGCATCCACCAACCAAATAGAAGGTTCCAAAAGCTGCGTTAGAAGTCGACGCAAATCTAGAAGAATCTAGAAATGGTAACCGAACTTTCGGGAGGCATAACTTTTGAACCGTAGCTCCGATTGACGAACTGTTTTCATTTTTAGAAAGCTCTCAAAGTGCGCTATAGCCCTATGGATGAGCTTCACTCATCCCCCATTTTTTGGCCCTTTTTGAGCTCATTTAATGCCCCTAACCTGACTTTGAAGCATTCTTAGGAGGTCTCCACAACCCAAAAAACTGCAATAACTTTCAAACTGTGGGGCCTTTTGACCTGATTCTTTTTTTGGAATGCTCTAAATTACAATTACATTCATCTAGTCAATTTACACCTCATAGTTCACCAAAATGATGGCTCAATTACATACTCCTATTTTTTCAAGATTCACACGAACACTGATAGTGGAACTGTGAGAGTTGGAACCTTTATTTGACCCAAATGGGTATCCAAAAATGAAAACACATGAAACAGAAACTAAGTCTAAGTATATTTTTTTTGGGTGACAGGGGATTGCCCTTATACCTCTGGATGCTCCTGCATCATATAAACATCCATGTAGTAAATAAAATCATGACATCATAAGTCCATACATCTATATCCCACCCCAAAGAATGATCTGATCTATATATATCTCATCCATAAAGAAAAAAGAATAAATCACCCATCCCTATAAAAAAAAATACCATAGTCCATCATAGTCCAAATATCCAACTATCCATATCATACAAAGGCCCATATCAATACATCAGGTCTATGCCTCCAAAAATACATCCTATGGTACATCCAAAAATACTATGTCAAAAGTAGCATATCATTGATCTCCCTCATATATTTCTTCCTGTTCATGGGACTCATAGGTGTCCCTCTCTACCCCTGGCACTACTAGTGGTGGAGGTGGCAACCTCATCTATTATCCTCCCATACTCGAGTCCTCTACCTTATTTCTCCTCCCACTAATCCCCTTGTCTCACCTCTGGCTCTACCCTATCCTATGATTCTACCCTATGCACTAAGACTCACCTATCCTCGAAGAGCCCCTAGTGCTCCATCCACTCTCTCCCTCTCCCTGCATGCCTATATGCATCCTGATTGTCCTTGAACATGTTGGCCATCTATAGTGCTCTATCTAATCTACTGGAACCACTACATGATATCTTCCCCAGTAAAACCCTACTCTCTCCCTCAACTCCTCCACCTACCACCACCTATGTCTTGGGGTCGGCACTTCCACCACCAACCTATCCTTCTCCTCTTGGACAATGTTCATCATCACCTATAACATCTACCTCTTTAGTTTCATAACCTCTAACCTCCTCTCCATCTACCTACCCTCCACCCATAGTATCCCCACCTCTATCTCTACTCTTTCTACATGTCCTTGCACCACATTGTGCTCCTGTTGTAGTTGATTTGACTCTATCCTAAACTGATCTCTCTCCTACTGAGTGCCTTACAATAACTAGATGGTCACCTTGTGTCTCTATTGGAGGGAAACATATCAAATTACCAGTCCATCATCCCCTCTCCCTAACAACAAGCCACCTCCACATCCACCTCCACCACTACCTCCTCCATCACCTACTAACCCCTATGGCATCTATTCACCATCCACTTGTGGTCTCCTCTCCTCTCTTAGGCTATGCCCTCCTATCCTCCTATCTCCCCTCCCTCATACCCCTTCACCTCTACCCACTATCATAGTCCCCTAGCTACATATCTACCCTATCTAGGTGCTCAGGCTATCTCTCCAACCACCACTACTACTCTAGTCACCTATGCTTAGCCTACAAGCCTCAGCTATTGAAACCAATCTTAGTACTCCCGTGTGTAGCCTACATCTATTACTCTACCAAACCAATCCCACTCCTATGGTGCTATGTCTCACCATGCCTATAAAAGTCCATCTCTATAGAGTGCTAGCCCAAACATCATTATTGGCTTGCATGTAACTTGATGATACTAGTTTGGCTCCCCTAGAGCCACCTATACCCATCCATATTGTCACAAGTCCCTATCTATTCAGTATTTCTTTGCGATGTACCCCCATTGCCCAAAAATAAATCATGGTGATATGGTGTATAGTAAGTATTGTCTCTCCTCCACCCATGGCCCAAGACCCATATATGGTCTCCATGTCACCAATCAAATGTCATCTATCTAGACACACTAGTAGTCCACCTCCTCTATATGATGGTGTGTCAGTGGCTCTCCTTAGCTATATATAATTGGTTCATCTTCCTGGCTATCCCTTTACCTAATTAGCCTGAATGCCATGATGTGCTTTGACACCCACACTTGTAACAATGTTAGGAACCCCACACTCCTCCCCTATTGTCCTACCCCCTGATAGACTATTTGATGGAGATTTTGATACGGCTCTGCCAACATCAATAATCCCTAGGTTGTAGGGACTCCAACATCCACAATCCACATGATGGTTGGTATCAATGCCAAATTAACTCCTATCCCACCTATATCTATGGTAATGTACCCCAATACTAGCCCGCATGCATAAAAGTAAATCTGCCTCTCCATGGCTACCCAGTACAAGTGCTCATCTAATGGGAATTGCCCACTCTGGATCTGGTATGCTACTCTAGACCCCACTATCCAATATACTACTACTTCCCTATCATCTCTCTCATCGCCATCATGGGTATCCCTCACATAGGTAATCTAAAAATCCTGTACACATCCTCTAGCGTCACTATCATCTCTCTTGTAGGCAAGTGAAATGTATCTATCCCAATATGCGACCACTCACACAAGGTGGTCACCATCACCATATATGTCTATGTATGGGTGAATCTCACTAGGTATCCTATACCAATGCCATTAATTCTAGCCCAAATAGTCGATATGAGTTTCTCTCCAGTGCGTAGTATAGCTGCCCATTGCTCTCGTGACACCGAAGCATCTAAAGACTACAACACACAAACCAACCACATATCAATTTTCCGTTCTATGTATACACCATATAAATTCTAAAAAATCCCAACCCCCCCAACCCATCCCTCTACCAAATCCCTTATTTTTCTACACCACTTTCCCCTTATCCCTTTTACATGCATTCCCACCACCATGTTCTCACACACTCTCAACCCTCATGATCTCGCCAACACAACTTATCATAGGATTTCTCTTTGGCTCTTTAACCCACAAAACCCTCGACCACATTCCCATAGGACCTAAGAATTAGTGATCCCACCAACCCTACTTATTATGGGTTTTTTCTCTAACTTTTACCCTACTAGTCAAACCCTATCCTATTCTTGCTTTGACCCTACCCCATTTTAGTGAAATCACATTTCTACCACTTGGAGCATGTTTTCACTGGTGGGATCACTTTCCTGCTACTAGATTTGTGATCTCACAAAATTTTCCAAGCCAAATTTGTGATCTTACAAAAGGTGTTCCCAATTCCTATTTTACCCTTCCCCTCTAGTTGTTTTTGTGGGATTGCGATCTTGCCAATCCCTCTAGTGATCTCACTAGACCCATGTCTATAGGATCATGTTTTCTATATTGTGGGAATGCTAAAAATATGTCAAAATAAATAATCAAAGACTAATTTTTTGACCCTACCAATCTATCTAGTATTCACCGCACTCATACTCATCATACCATGTGTGCCCGATGCTCTAGTCATCCAAGTGCCACCATTGTATCGTCCAAGTCAAAGCTCCAAGAAACAATATCTTGCCATATGTTTGAGTGAAAATAACCCTTTCTAGCCCTCATCAAGCCCCTTATAGGCCCTCTAGAGTGCCCTATTTTCCTATGTGACTCCTCCAACAACCTCCTTTTCCTCTAACCTTATTTCCTTTGGCCATTTAAATTCTCTATTTCACCCTCTTTTAATCCTTCTATGTCCTCCTACTCCCCCAGGCTTCCTACAACTATTCAAGAATTCACTGAGCCTCATTTTTTCCCCTACTACCTTCTTAAAGGGGCATCACATAGTCCATTCTGTCCTCTTCTACTCAAAAATGAGGCAACCATATTACTTTAGAAAGTCTTCTTCACATTATTTATATTCAAACTTCTTTGAAATAATGTTGTTCCAACACTATGTCAAAGAGGAGCAAAATGTAGACACCTAAATCTTACTACACTGCTAGGTAATTATATTTAGTTATCTCCTAGGACATTACTAATTAAATATTTATTATTTAATTAATTAATCATCATCCCCTAGTCAATTAATTAATTAAATTAACTATAGTCCAATTGATAAAATCAAATGATAACCCAAAACCAATTTATCAATTAAACCCTATTACTCTATTAAATTAAATAAATGTCCAAATCTATTTAATTTAATCCCACGTCCCCCATTTATTAAATAAATCATTTAATAAATTATCCAAACCCCTAAAATATCCCTAGACCCTATCTTTACCCACAATCCAACCCATTCACCCATACTAACCTCACTTAGCCACCTAACTAACCCATCCCATCAAAGCTAAGTCACTTGCCCCCTAACCCCCTTTCTAGGCTAAGTTTAATCCCCCTCCTAAACATGTGCACAACTTTAAGCAAGGGTTAAGACTTGCTAACCCAAGCCAAAGTCAATAAGTCTCCCTTGTCCTCTTCCATCCCTATCTAAGAGCATTAATGGCACTTATATGCCATTAAGACTTCTTACATCCCTCTTACACAATCTTCCTCCCCCATTATTCCCTTTGACCAACCACCTTGCCCATCCCTTCACACTCATCCTCCTTGTGATGAGTGTGACTCCCTAATTGGTTACAAACAAGCACAACCCACATGGTACTCTTTCAAAGCATCCTAGCCCTCCCTCACCATTCTTCCATCATTTCATGTTGACCATCCATATCACTCTCCTTTAGCCTATGAATAAAGGCCCTCCCTCTCACAATCCATCATCCACTTCCATGCAAACTTATAGTGCCCTATTGACCACAAAATCATAGCCATTTTACACCATCACCATGCTAAAATCTATCCACACATCCATTGTTGAAACCCTCACCTATCTACATACTTGGTAAAAACACCTATCCATTGGAAGATTGAGCACACTATGAGCATACATCCCCTATCCATCAGGGACATAGCTTCATCATCGTAGGTTACATCGAAGGAGCTTACCATTCTTGGTATGTCTTCCTTCTTGGTGATAACCTTGTCCTATCATAAGTATTTTCTATTTTTAGTATTGGGAATGCTTAGTTAATGTTAGTATTCAATTTACACTACTAAATTAGGTGATACAATAGGTAGCAGTTGATCTACTAATTAATCATGAGCATTTTTGTAATAATATTTTGGTAACATGTTGAAATATAATAGACATTATATAAATTATCTAACTCATAAATCTTTGATCAAATTTATAGTTTTAATGTACTAATCTCTTTACACTAAAAAAGTTAGAGAAGATTTTAGTGGCTATCAGTTTTAAAAATGTATTACTTTTCTTACTCTAATTTACAATAGTAATGAAGATTCAAACAAAAGGCCTCATAGATAAGAGGCTCACAATTTACCATTGTGTTGTAGGCTATTGCCTAAAGATTCTTGTCAATATTTTCCATACCCAAACTACCAAAATTTATTGAAGACTAGAAAATAATTAACACTAAGCTAGTAAAACAACATTCTTCTATATATAGATAAGGAGAAATTGATTTCTCTTCTTAACTTGATCTAATAAATACTTGAAATTTGCATAATGAAATAAAGTCTGATTGGTGAAATTTTCAAGTGGTCAAAAGCATTTTGAGGTAATTTTCATCTATTTTTTAATAGTATTAATGTTATAAAATATGGGTGTAGAACTATTTGAGTTCTATGAATCTATTTCAAATGATTCATCTATTGGGATAAGTTATCATTGAACCAAAAGTTAGAACTATTAATGTCTAATTCAAATGCCTCCTTTAACCTAATTTATAGTTGATGGTTAATTCATGTCATAAATCTCCAAGGAAGAAACTTTAATCCAAATTTTTATCTTAATTCAATCTTTATGTAATTACATCAAATTGAATAAAAAAAAATCAAACATAACCAAAGAACCAACAAAACATGCAATAAAACACAATGAGAAATGCACAAATTGTGAGGTGAAAATCCAATGTAGGATAAAAAAACCACAACAAATGATCCTAGGATCTATCATTCTAACTCATCCTCACAAATCTTAAGTTCAATTATAGTTTTGAGGGATCCAACCCAAAGGAATCATCAAATCCCTATTAAGATCTTGAACTATTTCCTAATCTAAGAATCTACCAAACCGATCCGAATAAAAATCTAGATAAAATTTATGATTTCTTAATTGTTTGATTACCATTTTAAAAATAGATATAAATCTAAGATATGTGAAATCAATTACACTTTCATAATAACTTTTACAAATGTAGTTTGTTGGGACTCAAAATTGAAGCCCCGATTTTGAGTACCATTGAAGAAATCAAGCCCTATAAATGCTTTTTAATGCATATGTACCTAGCTATACCTTTGAGCCCCATGAGGTGTTTAATGTTTCTAACACCTTTCATTTAGTGCATCTATGTGTTCCATGAAGTTAAACTATCATTTTGATCCATTTTCTGGAGTCCCATTTTGAGCATTTGTCAAATCTGCATTTTCACCTAAGTGTCAAACAGTGATAGGAGGTTGTGTTTGCAACTTAATATCTAGCACCCAAAAATATTTCGTGAATCACCATTCTATGATTATTTAGTGTCCATACTAGAGAGCCTATGTTTCATATTTTGAGTTTTTTTGAGTCCATCTGACTAGGTTTTGAATCCCTCAAATTTGGTCATTTATTGTTGTCATGCTAATGCAAAATGTTTAGAATTCTGGTAGGCCATGTTCAAATTGTTATAATTTTGACCCATTTGAATTAAATGAGAAAATTTATTTTGTGTTTTATTTTAGTGGTAAAAGATTTACCATGTTTCAATTTTAAGCTTATGATGAATCTATTTGATTAGTTTCCTAGGTCAATTCCATTTGCAAAAACCACTTTTCTGACATTGTTTCCAGTCTACAAATTTGAGTAGCCCACTTTGAGTGCTCACCATTTGCGCCCAAATTTTCATCATGAGACCAAATAATAGATACATACTCTCCTCATGATATTGAACTAGCACCCCAATTTTCATTTTCTCAAGTGTCTATTTGCCTAGTTTTCAAAGCCAAATTTGAAAGCATTTTATGGTTTTTTGACATGTTTTCATGTAGGCAATTCTAAGAGGTCAACTTTGACGGTCAATATCTTTTGACCCCAAATTTTTCATGAGATGAGATTTGACATGGTACAAGTGTATAGAACAAAGAATCAATTTAGAGCTCGATAAGGTGTTTTGGTTAGTTTTTAAGGGTAGTCAAAGGACCTTTTGGCACTAAATGGACAGTTTGCAGATTAATGATAAAATGAGTTTTAAATTTGGTTGCCTGCAGTCAAATTTGCTTCTAATTAGTGTTAGATGATAAATAGGTGAGTTTGAGGTTCTAGTTTTTTGCAAATGAAATTTTTTTAGTCGAACCCACTTTGGGGGGCTCGACTAATCTACATCACATTGATAGAACTCAAGGGCATTAAAGTTTTTTTTTTTTAAAAGAGGGTAATGTTATAGTGTTTTAAGTCATTATGAAATTCAAAATATACATATAGTATTTTGAATCCCTCAAAGTAAAGGAGAGACATAGCATCTTTTGAATATAGTGAGGATGTCAAAATAAATGATAAAGTAATCTTGTTCTTATTATTCCTCTATTCATGAAGATGATTGTGGCCAGCAAGTCATACCTAGAGTGCATTTAGATAAAGGCTTGGGAAATGAAGGGGAAGTTAATAGAGTTGACATGAAAAGACTAAGCTATGCCCTCAATCCTAAACTCATGTCCCTCTGCTCTTATTCACAACATAGGGAGGGGCACTTGTGCAAGAGTTACAAGCTACAAAGTTTGTTGGATTGATGTTTTAGGCAAAGATAGTTGTGTTGAAGCAAACATTCTTGCTACATTCGACCAAGAAATATGTGATGAAGTAGATGTGGTTTATCTTTCCTCTAGTAGATCTCCTTATGATCAAATATTTTTGCAAGATTCAATCACAATTGGCTCACTCCATGCTATCGAATAAAAGAGAGTTGTTATTTTCTACATTCAAAAGGGTTTTGACAGTTTCATAAATCATTGGTCATCCATTCATCCACTTGCAACTTTAGGTGGACATTTTCTAAATAAGGAAGCTTCAGCATATTATAGAAATGGGTAAATTTGGTGAGATGATCCCAATAACAAGTTAAAGCCAATGAGAGAAAGCAGCATTAGCATGAGCTGAAAGAGGAGGAAGCTACCCATGTGTATCAGAGTAGAGCATGGCTTTAAAACACCAAAGAAAATGTTAGTATGACATATTGAAAAGGGGAGCTCGAGTAAAATACAATGGAGATCTGCATTTAAAAGGGTAGTAAAATGGAGCATCAACATTACAAACCATAGCCAAAGTAAATAAAAATGAAGCTCAGTCAATGCCAGGCAATCCCACACAAAGGAATAGAGTTCACACCATTTTTGATTAGGTGGACTACACCAAAGGTAAGGGAGTGGTCAAAGGAAAGAAGGCATCCATAGGCAAAAAATGACATGCATAATGCAGAGAAAGAAGGTGCAGCCTACGGATTGATTACAACCCAAGTAGCATGCGACCCAAACCTCTAATAGAGAATACAAGCATGGTATGGCTAATTTTTTGGAATGTGATTGGTTTAAAGGAGTCCCACACATAAAAAGAGCAGGGGATCTTGAGGATTTAAAAGAAGATGCCATCAATAACAGAGCTCCATGCTTGAGAGGAGGAAACCCATAGCAAAGAAGCTACTAACCAAAGCCATCCACGATGAACAAAAGAAACCCATGCAACAAATAAAAGCCCCACACATTCAAAGCCACCAATTGTAAAATGCATGCATGGAATAGAAAGGGGCTCCAGACACAAGGCATCAAGAGGGAAGTCTATGTCATATGCAAGGGAAGGCTTTTCTTTATGATTACTATGTGCATTATAAAAAGACCATGCAATTGAAATACGTTTGCAGGCTTTTATATTGACTGGGGCTCAAAGAATGGGGAAGTTATGACTAGATTTGATCAAAGTTCTGAATAAAAATCTAATTCATTTACTGGCACCATTGATAATTAAGCATAGATGAGAAGAAGGAAAAATTGTTTAAAGTATAATATCCCACATTTGGGAAGAAACAACTCTCTGATGTCTTTAAATACTATCTTGCACCATAGGCATTGTGTTTCAAGAGATGGGCTATTTTAGAAGCTGCAAGTTGCACTTGGTGGGACCTGTGCACATCAGCTAGCACAAGGCCACTGCTAAATTTTAAAAGAATAAACAAGAATGATGACATGGTATGAAATAGATCTAAGGAATGAGATGCTGACACATGGAGAATCTCATGGCTATCTCTATGTCACTTAGCAAAGTTGCTCACGCGATATGTATAGTGACATAGCAAATGTCCACGTGGCAAAGTGAGGTGGTAGTGATGTAGTGATGAGAAGGTATAGATGCTAGTGATGTGGTGATGAGTAGGTACAAATGGCTAGTAAGATGATGACAAGTGGCACTTTCCAAGTGATTAAGCGGGTATAAAGAGTTATTTTTAATATATATATATATATATAAAAGAATACCCTAAATTCATTCAAACTAAAATTTGAATTGTGTTTTAAAAATATTGAATGTTCAATAGTTTACAATATAGAAGTATTTCAAAAATTTTGAATGCATTCTTGTTAATGTGAAAAGCCATGGAGTGGAACCCTAAATTTTAAATAGCCATAATAGGGGCATTTTTTGCTCAAAATAGGTGCTCCAATATACCATCGAAACTAGAAAGAGATAAACTTTCCAAATATGAGGTCAATTTTTGCACAGGTGTTTCCTAGTACACACTACAAGGGGTTTTGTCTTTAGGAGTGATTTTTGTGTTATGGGGGGTGTTTTGATTATCAAATTGTAGAATCTAGTGACAAAACATTTAAAACATGTTCAGAAGGTCTTATATGCAGTATGTTTCAATTTTGTGATGTTTTGGCTTCCATTGATCAAAATTGACATATCTAGAATCAGTTATGAGAATTTTGTCTTTTGCTGAGGTTTTTGCTCCTAGAAAGGCAAAGCAAAATGGGATATGATTAGCAGTTGAGGAGAGAAGGTAGAGAGATTCTTTGTAGCTTCTTGAGGGAGAATTCTGAAGGGATATATGTCAATTGCAAATTCAATCTGGGAATTTCCCTTTTCATATATATTCTTTATTTTCCTTTGAAAAAATATTGTTGGTTGGTTTTCAATTTCTAGTTCTAGGAGCTCTGCTCAGGTTGTGAAAGCCACACACCCAACATTCTCTCATGTATTGAATAATAGTTTAAGTTTTATGTAGATAGTCCTTACTTGTTAGGTGATTTGTAATTTATTGTTTGTAAATCTTTTATGTATTCATTTTTAAGGAGAATGAATAAAACACAAAAAAGGGTTTTAAATTTAGTTTGAATCTTGTCTCCTGGTCATGGATTTGTAATCTTTTCTAGTTTGTGAACAAAGAGCATGAATTAGGTTGCATTCTATTTATGGATGTATGTGATTGAAATTTCTTTCTTATGGAACAAAGAACCATGTAATTGCTTGGTGTTTATCATAGGGTTTGCAGATTTCATGATGGGATAGCCTAAGTATGAGATTTATATTGATTCAGAAGGTGAAAGATAGATCAAGGGTCTTGATGTAGGAATTATGTCAAGGATTTTTAGAAGATGCATGGTTATAATTTATGTAATTGCCCAACAGATAAGGCACTGATCAAAGATAGGATCATTAGGTTTTGTTGCTCCTACCTAGGTCTTGCTAATATCAACATATTAAATCAATTTCCCCTTTTATGTTGAAAGTTATTCAAAGTTTAACCCACACTTAGCTTATTGATTTCATGAGTCATGCTATTAGCTATTTCATGTTTGTGATTTCTTGTTAAGTATAGAAGATTTAGGGGTTTCATCTATTATTCTAGATCCTAATTATGCTCATTGCACTAGTCACATAATCAGATCTTAAGAGGTTCACCCACCTAGGTTTTACAAAGCCTAAAGTGAAGAAGGAGTGTAGCCTTATAGTTGGCCCAAGTTCTTGGTAAATTGTGTCCATTATTGGAGATAGTTACCCATAGATGCATTCTTGCCTTGCATTCATAGTTATTCAAAATTGTTAAATCAGGAGCCAACAAAATGGTGACTCTGTTGGGGAGTTACATACAAAAAGAACCAAAATCTCTAGCATGAATGATGGGGACACAACCCAACAACAGAATGGACACAATAGAAAAGGGAAATTATATTAACTGAGAAAATAAGCTAGTACAAATAGTGCATAGAAAATAAACTTCAAAACATGCCCTACGGGCTTACAATAGCATAAATCTGGAGAATATTTCTCTTTTTAGGACCTCCTCTCAAGCTCCAATCCGAACTGCCTTTTACAATGCCAGAAATCTCCTTAAATAGACCCTGGAGGGTTAAGGACTAGGAGTACATTCTAGAAAGTGCTAGTAGGCATCCACCGACAAAATAGAAGGTTCCAAAAGCTGCGTTAGAAGTCGGTGCAAATCTAGAAGAATCCAGAAACGGTAGCCGAACTTACGGGAGGCATAACTGTTGAACCGTAGCTCCGATTGACAAACCGTTTACATTTTCGGAAAGCTGTCAAAGCGCTCTATAGCCCTGTGGATAGATTTGCTTGTCCCCCATTTTTTGACCCTTTTCAAGATCATTTAATGCCCCAAACCTGACTTCAAAGCATTCTTAGGAGGTCTCCAAAACCCAAAAAATTGCAATAACTTTCAAACCGTGGGGCCTACTGACCTGATTATTTTTCTAGAATGCTCTAAATCATGATTACATTCATCTGGCCAATTCACACCTTCTAGTTTACCGAAATGATGGCCCAAATACATGCTCTTATTTTTTCAGGATTTTCAAATGCACTGATAGTTGAAGTATGAGAGTTGGAACCTTTATTTGAGTCAAATGGGTATCCAAAAATGTAAAGACATGAAACAGAAACTAAGTCTAAGTACATTTTTTTGGGTTACACAGGATTGCCCTTATACCTCTGGATGCTCCTACATCAGACACCCAAGGTAGATTGAAAAGTGACCCTGTCACTTTATGGATGGTAGAGGAAATCCCAAATGGGAAACCTCAGCTGCTGAAATCCAAGTTGAGTCCTCGATCGGCCATCCTTTCCATTTGACCAAATACTCTTCATACTGCCTATTTCTGGTACTCCTACCCACACGATGATCTAGAAGGTCTTCTATCTCCTCCTTCTTAGAAGCAGCAATTGGACATGGCTCTAAAACTAGCTCCTCATCTGCACCATCATCATGATACTCTATTAAATCTGCAATGTTGAAAATGGGAGAAATGTGAATACCATCTGGCAGCTCCACCTCATATGCATTTCCTGAGTTATGTTTCTTCAAAACTTTGCAAGGGCCAAATTTCTTCATTTTCAGCTTGTTGTAAGTACCAGTTGGAAATCTTTCTTTTCGTAAGTGCACCATGACTAGATCCCCTACTTGGAATTCCTTATGTCTTCTCCTTTGATCAGCCCTAGCTTTATACTCTTGATTCATCTTGATAATGTGTGCTTGAACCTCCTCATGTACACGCTTGATGTGTTCAACAAATTCCTCAGCTTCAGAACTTGTCCTCTCCCCTTGTTTTATCTTCCTCAATTCTGGTGCAGTCCTCGGGCTATTCCCATATACAATTTGAAATGGTGATTTTCCAGTACTCCTATTTACAGATTTATTATAAGCAAACTCTGCCTGTGGTAGAATCAAATCCCATCCGTTGGGCTTATCTCCAACTAAACATCTCAGTAAATTGTCCAGACTTCTATTTACCACTTCTGTTTGGCCATCAGTCTGTGGGTGATGCGTGGAACTGAATTTCAAGTCTGTTCTCAACTTCTTCCACAATGTCCTCCAGAAATACCCCACAAATTTAGTATCTCTGTCAAAAACTATACTCCTTGGAAGCCCATGTAGTCTTACCACCTCTTTGAAAAACAAGTCTGCAATATGGACAACATCATGAGTTTTGTGGCATGGAATGGAATGTGCCATCTTGGAGAACCTATCAACCACCACAAACATTGAGTCATTACCCCTTTGTGTTCTTGGCAATCAAAGAACAAAATCCATACTTATGTCCTCCCATGGCCTTGATGGAACAGGAAATGGCTGATATAGGCTAGTATTTTGACTAAACCCCTTGGCAACTTGACAAACCTGGCAACTCTGTACAAACTTCTTCACTTCCTATGTAAGTTGAGGCCAAAAATAATGTTCTCTAAGAATGGCAATGGTCTTATCCCGACCAAAATGTCCTGCCATCCCTCCACTGTGTTTCTCCTTAATCAGATTTTCCCTCATGGAACTCCTTGGAATGCACAATTGACTACCTTTGAACAACATGCCATCCTGAATCAAATAGTCTAACCACTTGGTTCTATCTATAGCAACAGGTTCTTTACAAGCTTTCCATGCTTCAGAAAAATCATGATCCTCGGGGTACAAATTCTTGAGTTCATCAATCCCAACTACTTCAACCTACATTGTTGTAAGCAAAAATTGTCTCCTACTTAATGCATCTGCAACCCTGTTAGATTTTCCACTTCTATGCTTCAACACAAATATATAACTCTGCAAGAATTCTACCCACTTCATATGCCTCTGATTCAATTTACCTTGGCTATTTAGGTACTGTAATGCCTGATGATCAGTATACAAAACAAATTCCTTTGGCAATAAATAATGCCTCCATTTCTTTAAGGCCTAAACTATTGCATAGAACTCTTGATCATAAACAGAATACTTCTTCTTTGCATCATTCAATTTTTCACTAAAATATGCAATAGGCTTACCTTCTTGGCTTAATACAGCCCCAATAGCGCTACCACTAGCATCACAATCCACCTGGAATACTTTTCTAAAATCTGGAAGTGCCAACACAGGCTGTTCAGTCACCTTCTTCTTCAGCAATTCAAAACTTCTCGCAGCTGCTGCAGTCCATTTGAACTCTTTTCTATCCCCTCTTATTGTATCAGTTAGAGGTGCACATATGCCACTGAAATTCTTAATAAACTTCCTGTAAAAACTAACCAAACCATGAAATGATCTTACCTCAGTAGCAGACCTTGGAGTAGGCCATTCCAAGATGGCTTTTACCTTCTCTGGATACATTTTGAGACCTTTAGGTGATATAACAAATCCCAAATAGACTAACTCCCTTTTTGGAAAGACACACTTCTTTAGATTAATTAACAGTTTCTCTTCCCTTAGACTTTCAAGGACACTACGAATATGCAGTAAATGTTCTTCCAAAGTCTTGCTAAAAATTAAAATATCATCCAAATAGACAATAACAAATTTTCCAAAGAACTTCTTAAGTACCTCATTCATGAGCCGCATGAAGGTGCTTGGGGCATTCGTCAATCCAAAGGGCATGACTAACCACTCATAAAGACCCTCCTTGGTCTTGAAGGCTCTTTTCCAGTCATCTCCTTCTCAAATCCATATCTGATGATAGCCACTCTTTAGATCTATCTTTGTGAAGTACTGAGCTCCACTCAAGCAGTCCATAGGATCATCCATCCTTGGTAAAGGAAACTGGTACTTGATGGTTATCCTATTTATAGCTCGAGAATCTGTACACATCCTCCACTCTCCATCCTTCTTTGGTGCAAGTATTGCAGGTAATGCACATAGACTCAAGCTCTCTCAAATCAAGCCCTTCCTCAACAGCTCCTGAACCTGTCTATTTAGCTCCTCTGTTTTAGTAGGAGTCATCCTGTGAGCAGCCTTGTTAGGCAAACTAGCTCCTGGAATCAGATCTATCTGATGACTGATTTGCCTTACTGGTGGCAATCCATCTGGAACATTATTAGAGATAATATCTCCAAATTCCCCTAGTAAATCTGAAACTTCAAATGGTATTTCACTACTACCTTCTTTATCTTTCCTAGGAACCAAAGCATAGCACATACATTGATGTTTCATGCCATCTAAAAACTTCCTTCCATCAACAAGACAAATCCTAGCACTGCTACATACCTTTTCACCGTCCTTTTTCATGGGCTTCAATTTGTGGCAAACTCCATCCTTTGTCAGAGTGTATGTGTTTGCATGTCCATCATGTACTGCATGTCTATCAAACTGCCATGGTCTACCCAACAATAGATGGAAAACATCCATCGAAATAACATCACAGAGAACTTCATCATGGTAACTCCCAATTTTGAATTTTACTAAACATTGTTCACTTACCAGGACCTTATGATCATCTTTTACCCAAGAAATCTGATAGGGCTGGGGATGTTTCTCCCTTGTGAGCTTCAGCTTAGAGACCATCTCTTTTGATACCAAGTTATCAGTGCTACCACCATCAATGATCACATCACAACATTTGTCCTCACACTTGCATTTGGTATGAAACAAACTCCTCCGTTGTCCTAGTTCATTCTCACCACTTAGTAGGACTCTTTCATTTACCAAGGTCTCTCCTCTTTTTGCATCCTATGAATGTGATGATTGTGCATCCTCATCCACATGAGCGACCCTAGCTTGGCCCTCAGCTCTCCTATCTATCCTTCCTTGTCGTTGAGGGCATTTAAAGGCATGATGAACTTCTTCATTGCAATGGAAACAGGTACCACGAAAGCCTCATCTTCCTTGTCCATGTCCTCTACCTCTTCCTCTTTGATTTCCAAAGTCTTGATCATGGGAGTGGTTGAAACCCTCATTTCTCTGGTTCCTGCTATTATCCTCATCTTCATTTTTCTTTTGAGTTTCATTGTTGCCTCCAGATGATCTACTGCTTCCCCTTCCTCCTTGACCGTGCCCTCTTTGTCTTCCTTCAAACCTTTTACTTAGCTTCTCTTCAACTCGTAGGGAAAACTGGTATGCTTCTTCAACGCTGGTCATTCTTACCAGACTTAATTCCTCTTAGATGCTAGGTTGCAACCCACTGATATAACAAGCAACCTTCTCCTTATTTGCTTCTGCATGCCCCGCTCTAATCAAGAGTCGATAAAACTCCTTTGTATATTCTTGGACTGATCTTCCTACTTGCTTTAACCCATGCATCTTCTTAAATAGATCAAGCTCGTAGTCCATAGGAATGAACTACTTCTTCAATTTGTCCACCATGCGATCCCATCTTGTGATCTTCTCCTTTCCTCTTCTAAGTCTTTCCAGTTGAATCTCTTGCCACTAGATTTTGGCATGGCCTTTCAGTTTGGCCTTTGCAAACTTAACCCTATCTGGGTCCCTCATATCCTCATACTCAAAGTATTCTTCTAGTTCATTGATCCAATCGATCAACTCATCTGGTTTCAAATTTCCTGAAAATATACCCACTTCAATTGTAGGTCTTTTCCCAAACTTAGTAATGGCCCTAAAAATCCTTTCCTCTATAGGATTTAGAACTTCCCCGTCAACTTCCATTACTTCCTCTTCATTGTCATCCTCACTATTGTCATCTATGGCAACATTTGCTCCTCTACAAAGCTCCTCTTGCAATGCTTGTACCTATTTCTGGAGGGCTCTAACCTCCTCAGGATCAATAGCTCTAGCCCTTCTGCCATGCTCTCTTTGTCGAGGCAGCTTCGAACTCAAACCCACAACGATACAGTCCTGGTGCAAACTGCCTCACAGTTGGCGCTCTGTCTACACACTCAGGAAAACATGCTCTAATACCACTTGATGGGGACACAACCCAACAATAGAATGGACACAATAGAAAAGGGAAATTATATTAAGTGAGAAAATAAGCTAGTACAAACAATGCAGAAAAAATAAACTTCAAAACATGCCCTACGGCCTTGCAATAGCATAAATCTGGAGAATATTTCTCCTTTTAGGACCTCCTCTCAAGCTCCAATCCGAATTGCCTTTTACAATGCCAGAAATCTCCTTAAATAGACCCCGAAGGGTTAAGGACTAGGAGTACATTCTAGAAAGTGCTAATAGGCATTCACTGACAAAATAGAAGGTTCCAGAAGCTGTGTTAGAAGTCGGTGCAAATCTAGAAGAATCCAGAAACGGTAGCCAAACTTTCAGGAGCCATATCTTTTGAACCGTAGCTCCGATTGACGAAACATTTACATTTTCGAAAAGCTATTGAAGTGTTCTATAGCCCTATGGACAGCTTCGCTTGTCCCCCATTTTTTGAACCTTTTCGAGGTCATTTAATGCCCCAAACCTGACTTTGAAGCATTCTTAGGAGGTCTCCAAAACTTGAAAAACTGCAATAACTTTCAAACCATGGGGCCTATTGACCTGATTCTTTTTCTTGAATGCTCTAAATCATGATTACATTCATCTGGCCAATTCACACCTTCTAGTTTACCGAAATGATGGCCCAAATACATGCTCCTAATTTTTCAAGATTTTCAAATGCACTGATAGTTGAACTATGAGAGTTGGAACCTTTATTTGAGCCAAATGGGTATCCAAAAATGTAAAGACATGAAACAAAAACTAAGTCTAAGTACATTTTTTTGGGTGACACAGGATTGCCCTTATACCTCTGAATGCTCCTGCATCAGACACCCAAGGTAGATTGAAAAGTGACCCTATCACTTTATGGATGGTAGAGGAAATCCCAAATGGGAAACCTCAGCTGCTGAAATCCAAGTTGAGTCCTCGATCAGCCATCCTTTCCATTTGACCAAATACTCTTCATACTGCCTGTTTCTGGTACTCCTACCCACACGATAATCTAGAATGTCTTCTGTCTCCTCCTTCTTAGAAGCAGGAATTGGACATGGCTCTAAAACTAGCTCCTCATCTGCACCATCATCATGATACTCTATTCAATCTGCAATGTTGAAAATGGGAGAAATGTGAATACCATCTGGCAGCTCCACCTCATATGTATTTCCTAAGTTATGTTTCTTCAAAACTTTGCAGGGGCCAAATTTCTTCATTTTGAGCTTGTTGTAAGTACCAGTTGGAAATCTTTCTTTTCATAAGTGCACCATGACTAGATCCCCTACTTGGAATTCCTTATGTCTTCTCCTTTGATCAGCCCTAGCCTTATACTCTTGATTCATCTTGATAATGTGTGCTTGAACCTCCTCATGTAGACGCTTGATGTGTTCAGCAAATTCCTCAGCTTTAGAACTTGTCCTCTCCCCTTGTTCTATCTTCCTCAATTCTGGTGCAGTCCTCGGGCTATTTCCATATAGAATTTGAAATGGTGATTTTCCAGTACTCCTATATACAGAGTTATTATAAGTAAACTCTGCCTATGGTAGAATCAAATCCCATCCCTTGGGCTTATCTCCAACTAAACATCTCAACAAATTGCCCAAACTTCTATTTACCACTTTTGTTTGGCCATCATTCTGTGGGTGATGCATGGAACTAAATTTCAAGTTTGTTCTCAACTTCTTCCACAATGTCCTCCAGAAATACCCCACAAATTTAGTATCTCTGTCAGAAACTATACTCCTTGGAAGACCATGTAGTCTTACCACCTCTTTGAAAAACAAGTCTGCAATATGGACAACATCATGAGCTTTGTGGCATGGAATGGAATGTGCCATATTAGAGAACCTATCAACCACCACGAATACTAAGTCATTACCCCTTTGTGTTCTTGGCAATCCAAGAACAAAATCCATACTTATGTCCTCCCATGGCCTTGATGTAATAGGCAATGGCTGATATAGGCCAGTATTTTGACTAAACCCCTTGGCAACTTGACAAACCTAGAAACTCTGTACAAACTTCTTCACTTCCTATGTAATTTGAGGCCAAAAATAATGTTCTCTAAGAATGGCAATGGTCTTATTCTAACCAAAATGTCCTGCCATCCCTCCACTGTGTTTCTCCTTAATCAGATTTTCCCTCATGGAACTCCTTGGAATGCACAATTGACTACCTTTGAACAACATGCCATCCTAAATCAAATAGTCTAACCACTTGGTTCTATCTACAACAACAGGTTCTTTACAAGCTTTCCATGCTTTAGCAAAATCAGGATCCTCGGGGTACAAATTCTTGAGTTCATCAAACCCAACTACTTCAACCTGCATTGTTGTAAGCAACAACTGTCTCCTACTTAATGCATCTGCAACCCTGTTAGATTTTCCACTTCTATGCTTCAACAAAATGTATAGCTCTGCAAGAATTCTACCCACTTCATATGCCTCTGATTCAATTTACCTTGGCTATTTAGGTACTGTAATGCCTGATGATCAGTATACAAAACAAATTCCTTTGGAAATAAATAATGTCTCCATTTATTTAAGGCCTGAACTATTGCATAGAACTCTTGATCATAAACAGAATACTTCTTCTTTGCATCATTCAATTTTTCACTAAAATATGCAATAGGCTAACCTTCTTGTCTTAATACAGCCCCAATAGCGCTACCACTAGCATCACAATCCACCTGGAATACTTTTCTAAAATCTGGAAGTGCCAACATAGGTTGTTTAGTCACCTTCTTCTTTAGCAATTCAAAACTTCTCGCAACTGCTGCAGTCCATTTGAACTCTTTTCTATCCCCTCTTATTGTATCAGTTAGAGGTGCACATATGCCACTGAAATTCTTAATAAACTTCCTGTAAAAACTAACCTGACCAAGAAATGATCTTACCTCAGTAGCAGACCTTGGAGTAGGCCATTCCAAGATGGCTTTTACCTTCTCTGGATCCATTTTGAGACCTTCAGGTGATGTAACAAATCCCAAATAGACTAACTCCCTTTTTGCAAAGACACACTTCTTTAGATTAATTAACAGTTTCTCTTCCCTTAGACTTTCAAGGACACTACGAATATGCAGTAAATGTTCTTCCAAAGTCTTGCTGAAAATTAAAATATCATCCAAATAGACAATAACAAATTTTCCCAAGAACTTCTTAAGTACCTCATTCATGAGCCGCATGAAGGTGCTTGGGGCGTTCGTTAATCCAAAGGGCATGACTAACCACTCATAAAGACCCTCCTTGGTCTTGAAGGCTCTTTTCCAGTCATCTCCTTCTCAAATCCGTATCTGATGATAGCCACTCTTTAGATCTATCTTTGTGAAGTACTGAGCTCCACTCAAGCAGTCCATAGGATCATCCATCCTTGGTAAAGGAAACTGGTACTTGATGGTTATCCTTTTTATAGCTCGAGAATCTATACACATCCTCCACTCTCCATCCTTCTTTGGTGCAATTACTACAGGTACTATACATGGACTCAAGCTCTCTCGAATCAAGCCCTTCCTCAACAGCTCCTAAACCTGTCTATTTAGCTCCTCTGTTTCAGTAGGAGTCATCCTGTGAGCAGCCTTGTTAGGAAAACTAGGTCCTGGAATCAGATCTATCTGATGACTGATTTGCCTTACTGGTGGCAATCCATCTGGAACATTATTAGAGATAATATCTCCAAATTCCCCTAGTAAATTTGAAACTTCAAATGGTATTTCACTACTACCTTCTTTATCTTTCCTAGGAGTCAAAGCATAGCACATACGCTGATGTTTCATGCCATCTAAAAACTTCCTTCCATCAACAAGACAAATCCTAGCACTACTACATACCTTTTCACCTTCCTTTTTCATGGGCTTCAATTTGTGGTGAACTCCATCCTTTGTCAGAGAGTATGTGTTTGCATGTCCATCATGTACTGCATGTCTATCAAACTGCCATGGTCTACCCAACAATAGATGGCAAACATCCATCGAAATAACATCACAAGGAACTTCATCATGGTAACTCCCAATTTTGAATTTTACTAAACATTGTTCACTTACCAGTACCTTATGATCATCTTTTACCCAAGAAATCCGATAGGGCTGGGGATTTTTCTCTCTCTTGAGCTTCAGCTTAGAGACCATCTCTTCTGATACCAAGTTATCAGTGCTACCACCATCAATGATCACATCACAACATTTTTCCTCACACTTGCATCTAGTACAGAACAAACTCCTCCGTTGTCCTAGTTCATTCTCACCACTTAGTAGGACTCTTTCATTTAGCAAGGTCTCTCCTCTTTCTGCATCCTCTGAATGTGATGATTGTGCATCCTCATCCACATGAGCAACCCTAGCTTGGCCCTGAGCTCTCCTATCTATCCTTCCTTGTCATTGAGGGCATTCAAAGGCACGATGACCTTCCTCATTGCAATGGAAATAGGTACTGCGGAAGCCTCATCTTCCTTGTCCACGTCCTCTACCTCTTCCTCTTTGATTTCCAAAGTCTTGATCACGGGAGCAGTTGAAACCCTCATTCCCCTGGTTCCTTCTAGTACCCTCATCTTCATTTTTCTTTTGAGTTTCATTGCAGCCTCCAGATGATCTACCACTTCCTCTTCCTCCTTGACCGTGCCCTCTTTGTCTTCCTTCAAACCTTTTACTCAGCTTCTCTTCAACTTATAGGGAAAACTGGTATGCTTCTTCCACGCTGGTCATTCTTACCAGACTTAATTCCTCCTGGATGCTAGGTCGCAACCCACTGATATAACGAGCAACCTTCTCCTTATTTTCTTCTACATGCCCCACTCTAATTAGGAGTCAATAAAACTCCTCTGTATATTCTTGGACTGATCTTCCTACTTGCTTTAACCCATGCATCTTCTTAAACAGATCAAGCTCGTAGTCCACAGGAATGAACTGCTTCTTCAATTTGTCCACCATGTGATCCCATCTTGTGATCTTCTCCTTTCCTCTTCTAAGTCTTTCCAGTTGAATCTCTTGCCACCATATTTTGGCATGGCCTTTCAGTTTGGCCTTTGCAAACTTAACCCTATCTGGGTCCCTTATATCCTCATACTCAAAGTATTCTTCCAGTTCATTGATCCAATCGATCAACTCATCTGGTTTCAAATTTCCTAAAAATATACCCTCTTCAATTGTAGGTCTTTTCCCAAACTTAGTAATGGCCCTAAAAAGCCTTTCCTCTACAGGATTCAGAACTTCCCCGTCAACTTCCATTACTTCCTCTTCATTGTCATCCTCACTATTGTCATCTGCGGCAACATTTGCTCCTCTACAAAGCTCCTCTTGCAATGCTTGTACCTGTCTCTGGAGGGCTCTAACCTCCTCAGGATCAATAGCTCTGGCCCTTCCGCCATGCTCTCTTCATGGAGGCATCTTCCAACTCAAACCCATAACCACACAGTCCTGGTGCAAACTGCCTCACAGTCGGCGCTCTGTCTACACACTCAGGAAAACCCGCTCTGATACCACTTGATGGGGACAAAACTCAACAATAGAATGGACACAATAGAAAAGGGAAATTATATTAACTGATAAAATAAGCTAGTACAAATAGTGTAGAGAAAATAAACTTCAAAACATGCCCTACAGGCTTACAATAGCATAAATCTGGAGAATATTTCTCCTTTTAGGACCTCCTCTCAAGCTCCAATCCGAACTGCCTTTTACAATGCCAGAAATCTCCTTAAATAGACCCCAGAGGGTTAAGGACTAGGAGTACATTCTAGAAAGTGCTAGTAGGCATCCACCGACAAAATAGAAGGTTCTATAAGCTGCGTTAGAAGTCGGTGCAAATCTAGAAGAATCCAGAAACGGTAGCCGAACTTCCGGGAGGCATAACTTTTGAACCGTAGCTCCGATTGACGAACCTTTTACATTTTTGGAAAGCTGTCAAAGCGCTCTATAGCCCTATGGATAGCTTCACTCGTCCCCCATTTTTCAACCCTTTTTGAGGTCATTTAATGCCCCAAACCTGACTTTGAAGCATTCTTAGGAGGTCTCCAAAACTCGAAAAACTGCAATAACTTTCAAACCGTGGGGCCTATTGACCTGATTCTTTTTTTGGAATGCTCTAAATCATGATTACATTCATCTGGCCAATTCACACCTTCTAGTTTATCGAAATGATGGCCCAAATACATGCTCCTATTTTTTCAAGATTTTCAAATGCACTGATAGTTGAACTATGAGAGTTGGAACCTTTATTTGAGCCAAATGGGTATCCAAAAATGTAAAGACATGAAACAAAAACTAAGTCTAAGTACATTTTTTTGGGTGACAGAGGATTGCCCTTATACCTCTGGATGCTCCTGCATCAATTTAATAGAATAGATATAGAAAATCTTTAGTAAGATGTGTTTCCATTTTCCTTGCTGAAGTTTTATGTTCCCCAGTGTTCTTATTCATTAATAGCACAAGTTTGACTGAATTAAATAAATTATAGTACCAAAGTCATTCGGCATTTTGATAAATTTTTGTTATAATTTAGAATCAATGTCAAACTTCTTTCACATTGTCAAGAGTGTGAAATTTTGAAGTGTTGTGTAAAGTTTTAAATACCAATTGTAAATTCTGGACTAGCTTGTTATGTTTTACAAGTTTGGTAAATATTTCTCACTAAGTGAGTGGTGACTCAAAGTCAAATCTCTATACTAGTGCTTCATGAATGTGAAAGTATTTTGATGGAAACAACATTCAAAAAATAGATTTGAAGAATTCATCTCAAGTTCTTGACAATGGCTCAAAGAATTAGGTGAGATGTAGTGCAAGTGTTACTAAATCTAGATAAGATTTGAATCTACTATTATTTGCAGCATTGAAGTAGTTGTAGGCATCAGTATTGAAAGGCATTTACATTTTCATGTGATTTTATTTCCATGAAAGTAAGCTTTACAAAGTTTCTTCATCAAGTGGATTTTCTAGCACTATATAGGAGATTGGTTTGGTACATTTCAACATACTTTGTGAGAGGTAGATTTAGCAAAATTGTTTTTGTATTTTGAAGTATGTTTGAAGTTAAAATTGGTAGAAGATATTTCTAGATCTATTGCAAGTAATGAATTCCAAAAGTATTTATTGGTGAATGAGTTTCAAATTTTTGAAGAATATCAAAATTCCCTTCATCAATTATGCAACCAGTTAGTGAGAATTATAGATCTATGAATATCAAAGGATACGTGCCATTTTATTATGATGGCATACCTGGTTTTCCAAATGAGATCCCTAATGGAATCAAAGGGTATTTACTAAAGTTTTATAGGAATCAGTCCTAGTCACCAAAGAAGCATGTCCAATTTTTTTTTGACTTGATATATGACCTTGATGTGTGCCATAAAGATCTATGGATGAGGTTGTTTGTGAAAACTCTAAAAGGAGATGAAATAGATTGGTTCTCATGCTTGCCTACAGCTTCAATTTCTTCATGGGATGAGTTAAGTTCATCCTTCATTGAACAATTTGATGGGTGGGTAGATGTAAAATTAATGTTGGATATATTAATGGAAATTTAGATCAAACAAGATGAGTTCATCCCAAGATTTAATAGCAAACTTTCTAAAACATTAATGGATATCCTTGAAAATTGTAGGCCCCATGATCAAATTTGTTTAGTTATTTATTTGGGCACATTGGGCCAAAATTTGGGTTTCTTACTAAGGGATAAACAACCACAAAGTCTATATCAGGCTTTTGAAATTGCAATGGATGTTGAATGCAATCTAAAATATGGAGTTATAAGAAGGTGTACCCCTACTGTTGCAAAAAATCTTGCTGAAATTTCAGAATCAAAAACATGTGTAGATGATGTTTATTTAATGCAAAGAAAAGATGATTCCATTCTTGTAGAATATAATGCACATGTTTCTAGTAGTACAATAGTAGATGATAGAGTTGATTTATTTGACAAGTTATAGGGGCAAGATATAAGTTCAGTTATTCATTTTTCTATTATTGATTTGCATTATGTTAAAAACATAACCAGTCATGAAGTTGAAAGGTGTTTATTACAATATGAGGATGAAGAGGCTGGAAGTGATCTATCAAATGATGGAGTTGAAGTTGCTGATCTGATGTATAATCAAGAGGCATCATATGAAGCTGATGATGAGAGTTGTTACTCGAATCAAGAAGAGGACAATGCTAGTACATATTCATCTTCACATGAATCTAATGTAGATTGGGAAGAAGAGAGAAATGATGAGAGTGTAGTTTCTCATGAAGATGAAGGTATGATTTCTTGTTCTAAATCTGAAAATGGTAATGCATTTCATTTTTTATGTTATACAAATCAGTTTGGATATGAAGAGTTTGGAAGTGATTTGTCCTCAAAGCTTGAAGACAAAGAAATGGTTGATCAAATTGATGCTAATGGGTTTGAAAATGAAGTTTTGAATGAAAGATTATTAAAAGGTTTTATGTTAGACAATGAGGTTGCAGCATATGGTAATAGTTTTAGTGATGGGTTATGCTCTACCCATAGAAGTCATCCTAAAAACAATAATGAAGATGATGTAGTCATTGATACTATATGTGTGGTAGATGAAGAAGAAAGCAAGTCTTCATATGATTCTAATTTTTCATCATATGCTACAAGTTTTTGTGACAATACATTAGGTAATGGCTTCAAGGTGTTTGATAAAATTTCATATGATGATGATCTTGATGATGGTCAGCCCCCTTTTTGTCATAATGTCTAAAGAGGACCATTGCATGGAGTCATCAATCCATTGTTTGAGGAGAACTTTGAGCTTTCAGATTTAGTTAAGCTGGGTATAAATGATGATGAATTATCATACTACTATAAGAAATCAGTTTATTCTTCTTCTAGATGTGATAATGAATATACTAATCAGCATTTCAATTTTGATTATGAGGACAAGGTATTTGATGAGATGGTTATTAAAAATTTGCCTGCACCTTGCAAGGATTTTTATGATGAATGTTTTAATATGATCGATTCATTTGCTAATTGTGAAGAATCATTGAAGGACCCTAGATTATTCTCAGATTATGACATTGATGACATGTGTGAGTACCAATTAGAGTGTTCATTTGAGTAAAATCTGATTATGCATAAGGATACACATTTTCAAGGTATTTCTGATCCCTTTCCCCATTTTGAATATGATGCCTTCATATTCGAGGCTGGTAGCATGCATGATTTATTTTTTAGAGAAGGTCTTTAGTTTTAGTTTAATATTTTTTAGCATGTTAATCATTACTTTCATAATAAGCAAGTGGTTGAGAATGAAGCTTGTTTTTATAAGCATTATGAAAGGCAAGGTGTAGATTTTATTTTACCAAGTGAGTTGAGTCATAATGTTGATCTGATTGTTGAAGCTGACAAGGGAAGTATTTCTATTTTACCCCATGAAATTTTAGATGAGAATCAGATTTATGACAGAGGTAAACAATTTTGTTGAAGTTTGGTGCCTCAAGGTCATTGTTTGTACATAGTATAGATAGTTTTTTTTGCTTTCAATAAAGTCATTCAAGAGAATTTTTTGTTGTTTTGCGAATGGTCTGCTTCTTCCAAAGATCTAAATCCTTGACATGCCTACAAGGGACATGCATCCTAGATAGAGCCACTGTTGGGACTCAAAATTGAAGCCCCAATTTTGAGTACAATTGAAGAAATCAAGCCCTATAAATGCTTTTATATGCATACGTACCTGGCTATAACTTTGAGCCCCATGAGGTGTTTAATGTTTCTAACACCTTTCATTTAGTGTGTCTATGTATTCCATGAAGTTAAACTATTTTTCTAAGCCATTTCATGAAGTCTCATTTTGAGCATTTGTCAAATTTGCATTTTGACTTGTGTCAAATAGCAACAAGACGTCATGTTTCCAACTTAACATCTTGCACCCAGAAATGTTTCATGACTCACCACTTTGGAGTATTTAGTGTCCATATTAGAGAGCCTATGTTTTATATTTTGAGTCATTTCAAGTCCATTTTTCTAGGTTTTGAATCCCTCAAAGTTGGTCATTTATTGTTGTCATGCTGATGCAAATTGTTCAGAATTTCAGAAGGTCCTGTTCAACTTGTTATAATTTTGACCCAGTTGACCAAAATGAGAAAATTCCTTTTGTGTTGCATTTTAGTGGTTAGAGATTTACTATTTTTCAATTTTAATCTTATGATAAATCCATTTGATCAGTTTCCCAGGTCAATTCCATTTGCAAAAAAATATTTTCTGACATTGTTTCTAGTTTGCAAATTTGAATAGCCCACTTTGAGCGCTCGCCATTTGTGTCTAGTTATTCATTATGATTCCAAATTGTTGATTCATACTCTCATCATGATAGTGAACTAGTGCCCTAGTTTTCATTTTCCCAAGTGTCTGTTTGCCTAGTTTTCAAAGCTAAATCTGAAAGCATTTTATGGTTTTCTGGCATGTTTTCATGCAAGAAATTCTAAGAGGTCAACTTTGATGGTCAATATCTTTTGACCCTAAATTTCTCATGACATGAGATTTGACATGGTACAAGTGTGTAGAATAGAGAATCAGTGGGTCAGATCTCAAAGCCCGATCACGTATTTTGGTTAGTTTTCAAGGGCAGTCAAAGGACCTTCTGGCACTAAATGGATAGTTTGCAAATTAATGATAAAATGAGTTTTAAATTTGGTTGCCCATAGTCAAATTTTCTTCTAGTCATTGTTGGAAGATAAATAGGTTAGTTTGAGGTTTCAATTTTTTGGAAACAACAAATTTTTTAGTTGAACCCACTTTGGGGGGCTCGACTAATCTGCATTAGATTGATAGAACTCAAGGGAAAGTTTTTTTTTTTTTAAAGAGGGTAATTTTATAGTGTTTTAAGTCATTGTGAAATTCAAAATATACATATAGCATTTCGAATCCCTCAAAGTAAAGGAGAGACATAGCATCTTTTGAATATAGTGAGAATGTCAAAATAAATGATAAAATGATCTTGTTCTTGTTATTCCTCTATTCATGAAGATGATTGTGGCCAGCAAGTCATACCTAGAGTGCATTCAGATAAAGGCTTGGGAAATGAAGGGGAAGTTAATAGAGTTTCCATGGAAAGACTGAGCTAAGACCTCAATCCTAAACTCATGTCCCTCTACTCTTATTCACAACACAAGGAGGGGCACTGAGTGTAAGAGTTACAAGCTACAAAGTTTGTTGGATTGATGCTTTAAGCAAAGATAGTTGTGCTAAAGTAGACATTCTTGTTGCATTCAACCAAGCAATATGTGATGGAGTAGATGTGGTTTATCTTTCCCATGGCAAATCTCCTTATGTTCAAATATTGTTGTAAGATTCAATCACCATTGGCTCACTCCATGCTGTTAAACAAAAGAGAGTTTTTATTTTCTACATTCAAAAGGGTTTTTATAGTTTCATAAATCATTGTTCATCCATTCATCCACTTGCAACTGTAGGAAGACATTTTCTAAATAAGGAAGCTTTAGTGTATTGTAGAAATGGGTAAATTTGGTGAGATGATCCCAATAACAAGTTAAAGCCAATGAGTAAAGGTAGCATCAACATGTGTTGAAAGAGAAGGAAGCCACCCATGTGTAGTAGAGTAGAGCATGGCTTTAAAACACCAAAGAAAATGTTAGCAGGGCATATTGAAAAGGGAAGCTCAAGTAAAATATAGAGGAGCTCTACATTTAAAAGGGTAGTAAAATGGAGCATCAACGTTATAAGCTATAGCTAAAGTAAAGAAAAAAGAAGCTCAGTCAACACCAAGCAATCCCACACAAAGGAATAGAGTTCATGCCATTTTTTATCAAGGGGACTATGCCACAAGTAATGGAGTGGTCAAAGGAATGAAGGCATGTATGGACAAAAAATGACATGCATAATACAGAGAAAGAAGGTGCAACCTGCAGATTGCTTATAACCCAAGTAGCATGTGACCAAGACCTCTAGTGGAGAATACAAGCATGGTACAACTAATTTCTTGGAATGTGAATGGTTTGAAGGAGTCCCACACATAAAAAGAGTAGGGGATCTTGAGGATTTAAAAGAAGATAGCATCGATAACAGAGCTCTATGCCTAAGAGGGGGAAATCCATCACAAAGAAGCTGCTAACCAAAGCCGTCCACCATGAACAAAAGAAATCCATGCAGAAAATAAAATTCATGCCTTCAAAGCCACCAATTTCAAAATGCATGTGTGGAATAGAAAGGGGCTCCACATGCAAGGCATCAAGAGGGAATTCTATTGCATATGCAAGGGAAGGCTTTTATTTATGATTGTTCTGTGCATTATAAGAATACCATGCAATTGAAATACAGTTGTAGGCTTTTATATTGACCACGGCTTGAAGAATAGGGAAGTTATGACTAGATTAAATCAAAGTTCTGAACAAAAATCTAATTCTTTTACTACCACCATTGATACTTGAGCATAGACAAGTAGAAGGAAAAAATGTTTAAAGTCTAATATCCCACATTTGGGAAGGAACAACTCTCTAATGTCTTTAAATACTATCTTACACCATAGGCATTATGTATCAAGAGATGGGCTATTTTAGAACCCGCACGTTGTGCTTGGTGGGACCTATGCATGTCAGTTAGCTAGAGGCCACTACTAAATTTTGAATGAATAAACAAGAACAATGACATGGTAGGAAATAGATCTGAGGAACAAGATGCTGACACATGGAGAATCTCGTGCCTATCACTATGTCACTTAGTGAAGTTTCTCATGCAATAAGTATAGTGACATAGTGAATATCTAGGTTGTTGGATACAATTGTTCAATTGTGTGGTGTCTTTGATGTCACACAAATGTCATATCAGTCATCAGATAGTGTCTAACAAGCTCAAAAGGTCAGCAAGGTAAAGGATAGTTTCTATCAAGCTTAGAAGCTCAGTGAGGCAAAGGATAGTGTCTACCAAGCTTAGAATGTTGACAAGGAAAAGGATAGTGTCTACCAAGCTTAGAAGGTCAGCTAGATAAAGGATAATGTTTATCGAGCTTTCAAGGTAATCAAAAAAATTTAGTTCTTACCAAGCTCACTTGGTAATAGAAGAAAATGTGATAGAAACAATTCTTACCAAGTTCACTCAGTCATCAAAGGTAATTTGGAAGAAATAGTTCTTACCGAGTTCACTTGATCATCAAAGATAATTTGGAAGAAGCAGTTCTTACTAAGCTCACTCAGTCATCAAAGGTAATTTGGAAGAAGCAGTTCTTACCGATGGGATTCAGTTCTTACCAAGTAAACTCAGCAGCCAAAGGATTTTAAGGATATTACAATGTTAACCAAGTCCAGAAGGTTAACTCAGGAAATTTCTAGAAGAAGTATTTACCGAGCAAGGTCGGCTAGTAAAGGATTTCATTGTTTTATGAAATATCATTTATTTATTTAGAGTAATATCTATATCCAACTGATGTATGGTTTATGGGTAAATGTAACATCTAAATGAGCCGACTTGACAATTTGAATGGTATAAGTAAGAGGTCAAGTTGCAAATTGTAAGTGTGAAAGAATGTGGAATTAATGTGATATGAAGACTGATGATTGTGGAAGCATATTTGAACGATGATCAGAGATCATTGAGGAGTAGTAGAGCCATATTTGATCAAGGAGGATCTAATGATGCTGAATAGAGACCTATAACTAGAAAATTTAGTTGCATCTTGTTTAGGGTTGGCTCCTAATAGAGCTCACTTCAGAAGAGTGAAAAATTGGTGACTAGTTACTTGATGATTTTTCCCATATTGGGTTTCCACATTAAATATGGTGTCTATTGTGTTCACTTTGTTTTCAGTTACATACATGAATACTTGAAAACAAGTAATAATTTAATTTACCAAGTTATGACATTATTTACTAAGTATCAGTAGTAACTAGATCTTTAAGACATCTAAGGGATCTGTGGATTAATTTTTGTTTGTAATTGATTCACCCCCCCCTCTTAGTTACTCTATCTTTAATTCCAACAATTGGTATCAAAGCTATTGGTGCTTACAAGAAAAGATTTCAAGGATCTAAGCTAAAGATCAGGACGTCTTACAAAAGGGAAATTCCAAGACTTAATAGGGACAACTTCTCACCATGGCAAGGATTGATGAGGCTTCATCTAGCTTCTATTGGTGATATAGGGCTATAGTACCTTGATGAAAAATATGAAGAACCTTTTGGTACATTATCTATTAATAATATTGCTGAGAAGAAGACTCACAATAACATGATGATAGATATAGCATCTACTCTAAGTTATGAAAAATTTGATGAAATCAAGCATTGCAAAACTGCCTTTGAAATGTGGAACAAGCTGAAAGAGATCTATGGAGGAGATGATAATGTGATAAGAGCCAAAGAAGAAAGTTTGAGAGGGCAATTTGATCAAATGAGGATGAGAGAGGATGAAAACATTGAAAAGTATGTTGAAAGAGTTAAAGCATGTGTTAGTGCAATCAAAGCATCTAGAGGAGATATTAGTGAGGAGACATCAGTGAGGAGACAATTATAAGTAAAGTTCTTAAAACTCTATTTTCCATTCATGCAATTAGAGTCTCTACAATTCAAGAAAGGAGATTTGAAACAAATCATAAAATAAATTTAGAGGCCATAGTTAGAAGATTGACTGCATTTGAGCTAGACAACTATGAAAATTATGTTCCAGCTGCCAAGAATGTTAAATCAACATTTGAAGCTAAGCTTTCACTCAAAGAAAAAGAGAAAAAGATGAAGGATCCACAATCAGATAGTGATGAAGAATCAGATCAAACTTTAGACAGTGATCTTGAAGTGGTTGAAGCTCTACTAGCAAGAAAATATTCAAGAGGCAAAGGTAAATACAAAGGTAAGCTTGCTCTAATCTATTTTTCTTGTGAAGAAATTGGACATATTGCTGCCAGGTGCCCAAATAAGCAGAACAAAGATGAGAAGAAAGGTCACAAGTACAATGGCAAGAAAGACTTCAAATCATTCAAGGATAAGGTAAGAAAACATGTTTTATGGCAAACAATTCTAATGATTCTGATGATGAAGAAGAAGATGAAATTTTCTACATTACTATAAAAGATGAATCTGATAATGATGAGGAAGTGGCACTAATTTCTCATATGGGCAGAAATGATACATGGATCATAGATAGTGGTTGTTCTCATCACGACTGGTGATAAAAGTAAGTTTGAATATTTTGAAGACTATGATGGTGGTGTAAGATTTGGTAATAATGAACCTTGTTGTATAAGAGGAAAAGTAAGAATCTCACTAACTAAGGAACTTGTATGTGATAATGCATATTGGGTAGAAGGATTAAAAATTAATTTGGTGAGTGTGGCATATCTACTCAATAATGGATTCAAAGTAGAATTTATGCATGGAAAAGCAAGATTGTTGGATTGAAAAGGACAGCTGATTCGATTAGGCACTCAAACAAAAGGTAACTTATTTTATCTTGAACTTGGTGAATGTTCATGTTTCATTGCTCAAATTAAAGAATGTTCATTATGGCATAGAAGGTTGTCTCATGTAAACTTTGACAACTTGATAAAGATTAATAAATTCAAGAAAGTAAGAGGTATTCCTAACATAAAGAAACCTGAGGTTGGTCTCTGCAAGAATTGTCAAATTGGTAAAATGGGAAAGACTAGTTTTAAGAGCAAGAACTATTAGATTGAAGAAGTTATAGAAATTGTGCATATAGATTTGTGTGGACCTATTGGCATTGAAAGTTATACAGGTGAAAAATTCTTCATTATGTTTGTTGATGATTATTCAAGAATGATGACTATCATATACCTAAGAGAGAAATTATAAGCATTTGAAAAGTTCAAATGGCATTTGGCCAGAGTAGAAAAGGAAATAGGTAAAAGGCTAAAATGCTTAAGGTTTGACAGAGGTGGTGAATTCATTTTGCATGAGTTCAATAACTTTTGCATTGAAAGGGGAATCAAAAGATAGGTTTTAGCACCTGGAACTCCTGAACAAAATGGAATAGCAGAAAGAAGGAATAGATCTATAATGGATTGTGCAAGAACCTTAACGTTTGAGAAAGGCATTTCTATCAAATACTGGATGGAAGCTATCTGCACTGTAGTTCATACCTTGAACTAAGTATAGCTGGAAAAGGACTCATTCAAAACACCCTATGAGTTGTGGTATGCCTACAAACCCAATATAAGTTATCTAAAAGTATTTGGAAGCAAATGTTACATTTTGAAAGAATCTAGAAAAGGTAAATTTGATGTAAAAAGTGATGAAGGAATATTTTTGGCATACTCTTGCAAAAGCAAATCATATAGACATTTGAACTTATCTACTAACAAAGTTATAGAAAGTACACATGTGAAAGTTGATGAGTTTGCAAAAAGAATAGAAGAAGAAAGTAAAAAGGAACCTGAAGACTACAGAAGATTTGTTTACATTGAACCTGATACAATGCCAAGTATACCTATTAATTAGGAAGCCTCAACTCCAGAGTCTTCATTAACTAAGTCACAAGAAGTTCAAACCGAGTTAGCATCTACCGAGCTACAAGAGCCCAAGTTGCAAATAGAAGCTACCGAGTTAGCATCTACCCAGCCCAAGAAATAAGAATCAGAACCAAAATTTGAGACATAGAAGGATAACAATGCAAGTCATTCAAAAGGAAAGGAGCCCGTGTTAGCCAAGTATGTCAGAAAGAATCATGCACCATATTAGATCATTGGTGATAAATTAGAAGGAACAATGACAAGAAGTAAGTTGAAAGGCACTTGTTTAATTGCTGATTTAGAACCTAGAAATGTCAAATATGCACTAGACAATGAAAGTTGGATTAAAGCTATGAATGAAGAGATAGAACAGATAGAGAAAAATAAAACATGGACTTTTTTACCTAGACCCAAAGACAAGAATGTGATTGGGACAAAGTGGGTATTCTAAAACAAACTTAATGAAGATGGTAAGGTATCAAGGAACAAAGCTAGACTGGTATGCAAAGGATATTCACAAGAAGAAGGTGTAGACTATGGAGAAACTTTTGCTCCTATTGCAAGATTGGAAGGTGTCAAAACCTTACTTGCATATGTTGCATTCAAAGGATACAAATTTTATTAGATGGATGTTAAGTCAACATTTCTCAATGGCATATTGGATGAAGAGGTTTACATTGAGTAGCCTAAAGGTTTTGTTCATCTAGACAAGAAGGACATGGTTTGAAAATTGCATAAAGCATTATATGGTTTGAAACAAGCCCCTAGAGCATGGTATGAAAGATTACATAACTATCTTATTCAGATTGGTTTTCAAAGAAGTAATGACAAAAGTAGTTTGTACATAAAGGAAAGACCAGATAATAAGATTGTTTTGGCAGAAATATTTGTAGACGATACTATGTTCATAGAAAATGATGATCTTTGCAAAGAATTTTTAGAACAAATGAACAAGGAATTTGAAATATCACTATTTAGTGAAATAAAATTCTTTGTTGGTCTTCAAATTCAACAAAATAAGAATGGTATCTACATCACTCAATCTGAATACATCAATGAGATACTAAAAAAGTTTGGTATGGAAGATTGCAAACTAGTTGGGACTCTTATGTGTACTGGATTAAAACTTACCAAGGATGATGAATCAAAGGAAGTGGATCAGACATTGTATAGATCTATGATTGGAAAGTTGCAATATGTAGTACACACAATACCAAAAATTGCCCTTGCAGTAGGGATTGTAGCAAGATTCTTAGCAAAACCAAAATAAAATCACATGATGGCAATCAAAAAGATCATGAGATACTTAAAAGGAATTGAAGATTATGGATTATGGTATAAACTTGGAGGAAAACTAGATTTAAAGGTGTTCACTAATGCAGATTAGGCAGGAAATATTGATGATAGAAAGAGCACAACTAGAGGAGCTTTCTTTCTTGGAAAAAGGTTGGTTTCTTGGACAAGTAAAAAGTAGAATTGTACATCTCAATCCATAGCAGAGGTTGAATATGATGCAACAACAGTAAATTGCTCAAACATTGTGTGGTTTAAACAATTATTGGAATGTATGAAGCAAGAAATCAAAGAACCAGTTGTTATGTTTTGTGATAACACACGTGCAATTAACATCTCCAAGAATCCAGTGATGCATTCAAAAACCAAGCATATTTCCATAAAATATTATTTTGTTAGAGAATTGGTGCAAGAAAAGGAAATAAGATTGGAATATGTGCATACAAAGGAACAAATTGCTGACATATTGACAAAGCCTTTACCTAAGGATGCATTATTGTATCAAAGAGGTAAGTTAGTGGTCATTTCCTTATTTGAAGCTCACTAAAATATAGTTTTAGTGATGCATCAACATGAACAGAATTGGAAATCTATCAGTTGATGCAAAAAACCAATGAAGATATTGCATATGAATCAGTACATCAGGTACAATGTTATTTAGTTGTTTTGAGTTGTCTTTGGCATGTGTTGTCAAAGAGGGAGAATATACTGTCGTATCTTTCTAAAATTTGCAAATAATAAGAGTTTGTTGAAGAGGGAGAGATTATTATGAAAGAGGAAGTTTTGTATTCTATCATTAAAAGATTTATTTTTAAATTTCATTCTACTATGACATGTTGTTTTTCCATCAATGCCAAAGAAGGATATTGTTGGATATAATTATTTAATTGTGTGTTATCTTTGAATTCACACAAATGTCATATCAGTCATCAGATAGTGTCTACCGAGCTTAGAAGGTTAGCAAGGCAAATAATAGTGTCTACCAAGCTCAGAAGGTCAGTGAGGCAAAGGATAGTGTCTACTGAGCTCAAAAGGTCAACAAGGCAAAGGATAGTGTCTATCAAGCTCAGAAGGTTAGCAAGGCAAAGGATAGTGTCTACCAAGCTTAGAAGGTCAATGGGGCAAAGGATATTGTTTATTGAGCTCAGAAGGTCAGCAAGAAAAAGGATAGTGTCTACCAAGCTTAGAAGGTCAGCTAGAGAAAGGACAATGTTTACCGAGCTTTCAATGTAATCAAAGAAATTTAGTTCTTACCGAGCTCACTCGGTAATTGAAGAAAATGTGACAAAAATAGTTCTTACCGAGTTCACTCAGTCATCAAAGGTAATTTGGAAGAAATAGTTCTTACCAAGTTCACTTAGTCATCAAAGGTAATTTGGAAGAAGCAGTTTTTACTGAGCTCACTCGATCATCAAAGGTAATTTGGAAGAAGCAATTCTTACCGATGGGATTCAATTATTACTAAGTAAACTTGGTAGCCAAAATACTTTAAGGATATTACAATATTAACTAAGTCAAGAAGATTAACTCAAGAAATTTTTGGAAGAAGTATTTACTGAGTAGGGTCAACCAGTAAAGGATTTCATTATTTTATGAAATATCATTTATTTGTTTAGAGTAATACCTATAATTGACTGATGTATGGTTTATTGGTAAATGTAACATGTGAATGAGCTGACTTGACAATCTGAATGGTATAAGTAAGAGGTCAAGTTGCAAATTGTAAGTGTGAAAGAATGTGGAATTAATGTGATATGAATACTGATTATTGTGGAAGTAGATTTGAAGGATGATCAAAGATCATTGAGGAGTAGCAGAGCCATATTTGATCAAGGAAGATCTAATGATGCTAAATATAGACTTGTAACCAAAAAATTTAGTTGCATCTTGTTCAAGGTTGGCTTCTAAGAGGGCTCACTTCAAAAGAGTGAAAAATTGGTGACTAGTTACTTGGTGGTTTTTTCCATATTGGGCTTCTACGTTAAATCTGGTGTCTCTTGTGTTCACTTTTTTTTTAGTTACATGCATGAATACTTGAAAATAAGTAATATTTTAATTTATTGAGTTACAACATTGTTTATCGAGTATCAACAATAACTAGATCTTTAAGACATCTAAGGGATCTGTGGATTAATTTTTGTTTGTAACTAATTCACCCCCCCCCCCCCCCCCCCCCCCCCGCCCCTCTTAGTTACTCTATCTTTGATCCCAACATAGCTGGCATAGTGAGGTGGAAATGATGTGGTGATGAGCAGGTATAGATGGTAGTGACATGGTGATGAGTAGGTATAGATGGCTACTAAGATGATGACAAGTGGCACTTTCCAAGTGGTTGAGGGAGAATAAAGAGTTATTTTAAAAATATATATATATAAAATTCTTATATATATATATATAATTCTTATATATATATATAATTCTTATATATATATATATATATATAATTCTTATATATATATATATATATATATATAAGAATACCCTCCATTCATTCAAACTAAAATTTGAATATGGTTTTAAAAATATTCAATGTTCTATAGTTTACACTATTAAAGTATTTTAAACTTTTCGAATGCATTCTTGTTAATGTGCAAAGCCATGGAGTGGCACCCTAAATTTCAAATGGCCATAGTAGGGGCATTTTTTTCTCAAATTAGGTGCTCCAATATACCATCAGAACTGGGAAGAGATGAACTTTCCAAATTCGAGGTCAATTTTTGCACAGGTGTTCCCTTGTACATGTTACAAGGGGCTTTGTCTTTAGGAGTGATTTGTGTGTTCTGAGGGGTGTTTTGATTATCAAATTATACAATTTAGTGACAAAATGTTTAAAACATGTTCAGGAGGTCTTATATGCCATATGTTTCAATTCTATGATTTTTTGGCTTCCATTCATCAGAATTGACATACCCAGAATCAGTCATGAGATATGATTAGTAGTTGAGGAGAGAAAGTGAAGAGATTCTTTTCAGCTTCTTGAGGGAGAATTCTTAAGGGACACATGTCAATTGCAAATTCAATCCAAGAATTGCCCTTTCCATATATATTCTTTCTTTTTCTTTGAAAAAAGATTGTTGGTTGGTTTTGAATTTCGAGTTCTAAGAGCTCTGCTCAAGCTGTGAAAGCCACACACCTAGTATTCTCTCTTGTATTGAATAGTAGTTTAAGTTTTATGGAGATAGTCCTTACTTGTTAGGTGATTTGTGAGTTTTATTCTATACATCTTTCATGTATTTGTTTTCAAGGAGAATGAATAAAACATAGCAAAGGATTTTAAATTCAGTTTGAATCTTGTCTCCTGGTCATGAATTTGTAATCTTTTCTAGCTTGTGAACAAAGAGCATGAATTAGGTTGTAGTCTATTTAAGGATGTGTGTGATTGAAATGTCGTGCTTGTGGAACAAAGAACCATGTAATTGCTTGGTGTTTATCATAGGGTTTATAGATTTCATGATGGGATAGCCTAAGTATGAGATTTATATTGATGTAGATGTCTATTCACAAGGTGAAAGATAGATCAAGGGTCTTGATGTAGGAATTATGTCAAGGATTTCTAGAAGATGTATGGTTATAATTCATGTAATTTCCCAATAGATAAGGCACTGATCAGAGATAGGATCATTAAGTTTTGTTGCTTGCACTTGGGTCTTGTTGATATCAACATATTAAATCAATTTTCCCTTTTATGTTGAAAATTATTCAAAGTTTAACCCACACTTAGCTTATCAGTTTCATGAGTCATGCTATTAGCTATTTCATGCTTGTGATTTCTTAGTTAAGTGTAGAAGATTTAGGGGTTTCATCTGTTATTTTAGATCCTAATTATGCTCATTGAACTGGTTACTTAATTAGATCTTAAGAGGTTCACCCACCTAGGTTTTATAGAGCCTAAAGTGAAGAAGGAGTGTAGCCTTATACTTGGCCCAGGTTCTTGGTAAATTGTGTCCATTATTTGAGATAGCTGCCCATAGATGCATTCTTTCTTTTTATTCTTGGTTATTCAAACCTGTTAAATTAGGAGCCAACAAAATGGGACTCTGCTGGGGAGTTGCATATAGAAAGAACCAAAAGCTCTTGCATGAAATAGACTAGATATAGAAAATCTTTAATAAGATGTGTTTCCATCTTCCTTGCTGAAGTTTCATGTTCCCCAATGTTCTTATTCATTGATAGCAGGAGTTTGACTAAATTAAATAAATTATAGTACCAAATTCATTTGTCATTTTGATAAATTGCTATCATAATTCAGAATTTTTTGGAATAATGACAAGAGATTCATTAGATACAATTGATTAATTGTGTGTTCTCTTTGATGTTCCACAAATGTCATTTCATTATGAGTCAATATATTTTGAGCTCACTCAAGTAGTAAAGACATTTTTTAGTGTCTACCGAGCATTCTTATGTTGCCAAGTTTAGAAGGTAATGTCTACCGAGTTCACTCGGACATCAAAATAAAAGTTGCAAAAAGTGAGTGTTAACTGAGCTTACTCGGTTAATGAAGGAAAGTTAGATGGAACTAGTACTAACTAAGCTCACTTGATTACCAAAGGATTTTCGTGAGTTTGTAGTTTTAAGTGAGCTTGTAATGGTTAACAATGGCAATTTTTTCTGAGTTAGTTTCTACTGAGTTGGGTTGGCTGACAAAGGATTTTCTTATTTTGTTGTATTAAGCTTAATTGATTTATCTAATGATTCTAGCCAACTAAGGTGATGAATATTGATTATTCTAAGTTGTATTTGAGCTCACTTGACAAAGTGGAAGATATAAGTATAAGGTCAAGTTGTGATTTCAATGTGTGCAAGTATGAAGATGTGATTGAAGATTTAATAATGAGAAGAGGAAGAAAATTTGAAGAATAAGTAGAATATCCTTGTGAAGCAGCAAAGTTACATTCAATCAAGAAGGATCAAGTGCAAGCTAGAATAGAGATCTATAATTAGTAATTTAGTTGCATTCAAATTAAGTCATCTCATTGTTACTCTCTATCCATTGTAGTAGTGATCTAAATCTCCTAATAGAGTTGGCTTAATAGCTATTTGCAAATCCTCTAACAAGGTGAAAATTCCATGAATTTCTCTCAAGACCTCTAACAAGGCCACTCGTAATAGGGTGATTAAATCATTTAAAAAGGTCACACCTAAAAATGTGTTTTGTAACCTTTAATAGGGTTGGCTCCTAACAGAGCTCACTTTAGAAGAGTGGAAAGTAGTAACTAGTTGAAATTGGTAGTTTTTTTCAAATTGGGTTTCCACATTAAATCCTGGTGTCAAATGTGTTCATGCTATTTTCTTTTATGTGTTTTCAACTAAGTTAAAGTAATGGTAATCACAAATAACATCTACAGGTTTATATGTTAATTATTTACCAAGCTAATCCAATTATTACTGAGTTTCAACATTCTATATGTGTTTATCGAGCTTCAACAATATTCACTTATTTGTTTTCATTTTGTACTGATATATAAGGGATCTAGGATTTATTTTGTATTAATTGATTCACCCCTCCCCTCTCAGTTACTCCTCTTATATTTCCAACAATTGGTATCAACGCTTTTGGTGCTTGTAGAGAAGGTTTCAAGGACCTAAGCTAAAGATCAGGATGTCTTATAAAAGAGAGATTCCCAAGCTAAACAAAGGCAATTTTGCAGCATGGCAAGGACTTATGAGATTATGTCTATCTACCATCAGTGATTCAAGTTGCAAGTATCTTGATGTTGAATACAAGACTCCCACTATAATTTTATTAGTTGAATATATTTTTGAAAAGAAGAATCATAATATCATGATGATTGACATTGCATTTGCTCTCAATTATGTTGAATTTTATGAGGTCAAGGATTGCAAAACTACTTTTGAAATGTGGAACAAAATGAAAGATATCTATGGAGGAGATGATAATGTAAGAAGAGCCAAATAAAAAATCCTTAGAGGAAAATCTAATCAAATGAGAATGAGAGAAGATGAAAATATTGACAAATATGTGGAAAGAATCAAGGCCAGTGTAAGTGCAATCAAAGCATCCAAAGGAGACATTAAAGAGAAAACTATTGTAAGTAAAGTGCTCAAAAATTTTCTTACTATTTATGCAATTAGAGTGTCTACTATTCAAGAAAAGATATGTGATCCAAATAAAAAAATAGGCTTGGATGCTCTAGTTGGAAGATTGATAGCTTTTGAATTAGATAACTATGATAATTATGTTCTTACCTCAAAGAATATTGAATCTACATTCAAAGCTAAGCTCATACTCAAGGAAAAGGGTAAAAAGTAAAAATATAGTTAGGAAGTGAAGAAGATGGAACATCAGAAGAAAGTTTAGATGGTAATCTTGAAGTTGTTGAAGCCCTGCATGTAAGAAAATATTCCAAAGGTAGAGGAAAGTACAAAGATAAAGTTTCTCTAATCTACTTTTCTTGTGAAGAAGTTTGTCACATTGTTGCTAGATGTCCAAATAAGGAAATCAAGGATGAGAAGAAAAGTAACAAACATAAAGGCAAGAATGACTACAAGAACTACAAACACAAAGGTAATAAATCTTGTTTTATAGCTAAAGATTCTAATAACAGTGAAGATGAAATGGTATATATTACTGTGAAAGATGAATTTGATGATGAAGGAGATAAGATGGAAATTATCTCTCATGTTAGAAACAATGATATATGGATTATTGATAGTGGTTGCTCACATCATATGACTAGTGACAAAACAAAATTTAGGCATATGGAATATTACAGTGGAGGTAGTGTAAGATTTGGAAATAATGAACCTTGTAACATAAAAGGAAAAGGATGTATCTTGTTAACTAAAGAACTTATATGTGACAATGCTTATTTGGTTGAAGGACTAAAGAATAATCTACTGAGTGTGGCATAGTTGAAAAACATTGGTTTCAAGGTAGAATTCATGAATGGATAGGCCAAATTACTAGATGAAAAAGGGAATTTGGTTGGATTTGGCAAGCAAAAAGAAGGTAATCTATTTTATCTTGATCTCAGTGATTGTTCATGTTTTATTGCTCAAGTAGAAGAAATTTGGTTATGACACAAAAGGCTATGTCATGTGAAGTTTGATAATCTAGTTAAGATAAGAAAACATAGAAGAGTAAGAGGTATTCCTAGTTTGAAGAAACCTAACATGGGTCTATGCAAGAATTACCAAATTGGTAAGATGGGAAAGACAAGCTTCAAGAGAAAAGACTACTAGTCAGAAGAAGTCTTGGAAATTGTTCATACAAATTTATGTGGACCTATTGGAATAGAAAGCTATATAGGAGAAATATTTTTCATTCTTTTTATTGATGACTACTCTAGAATGATGACAGTAATGTACCTAAAAGAAAAAATAGAAGCCTTTCAAAAATTCAAGTGGTATCTAGCAAGAGTAGAAAAAGAAACTAGAAAGAAGTTGAAATTCTTAAGATTAGAAAGAGGTGGTGAATTCATCTCCCATGAATTCAATAATTTCTTAATTGAAAGAGGAATCAAAAGATAAGTGTTAGCCCCTGGTACACCATAGCAGAATGGTATAGTTGAAAGAAGAAATAGATCTATCAAGGACTATGCAAGAACACTAATGATTGAAAAGAATGTTGCTCTCAAATACTGGAAAGAAGCCATTAGCATTGTAGTTCATACCTTGAATAGAGTTCAATTGAATAAAGATTCAAAAAAAATACCTTATCAAATATGGTATGGCTACAAACCTAATATAAGTTACTTAAAAATATTTGGCAACAAATGTTATATATTGAAAGAATCTAGAAAACAAAAATTTGATGTAAAAGGTGATGAAGGCATATTTCTAGGATACTTTTGTAGAAGTAAAGCATACATATGTTTGAATTTGTCTACTCACAAAATTATAGAAAGTACACATGTCATAATTGATGAATTTTTAGAAAAGAGTGAAGAAGAAAGCAACAAGGAACCAAAATATTACAAAATATTTTTTTACTACTAACCTAATACCTTGCCAAATCTATCTAAGATAAAAGAAGCTTCATCTCTTGAGTCCCTAGAAACTCTAATAGTTGTTGAGTTGTAGATAGTGCAACCTAAAGTAAAAGGACTTGAGTCACAAATAGAGGTTATTGAGCTAGTTCAAATTGAGCCTAATGGACCTGAGTCATAGACAGAAGGACCTAAGCTTGAAACTAAAATTCAAGAAGAAGATGATGGAACTCATTCAAAGACCAAAGAGGGTATGTTAGTAAGATATGTCAGAAGACATCATGCACCTGAGTAGATCATTGGAGAAAAATTAGATGGAACAATGATAAGAGGCAAATTAAAAGGTACATGTTTACTTGTTGAATTTGAACCTAGAAGTGTTAAAGATGCTCTAGAAAATGAAAGTTGGATTGATACAATGAATGAAAAGATAGAAAAAATAGAAAAGAAAAAAGTTAGGACTCTTGTTCCTAAACCCAAGGACAAAAATGTAATTGGTACAAAGTGGGTATTTAGAAATAAGATGAATGAAGATGGAAAAGTTTCAAGAAACAAAGAAAGATTAGTATGCAAAGGTTACTCTCAAGAAGAAGGTATTGATTGTTGTGAAACATTTTCTCCTATGGCAAGACTATAAAGTGTTAGAACTTTGCTAGTATACGTAGTACATAGAGAATATAAAGTATATCAAATGGATTTTAAATCTACATTCTTGAATGGTATTCTTGATGAAGAAGTCTACATTGAGAAAATATAAGGTTTTTTAGATCCTAGCAAAAGAGACATGGTTTGAAAGTTACACAAGGCATTATATGGTCTCAAGTAAGCTCCTAGACCTTGGTATGAAAGACTTCATAATTACTTGGTACAAATTCATTTTCAAAGAACAAATGATAATAGTGGTCTATATATCAAGGAAGGACCACACAAGAAGATTGTATTGGAAGAGATATTTGGTGATGATACTCTATTTATGGGAAATGATGACTTATACAAAACATGTTTAGAAGAAATGAGTAAATAATTTGAGATATCCATATTTGGTGAAATAAAATTCTTTGTTGGATTGCAAATACAATAGAACAAATATGGTAACTACATCACTCAATCCAAGTATATCAAGGAGATACTAAAGAAATTTGGAATGAAAGATTCAAAACTTGTTGGAACCCTTATGTCTACTAGACATAAGCTTTCAAAAAATAATGATTCCAAGGTAGTAGATTAGACCACATACAAATCAATGATTAGAAAATTGTAGTATGTAGTACACACAAGGCCTGATATTGCTCTAGTAATTGAAATGGTGGCAAGATTCTCAACAAATCTCAAAGAAATTCAAATGATGTCAATCAAGAGAATCATGAGATATCTAAAAGGTAGTAAAGAATATGACTTATGGTACAAACTTGGAGACAATTTGGACTTAAAGGTGTTTACTGATGTTTATTAGGCAAGAAGTATTGATGATAGAAAAAGCACTAGTGATTGAGCATCCTTTCTTGGTAAAACACTAGTATCTTGGACAAGAAATAAGAAAATTTGTACATCTCAATCCATAGTAGAGGTAGAGTATGTAGCAGAAATAGTCAATTGTTCTAATAATGTTTGGTTTAAACAATTGTTTGAAGGAATGAAGGTAGAGATCAAAGATCCAGTTATCATATATTGTGATAACACTAGTGTAATCAACATATCAAAGAATTTAGTAATTCATTCCAAAACAAAAAATATTGCTATAAAATATCATCTCTTAAGAGAATTAGTGTAGAATAAAGAAATCAAATTGGAATATGTGAATACAAAAGAACATATTGTAGACATATTCACAAGGCCATTACCTAAGGATGCATTTATGTGTCTAAGAGGTAAGCTAGGGGTCATTCCCCTATCTAAAATTCATTAAATGAAGCTTAGTGAATGCATCAACCAAAACTTGTTGAAGATCAATCAGTTGGTGTAGAATTAGCGAGGGCATCATGCAAATGAATCAATACTTAAGGTATATTAGTATTTATAGAATTATTGTCTTTGGCATGTGTTATCAAAGAGGGAGAAGTTTACTATCATATATCAAAGAAATTTTTGGAACTAGAATAAAGTAAGGAACCAAAGAGGGAGAATTCTTCCAAAGAAAAAGTATTTTGAAAGAGGGAGAATGTTCTAAATGAACTTGGTAGCAACTATTGCAAATAGAATCCACTGAAAGGAAGAGCTCATAGTGACAGATGGAGTTCTCAAGTATAATTCCAAAATTTCATTGTGGTATGACATTTTTTGTTGCCATCAATGCTAAAGAGGGAGATTGTTGGATACAATTGATTAATTGCACATTTTCTTTGATGTTACAAAAATGCCATATCATTATTAGCCACTATATGCCAAGCTCACTTGGGTAGTGAAGACAATTCTTAGTGTATATTGAGCATTCTTGTGTTTTTTGAGTTTAGAAGGCAGTGTCTACTGAGTTCACTTGGACATCAAAAGAAAAGTTACAAAAAGTGAGTGTTAACTGAGCTTTTGTTGGTTAACAAAGGAAATCATTTCTGAGTTAGTTTCTACTAAGCTGGGTTAGCTAACAAATGATTTTCTTATTTTTTTGTATTAAGCTTAATTGATTTATATATTTATTCTAGCTAACTAAGGTGATTAATATTGATTATTCTAAGTTGTATTTGAGCTAACTTGGAAAAGTGGAAGATATAAGTATAAGGTCAACTTGTGATCTTAAAGTGTGCAAGTATGAAGATGTGATTGAAGATTTAATGATGAGAAGAGGAAGCAAATTTTAAGGATAAGAAAAATATATTTATGGAGCAACAAAGTTATATTTGATTAGGAAGGATCAAGTACAAGCTAGAACAGAGATCTATAATCAACAATTTAGTTGCATTCAAATCAGGTCATCTCATTATTACTCTATAACCATTGTAGTAGTGATCTAAATCTCCTAAAAGAGTTGGCTTAATAGCTATTTTCAAATCCTCTAACAAGGTGACAATTCCATGAATTTCTCTCAAGATCTCTAAAAAGGGCACTCCTAATAGGGTGATTAAATCTTTTAACAAGGTCACATGTAATAGTGTATTTTGTAACCTTTAACAAGGTTGGCTCCTAATAGGGCTCACTTTAGAAGAGTGAAAAATAGTAACTAGTTGTAATTGGTGGTTTTTCCCAAATTGGGTTTCCACATTAAATCCTAGTGTCAAATGTGTTCATGCTATTTTTTTTTATGTGTTTTTAACTAAGTTAAAGTAATGGTAATTATAAATAACATCCAAAGGTTTATATGTTAATCATTTATTGAGCTAATCTAGTGATTACCGAGTTGCAACATTTTGTATGTGTTTACCAAGCTTTAGCAGTATTCAGTTATCTATTTGCATTTTGTACTAACATATAAGGGATCTGGGATTTATTTTGTATTAACTAATTCACCCCTCTCCTCTCAATTACTCTTATATTTCTAACAAGATGAACTTACTCCCCTTTTCTTTAGCCATCTTCCTTTTCTCATCACTTTCTTTTCATTTATCCTTTCATAATTTCTCTAGATACTTTCCAATATTTGTACTCATTTCTATAGATTTTCCATCTTTTATTTGAAATGATATTAACTTTCTATTCAACATGTCTTGTTGTACTTGTAGATTTTTTTGAATAAGTCAAAGGGCTTCTTGTTGAACTATTTTGTTCTTTATAATTGAGAAATTACCTCTCCCATGTTGTTTAATCTAATACATCACTAGTGGAAACTCAAAGAATATTAGTAACTATATTATTGAGTATTACCCAACTTATTTTGAAGCTCTTTAACTTATTGTAATTTCTATAAACCATCTTGAACATAAGCCTCCCACTAACCTTCACTATTTTTTTTTTTTTTTTAAATGGTCATTATTTATTCAAAACCCTTACCTATTCTAGTAGCAATGCTAGCCTAGCACCATTTCTTATCATGAACATTACTACTAGTAGAAACTCTAAGAATATTGGTCTGACCAAGCTTGGTGACCATATAACCATCAGATTCAAGCTCCATCTACCCTTCTAAAAGATTAGGGGTCTTCTTATGCCATATGGATAAAACTAGAACCACCACTTCTCCTATTTAACATCTCTTGTGACCATATCCCTCAAATTCAACTAGCTATGCAAACCCTTCTCATTTCCTAGAGCCTTAAATACTATTGTATTCCAAATAATATCAATCTTAGAGTTCTCCAACACCCTCTTCTACATGTTCTTGGAAGATGTTAATGCATCATGATTGTGAATAACATACACCTTAGAGCCATACTTAGATACGAAAATTGCCTCTTCCATGGAAGAATCGCCACTCCCAATCACTTCCAATGATCAATTGTGAAAAATACAAGTAGCCACATCATATATCATTGCCCATACTAGGGATATTAAGCTACTAAGATATGACTACTAGAGTAATAATAATAGTGTCTAATTCAATGATAAGTTTGTCTATATAAACCCTAAATGGGATGACAAAAAGATCAACTTGATCAATAGTTTCTGTAATGATTTGTGTTGGGAAGTCACAATTTTTTTTTGACATCAATAGTGGTAAATCCATGAATCCTTTGAACAAGGTAGGACTGAGATCTACTCTTGCTATGTAGATTACAGGTATGTGTGCAGTAAGCCCACAACCCAATATACCCAATATATAATTGGAAGTCTGCAACTTCTTTAATTGTGTCCTTATTCTATTGTTGAATTGGGAAGGATTTATAAGATAAGTGTGTTGCCTATTGTGAATTTCTTCAATAAGTAGAGCAAGCCTCTCTTCAATAAATTTAAATATTTAATTATTAGATATTTTAAAGAGATTAAATTTTGAAAATAGAAATGAACTAATAATATTCATTAAAGTCTTAAATTTATCTTAAAAATAAATTAAGTTCATATGTTTTATTTACAAAAATATTCTAAACAAATTATAATATATAATAATTTTTTAAAAATTATGTAATAAATGATAAATAATAAAATAAATATAAATTAACAGTGTGTATATAAATAGATAAATTTACTAAAAGTTTATAGATTAATATGCTTTATTTGGAAAAGATTCTAAATTAATAATATATATAGATTTTTTTTAATAAAAATAATTATAAATAAGTTATAGTTATATATATATATATATATATATATATATATATATATATATATATATATATATATATATATATATATATATATATATATATATATATATATCAAACTATTTAAACATGTTTCTAAGTTCATAATTTCTAACTTAAAAAAAAAAAATTCTTAACTAATATAAATATAATGAATTATATGAATAGTATAAAAATTTATATGTTTAACCTATATCTATCATAAATAATATAAAATAGCATGTCTTATTATAGTGTCTATAAGAAAGTTTGACAATTAATTAATAAATTTTCCATATTGCATGTCAATACATATAACATAGTAAATTTTCCATATGTCATACACTATTCAAAACTACAAAAATGATCAATACAACCATCAAATTATGTCTTGTATCCTAAAATGATTGCATTCCATGAGTCCATGTTTCATTAAGACATTTCTCTAAAAATAAGTAAAGCGTCACCACAAATACCAATTTTTTTTGTATATGGTAATAATTACATTCCATGAGATCTTTTTGATTGTTGTGCATGATGAGGATCCTAACGATGCTAAATATTAATTACAAGTGACTATAATTTTTATTAGTAGTATTTGGATGATAAGGAAAATATTAATATATTGGGAGTATGAGACAACTTCAGCATGGGCTTCCCTATGCTCCCCTAATGAAAAGCCAATTGGCTAAATATCATGACAAAATTCAACTTATTATTTTTTTAATATTGAAAAGGGAATTTTATATTTTTCTTAAAAAAATAATTGAAAATTAAAAAAATAACCTTTCAAGGAGCTTAGTAAAAGTAATCTCAAAGAGAGTTGCCAATGAATACAAAAAGTAGTATGCAAGTCATTGTTGATCATCAATCTTATACATAGTTTATATAGCCCTACTGGATGCATATATGCTAACATAGAATAATATTGCTACATTTAGCACCTCATAAAAGTATCAACCACACACATATAAATAGAAAAATTAGTATTTTTTTATTTGATTTAGTAGTTGATTTAATGGGAAAAATGTGAATCACAACCTAGAGGGGTTTGAAAGGATGAGATATAATTTAAAGCACAACAAAGTATGACTTGGTTTGAATCAAGGAGAAAGTTAGAAAGAAAGAGCTTATGGGAAGATAATTAGATCATGGTTCAAAATACACTCATGTTGCCTTAGACATTTAAAATTAATACTAGTACAAATTATTTAATGAAAGAAATGAACCTTTTTTTTTTGAAGTAAGATGACATGTTTTAGTATAACTAAATTATTCTCAACTAATTTTTTTAATTTATAAATAAAATTTAAGGAGTTCATAGATATACCTTAAAGAGCTCATAGATATATTTTGAGGATTTTAAGTATAGATTGGGGTTGTTTTGAGTTCATTTCTAGTTTAATATTAGTTGAGAGGAAATTACTAATAAGGATATATTGATAGGACAAATACTTTATAGGTGAGCAATAAAAGTTATAAAAAAGTAAAAGAGTGTATTAATATTAGAAAAAAAATCATCAATCATTCATTTAGTTATTTATTTGGATGACTAATTATTAGTGATCAATTTTTTGGTCATTGATTTGATCATTTATTTAGTCACTTATCTTTGTCTAGCCTTATGATTTTACCCAATGACCAAAGTGATCATATATATTTAGTCAAATATATACTTATAAATTGTAAAAATAAAATAATAAAATTTGATCACTTTTAGTCACGTGACTAAATTTTTTAATCACATAGTCATTTATTTGCCAAAATTCTACTAGTGACTCCCCTCGAAATGCTTCCTCCTATGTACTATAAGTTGAGTGGTTGTATTAGGCATTAAGTGATGAAGGGTTCTCCCCTTAATACCATAAAAACATTAATAAAACAAAGAAACAACAACAAATGTGAGAACAAAATATGGACTACTTATTTGTGTTGCAAATGTAGAATTATAGAATTCATAATGTAGGGCCCCTTCCCTAGTACCATATTGTAAACCCTAAATAACATGAATATTTTTAGAACTAGGAAGTGTAAGGAGGTGAGATTTCATGTCTATGGCTCTCATGAATTATTGACTATTACCATACACCTTATGATAGAATGATGATAAGTAGGTTCCAAGATTTAGGTATGTCATGATTGGCATTCTTCTTAATAATATTGGACCTAAGATCTTATTATGATTGATATACATTGTAGTAATTATTGTCATAAGTATCATATTTAAAATTTTATCAAGTTGATAAGCTAAGACCCTATGGAATAAAGACTCGAGATGTTACAACTTAGAAAACTATGTCAGTGGGTCCACAATATGTTATAATCTATTAGGATAGTTGTTTTGGGAGGCCATTGTGAAAAGATGAATTAACACCCGCCTTTGTGAGTACTAATAATAATTATAGATAGAAATTGTTATCAATTTAGATCAAGGCCTACTTGATAGAGCTTGGCATGATGTAAATATAATAAGTCAATTTTTGTACAACTAGAATTAGGTGGCTAGGCTACAGTGAATAATGGTTAAGATGAAAATATAATATATTGACTAATAGATATAATGGGTTTACCTAATGACTGAGTTCAAACCTATGTAGACATGATTATGAAAACATCCTAATTTCTTGACATTAGTTATTTTAGAGACAGAGGCCTTATCATGTAATATCTCATAATGATAATTAGATAGTGTTAGTAATCAAACTATATCTAATTGAATCAATTATACTAGTTGTGATGATTACATTTTGGTGGTTTTGATCTAAGGTATGTAACCAGAACTAATTTCCATGTTGTTTGATTTAGCAATATAGATTCAACATTTTGTCATTATGATTGGAAATGCATTATGATGTGGTGCGAAATGTTAAATTGGTATTGATGATTTATGATTAAATGTGATGTGCAGATTTTTATATTTTAACATTTTGAATGTCTTATTTGAAATGATTAAGTAGAGGAATTCTATTGAATTATGTTAATATGGATTACATAGCATTTAAATCCATATGCATTTATGATATGTATTTTATATGACCCCCTTGGACTACTGATGCTCAAGTTTAGTGTGAAAGAAGTGGAATCATGGAAATATTTGGGGGAAACAAGTTCCAAACCTATGTGAACATAGTTTAGCCAAGGAAAATCTTTGGAAGATTCAAAAAGCCTTATTATGATGTATTTTATTTCACAAGTTTAAGTTTGGTGGTGTGTAAAATTTTTAATCTCAAAGAAACATTAGGGACATGTCATGATGATGTGGAATGTACTTTTATGTGTTGCTTAAAACTTGTGAATTTTCTGTGTTAATGACATGCCCTCTAGGGTTTTGGTCATGGTGGAAATTTTCTCTAAAAACTAATTACCCCATTAATGATTAAGTAAACCCACTTGACAAGGGGTAGGATGGGTCATTATCAAAGGAAATTCAAATTTAGACTTGACTAGGGTTTTGAAGGGTCATTAGGTAATCCCAAAGTGTCTTTTGTGTGAAAAACCCATATGATACTATAACATGTTAGGAACCTAATTGTGACCATGATAGTGCCTAGACAGCCTAGGGGGGCCTTTACCAATGCCTTCTATCAATTTGAAAATGGAGTTGTCACATGAGCTCTTTCCCATGTTCCCACTAAGTCAAAAATAGAAAGCTTAGGGGAGAGACAAGTTTGTAAGAGGAAGCGGCCTTATAATTTTGCTAAAATAGTTAGTGGGAAGGCCTTTTTAGAGAGTCTTGGACAAACTAGTGGGGTGTTCACCCACTCTCTAAGTTTAGAGACAGTTAGGTCTTTGGAAGGGGACTAAGGGATCTCTTCATCAACTATCACTTACCTTAGCTTAGACAAAGGTTGGTTTTCAAACCATGACCATTTTTCTTTTATCATTACATAACGAATCTACAAACATGGAGTGTTGTTATGGGATCATGTATTGTTATTGTGAATCTTTGTGTTATGTTGTGGTGGTGTGATTGTGAATTGTGCTTCATGTAAATTATTGATTTTCTTTCTTGATCTCCTTATTTTTAATTTGGATGTCAAGTGTTAATAGGTGTGAAGGCTTCACTCACCCTCTAGGAAGGGAAGAGAAGTCCAGGGTGAAGGGGTTAGTTGGGCTTGAGATATAGTTGAGAACCTTGGAGTATGGGCTGCATTGTATGCCATATTCATTCATATCTTGCTTTGGGGGTGATAAGAGAAATGATGGTGCAGAAAGGAAGTTTAAAGAGTATGGATTTTCAAAGATGCCATAGTTGATGGTAGTATGTTTGAAGGATGTTTGTGAAAGGCCTAGAAGGGCATGAAATTTATTGATTTTTTAAAGCCCTGAAAGGGAATGAAAATTGTTTATTGCAAATATGGTATGATATGGAAAGTCTCCTATTTCAAAACACACCTTCACCCTATGTTCAAGGTTCCATTGGTGAACCATTGTGAAATACCCTTGGGATAGGATTGTTCAAGTTTTGTAATGTGATGTTTATGCATTTGTAAGATTGGAATGAAACCCAGCTTGAATCTTGTTTCCCCTACTTAGTGGGTGGCTTCATAGAAGCCTAGGATAGGAGGGGATCTTCCATGGTTCCAAGTTTGTGTTTTTTTGCAAGTCCTTGAGAAAGTAGATCTTATGGAGAGATTAGGGTTTGACCCTTTAGCAATGTGGAACAATTAAGGATTGTGATGAATCCATCCTTTTTATCTTATTTTGTCATGCATTATGAGGATCAAATCCTCCTTATTATGTTTTATGAAATGTAAAGGAATGTGGAGACTTAAAATATGGGCTATGATATGCATGTAGTTGGTATTGTGGATATAGTATCTTCATTTTTGTATAAGAAGAAAGAAATAGTTCATGTAAGGTATGTATCTTTTTTTTGGAAATTATTAAGTGAAGTAATATTCATCATGCTAGGAAAAATTCATGTTGTAGATAGGAGGTTGATTCATTGTACACATGTAGATTTGGTGTAATCAATCCATAGATAAACTATGTAGAAAATTCATGTTAGAAAGTCAATGTTAATATTTGATTTCCAAGGTAGGATGAGTGAAATTATTGAAAAGTTCTTATTATGTGATTGGTGAAACATGAATTAAAAAGTTCTAGTATTGTGTTTGTACACAAGCATGCATGTAAGGAATTCATTTTTCTCTATGTATAATGGGTTTCATATATGATTCTAATCATCCTTGAATTAATTGGTTTATGAGTAGTTGTTTTATTCCATATGTGGTAATGATCATCCTTTAGAAATGTTTAAAATAGAACTTGTTCATTGAAATGTAAAACCTTGAAATGTCTTGCATCATTAAAATTTCTAAGAATATGCAAACCAAATGATAATATCAACTTTATCACAAAAAGAAAACACCTTATCTTCATGGTTGAGATGGAAGAAAATGAATCCTTAAATGACATAGCTTGAAAATCCATAAGGAAAATTTTTTTGTAGGTGCATATTTTACTCTCTTGAAAATGTATGGGAGAAGAAATTATTTCCTCCCTCAAATTATAGAGCGATAAATTATTCAAAAGGAATATACCTTGGGAATCCAATACATAGAATAATAAGAATTAGGACATTAGAGATGAAACTCAAACACATAATAAAATTCTAGCTCATAAACATTTGAAAATAAAGACTCATATGAGTCATGTGACCCTTGTGTCACAATCATAAAAATTAACATAAGAAATTATGTCTAGTACCTAGGAGCTCATTCATTAGACCTAGGTGAAAAGGAGGGAGGACATCTAATCATTTCCATATATAAAAATATATATAGCTAAATGAAAAAAGAAGAAAACAAAAAAAAAATGAACACTATTGAAATAGGAGCCATCTTTTTAAATGAGGGAAAATTCCTAAAAGAAAGACTTAAATACTAATAGAAATGTGTCCTAGGCACTATATTTTGAGAATATCTTTAAGGTAAAAATTAAACAAAAATTCAAACATATTACAAAGCACTTAACACATGTTGAAAGGACTTGAGCTCCTTTTTGTTGTGGTCCTACCTCACTACCACATGATAGGGACAACCATCCCAAGGCACCTCCCCTTTGGTAGATACTTTTGGTGCATATCAAACTGAAAAGGTTTAGACTAGCTAAGTAAAACCCACCCCCCCTCCTTTGGAACCTTCACCTTGGGAACATGGGAATGCACCCAACCTTGCAGGAAGGGTTGGCTTGGGCTTGATGATGTTGCCTAGGGAAGGAATAGGGGTAAGTGTAATGCCCCACCCGGAGATCCTTGGAAACAAGGATTCAAATCAAGCCAAGATATATATATATATATATATATATATATATATATATATATATATATATATATATATATATATATATATATATATATATATATATATATATATATATATATATATTTTACAAGTATGAATGCACATGACAACATCATACAGGGATCACAATGATCGCAACGGAAGACTTCAACACAATCCCAACAACCAACGAATCTCCAAATGCCACTACCCAACTGACACACCCAAACAAAAGCCAAAAACCACCACAACAAGATGAGGGCACAAGAAATGACCACTCATCAACAAAACACCAAGCTAGGGTAAAATGCAGAATCCCAAAATTTGGCTAAGCCTAAAATCCTGAAGCCCTAAAAATTGGCTAAGTCTGGATTTCTGAAGCCCTGAAATTTCCTAGAATCCATAACTTATCTCTAAGAGGTCTAAAACCTATCTCAAATGATTTGTTGCATATATTAAAATATATCTTAAGTATAAGGAATTAAATATACGTCAACTTATACTTAAACAAAACTTCGAAGGACTACAACAGAAACCCAAAAACTGAATTTCAAATGAAACCTCCTCAATTCAAAATGCAACAACATAGGCTTGAAGAACGCCCAAAAGGGTATCCAGATCAACTCTCAAAAAGATCATAACACTACAAAAAGTACCTGTTGTTGGCACGCACAGGTTTTTCACAAAAATTGTGCAACACTTTTTACTAAGGGAGGGCGACACTTCTCCCTTACTGAGTGTGACACTTCTCAAGAAGGCATGCGATACTGGAAAAGTATCGCGCGACATTTCTCATAAAGTCATGTGACACTCTTCCAGTGTCATACGACACTTATCCAGTAATGCGTGTGACACTTTATAGTATTGTACGACATTCTTTCTATGGGCGTGCGATACTTTATCAGTGTCGCACAATGCTGAACAAATGTCGCCCATAGAAAGTAAAAACACTTCCAGAACTCAAAAATGGGGAAAAACCAACAAAAGAACCTCCACACCAGGGAGTACTGGATCCACGAAGGCTTGAGGAATGAACACTCGAGTGCAAGAACAACATAGAATGAAGAACACCAAACCATCTAAAATATAGTAGCAAGAACACATTGAATTAAACATCGCAGAGAATAAAAGCATCATCTCAATGTACAGAAATACATCTCAGGAACAAAACAACCAAACTAAGTACGCGGTTCCTCCCAACCATCAATAGCATCATAAGACCATCGTGGGTCCTAGCCATCCCCCATGCGTAACATCCCAAGCCACCGACCAGATCCTCGATACTATTGTAATAGGGACGTCACTACTAAAAAAATGCAACAATATAAGCATAAGGAAATCTAACATGCTAGTAGAAAAGCATAAGATAATCCTACAGTAGATAACATCACCTATCACATGCTAAACAACAATAAGCAATAGATATGCTAATACAACAATTCACAGCATCTAATCATATGCTAAACATCATAATAAGGGAATGCATCAAATAAACTAACATCATCTAAACATGATATACAAGCATCCCAATGAAACCATAAATCACAAGAAAGCATACTCCAGAACTCGAAGTACCAAGTGAAGACATCCAACAACAGTCGCACTAGGACAAAGATCGTCTATGTACACCGATCCCTAGCAGTGGTGAAGGTAGCTACGCCTCCCAACCACGTGGTACCCGTGGGTCCATGCCTGTCGTGCTGATGGACATAATGATCCAACCAAAAACACACAAAAGAACATCCATGGCTAACACTCATGCCAGACAGTATGATGGCTGCAACCAAGAACCTAAGACAATGCGAGTAAAGGTCCTGGTCAGACACTCAAACAGCTACTAAGTAGGGGCTGACATCATGGAGAGTCACTTGGCATTGACAAGCCCAAGCTCGGATCGTGCATTTCAACTCCTCAACAGAGGGCCCCGTACACACATTTTATTATCTTAAGTTTTATTACAAATCACACATTTTTTTTAATTATCACTTATTTAAAACTTCCTTTGCTAACCCTATGGGACTAAGGTCACTAGGCTACGAGATAGAAGCCCCCTCCATATGCTACCCTACCCTACCCATGCTCATCCTATGACAAGTGCCCGTGGGCATGCATACTCCCATCCCAACCCCAATGACCATAACTTTCGACAAATCCAGGAAAGATTGGGCCTCGCAAGTCACCCAACAAATGTACGTGTACGTACTCATGTGTGGCACACCACCATCATGAAGATCATAACACAAGGACAGGAATAAGAATACAATGCAAAGAAAACACCCAACTTAAAGAAACACAAAAAGGACGGATTCTACTAGAATTCCAAAGCCAATAAAATCATACATCATTAAATCACTCAATCGGCCTCAATCCGAGAGTATGGATTCTACATGAATCCCAATGATGCAAAAAGACCAAACTTCATGAACTCACTCAATCGGCCTCAATCCAAGAGTATGGATTCTACAAGAATCCTAACGTTCACGAACAAAAGCAAGGGTCCAAAAGAAACCATAACAAGTATAAAATCACTCAACCGAACACAACGTCGGGAGTATGGATGCAACATGCATCCCAATGCAACATAAAAGTGCAATAGTGGTCTGACTGATATCCAAATGGATCATCCAAGTCCACGACCCACAATGTGCCAAGAAAACTCAAGAAAATAGGGTGGCACGCAAAATGAGGTAAAAATTCCAAATTTTGGAAAAACTTCAAAATTAAAACCCATTTGGCCTTTGGGTTCAAAAACCACAAAAATCAAAAAATAAATGAAATCGAACACTGTATGCAAAAACAGCTAGCATAATGACGTAAAATTCCAAACCCTCATCTAAAAAAATAGGGAAATGCTCATACCCGCCCAACCGGGTAGAACTAGCATACAGAAATGGAGGGGAACACTAGTTCTCAGCCTCCAAACAAACGGCTACCAGAAATAGAAGCAAAAACAATAAAACGGGAAAGCCCTACCTCACAGCCAAAAGGGCAAAATGGGAATCTGAACCATAAAATAAATATCTCGCAGAAGTAGCTGAAAACCGCGACAATCCAAAGTTTCCCCGAGCTGGATCCAACGAGCCCAACCTCGCAACAATCCCATGCCCGTGGCTCCCAAAACGAACAAAACAGTAAATCCTCATGACGACGATTTTGGGTTTTACTCTCCAACTTTCCAATTCAAAAGTGAGAAGTGAGGAATTAAATTCCTTTTTGGATACTTATTCACTTTTCGGGTGAATAATCGATTAGGGCATTTAACCAGCCAATCCAGTTAAACCTCGAGTCGACCCAAATGAAAACAGGCTATTCCTATAAATAGGAATTCATCTATGGCAAGGCTGCCATAAATTAAAATAAATCAATTTCAAAGCCCGAAAACCCAAAAACACATAAATCTCCTTAATAAATTTCGCGACAATGCGAACCTCTAAATGCACAGACATGCTTACTGGTCTAATCACATAATGCAAATGAGTTTCGGTTTAGTAATCACCGAAAGGTTTAAATTAAACATTTAATTAAGGATACGTTGACCATACAAAGGCGACATTGGTAAAATATGAACGGCTGAATCACTAACTCTAAGTGCCACTGCCAGGGATATAAATCCTGCACACTAAACAACACGATCAAGTGCAATTGCATATAACAACATAGCCGAAGCAATAAATGTATTAAATCACCTAATTTAATCATTTATTTAATTATATTAAAATAATCTATTTACATCACTCACGTTCGCAAAAAGCATAGCAACGCAGGAATGAAGTAGATAACCATAGCATTAAATCCATCACATAACAAAATCAGAGGTATGTCCAAATACTAGATAACCAAATAACACCATAAAACACACTGTCATCTCAAAATGGCATCATCATGCAATATGATTAACTGAACAGCATAGTAGTCTAATATCTATGATACTGGAATCAAAGTGTAGCATCTGACCCTCGGGTCCTCTCAAACGTAAACATAACATGAGTAACAAATATCTCTCTAATCAGAAATCTAACAACGTAAGTGTCTGCAGCACATAACCAAAATAATCTCACATGAAAAATCCATTTAATTACTTATGCATTAAATAAGGCACTTAAAACACATAAGCGAACACAGTCATAAACATGACTAACCACTACTATAGGTACCCAGTCCAGTGTAGCATGCTAATAGAACATAGTGCAATCTCTACACACATCTCAAAGTAATCACAGAACAACCTCATGATACCACATCGATCCTAGTAACCACTGGCACAAACCTCAGTGAACCAAAAATCACATCATAATCTCAAAGATCAGTCAAAAGCATAAACAAAGAAACTGATACATAAACATAAATCCAAACACCTCAACGGAGTAGACCACTCAGGGTCACAATCATGATCTCATCACAATAAAAGATCAGCAAGGTTGCATCCATTAGGATGACTTACAAAAGTCAAATGGGAGAGGCACTACATCATCCCCCCCAAAGACTAGGCTTACTCCTGGAAGCCTGCAATCCAAGAATAGAAACCAAAACACACAAGAACCAAAATCAAAAGCGAGCAATAGGAATGACTCAACAACTCTGTACAAGTCAAACCCAAATCAATCCAACATTCTCAAACCATCACGTTAACCCGCAAATAGGTTAACCATGAGAGAAAGGGTGTCACACAGACACAAGGTCCTCCAACAAGGAACCTTCTATGTACTAGGAAAAACCATCTAGCCATAAAATCAACAATACAAGGTAAGGAACAAGCCTCTCTACCTCATCAGCAGGTGCCCAACTACAACATGCACCAACCACAAGACCACAAACATGGTCAAAACACTAAGCACTTCCAACAAAAGTTGGAATCATGGGGGAATAACCATCCCAAATTTTCCAAGAATACTATCATGTCACACATGATCATTCCGGAATCCACATAAACTCACCCTTAGAACAAAGAGGATGAAATTTTACCAACAAAAGGACACACTCCAAAAGACTACTCACCACCAAGTGTAGGAGTACGAAGCCTCACCATGGCACAAAAGCTCAACTACCACTAGAAACTAGGGTAACATAACCCAACCAGACAAGATATCACCTTTCCACAAGGTTCAAAGATTTTCATCAATGGACACAATCATCAAATGTTTGGATACCAACTTATGAGATGGTAACATGTGTCCAACGATACCATGTCTCCCTAGCACCATGCTAGGAAAACTACACCCAATCTACTGCTAAACTCAATCTCTAGCCTCAAGTCAACAGTTAAAGAGAAAACTTGACTGAGACAATCCACATAAAGATATAAGCTTAGGGAGAAGGATACTATAGAGTATTAGGACTGGGAGGGAGTCTCTCTCAACCTCTACACTAAATCAGCCCAAGATGCATTAGGGAACTCACAATTTCCCCAACCATCAACATACTCAGAAGAGAACACTACTAAGCTAGTGGCATAACCACACTAGCCTACTCTCTCAAGAGAGAAAGAATACAAAGATGTACCCAAGACAACGTCCAAGAAGGAGAATCTAGAGTCATCAAAGAATTGAGTCACTACCAAAAGACAAAGCAACAACAACCCTAAGCAAGGAACGCTCACAAACCACACTACACCTCACAAGGGCGGTCCAATGCAAAAGGAAACACAAAAGCCCAAGCACGAACTCCAACAGGTACCTAGTAGATTATGAAGACAAGATAACTCTTCCATTATGAATAACATGAGGAGTTAAACTTCTCTAATAGACATAAATACAATATGTCATGATTGAATTGGTGTCTACTCAAAAAGGTACTCAGAACATCGATCAACAACTCCAAAAGCCATAGCCTCATAGTCAGACTTAGATTGAATCCATTTGAAAATCGTCAAAAAGATATCGAAAAGGACTACAACCAGAAGAAGCTAAAAGAGACCTAAGATCTATGATTTGAGCCACCACTCAAATCAAAACAACAAAGATAAAACCAATATCCTTGGTCACTAGGACAAGCAATGGATGAAATGTCCAAAACCACACAAGGACACACATGCCCAACAACATAAGACATGGAATGAAAGGTAAATCGCACATTGAAACCATCATCACTCCTCTTTCATAATTTCATTAATTAAGCATAACATAAGCACTAATGCATAATGAACTGAAAGATTTCAAGAAAGGGTCCAAGAGTCACCATAGAACAAGTACATACCTTTCAATTTATTTCAAAAATAACATTAAGTTTAATCACCATTTAAACCATTCAGATACAATAACAACTTTAGATCTAAAAAAGATACACTAGCATGTTCTCCATGATATTATCCCTTGAATGTACTACCAGAGGTTTGAGATGAACATGATAGATTCACAACACACAATTGGGCAGCAATAAAACACATCCAAAATAGTCATCATGAAACATAATCAAAAGCCCAAATGGGGGAATTGTCGATTCCAATAGTAAGTACCAAAAAGAGCTCATTTCAACAATAAGTCAAATGTGACAACTGCCACAAAGAGAGCAATAGATAAAATTTGATGACTACTCCAAGAGAGGAAAATACTAAAAACTAGTGCTAGCCCAACAAAATGAGGAAATTACCTCCAGCCAAATAAAATAAGGCGTCAAACAAATCACATTACAGGTGATGACTAAGTACAGTCACACAAGAGGGATAAATCACCACACAATGCTAAGGAATACATCATCCTAGCAATGTTAGAGAACACACTCACACACATCGAGTAGTATACCATTAGTAACCTCATGCATATGCAGAAAACAATAATTTCCATGCAATGCAACATTTAAATATTCATCAAATTAATACAGTTTTACATAAGCTTAAGAAACAATCAGATTCGGGACTTAAGTCATTAACCCAAGGATATAATGCAAACCTACTCTTTGCAATGATTCACAATAAACACTCATTTTCAATTAAAGGAACCATTTCATCATTATAATCAACAAATAAAGAATCACAATAAGATTCATTCATTTACTTACAACAAGGAGAAAGCAAGGAACAAAGCACCCAACTCCACAAGGAGAAACAAAGAGGCTCTCAAAGCCAACACATGGACACCAATCAGGGGTTCCATCCAAAAAGGGTCACACAAGAAACCAACCAACCGAGGCACATCAATTCCACTAACAAAACCAGGAAGACTCACTTCGTTCTCCACACACTACTCTAGTTGCCTCTACTGGACAAGAAAGTCCCTCACAAGTAGATACCAAAGCAACAAGATCACAAGTTCTCACCAAGACACTCGCACCCATCCAATGCAACAACAACTACAAGGGAAACATAACACAGAGATCCCAATGTTTGAACATGGGCTCTGATACCAGATGTAATGCCCCACTTGGAGATCCTTGGAAACAAGGATTCAAATCAAGCCAAGATATTTTTTTTTTTTTACAAGTATGAATGCACATGACAACATCATACAGGGATCACAATGATCGCAACGAAAGACTTCAACACAATCCTGACAACCAACGAATCTTCGAATGCCACTACCCAACTGACACACCCAAAAAAAAGCCAACAACCACCACAACAAGATGAGGGCACAAGAAATGACGTCTCATCAACAAAACATCAAGCTGGGGTAAAATGCAGAATCTCAAAATTTGGCTAAGCCTGAAATCCTGAAGGCCTGAAAATTGGCTAAGTCTAGATTTCTGAAGCCCTAAAATTTCCTAGAATCCATAACTTATCTCTAAGAGGTCTGAAACCTATCTCAAATGATTTGTCACATATATTAAAATATATCTTAAGTATACGTCAACTTATACTTAAACAATATATTTTAAACCCCGAAGAACTACAACAGAAACCCAGAAACTAAATTTCAAATGAAACCTCCTCAATTCAAAATGCAACAACATAGGCTTGAAGAACACCCAAAAGGGTATCCAGATCAACTCTCAAAAATATCATAACACTACAAAAAGTGCCCACTATTCGCACGCACAGGTTTTTCACAAAAACCGTGCGACACTTCTCCCTTACCGAGTGTGACACTTCTCAAGAAGGCATGCGATACTGGAAAAGTATCGCGCGACATTTCTCATAAAGTCGTCTGACACTCTTCCAGTGTTGTACAACACTTCTCCAGTAATGCGTGTGACACTGTATAGTATCGTACGACATTCTTTCTATGGGCATGCGATACTTTATCAGTATCGCACAATGCTGAACAAATGTCGCCCATAGAAAGTAAAAACACTTCCAAAACTCAAAAACGGGGAAAAACCAACAAAAGAACCTCCACACCGGGGAGTACCAGATCCACGAAGGCTCGAGGAATGAACACTCAAGTGCAAGAACAACACAGAATGAAGAACACCAGACCATCTAAACTATAGCAACAAGAACACACTGAATTAAACATCGTAGAGAACAAAATTAAGCATCAACGCAATGTACAAAAATACATCTCAGGAACAAAACAACCAAACTAAGTATGTGGTTCCTCCCAACCATCAATAGTATCATAAGACCATCGTGGGTCCTAGCCATCCCCTATGTGTAACATCCCAAGCCACCGACCAGATCGTCGGTACTTTCGTAATAGGGACGTCACTACTAAAAACATGCAACAATATAAGCATAAGAAAATCTAACATGCTAGTAGAAAAGCATAAGATAATCCTACAGTAGATAACATCACCTATCACATGCTAAACAGCAATAAGCAACAGATATGCTAATACAACAATTCACAGTATCTAATCATATGCTAAACATCATAATAAGGGAATGCGTCAAATAAAATAACATCATCTAAACATGATATACAAGCATCCCAATGAAAGCATAAATCACAAGAAAGCATACTCCAAAACTCGAAGTACCAAGTGAAGACATCCAGCAACGGTCGCACTAGGACAAAGATCGTCTTTGTACACCGATCCCTAGCAGTGGTGAAGGTAGCTATGCCTCCCAACCACATGGCACCCATGGGTCCACACCCGCCATGCTGATGGAGATAATGATCCAACAAAAAACACACAAAAGAACATCCATGGCTAACACTCACGCCAGACAGTATGATGGCTGCAACCAAGAACCTAAGACAATGCAAGGAGTAAAGATCTTGGTCAGACACTCAAAAGGCTACTAAGTAGGGGCTGACATTATGGAGAGTTGCTTGGCCTCGACAAGCCCAAGCTCGGATCGTGCGTTTCAACTCCTCAACGGAGGGCCCCGCACACACATTTTATTATCTTAAGTTTTATTACCAGTCACACATTTTCTTTAATTATCAATTATTTAAAACTTCCTCTGCCAACCCTATGGGACTAAGGTCACCAGGCTGCGAGATAGAAGCCCCCTCCATATGCTACCCTACCCTACCCATGCTCATCCTATGACAAGTGCTCATGGGCATGCATACTCCCATCCCAACCCCAATGATCATAACTTCTGGCAAATCCATGGAAGATCGGGCCTCGCAAGTTACCCAACAAATGTACGTGTACGTACTCGTGTGTGGCGCACCACCATTATGAAGATCATAACACAAGGACATGAATGAGAACACAATGCAAAGAAAACACCCAATTGAAAGCAACACGGGAAGGACGGATTCTACAGGAATCCCAAAGCCAATAAAATCATACATCATTAAATCACTCAATTGGCCTCAATCTGAGAGTATGGATTCTACACGAATCCCAATGATGCAACAAGACCAAACTTTATGAACTCACTCAACCAGCCTCAATCTGAGAGTATGTACTCTACACAAATCCTAGCGTTCACGAACAAAAGCAAGGGTCGAAAAAAAACCATAACAAGTATAAAATCACTCAACTGAACACAACGTCAGGAGTACGGATGCAACACGCATCCCAATTCAACATAAAAGTGCAATAGTGGTCTAACTGATATCCAAATGGATCATCCAAGTCCACAACCCACAATGTGCCAAGAAAACTCAAGAAAATAGGGTGGCACACAAAACAAGGTTGAAATTCCAAATTTTGGAAAAACTTCAAAATTAAAACCCATTTGGCCTTTGGGTTCAAAAACCCCAAAAATTCAAAAATAAATGAAATCGGACACCGTATGCAAAAACGGCCAGCATAACGGCGTAAAATTCCAAACCCTCATTCCAAAAAATAGGGAAATGTTCATACCCGCCCAACCGGGTAGAACTAGCATACAGAAATGGAGGGGAACACTAGTTCTCAGCCTCCAAACAAGCGGCTACCATAAATGGAAGTAGAAATAATAAAATGGGAAAGCCCTACCTCACAGCCAAAAGGGCAAAACGAGAATCTGAACCATAAAATAAATATCTCGTAGAAGTAGCTAAAAATCACGGCAATCCAAGGTTTCCTCGAGCTAGATCCAATGAGCCCAACCTCGCAACGATCCCATGCCCGTAGCTCCCACAATGAACAAAACAGTAAATCCTCATGAAGAGGATTTTGGGTTTTACTCTCCAACTTTCCAATTCAAAAGTGAGAAGTGAGGAATTAAATTCCTTTTTGGATACTTATTCACTTTTTGGGTGAATAATTGATTAGGGCATTTAACCAGCCAACTAGTTAAACCCCAAATCGACCCAAACGAAAATAGGCTATTCCTATAAATAGGAATTCATCTATGGCAAGGCTGCCAAAAATTAAAATAAATCAATTTAAAAGCCTGAAAACCCAAAAACACATAAATCTCCTTAATAACTTTTGCGACAATGTGAACCTCTAAATGCATAGACACGCTTACTGGTCTAATCACATAATGCAAATGAGTTTCGATTTAGTAATCACCGAAAGGTTTAAATTAAACATTTAATTAAGGATATGTCGACCATACAAAGGTGACATTGGTAAAATATGAACAGCTGAATCACTAACTCCAAGTGCCACTGCCAGGGATATAAATCTTGCACACTAAACAACACGATCAAGTGCAATTGCATATAATAACATAGCCAAAGCAATAAATGTATTAAATCACCTAATTTAACCATTTATTTAATTATATTAAAATAATCTATTTACATCACTCACGTTCGCAAAAGGCATAGCAACATAGGAATGAAGTAGATAACCATAGCATTAAATCCATCACATAACAAAATCAGAGGTATGTCCAAATACTAGATAACTAGATAACATCATAAAACACACTGTCATCTAAAAATGGCATCATCATGCAATATGATTAACTGAACAGCATAGTAGTCTAATATCTATGATACTGGAATCAAAGTGTAGCATCTGACCCTTGGGTCCTCTCGAATGTAAACATAACATGAGTAACAAATATCTCTCTAATTAGAAATGTAACAAGGTAAATGTCCGCAGCACATAACCAAAATAATCTCACATGAACAATCCATTTAATTACTTATGCATTAAATAAGGCACTTAAAACACATAAGCGAACACAGTCATAAACATGAATAACCACCGCTACAGGTACCCAGTCCAGTGTAGCATGCTAATAGAACATAGTGCAATCTCTGCACACATCTCAAGGTAATCACAGAACAACCTCATGATACCACATCAATCCTGGTAACCACTGGCACAAACCTCAGTGAACCAAAAATCACATCATAATCTCAAAGATCAGTCAAAAGCATAAACAAAGAAACTGATACATAAACATAAATCCAAACACCTCAACGGTGTAGACCACTCAGGGTCACAATCATGATCTTATCACAACAAAAGATCAGCAAGGTTGCATCCATCAGGATGACTTACAAAAGTCAAATGGGAGAGGAACTACAGTAAGTGTTAGGGGATTATGGAGTTGTAGGAAAGCATGGTAACTAGTGATAGGTGCCTATTAAAGTAGGGGTTGCCATTTTATTAATGGGATTACTAGTAATTTTTGGGGGTTCTATTAGTTTATTTATAAAGTCATGTGTTGTAGGGGTGTTAGGGAGTAGGATTAATTTTTGATTGTTAGCACTTAGGAATATTGAGGGGTATAGTAAGTAGGGTGGTTAGTAGTTGAGAATATGTAGTAAAGTGATGTGTATTTAATAAAGTTAGGATTAAAATGTTAGAAGTAATTAGTTATGTGGCAATGGATAGATGTAATTAGAAATCACATATGGTTATGAGTTACTTTGGGACCATATAATTAATAGCTAGTAGAATATGAATAAATTTGGGTTAGAGGATATGTTACCCATCATCTTTATATTATAATTATTTTATTTATTTATAAATAATATACATAATTTTAAGAAGAAATGTGAATTATTATATATATTAAATAATATTTATATTTATGTCAAGTCATTGCACTTAATCTTTCCCACAAACTATAACCATTTAACCTAGTATATGATAAGTAAGGCATAATTATGATTTATTTGTGAAGGTAAAGTATAATATTGAGAAATAAAATATTAATTGGGACATGTAAAAATAATAATTAATATGATGCAAATTGTAAATAATTATATAGAATATATAATTGTAGTTCCTCTAATTAGTACAAGGCATCCTTCAATTAGCAAGTTAAATAGAAGGAAGTTGATTAAAACAAGATTTGCATGTGAAATAATTTAAAGAGGCTAAGTGGAGATTCATTGTTAGTAGGAAAAGCTTGTTAGATGCATGTAAGCTTAGTGTTAGAATTACTAAAAGTAAAGGGTTATTAGATGGTAACACATTGTAGTAGTTTGGAAGAATAAATAATTGATAATCGATATAAAAATCTGGTTAGTAGTACCTAGTCTGTAAGACATCAAAATAGTTAAAGTTAATAAATAATAAAACATAAGAAATTCATTAAAATAGTATACCTATATAATAATAGACCATAGTAGTATTGGACATAAAATGTAATGAGTTAAAGTTATATATTTAAGACAATTATAAAACATCTTCACAATCGCAAACTATTGAATTATAATAACCACATTGAGGTAGAATTTGTACTACACATTTACATATGTAATGTCTTATTCCAAGGGTATGATGTGGATTTGAAATGATCGTATAAGAAAAATTTTAATACTCACAAGGAAACATGAATTGTTATATCCCAAATACCCCATAGTTTGATAGAATTTTCATAACAAAGTATTAGTCTAGATATGTGCCACCCTTTAGTTCACCTTTTTTTAAAAATAAAATTAAAAAATTGTTGGTTGTCTTTTTCATTGTAAAATTTAGGGCATGACACATAAGTACAATATGCTAACTCACATGGGCACCTTCATTGTAGTAATTTGCAAGACAAGTTGCAAACTATCACCTAGAGTTGTTTGAGACAATGTTCAAGCCTTTCTTAAGTAGGCAATTTTATGTTGCTCGAGAAGGTTCTAGACATTGAAACTTAATGCCTAGGGCTGAAAAAACCTAATAATATATATAGATTCAGCCAAATACATATTTGACAATTATTTTATATATTTTGGGTGGCCCAACTTTGAAAGAGCATAACTCATGAACTATTGCTCCGATTCGCTATTATAACCACTTTTTGGAAATGCCAGTCCTGATCTACAAGCTCAGAACCATGTTAGTGCCCTTCTGTCAAGTTTTTAGACCTCATCCAAGTAGTCTAAGGCCTCCAAAGGTGAGCTTGAAGATTTTTCCACCAAAAATCCATAATAACTTCTCTAATACTTATGCTTGAGCAATGAGATTTTTATAGAAGGCTTACAACTCTAAAATGAACCTTCCTATAGAAAATGAGAACATTCCAAGCTCATATGAAAAACTTACTAAAAATAGAAAGTTCCCCATAAATAGTAACCAAAACATCTACTAGTCCTTATTAAAATAGAAAAGACTAAAAATAAAACATTTTTGGGTGATGCAAGATTTCTCTTACAGCAAGGATGATACTACATCAAACACCTAGGGTAATTTGAGAAGCAACCCCATCATGTCATAGGTGATTAGAGGAAAACCAAGATAGTTAACCTCCTCCTTTGGTAGCCATGATGAATCCTCTACTGGCCTCCCTTTCCATTTCACCAGATCTTCCTCATAAGTTCTATTCTTGGTTCTTTTGCCAACATGACTGTCCAGTATCTCCTCAAACTCCTTTGTAATTGAACTAGTTGGTAGAATACTCCGCTGTGCTTTTGCAACTTCATCTTCATCACCTCCTTCATAATACTTTGTCAAATCTAAAATATTAAATATTGGTGAAATATTCAATTTAGCAAGAAACTCCACTTCATAAGCACTTCCAAAATCATGCCTTTTTTACTATCTTGTATAGTCCAAACTTCTTCATCTTCAACTTATTATATGTACCTACTAGAAAATGCTCCTTTCTCAAATGAACCATGACTTCATCTCCAATCTAAAATTCCTTATACCTCCTTTTCACATCTAACTTAGCCTTGTATTGTGTATTCATCTTTATAATGTGCTTCCTCACCTCCTCATGGACATTCTTCAAATGTTTAGCAAATTCTTCCACTTTAGCACTACTTATCTTTGCTTTATCCAACTACCTCAGTTCAAAAGCATTTCTAGGACTTCTCCCATATACAATCTAGAATGGTGATTTAGTAGCTATTGATAGAATTATTATATAAAAAATTTGCCCATGGTAAAATCACATCTCATCCTTTTGACTTGTCTCCAACCAAACATCTCAGAAAGCTTACCAAACTGCGATTCATAACTTCTATCTATCTATCCATTAGTCTATGGATGATGTGATGAACTAAACTTCAAATCTATCTTCAAATTCTTCCATAATGTACACCAAACATACCCAAAAAATTTGGTTTCACCATCTGAAACTATACTCTTTGGTAGACCATGTAGTCTCACCACTTCTTTGAAAAACAATTCTGCTCTATGAACAACATCAGTAGTCTTCTTACAAGAAATAGATTGTGCCATCTTTGAAAACTTGTCAACCACAAAAAAAATAGAATCATGCCCATGTTGTGTCTTCTATAATCCAAGAACAAAATCCATACTAACATCCTCTAATGGATTCTCTGGTATAGGTAATGGCTAATACAACCCTATATTATGCTTCACTCCTTTTGTCATCTAACATACTCTGCAACTCTGTACAAGCTTCTTCATATATTGTTACAAATATGGCTAGTAATAATTCTCAACAACCAGAACAATGGTCTTATCTCTACCAAAACATCTAGCCAATCCTCCACTATACTTATCCTTGATGAGATTCTCTCTCATTGAAATTCTTGGAATGCACAATTGGCTTCCTTTGACAACATACTATCTTGGATCATGAAATCCAACCATTTTGTCTTGTCAAGTCTCACAGGTTCTATACAAGGCTTCTACACTTCACCAAAATTAGGATCATCTAGATACAAAGTACCGAGTTCCTTGAACCCAACCACCTCTATCTTCATTTCTATTAGTAAAATTTATCTTCTACTAAGAGCATCTACAGCTCTAGTAGACTTCCAACTCTCATTTTTCAAAAAAAATGTATAACTTTGCAAAAACTCAACCCACTCCAAATCTGTTTGGTTTAATTTTCCTTGACTATTTAAATATTTCAAATCTTGATTATCAGTATACAAAATAGACTTCTTAGGAAGAAGATAGTGTCTCCACTTCTTCAATGCCTTAACTATAGCATAAAATTCCTAATCATAAATAGAATATTTTCTTTTGGCATCATTTAATTTCTCACTAAAGTAAGCAATGGGTCTACCTTCTTGGCTCATAATAGCTCCTATTGCAGTACCACTTGCATCATAGTCTACTTGAAACACCTTGTTAAAATTAGGAAGTGCTAAAATAGGCTACTCAGTAACTTTCTATTTTACCATATTAAAACTTTTATCTGCTCCTACTGTCCACTTAAATTCTTTCCTACCCCTCTCATTGTTTTAGTCAAAGGTCCAAAAATACTACTAAAACCTCCTCTAAACTTTTTGTAAAAACTAGCTATTCCATGAAAAGATCTTACCTCTTTTTCACTCCTTGGAGTAGGCCATTCAAGGATAGCCTTCACTTTCTTTGGGTTCATTTTTAGACCTTCTGCTAAGACTAAAAATCCTAGGTACACTAACTTATTCTTTACAAAACTGCACTTCTTTAGGTTTATCAAAAACTTTTCTTCCCTCAACTTATCAAACACCTTGTGAATATGGATCAAATGCTCCTCTAATGTCTTACTAAAGATAAAAATATCATCTAGGTAAACAATGATAAAATTTCCTAGTAAATCCTTCAGTACCTCATTCATGAGTTGCATGAAAGTACTGAATGCATTAGTTAGCCCAAAAAGCATGACTAACCACTTGTATAGTACTTCTTTGGTTTTGAAAGAAGTATTCCATTAATCACCTTCTCTAATACGAATCTGATGGTACCCACTCTTTAGATCTATCTTTGTGAAATACTTAGCTCCACTCAAATAGTCCATAATATCATCCATCCTTGGCAATGGAAATCTATACTTGATTGTGATCTTGTTGATAGAGTGAGAATCTGTGCACATCCTCTATTCTTCTTTCTTCTTTGGTGCTAATACTACTGGTACAACACGTGGACTCAGACTCTCTTGAATTAACCCCTTCTACAAAAACTCATGAACTTTCTTGTTCAATCATTCACTTTGTGCTAGTGTCATTTTGTGCACTACCTTACTTGGAAAACTGGCTCCTAGAACCAAATCCATCTAGTGACTAATCTTCCTCATTGGGGGCAATCCATTAGGTACATTATCTAATACAATATTAGAAAACACTCTCCCAACATATCTACAACTTCTATATGTACCTCCTCAATTTCTTCTTTACTATCTTTTGGAATTATTGAAAAACACACATGCTCACACTTCATACCTTTGAGAAACTCTTTTCCATCAACAAAACATATTCTAGTAGCACTGCATAGGTTTTCTTCTTTATCCTTCAATAGCTTCAACTTATGTTTTACTCCATCCTCAGTTAGAGTGTAGGTATTTTCTCGCCCATTGTGTACAAAATTCCTGTCAAACTACCATGACCTATCCAGCAACATATGAGATATGCCCATAGGTATGATATTACATAGTACATCATCCTAGTAGCTTCCTATATTGAACTTCACTAAACATTGCTCATTAACCATGACCTTGTGGTCATCTTACACCCAAGCAATATGATATGGATGAAAATGTTTCTATCTCTTCATCTTCAACTTGGTGACCATTGTTTCTGACACTAGATTGTTAGTAGTTCCACCATTAATGATCACATCACAACACTTATCTTCACATCTACACTTTGTGCAAAACAAGCTCCTTATCTGATCAGGTTCATTCTCACCATTCAACAGGACTCTTCTGTTAACTAGGACTTCTCCTCTTTCAACATCTTCATAATGTGAGGATTTGGCATCTTTATTAATATGTGCAACTCTATCCTAGCCTTTAGTTCTTTGATCTATCCTTCCTTAGCATTGGGTACATTCAAATTCTCTATGCACTTCTTCTCCATAGTAAAAGCATTTACCATGGAAGCTTCCTCTTCTAGATCCTCGTCCTCTTCCTTTTCCTCTCTAATCTCTATTGTTTTGATCATGGGAATGATTATAATTTTTTCCCCTTTGGTTATGATTGCAACTTCTAGTCTCATCCTTTTTCTTTTGATCATCATTATGGCCTCCATAAGATCATTCGCTAGATCTTCCACCTCAACCTCTTTCGATATTCTTGTTGTCAAACTTCTTGCTCAATTTTTCCTCAACTTTTAGGGAAAATTGGTATGCCTCCTCAATACTATTTATTCAAACTAGACTCAACTTTTCCTAAATTCTTGGCCTTAACCCATAAAGATAATGGACAACTTTTACCTTATCAACTTCTACATGACTAGTTCTAATGAGAACTTGATAGAACTCTTCAATACACTCTTGAATAGATTTTCCTGCCTGCTTCAACCCTTTCATTTTCTTCAATAGATCAAGCTAATAATCTATAAAAATTAATTGTTGCTTCACTTTAGCTACCATCCATTTCCATCTAGTAATTTTGTCCTTTCGCTTTCTATTTTTCTTCAACTAAACCTCTTCCTGTAATGCCTCGCTTGGAGATCCTTGGAAACAAGGATTCAAATCAAGCCAAGATATTTTTTTTTTACAAGTATGAATGCACAAGACAACATCATACAGGGATCACAAAGATCGCAACGGAAGACTTCAACACAATCCCGGCAACCAACAAATCTCCGAACACCACTACCAAACTAACACACCCAAACAAAAGCCAACAACCACCACAACAAGATGAGGGCACAAGAAATGACCACTCATCAAAAAAACACCAAGCTGGGGTAAAATGTAGAATCTCAAAATTTGGCCAAGCCTAAAATCCTGAAGCCCTAAAAATTGGCTAAGTTTGGATTTCTAAAGCCCTGAAATTTCCTAGAATCCATAACTTATCTCCGAGAGGTCTAAAACCTATCTCAAATGATTTGTTGCATATATTAAAATATATCTTAAGTATACTTATACTTAAATGATATATTTTAAACCCTAAGAGACTAAAACAGAAACACGAAAACTTGATTTCAAGAGAAATCGATAGAATTCAAAATGCAACAGCATAGGGTCGAAGAACGCCCAAAAGGGTATCCAAAACAACTCTCAAAAAGATCATATCACAAACAAAAGTGCTCGCTGATGGCACGCGCAGGTTTTTCACAAAAATCGTGAGACACTTTTTACTATGGGAGGGCAATACTTCTCCTTAAGGGGTGTGACACTCTTCCAGTGTCGTGCGACATTTCTCAAGAAGGCATGCGACACTTTTCAGCATCATACGACATTTCTCAAGAAGGCAGCCGACACTCTTCCAGTGTCGTACGACATTTCTCAAGAAGGTGTGTGATATTTTACAGTGTCATACAACATAGTTTGCATGGGTGTGCGATAATTTTTAAAGTTTCACACCATGCTAAACAAATGTCGACCATAGAAACACAAAAACACTCCCAGAAGTAAAAAGGACCAAAACTAGCGCAAAGAACCTCCACACCACAGAGTACCAGATCTGCAAAGGCTCGAGGAATGAACACTCGAGTGCAAGAACAACATAGACAGGAAAACATCTATCCATCTAAACTACAACAACAAAGAACACACTAAAATAAACATCGTAGAGAGCTGAACAATCAAACTAAGTACACAGTTCCTCCTAACCATCAATAGCATCATAAGACCATCGTGGATCCTAGCCATCCCTCGCGCGTAACATCCCAAGCCACCGACCAAATTATCAGTACTCTCATAATAGGGATGTCACAACTAAAACATGCAACAATATAAGCATAAGGAAATCTAACATGCTAGTGATAATGCATAAGATAATCCTATAGTAGATAATATCTCCTATCACATGCTAAACAACAGTAAGCAATAGATATACTACTAAAGCAAATCACATCATCTAATCATATGCTAAAAATCATAATAAGGGAATGCGCCAAATAAAATAACATCTAAACATGATATGCAAGCATCCCAATAAAAGCATAAATCACAAGAAAGCATACTCCCAAACTCGAAGTACCAAGTGAAGACATCCAACAATAGTCACACTAGGACAAAAGATCGTCTCTGTACACTGATCCCTAGTAGTGGTGAAGGTAGATATGCCTCCCAACCACGTGGCACCCATAGGTCCACACTCGCCGTACTGATGGAGATAAAGATCCAACCACAAACACACAAAAATCACAACATCCATGGCTAACACTCATGCCAAATAGTATGATGGCTGAACCAAGAACCTAAGATAATGCAAGGAGTACAGGTCCTGGTCAGACACTCAATAGGCTACTATGTAGGGACTAACATCATGGAGAGTCACTTGACATCGAAAAGCCCAAGCTCGGATCTATGTAGCTCAACTCCCTCAATGGAAGGCCAATACACTGTGTAGCTCAACTCCCTCAATGGAAGGCCAATACACAAAAGTACCATTTTATTATCTTAAGTTTTATTAACAGTCACATATTTTATTTAATTATCACTTATATAAAGCTTCCTCTGCCAAACCATGATGCCATGATCATCGAGCTGCGAGATAGAAGCCCCCTCCATATGCTACCCTACCCTACCCATGCTCATCCTACGATAAGTGCCCATGGGCATGCATACTCCCATCCCAACCCCAATGATCATAACTTTTGGCAAATCCACAGAACATCGGGCCTCGCAAGTCACCCAAAAAATGTACACACACGTACTCATGTGTGGCACACCACCATCACAAAGGTCATAACACAAGGACAGGAATGAGAACACAATGCAAAGAAAACACCCAACTGAAAGCAACACGAGAAGGATGGATTCTACACGAATCCCAAAGCCAATAAAATCATACATCATGAAAGCACTCAATCGGCCTCAATCCGAGAGTATGGATTCTACACAAATCCTAATGATGTAACAAGATCAAATATCATGAACTCACTCAATCAGCCTCAATCCGAGAGTATGGATTCTACACGAATCCTAGCATTCACGAAACAAAAGCAAAGATCCAACAAAAATCATAACAGGTATAAAATCACTCAACCGATCACAATGTCGGGAGTACGAATGCAACATGCATCCCAATGCAACATAAAAGTGCAAAAGTGGTCTAACTGATATCCAAATGGATCATCCAAGTCCACAACCCACATTGTGCCAAAAAACTCGAGAAAACAGGGTGGCACACAAAATGAGGTAAAAATTCCAAATTTTGGAAAAACTTCAAAATTAAAACCCATTTGGCCTTTGGGTTCAAAAACCCCAAAAATCCAAAAATAAATGGAATCGGACACTGTATGCAAAAAATAGCCAGCATAACGACATAAAATCCCAAACCCTCATCCCAAAAAATAGGGAAATGTTCATACCCGCCCAACTGGGTAGAACTAACATACAGAAACGGAGGGGAACACTATTTCTTAGCCTCCAAACAAATGGCTACCAAAAATAGAAGCTGAAACGGAGCAGAAACAATAAAACAGGAAAGCCCTACCTCACAGCCAAAAGGGCAAAATAGGAATCTGAACCATAAAATAAATATCTTGCAGAAGTAGCTGAAAATCACGAAAATCCAAGGTTTCCCCGAGCTGGATCCAACGAGCTCAACCTCGCGACGATCCCACGCCCGTAGCTCCCACAATGAATAAAATAGTGAATCCTCATGAAGAGGATTTTGGGTTTTACTCTCCAAATTTCAAATTCAAAAGTGAGAAGTGGGGAATTAAATTTCTCTTTGGATACCTATTCACTTTTCAGGTGAATAATCGATTAGGGCATTTAACCGACCAATCCAGTTAAACCCTGAATCCACCCAAACGAAAACTGGCTATTCCTATAAATAGGAATTCATCTATGGAAAAGCTGACAGAAATTAAAATAAATCAATTAAAAACCCAAAAAACCCAAAAACACATAAATCTCCTGAACAACTTTCGCGACAAAGCAAAACTCTAAATGCACAGACACGCTTATTGATCTAATCACATAATGCAAATGAGTTCGGATTTAACAATCATCGAAAGGTTTAAATTAAACATTTAATTAAGGATGCGTCGACCATACAAGGGTGACATTGGTAAAATATGAACGGCTGAATCACTAACTCCATGTTCCACTGCCAGGGATATAAATCCTGCACACTAAACAATACGATCAAGTGCAATTGCATATAATAACATAGCTAAAGCAATAAATGCATTAAATCACCTAATTTAGCCATTTAATTAATTATATTAAAATAATCTATGTACATCACTCACGTTCGCAAAAGGCATAGCAACGTAGGAATGAAGTAAATAACCATAGCATTAAATCCATCATATAGCGAAATCAAAGGTATGTCCAAATACCAGATAACTAGATAACTAGATATCATCATAAAACACACTGTCATCTCAAAATGGCATCATCATGCAATATGATTAACTGAACAACATAGTAGTCTAATATCTATGACACTGGAATCAAAGAGTAACATTTGACCCTCAGGTCATCTCAAATGTAAAACATCACATAAGAATAGATATCTCTCAGATCAAAATAGAACAAGGTAAATGTCTACAGCACATAACTCAAGAATCCAACATGAACAATCCATTGTAATTACTTAAGAATTTAATAATGATTGATTACTCTACATTAAAAAGTCATTTAAAACATATAGACAACCATAGTCATAAACATGACTAACCACTACTACAGGAACCTAGTCCCGTGTAGCATGGTAATAGAACATAGTGCAATCTCTGCACACAGCTCAAGGTAATCACGGAACAACCTCATGATATCACATCAATCCTGGTAACCACTGGCACAAACCTCAATGAACCAAAAATCACATCATAATCTCAAAGATTAGACAAAAGCATAATCAACGCAACTGATAAAGAAACATAAATCCAAACACCTCAATGATGTAGACCACTCAGCGTCACAATCATGATCCCATCACAACAAAAGATCAGCAAGGTTGCATCCATTAGGATGACTTACAAAAGTCAAATTGGAGAGGCACTACATCATCGCCCCCAAAGACTAGGCTTACTCCTGGAAGCCTGCAATCCAAGAATACAACCCAAAACACACAAAAACCAAAATCAAAAGCGAGCAATAGGAATGACTCAAGAACCTCTCTACAAGTCAAATCCAAATCACTCCAACATTCTCAAACCATCACATTAACCCCCCAAATAGGTTAACCACGAGAGAATGGGTGTCACACAGACACAAGGTCCTCCAACAAGGAACCTTCTATGCGCTAGGAAGTGTTGAGATAATGGGTGTTGCACACATTGCATAATATTGTTATATTTTATTATTTTATTTTATTATGTAATGTTGTACCTAGATGGACGTGCAACATGTAAAGATTCCCATAGAATATTCTTGATGAGTTGTATTGTAACATTGTGATAATATTTTATGTAATTATTTAATATTGGGAAAAAGAATTAAATGCCCAATATTAAATGGGGGGTCAGTGGGTTAGGTAGCACATGGTTTTAGCACATGGTTTATGTAATACCACTTAGTGGTTTTGTGGGACTTGCTACTATATAAGCAACCACAAGGGTAGTTGTTGTAGAGAGAGAGAGAGTGACAAGGAGAAGACAAAAGGCAAGAGTCGAGCGGGACAAGGCTTGAGAGGTTAGCCAAGGGAGCATTTGTGAAGGTTGAAAGCATGCCATGGGATGTGTGGATTCATGCTTGTTCACATAGTTTGCTCGGTTGTGGCTATGGCCATGAAGGCTTCCATGGTTGTATGGCAATGGTTATTTTGCTAAATAATACATGGTGATGGATGCTTTTGGAGGCTGGGTTTTTCCCCTCAATGAGGGTTTCCCAGGGTATATCTTGTGTCACATTTTGTGAGTATGTCATCTATTCTCTTGCATGTGGATTTTAATTCTGTGATTATTTCAGATCTATTATGGGTTATGTGGAAACGGTTATATTCTTTATTGCCAAGTTTCCTTACAATTGGTATCAGAGCTATGGTTGTGTTGTTTGTAACCCTAGATTGAATCAATGGGAATGCATGAGAGGATAAAAAAAAAAAAGGGCAAGATATATGAATGATTTATTGCAGATCTGAGGGTTTCGGGTTTGTTGTTATGATGGGATGTTAAAAGATTTGGGCATGAAAAATTGTTGGACAAAAGAGTTTTTTCGGATGTTTCATTTAAAATGAGGGTTTTGGGGGGTAGCATGTAGAAATGACCTCCTGGGTAAAAACAGACCTCACCATTGGATCCGGGTTGACATTTCCATAAAATTTGATATATAATATGCCCTAGTTTGGCCATGTTAAGATGAAATGAAAGAGTTTTTTGGTTTCAGCCCATGATGGCCGTCAAATTTAATCCCGTCGGAATTTTTATCACTGAAAAAATTAAAAATGAAAAATCGTACTGAAAATGGTAAAAAGACTGTCTTAATAAAATGACCATAACTTTCTCTCAGAATATCAGATTTTAGAGTTCTTATAGGTGTTGGAAAGCTAATTCAGAGCACTACAACATGGTGTAGGTTTGGTTCTGTGATTTTGAGATTTTGTCAGGTTTTAAGAGCCCAAAAGTTAGATGTTGTTTATTTTGAGCACGAATTGGGGCATAACTTGGGCATACGGAGTCAGATTTTGGACTTCAAGTAGTCAACGGAAAGCTCTTGGAGAGCTCTACACATTGGTTCAGATTTGGTGTAGGTTTGGCATGATTTATTTGTTGATATATTGATCTAAATAGTTTATAGGTATATTTTGACTATGGTAACATTGTAAGTTTATGGCATTGGAGATTTAAGTTTTGATATCATTGTATACTCAGTTCATATTTCATATTGGTCTCATGATGATATGGTTATCAGTGTTTGGTTTGGATATGCATTATGACTTGTTGGGTCTACAAGTTGTGTAGTGTTGTAAGTGGTCTATACTTACAGGTTGCATTTATAGCTTGGTTATGGGTTGTCTTTGCCCATTGATCTTTCATTATTGATGCATATTCAGATTGGTGGCTTGGATTTGGGTTGTCTATGCCCTAAGTCACATGATTTGCTAATTTTTATTTTTCATGTAGAAGGGATGAGATGTTGTTACCAGGTACAATCATGGTGGAGGATTGTGGTTGACTATGCTGGCAGGTTGGACATATTGAGAACCAGATGCTTAGTTCATGGATGTGATCATGGTGTCATAGATTTTGGCATAACATGATTAGTTATACAGGTACATCCTTGATGTTCATTAGCTTGGATTTCTGATTCAGTTATGGTGGTATATCTTCTTGGTTGAGGATCATGGTTATTTGGTTTTCTTTTGAGGAGCTCATGATGTGCACTTTGAGTTCTTTGATAGTTTGATTCCTTGGTTGATTCTCATGGTTAGAGGATGGATTTGTTCATCATATATCATGGATAGCTTGGATACACGGTTTAGTGGGAGCTTGTGACAGTGATGGGGTGACAGTGCAGGATTAGTTCCTGGTTTGGTTTATATCTTCTTGGTTTGGAGAGGATGGATTTAATGATGCCATAGGTGACTTGGTACCACAGTTGAGTGGGAGTTTTTGGCATTGATATATTTATTGAGTGTTTGCAGATGTTGGAGGTTTGTCTTAGATCCTGTTGCTGCAAAAGCGTCTTTGACATTTGCATGGTGCACTTGTTATCTTCATGGTGTATGAGGATGGTTAGATCTTGAGGACTCATGGAGTTCTTGGTTATCTTCATAGTATGTGGAGATGGTTCTTCATGGTATGTGGAGATGGTTTTCTTCATGGTGTGTGGAGATGGTTGCATCTTGAGGACTCACAAGGTTCTTGGTAAAGGTGTGGTTTATGCTTTTATTTGGCATGTTATCCTTGCTGTGAGGATGGTTTCATTATTATGTCATGGTATACTCTTGATTTGCATTTAGAGTTGTGACATGTTATGGTGTGTTCATATGGAGCATGTAATCTCTTTAGTTGAGATGGTAAGATCATGTTGTCATGTTTATGTTCCTGAGGCCATGGTTGGAACTTTGACATTGATCTTGGTTTAGTTTCTTGGTATTGAGTACACTAATCATAAGCTGGATACTTCATGATATTGCTATGTTGCATTTGGAGTTGGCATGGATTGATTGGTTACAGGTGCTCATGGATACTTAGAGACGGTGGTGACACTAATTTCTCTTGGATTAGAGAAGTATTTGTTGGGACGGTTGATGGTTTCAGCAGGAAGTCCGAGGGGCAGTCACCTGATATGGACTTGAGAGGAGATTTTTCTTAGATGAGTCTTGGTTGGAGACTTGGATGAGCATTCTCATTCCCCACTCTTGGTCTACTCAGCAGTTTGCTACTTGAGAGGTATAGCCCATTGTTTCTCTCAGTTGCATTATATTTATGCTTGTCTTTCATGGATATGGATCTTGAGCTATGGTACATGAGTTAGTTCTGGAGGGTTCATTTGAGAGATGGTTTAGCATTGGTTATCTCCATGTGCATATGTTGTTATGCTAGTTGAGTTTGGGAGATGGTTTTATATTGGGCATATTCCTTGGATTAGGAATGCTTATTCCTTGGTTTAGGAATGGTTTATTGAGTTTGATCTTCTTGTGAGAGGCTTACATGCATGATTAGTTATATGGTATGGTTTGGGTGTTGTTGAGGCTTCTTGTTGGGGTTTTATGGAGGAGATCATACTTGCACATTTTACATCTAGAGGTGTGTGTAGAAGGACATGATACAGGTTATGATTTGCATGGTTTCTCTGGTCTTGGTTATCTTCCTAGATGTTCAGTTTTTGCTTACATTGGATTTGAGATTGGTTAGAGATTATGATCACTGATTTGTGTTCATGCATGTCATGTGAGAGATGACATGGTTATTCCTTTATCTCTTTCCTCTGTTGGTTGTGGAGAACTTGGAGACTATTGGAGACTTGTTATGAGAGTCATTCTTGCAGGATATTGGATTATGTATTGTGGATGTCCTTGATACTACATGGATTCACTTTTTTGAGATGTGTTGAGTGGATTGGTTATAGATTTGACATTATCTTTTGTAGTGGGAGCTTCTTGGTATATATGTGGCAGGTATTGCTCTTAAGGCTTGTGAGTGCAGGTTGCAGATTGGATATGTCAGTGATATGAGATTCACTTGTTATACCTTTTGGAGGTATGGATAGTTGGATGGGTTTGGCACTTTGCTGTGGGTGCTATTTCAACTATGGATTTTTTTTTGACAACTACGGATACATGTGATTACCTTTGGATCAGGTTATTTGTGCTTGGAATTTTAGTTGGTACAGGATTTTATGATCTTCTAATGCGACAAGTTTGGTGGCTTTCTCTTTGGATGGCTTCTATGTATGTCCAGTGAGAGTGGCATAATAGGAGGTGAGATCATTCATGTTTGAGATGCTGGATACTTTGATTTTGTCATGGGTACCAGGATGGAGCACTTGGTGTATTTTGATCCATGATGGTGGATGTGTTGGGAGGGATTGTTCCCTTGTTCATTTATGTGGCTACGGATTGACCCTATGCAATGTATACAACAAGTGGGAGATTGTTGAGATAATGGGTGTTGCACACATTGCATAATATTGTTATATTTTATTATTTTATTTTATTATGTAATGTTGTACCTAGATGGACGTGCAACATGTAAAGATTCCCATGGAATATTCTTGATGAGTTGTATTGTAACATTGTGATAATATTTTATGTAATTATTTAATATTGGGGAAAAGAATTAAATGCCCAATATTAAATGGGGGTTCAGTGGGTTAGGTAGCACATGGTTTTAGCACATGGTTTATGTAATACCACTTAGTGGTTTTGTGGGACTTGCTACTATATAAGCAGCCACAAGGGTAGTTGTTGTAGAGAGAGAGAGAGAGTGACAAGGAGAAGACAAAAGGCAAGAGTCGAGTGGGACAAGGCTTGAGAGGTTAGCCAAGGGAGCATTTGTGAAGGTTGAAAGCATGCCATGGGATGTGTGGATTCATGCTTGTTCACATAATTTTTTCGGTTGTGGCTATGGCCATGAAGGCTTCCATGGTTGTATGGCAATGGTTATTTTGCTGAATAATACATGGTGATGGATGCTTTTGGAGGCTAGGTTTTTTCCCTCAATGAGGGTTTCCCAGGGTATATCTTGTGTCACATTTTGTGGGTATGTCATCTATTCTCTTGCATGTGGATTTTAATTCCATGATTATTTCAGATCTATTATGGGTTATGTGGAAACGGTTATATTCTTTATTGCCAAGTTTCCTTACAGGAAGAACCCATCTAGCCATAGAGTCAACAATGCAAGGTAAGGAAAAACCCTCTCTACCTCATGAATAGGTGCCCAACCATGACATGCACCAACCACAAGACCACAAACAAGGTCAAAACAAGACACACTTCCAACAAGAGTTGGAATCATGGGGAATAACCATCCCAAATTTCCCAAAAATACTATCATGTCACACATGATCATTCTGGAATCCACGTAAACTCACCCTTAGAACAAAGAGGATGAAAGTTTACCAATAAAAGGACACACTCCAAAGGACTACTCACCACCAAGCATAGGAACACGATGCCTCACCATGGCACAAAAGCTCAACTACCACTAGAAACTAGGGTAACACAACCCAACCAGACAAGATATCACCTTTCTACAAGGTTCAAAGACTTTCATTAGTGGACAGAATCATCAAATGTCTGCATACCAACTCATGAGATGGTAACATGTGTCCAACGATACCATGTCCCTCTAGCACCATGCTAGGAAAACTACACCCAATCTACCACTAAACTCAATCTCTAGCCTCAAGTCAATAGTTAACGAGAAGACTTGACTAAGACAATCCACATGAAGATATAAGCTTAGGGAGAAGGATACTATAGAGAATAGGACTGAGAGGGAGTCGCTCTCAACCTCTGCACAAATCAGCTCAAGATGCATTAGGGAACTCACAATTCCCCCAACCATCAACATATTCACAAGAGAACACTAACTAAGCTAGTGGCATAACCACACTAGCCTACTTTCACAAGAGAGAAGAGGATATAGAGGAGCACCCAAGACAATGTCCAAGAAGGAGAATCTAGAATCATCAAAGAATTGAGTCACTTCCAAAAGACAAGGAAACATCAACCCTGAGCAAGGAACGCTCACAAACCACACTACACCACACAAGGGCAGTTCAGTGCAATAGGAAACACAAAACCCAAGCATGAACCCCAACAGGTACCTAGTAGATTATAAAGACAAGATAACTCTTCTGTTATGAATAACATGAGGAGTTAAACTTCTCCAATGGCCATAAATATGATATGTCATGATTGAGTTGGCCTCTACTCAAAAAGGTACTCAGAACATCGATCAACAACTCCAAAAGTGAAAGCCTCATAGCCGGACTCAGATTGAATCCATTTGAAAAGCATCGAAAAGATATCGACAAGGACTACAACATGAAGAAGCTAAGAGAGACCATGACCTATGATCTGAGCCACCACTCAAACCAAAACAACAAAGACAAAACCAATAGCCTAGGTCACCAAGACAAGCAATAGACAAAATGTCCAAACCCACACAAGAGCACACATGCCCAAAACAACATAAGGCATCGAATGAAAGGTAAATCACACATTGAAACCATCATGAATTTTCTTTCATAAATTCATTAATTAAGCATAACATAAGAACTAATGCATAATGAACTGAAAGATTTTCAAGCAAGGGTCCAAGAGTCACTATAGAACAAGTACATACCTTTCAATTTCTTTCAAAAATAACATTAAGTTTAATCACCATTTAAACCATTCAGTTACAATAACAACTTTAGATCTAACAAAGACACACTAGTATGTTCTCCATGATATTATCCCTTGAATGTACTACTAGAGGTTCGAAATGAACATGATAGAGTCACAACACACAACTGGGCAGCAATAAAACACATCTAGAATAGTCATCATGAAACATAATAAAAAGCCCAAATGGGAGAATTGCCGATTCCAAAAGTAAGTACCAAAAAGAGCTCATTTCAACAATAAGTCAAATGTGACAACTGCCACAAAGAGAGGGATAGATAAAATTTGATGACTACTCCAAGAGAGGAAAATATTAAAAACCAATGCTAGCCCAACAACATGAGGAAAGTACCTCCAGCCAAATAAAATAAGGCATCAAACAAATCACATTACAAGTGATGACTGAGTACAGTCACACAAGAGGGATAAATCACCACACAATGCTAAGGAATACATCATCCTAGCAGTGTTAAAGAACACACTCACACTATGTAGACAACAATAATTTCCATGCACTACAACATTTAGATATCTATCAAATTAATACAGTTTTACATAAGCTTAAGAAACAATTAGATTGGGGACTTAAGTCATTAACCCAAATATATAATGCAAAACTACAACTTAGCAATGATTCACAATAAACACTCATTTTCAATGAAAGGAACCATTTCATCATTATAACAAAAAAAATGAAGAATCACAAATAAGATTCATTCATCAACTTACAACCAGGAAAAAATAGGGAAACAATGCACCTAACCCCACAAGGAGAAACAAGAAGAGGCACACAAGCCAACACATGGAAACCAATCAGTGGCTCCATCCAAAAAGGGTCACACACGCAACCAACCAAACAAGGCACATCGATCCCACCTACAAAGCCAGGAAGACTCACTTCCTTTTCCACACACTGCTTTAGTTGCATCTACTGGACAAGCAAGTCCATCATGAGTAGATACCAAAGCAACAAAGATCATGAGTTCTCACCGAGACACTCGCACTCAACCAATGCAACAACAACTACAAGGGCAACATAACACAGAGATCCCAATGTTTGAACATGGGCTCTGATACTAGATGTAATTCCCTACCTGGAGATCCTTGGAAACAAGGATTCAAATCAAGCCAAGATATTTTTTTTTTTACAAGTATGAATGCACAAGACAACATCATACAGGGATCACAAACATCACAATGGAAGACTTCAACACAATCCTGGCAACTAATGAATTTTTGAATGCCACTACCAAACTGACACACCCAAACAAAAGCCAACAACCACCGCAACAAGATGAGGGCACAAGAAATGACCAATCATCAACAAAACACCAAGCTAGGGTAAAATGCAAAATCCCAAAATTTGGCCAAGCCTGAAATCTTGAAGCCCTGAAAATTAGCTAAGTCTGGATTTCTGAAGCCCTGAAATTTCCTAGAATCCATAACTTATCTCCGAGAGGTCTGAAACCTATCTCAAACGATTTTTCGCATATATTAAAATATATCTTAAGTATACTTATACTTAAACAATATATTTTAAACCCCAAGAGAATAAAACAGAAACACGAAAACTCGATTTCAAGAGAAACCAACAGAATTCAAAATGCAATAGCATAGGGTCAAAGAATGCCCAAAAGGGTATCCAAAACAACTCTCAAAAAGATCGGATCATGAAATAAAGTGCCCGCTGATGGCACGTGCAGGTTTTTCACAAAAATTGTGCAACACTTTTTACTATGGGAGGGCGATACTTCTCCTTAAGGCATGCGACACTCTTACAGTGTCATGCGGAATTTCTCAAGAAGGCATGCGACACTTTTCAGCATCGTATGACATTTCTCAAGAAGGTGTGCGACACTCTTCCAGTGTCGTACGACATTTCTCAAGAAGGTGTGCGATACTTTACAGTGTTGTACGACATAGTTTGCATGGGCGTGTGATACTTTTTAAAGTGTCGCACCATGCTAAAAAAATATCGCCCATAGAAACACGAAAACACTCCCAAAAGCAAAACGGACCAAAACTAGTGCAAAGAACCTCCACACCACAGAGTACCGGATCCGCAAAGGCTTGAGGAATGAACACTCGAGTGCAAGAACAACACAGAAAGGAAAACATCTATCCATCTAAACTACAGCAACAAAGAACACATTGATATAAACATCGTAGAGAGCTGAACAATAAAACTAAGTACGTGGTTCCTCCCAACCATCAATAGCATCATAAGACCATCGTGGATCCTAGCCATCCCCCATGCATAACATCCCAAGCCATTGACCAAATTGTCAGTACTGTCATAATAGGGATGTCACTACTAAAACATGCAACAATATAAGCATAAGGAAATCTAACATGCTAGTGATAATGAATAAGATAATCCTATAGTAGATAACATCTCCTATCACATGCTAAATAGTAGTAAGCAACATATATACTACTAAAGCAAATCACATCATCTAATCATATGCTAAACATCATAATAAGGGAATGCGCCAAATAAAATAACATCTAAACATGATATGCAAGCATCCCAATGAAAGCATAAATCACAAGAAAGCATACTTTGAAACCCGAAGTACCAAGTGAAGACATCCAACAATGGTCACACTAGGAAAAAAGATCATCTCTGTACACCGATCCCTAGTAGTGGTGAAGGTAGCTATGCCTCCCAACCACGTGGCACCCATAGGTCCACACCCACCATGCTGATGGAGATAAAGATCCAATCACAAACACACAAAAATCACAACATCCATGGCTAACACTCACGCCAGACAGTATGATGGCTGAACCAAGAACCTAAGACAATGCAAGGAGTACAGGTCCTGGTCAGACACTCAATAGGCTACTATGTAGGGACTAACATCATGGAGAGTCGCTTGGCATCAAAAAGCCCAAGCTCAGATCTGTGTAGCTCAACTCCCTCAACGGAAGGCCAATACACCATGTAGCTCAATTCCCTCAACGGAAGGCCAATACACAAAAGTACCATTTTATTATCTTAAGTTTTATTAACAGTCACACATTTTATTTAATTATCACTTATATAAAGCTTCCTCTGCCAACCCATGATGACATGATCGTCAGACTGCGAGATAGAAGCCCCCTCCATATGCTACCCTACCCTACCCATGCTCATCCTACGACAAGTGCCCGTGGGCATGCATACTCCCATCCCAACCCCAATGATCATAACTTTCGGCAAATCCACGGAAGATCGGGCCTCGCAAGTCACCCAACAAATGTATGCACACGTACTCATGTGTGGCGCACCACCATCACGAAGATCATAACACAAGGATAGGAATGAGAACACAATGCAAAGAAAACACCCAACTGAAAGTAACACGAGAAGGATGGATTCTACATGAATCCCAAAGCCAATAAAATCATACATCATGAAAGCACTCAACCGGCCTCAATCTAAGAGTATGGATTCTACATGAATCCCAATGATGTAACAAGACCAAACATCATGAACTCACTCAATCAGCCTCAATTCGAGAGTATGGATTTTACATGAATCCTAGCATTCATGAAACAAAAGCAAAGATCCAACAAAAATCATAACAAGTATAAAATCACTCAATCGATCACAATGTCGGGAGCACGAATGCAACATGCATCCCAATGCAACATAAAAGTGCAAAAGTGGTCTGATTGATATCCAAACAGATCATCCAAGTCCACAACCCACATTGTGCCAAAAAAACTCGAGAAAATAGGGTGGCAAGCAAAATGAGGTAAAAATTCCAAATTTTGGAAAAACTTCAAAACTAAAACCCATTTGGCCTTTGGGTTCAAAAATCAAAAAAATCCAAAAATAAATGGAATTGGACACCGTATGCAAAAATGGCCAGCATAACGACATAAAATCCCAAACCCTCATCCCAAAAAATAGGGAAATGTTCATACCCGCCCAACCGGGTAGAAGTAACATATAGAAATAGAGGGGAACACTAGTTCTCAGCCTCCAAACAAATAGCTACAAAAAATAGAAGCTGAAACGGAGCAGAAACAATAAAACGGGAAAGCCCTACCTCACAGCCAAAAGGGTAAAACGGGAATCTGAACCATAAAATAAATATCTCGTAGAAGTAGCTGAAAATCTCAGCAATCCAAGGTTTCCCCGAGCTGGATCCAACGAGTTCAACCTCGTGATGACCCCACGCCCATAGCTCCCACAACGAACAAAACAGTAAATCCTCATGAAGAGGATTTTGGGTTTTACTCTCCAACTTTCCAATTCAAAAGTGAGAAGTGAGGAATTAAATTCCTCTTTGGATACTTATTCAGTTTTCAGGTGAATAATCGATTAGGGCATTTAACTGACCAATCCAGTTAAACCCTGAATCCACCCAAATGAAAATAGGCTATTCCTATAAATAGGAATTCATCTATGGAAAAGCTGCCAGAAATTAAAATAAATCAATTAAAAAGCCCGAAAACCCAAAAATACATAAATCTCCTGAACAACTTTCGCGACAAAGCGAAACTTAAATGCACAAACATGCTTACTGGTCTAATCACATAATGCAAATGAGTTTGGATTTAATAATCATTGAAAGGTTTAAATTAAAAATTTAATTAAGGATACGTCGACCATACAAGGGTGACATTGGTAAAATATGAACGGCTGAATCACTAACTCCATGTGCCACTGCCAGGGATATAAATCCTACACACTAAACAACACGATCAAGTGCAATTGCATATAATAACATAGCCAAAGCAATAAATGCATTAAATCACCTAATTTAGCCATTTAATTAATTATATTAAAATAATCTATTTACATCGCTCACGTTCGCAAAAGGCATAGCAATGCAGGAATGAAGTAGATAACCATAGCATTAAATCCATCATATAGAAAAATCAAAGGTATGTCCAACTAGCAGATAACTAGATAACCAGATATCATCATAAAACACACTGTCATCTCAAAATGGCATCATCATGCAATATGATTAACTGAACAGCATAATAGTCTAATATCTATGATACTGGAATCAAAGAGTAACATTTGACCCTCAGGTCATCTCAAATGTAAAACATCACATAAGAATAGATATCTCTCAGATCAAAATAAAACAAGGTAAATGTCCACAACACATAACCCAAGAATCCAACATGAACAATCCATTCTAATTACTTAAGCATTTAATAATGATTGATTACTCTACATTAAAAAGGAATTTAAAACATATAAACAACCATAGTCATAAACATGACTAACCACTACTACAGGAACCTAGTCTTGTGTAGCATGGTAATAGAACATTGTGCAATCTTTGCACACATCTCAGGGTAATTACAGAATATCCTCATGATACCACATCGATCCTGGTAACCATTGGCACAAACCTCAATGAACCAAAAATCACATCATAATCTCAAAGATTAGACAAAAACATAATCAACGCAACTGATAAAGAAACATAAATCCAAACACCTGAACGATGTAGACCACTCAGCATCACAATCATGATCCCATCACAACAAAAGATCAGCAAGGTTGCATCCATCAGGATGACTTACAAAAGTCAAATGGGAGAGGCACTACACTTCCTACCATATCTTTGCATGTCCCTTTAGTTTTCCCTTCACAAACTTAACCCTATCAAGATCCTCAATATCTTCATACTCAAAGTACTCCTCTAATTAATTGATCCAATCAATCAGCTCCTTTGGGTTAAGATTTCCCAAAAATGTGGGAACTTCAAACTTAGGTCTTTTTCCAACCTTCGAGATGGCCCTAAAGAGCCACTCTTCCTTTGGGTTGAGAACTGCCTTTGCTCTAGCATTTTCTTCTACTTCATCCTCATCTTTAGTTTCATCTCTTATAGGAAGATTTATTCCTCTACGCATTTTTTCTTCCAATGCTTTCATTTGTGTTTGGAGGGCTCAAAAACCCTCAAGTGTAACACCTATAGCTCTTCCACCATACTCTCTTCATGGGCATTTTTTTGCTTCCACTAAAACCCTAGTGTAAATTGCCTCACAATTAGTGATCTATCTACACATTCAACCCAAACCACAATTTTGGTGCAAACTACCTTACACTTAGCAATCTGTCCACACACTCAAGAACTCTAGCTCTAATACCACTTGATGAAGGGTGCTTCCCTTAATACCATAAACACATTACAAAAACAAAGAAACAACAAAAAATGTGAGAAAAAAAATATGGACTTCTTATTTGTGCTACAAATGCAGAATTATAGAATTCATAAGTATAATATGCTAACCCACATGGGTGCCTTCATTATAGTAATATGCAAAACAAGCTGCAAACTATCACCTAGAGCTATTCTAGAAAATGTTTGGGCCTTTCTTAAATAGACAATTTTATGTTGCCTATGAAGGTTCTAGACATTAAAACTTAATACCTAGGGTTGACAGACCCTAACAATACATATAAAGTTGGCCAAATACATCTATGACAATTATTTTAAATATTTTGGGTAGCCCAACTTTGAAAGGGCATAACTCACAAACCGTCGCTCTGATTGACTATTATAGCCACTTTTTAGAAATGCCATCTTCTAATCTATAGGTTTAAAATCATGCTAGCACCCTTCTATTGAGTTTTTAAACCTCATCAGGGCACTCTAAAGCCTCTAATAGTGAGCCTAGAGATTTTTTTGTAAAATTTTCCACCAAAAATCTACAATAACTTCTCTGATACTTATGCTTGAGTAACGAGATTTTTATGGTGGGCTTACAACTCTAAAATGAAGCTTCCTATAGAAAATGAGAACATTCTAATCTCAAATGAACAACTTACTAAAAATAGCAAGTTCCCATAAATAGTAACCACCCTATTTACTAATCTTTATTAAAATAGAAAAGGGTGCTCCCCTTATTACCATAAACATATTATAGAAACAAAGAAATAACAGCAAATGCAAGAGCAAAATATGGACTTCTTATTTGTGCCACTAATACAAAATTATAGAATTCATAAGTACAATATGCTAACCGAAATGGGTGCCTTCATTATAGTAATCGATAAGACAAGCTACGCACTATCGCCCAGAGCTATTCTAGACAATATTTGGGCCTTTCTTAAATAGGAAATTTTATGCAACCTGGGAAGGTTCTAGACATTGAAACTTAATATCTAGGGATGACAGACCCTAGCAATACATATGGAGTCGGCCAAATACATCTTTGACAATTATTTTGGATATTTTAGGTAGCCCAACTTTGAAAGACCATAACTCGCAAACTATTGCTCTAATTGGCTATTATAACTACTTTTCAAAAATGTCAGCTCCTAATTTACAGCCTTGGAATTGTGCTTGCACCCTTCTATCAAGTTTTTAGACCTCATCTAAGCACTCTAATGCCTTCAACAGTGAGCCTAAAGATTTTTTTGCAATTTTTTTCACTAAAAATCCATAATAACTTCTCCGATACTTATGCTTAAGCAATTATATTTTTATGGTAGGCTTAAAAATCTAAAATGAACCTTCCTATAGAAAATGAGAACATTTCGAGCTTATATGAAAAACTTACTAAAAATAGCAAGTTCCCATAAATAGTAACAACCCTATCTACTACTCCTTATTAAAATAGAAAAGACTTAAAATAAAATATTTTTGAGTGATGCAAGATTTTTCTTATACCTAGGATGCTCCTACATCATTAAGATTAGTATTTTGGTGTAATGACAACATCGTTCTAGCAGTTTGGTGGTCTTTCCCTTGAAGTTGTTTAGACAATGGGTCATTTTTCCTTCCACAATTCTTAACAAGGTTGGAATCTTCTTATAGGGGTTTGAAGTCTCCTAATAGGAACTGATATGTACTTAATATATTTCATCAGCTAGTAATTGAGTCCATCCTCTTACAAGTAAGTTATATTTTAGTAATTCATTTTGTGGGTGCCATCCCCACCATGGTTTTCCCTCTAATCAAGGGTTTCCCTAGTTAATAAATCTTGTATTATTGTATATGGTTATTGTACTTGTTGATTACATGTTTCAAATTTAATAAGGATAAGAAAAGTTATCTTGATTGTATAATTGATTTACCCCCCCCCCCCCCAACTAGTTACCTTGGTGCACTTTACTTTCTAACAATTGGTATCAGAGCATCATGTCCTTGGAGGAAAATCTTAACAGCTTAGGGAGATCTATGGCAAGTCATTTCAGAAAGGATTGTCCAAAGTTTGATAGAACCAACTATGACAGCTGGAAAGAGAAGATGAAGACACATTTTCTATGCATGGGCCTAGGATATCAGTTGACTACTAAATGAAATAAAAAAGTAATTGATGAAGAAAAGCTTAGAGATTGTATTGAAAGATAGAGAGAGTTATTCATGTATAATATTCTTACAAGGGAATAAATTTTATCAGCCCTTCCTAAAAAATGAAAAATAATCATGTAAAATATTTTAAATTGTCAAATAAAATTTGCAAAGGTTTGGAATCTATGTATGAAAGATAGAGAGATATTTTTATGTGTAACATGATTTCCAAGAAGCACTTTTGTTATCCCTTCCTAAAAATGAATACAAGTCATGTAAAATCTTTTAGATTTTCCTATAAAATCTGGAAATCCTTTGAATCTATTTATGAAGGTGATAAGCATGATAAGAAGGTTAGATTGCATAATTAGATATGTTTGTTTCTATTAGTCAACTTTTTAAGTCATGTTTGTTTCAAAATCTTTTGGAATATTTTTGAATTTCAATAGACATATCCTTTGTTTAGGGCAAGAATGTTAAAACAAAGCCTAAGTAGAATGTGAATGTTTGAAAACCCTTGTATTATTTTAAATCTTTTGATAGGGTTGTTTCCTTTGCTAGGTTTTATTTTTTGAAGAATAGGGTTAATTCTTTTGATTTTCTAGTCTTACTCTACTCGTGGTTGTGGCTTGGTTAGTTCACATACTAAGTAAATATGTTTGGTTAGCCCAAGTGAAAAACTATTCTCAAAAATCATTGATCTACCTTAGATCTAGGGCTCTCACTTCATCATTTTGTGAAGATGTTGTCTCTTGATTTTTTCTAATAAGGCAAGCTTCTATCACCTATCTAGTGAGACCAAAGAAATATAGTAATCCTCATGATTAATCTCAGCCTTTTGATACTATAAAGATCAACACTTATCTATTTATAGTGCCTCTCCCATTTGATTTCTATGAGTCATCATGATGGATGAAACCTTGTTGATCTTGTAAGGAAACTTGGCAATAAAGAATATAACCGTTTCCACATAACCCATAATAAATCTAAAATAAACACGAAATTAAAATCCACATGCAAGAGAATAGACAACATACCCACAAAAATTGTGACACAAGATATACCTTGGGAAACCCTCATTGAGGGAAAAACCCAGCCTCCAAAAGCATCCATCATCATGTATTATTCAGCAAAAATACCATTGCCATACAACCATGGAAGCCTTCATGACCATAGCCACAACCAAGCAAACTATGTGAAAAAGCATGAATCCACACATCCCATGCCATGCTTTCAACCTTCACAAATGCTCCCTTGGCTAACCTGTCAAGCCTTGTCCCGCTCAACTCTTACCTTTTGTCTTCTCCTTGTCACTCTTTCTCTCTCACTACAACAACTACCTTTGTGGCTTCTTATATAGTAGCAAGTCCCACAAAACCACCAAGTGGTATTACATAAACCATGTGCTAAAACCATGTGCTACCTAACCCGCTAACCTCACATTTAATATTGGACATTTAATTCTTTTTTCCCCAATATTAAATAATTACATGAAATATTTTCACAATGTTACAATACAACTCATCAAGAATATTCTATGGGAATCTTTACATGTTGCACGTCCATCTAGGTACAACATTACATAATAAAATAAAATAATAAAATAATAATATTATGCAATGTGTGCAACACCCATTATCTCAACAATCTCCCACTTGTTGTATACATTGCATAGGGTCAATCCGTAGCCACATAAATGAACAAGGGAACTATCCCTCCCAGCACATCCACCATCATGCATCAAAAATACACCAAGTGCTCCATCCTAGTACCTGCAACAAAATCAAAGTATCCAACATCTCAATCATGAATGATCTCACCTCCTATTATGCCACTGCCACTGGAAATACATAAAAGCTATCCAAAGAGAAAGCCACCCAACCTGTTGCATTAGAAGATCATAAATTCTTGTACCAACTGAAATTCCAAGCACAAATAACCTGATCCAAAGGTAATCACATGTATCTATAGTTGTCAAAAATATCCATAGCTGAAATAGCACCCACAGCAAAGTGCCAAACCCATCCAACTATCCATACCTCAAAGGTATAACAAATGAATCTCATATCACCGACATATCCAATCTATAAACTGCAATCACAAGCCTCAAGAGCAATACCTGCCACATATATACCAAGAAGCTCCCATTGCAAAAGATAATGTCAAATCTATAACCAATCCACTCAACACATCTCAAAGAAGTGAATCCATGTAGTATCAAAAACATCCACAATACATAAACTAATATCCTGCAAGAACAACTCTCATAACAAGTCTCCAATGCTCTCCCAAGTTCACCACAACCAACAAAGGAAAGAGGAAGAAATAACCATGTCATCTCTCACATGACATACATGAACATAAACCAGTGATCATAATCTCCAACCAATCTCAAATCCAATGTAGGCAAAACTGAACATCCAAGAAGATAACCAAGACTAGAGAAACCATGCAAATCTTAACCTGTATCATGTCCTTCTACACACACCTCTAGATGTAAACTGTGCAAGTATGATCTCCTCCATTAAACCCCAACAAGAATCCTCAACAACACCCAAAACATACCATATAACTAATTATGGATGTAAGCCTCTCACAAGAAGATCAAACTCAATAAAACCATTCCTAAACCAAGGAATAACCATTCCTAATCCAAGTGAAATGCCCAATATAAAACCATCTCCCAAACCCAACCAGCATAAAAACATATGCACATGGAGATAACCAATGCTAAACCATCTCTCAAATGAACCCTCTAGAACTAACTCATGTACCATAGCTCAAGATCCGTATCCATGAAAGACAAGCATAAATATAATGCAACTAAGAGAAAACAATGGGTTATACCTCTCAAGTAGTAAACCGCCAAGTAGACCAAGAGTGGGGAATGAGAATGCTCATCAAGATACCCAAGTCTCCAACCAAGACTCATCTAAGAACAATCTCCTCTCAAGTCCATATCAGGTGACTGCCCCTCGGACTTCCTGCTGAAACCATCAACCGTCCCAACAAATACTTCTCTAATCTAAGAGAAATCAGTGTCACCATAGTCTCTAAGTATCCATGAGCACCTGTAACCAATCAATTCATGCCAACTCCAAATGCAACATAGCAATATCATGAAGTATCCAGCTTATGATCAATGTACTCAATACCAAGAAACTAAACCAAGATCAATGTCAAAGTTCCAACCATGGCCTCAGGAACATAAACATGACAACATGATCTTACCATCTCAACCAAAGAGATAACATGCTCCATATGAACATACCATAACATGTCACAACTCTAAATGCATATCAAGAGTATACCATGACATAATAATGAAACCATCCTCACACCAAGGATAACATGTCAAATAAAATCATAAACCACACTTTTGCCAAGAACCTTGTGAATCCTCAAGATGCAACCATCTCCATACACCATGAAGAAAACCATCTCCACATACCAGGAAGAACCATCTCCATATACCATGAAGATAACCAAGAACTCCATGAGTCCTCAAGATCTAACCATCTTCATACACCATGAAGATAACAAGTGCACCATGCAAATGCCAAGCTATCCATGACATCATGATGAAAAACCATCCTCTAACCATGAGAATCAACCAAGGCATCAAACTATCAAAAAAATCAAAGTGCACATCATGAGCTCCTTAAAAGAAACTAAATAACTATGATCCTCAACCAAGAAGATATACCACCATAACCAAATCAGAAATCCAAGCTAATGAACATCAAATATGTACTTGTATATCCAATCATGTCATACCAAAATCTATGGCACCATGATCACATTCATGAACTGAGCATCTGGCTCTCAATATGTCCAACTTGTCAGCATAGTCAACCACAATCCTCCACCATGACTGTACCTGGTAACAACATCTCATCCCTTCTACATGAAGAGAATAGTAAATCATATGACTTAGGGCATAGACAACCCAAATCCAAGCCACCAATATGAATATGCATCAATAATGAAAGATCAATGGGAAAAGACAACCCATAACCAAGCTATAAATGCAACCTGTAAGTATAGACCGCTTACAACACTGCACAACTTGTAGACCCAACAAGTCATCATACATATCCAAACCAAACACTGATAACCATACCATCATGAGACCAAACTTGAGTATACAATGACATCAAAACTTAAATCTCCAATGCCATAAACTCACAAGTTACCATAGTCAAAATATATACCATAAACTATTCAGATCAATATATCAACAAATAAATCATGCCAAACCTGCACCAAATCTGAACCAATGTGTAGAGCTCTCCAAGAGCTTTCCATTGACTAGTCGAAGTCCAAAATCTAACTCCGTATGCCCAAGTTATGCCCTAATCCGTGCTCAAAATAAATAACATCTAAATTTAGGGCTCTTAAAACCTAACAAAATCTCAAAATCATAGAACCAAACTTACACCATCTTGTTGTTCTCTGAATTAGCTTTCCAACGCCTGTAAGAACTCTGAAATCTGATATTCTGAGAGAAAGTTATGGCCGTTTTACTAAGACAGTCTTTTTACCATTTTTAGTACGACTTTTCATTTTTTATTTTTTCAGTGACAAAAATTTTGACGGGATTAAATTTGACGGCCATCATGGGCTAAAACCAAAAAACTCTTTCATTTCCTCTGAACATGGCCAAACTAGGGCATATTATATATCAAAATTTATGAAAATGTCGACCCGGATCCAATGGTGAGGTCTATTTTTACCCAGGAGGTCATTTTTGCAAGCTACCCCCCAAAACCCTCATTTAAAAGAAACATCCAAAAAAATCTTTTTGTCCAACAATTTCACATGCTCAAATCTTTTAACATCCCATCATAACAGCAAATCCAAAGCCCTCAGATCTGCAGTAAATCATTCATATATCTTGCCCTTTCTTTTATCCTCTCATGCATTCCCATGGATTCAATCTAGGGTTACAAAAATAAAACCATAGCTCTAATACCACTTGTAAAGAAACTTGGCAATAAAGAATATAACCATTTCTGCATAACTCATAATAAATCTAAAATAAACATGGAATTAAAATCCACATGCAAGAGAATAGACAACATACCCACAAAAATTGTGACACAAGATATACCTTGGGAAACCCTCATTGAGGGAAAAACCCAGCCTCCAAAAGCATCCATCATCATGTATTATTCAGCAAAAATACCATTGCCATACAACCATGGAAGCCTTCATGGCCATAGCCACAACCGAGCAAACTATGTGAACAAGCATGAATCCACACATCCCATGCCATGCTTTCAACCTTCACAAATGCTCCCTTGGCTAACCTGTCAAGCCTTGTTCCGCACAACTCTTGCCTTTTGTCTTCTCCTTGTCACTCTTTTTCTCTCACTACAACAACTACCCTTGTGGCTGCTTATATAGTAGCAAGTCCCACAAAACCACCAAGTGGTATTACATAAACCATGTGCTAAAACCATGTGCTACCTAACCCACTAACCTCACATTTAATATTGGACGTTTAATTCTTTTTTCCCCAATATTAAATAATTACATGAAATATTTTCACAATGTTACAATACAACTCATCAAGAATATTCCATGAGAATCTTTACATGTTGCACGTCCATCTAGGTACAACATTACATAATAAAATAAAATAATAAAATAACAATATTATGCAATGTGTGCAACACCCATTATCTCAACAGATCTTTCTTATTAGTGATCATGATTGGGACCATGAGTAGTCTACACCCTAGGGGTGATTTGATTTATATTGTTGCATTCTCTAGTTGATTATACTTTTGGCTAATTTATGAGATTATGATGTGTTAGATGGTTTCGTTGAGGATTAACAATGTATATTGTTGGGTTTGTTATGATGTTATGGTTCTCTAGGTATTTACCTTATTCATTTTAGTTATTATAAAAAATACATGTTTAAATGAAATTAATTAGATACTTTAATTATATGTTTTCACATAATTGTCACTTTCGATATTATTATTGTGCATCTACACTTGATTGTGTTTGTTTATTGTGTAGGACTTATATCCCCAACAATGACACATGGAGTTAGTGATTAGACCTTTCATGTTGATTCAATATCATTCTTGTATGGATGATTTATTTTTATTGATATTTTAATCCTCTAGTAATTGGTAAATCTAGATTCATAATGCATTATGTGATTAGACCTATGAGTGTGTATATGCATTGAGGAATCCACAATGGTTGTGGAAGTTATCTAGTTATTTTGATTTAATGTTTTGAGAGAATTTTGTATTAATTTAACTTATTTTAATTACAAATAGCTTTTTCATAGTTGAATTCCATTTAATTGGAATTTCCTAATTTTGGTTTGGGTTGAGAAGGGATTTAATTAAGTGATCCAGTTATTTTCCTATTTTAATATTTCACTCTTAAAGTGGATATACATCCCAAAAGAGAGTTCTTTCTCACTTATCACTATTTGAATTATAAATTTGAGAGCAAAAGCCAAATCTCCTTCAGGAGGAATTATTGTTTGATTCATGATAGGAGCTATGGGCATTGGATCATTCTGAGGTTGGTGTTGTTGGATCTAGCTTGAGGAGACCTTGGTTTGCTGAGCTTTTGGGCAACCTCTGTAGAGTGATTATTTTATCATGTCTATTCCTATTTTGCCCCTTTTGGCTTCTAGGTAGGGCTCTTCCTTTTTTATGGTTCAGCTCTATTTTAGAGTCTATTTTGGATAATAGTTTTCTAGGAGACAAAGAACTAGTGTTCCACTCCATTCATGTATGTTAGTTCTACCTGGTTGGGTGGGTATGAGCATTTGATTTTCTTTTGACTTGGGGTTTTGGGTTTTCGGACCATTATGCTAATTATTTTTGCATATGGACTCCAAACTTGAATTTTATTTGATATCTAGGGTTTGTATACCCAAATGTAAAAAGGTTTTAATTTTATTAATTTTCATCAATGTTGGATTCTGGGCATTTTTTACTTTGTCTTGATTTATGTATCACCTAATTTTCTTGGGTGTCTCTTAATACAAATATTGGTCATGGATTTGGATTATCTATAATGATTCCAATCTTAGAATATTTTTTTCTTCTTGCATTGGGATTCATCTTGAATCCATACTCCCAACTATGTGTTCAGTTGAGTGATTTTATACCTATTGTTATTGTTTCTGATTGAGCCCTTCTTGTTATTTCATGGACACTAGAGTTCATGTAGAATCCATACTCCTGGATTTAGGCTAGTTGAGTAAATTCATGATACCTGGTGTTTTTTGCATCATTAGGATTCATGTAGAACCCAAACTCTCAAATTTAGGTTGGTTGAGTGAGTCATGATGTTTGGTTTTGTTGCATCATTGGGATTCATGTAGAATTCATACTCCCAAATATAGATCAATTGAGTAATCTTATTATACTTGGAATTTTGATTATTTTTCATCTATCCCTTGTTATGATTATCATGTATTTTGTGTGGCCACACACAAGCACATGAGTGTACACTTGTTAGGTTCTTGCAAGACCTAAGCTCCAAGTTGCTTGTTGGTTGAGTTATGTTCATTGGGGTTGGGTTGGAAAACTACATTTCCTAAGGGCACTCATCATGTGATGAGCATGGGTATCTATGGTAGACCAGTGGAGGGGATTCTTTTGTAACCTTGGGTTGTGTTCCTAGTGAGGTATATGTGAAGAATTTTCTAATAAGTGACAATCAAATGAATTCATGGGTAATTAACTAAGATAAGAAAATACTAAATACTTGTATGACTCATTGGAAGGTATGTTCTCATTGGTTTATCTGAGGCCTAATATTTGTGTAGTTTATCTAAGAACATAACACTATGGCCTCCTAAGGGAGAGATTCCATTGGGTGTTTATCTTGGGCTCCATGATGCCAATCAATCTACTCTCCACTAGAGTCCCTACATAGTAGACCCATATAGTGTCTGACCAGGACATGTTGTATTGCATTGTCTCATGATCTTGGTTTCAATTCTTTGTATTGCTTGGCATGATTATTACCCATGGATGGATGATTGTGTTTTGTGTTTTTGGTCAAATTATTATCTCCATCAACATTGTGGGAGTGGGCCTATGGTTACTACATGGTTGGGAGGCATAGCTACCAATACGACTATTTGGGACTAGTATACAAACATGATCTATGTCCTACTTGAGATTGATGTTGGGTATTCACTTGGTACTTTGGTGTATCTAGAGTATGTTCTCTAGCAATTTATGTTTTATTTTGGATGCATTTTATATTATTTTTAGGTGATGATTAATATGTTACTTGATGCATTCCTTTATCATGATATTGTATCATATTGCTAGATGATGTTCCTTACCATTTATTTGGATAATGTTGCTATTAATAGATTATCATGATTGCATACATTTTTCCCTTATGGTGCTAAGGCCTTTGAGGTCTCATGATGCTATTAAGGATGGGAGGAAATGAGCAGAGTTGGTTTTAGTTTGGCAGCTTCACTACTTATGTATTTTCCTTCTTCTGATAGTTGATTTACACACATGTATTTTCATTGTGATGTTTCTTTCCATGTGATTACATTAGATGCTATGGATTAGATGTTGTAGATTATAGGTTGTGTTATTTGATCTCTTTATGATCTTGAGTGATCATTCCTCAATTTATGTGGATCTGGTACTCCCTAGTGTGGAGGTTTCATGTTTTTATGTAGTTTCTTCTTTCCTCGATGTTGCTTTGTTGGCATTCCTCACATGGGAAGGGTAGTTTCTCACACAAGAATGTATTGTCTCATGCTATACATTATCCATAACATGAGAATACATTATCTCATGTGACAATATGTTCTCTAGTGTGAGCATCTACTTCCTTGTGCAAAGTAATGTACATCCTCATGCACGTTCATGTACTTCCTCATGTGCATCCATATACTTTCTTGTGTGCATCCATGTACTTCCTTGCATGAAATAATGCACTATCTCACATGTGGTAATGCACTCTCTCATGCATAGTTGTGAAAAGTCTCATGGGAGACTATGGGGAAGAGTTTCCTTACACAAGAAATAGTGGGCATTTAGGCTTGGCTGGGGAAAGTTTAGAAGTTAGTAAGATAGATTTTTTGTGGGGTATAAAATATATCATTTATGTATAATTTGATGTATATATTAATATATGTGATTATTCATTTTAGATAGGTTCTAGACCTCTCTAAGTCAAGATAAAGATTCTAGGAAATTTTAGGGCTTTAGAAATTCAAATTTAGCCAAATTTCATGAGTCAACATTTCTCTTTTAGCATGGTGTCTAGTAGATGAGTGGTTGTAAGTTCGATTCCTCATCTCGTGTATGACCATTGTTGGCCTCTAATTTTAATTCTTTATTATGTTATGATTAGTGGAAATGGACTTGTTTGTCTAACCATGCTAGGATCTTTTACTTTGGGGTTGAAAGAGAACATCCCCTTTGTATATTCTCATGATTCATGTGATCTTTGGCTTGTGAGTTGTGGCTTAGTTCTTGGAGATCTTTGGAAGTGGTTATAAGACTTTTTTGGTGTAGGTGAACATGTAAGCTTAGCCATATTCCCTATTCTTATCACTTTTTTTTGATATTTCATTATTGCACTTGGTTACTTTATATTTTTTTTCACTAATTTATCTTAAGAAAAAAAATATTTTTTGCATGTTTTATCCTTGTGTTTTGAGGATCTCTACGTAGGGCATTACACACTTTTTCATTGAAAGAAGGTGTGCATACTTTAATAATTTCAATATAGCAACATGTTGGCATGTGGACAATGTGGACCCATAGAAGACTCTCAGGATATCTCATCATCATATACCAGTTTTCATGCCATGATTAGTTCTCATCTTAGGCCAAGTATATATTTCCTAGTAATTTCCTGATTGTTCAATCAATTGAAGATTAAAGGATGTTGTGTTCTTCCTATTGGAAAGTGATCAAGTTTTAAGAAATACGAGAATACAAGAGGCTACCACATGTCCCTGTAGGTCCCAAAAGGATGGAGAAGTATGCAATTTTTTTAGCCATTGATCAGAAACAAGATCAATGATCATCATATTGTTATGACTTCAAATTGCATGATATTTAAAAGGTGCGACAAAGAGAGTTGTTTGCTATTTTTTCCTCCTGCCAAAATTCATATTTCATATTTGGAAAAATGTCTAATAGTCAGTTGCAAATTTTATTTTTTTCAAATACATAAATGCAAAATAATATTTTATTCAAAACCTCAGTTATATGCATTATATCCTAAGTACTAAGGTTAAGTTTGTGATTTAATACTTATGTGGGCTCATATCTTCTCATCCGTTAGATACAAAGAAATCAACGAACATCACTTTGTCACTTTACAAAAAAGCACAAACCTTATTTCATGTGAGAAAGTGACAGTGTACCACATATCCAAGGTGGGCCTTCCTTTCCTTGTGGCTAGTGGAGTTGTTAGGTAAGTACAACTAGTAAGTTTTGATTCATGCTAGATATTGTGGGCTAGTGTTATTTCAGTATATTTCATTCACCATCAGATCAAGGACAATCCACGATTATCACTTTGTCACTTTACATATATGTGAGGACTTTACTTCATGTGATAAAGAAATGGTGTGACATGTGGCATGTGGGTCTTGTTTCTCTTATGGGCTATAGAAAGGGTGGAAGGTGTCAGACAAGTCAACATATGGATGCAATTCTAATTGGTTGAGATGCTGACATCAATAGTAAAATGATTATATATTCCTGAACCATTAGATCCTTCAAGAACAAGGATTGTCTCTTTCTCTCATTTTTAAGATGCAAATATTTTAAACAATGTGAGAATGCAACAGGAAGACACATGTCATAGAGGGCCCAATTTAGAAGGAAAATAGTTTGTGGTATCACAAGTAGTTATGGTTAAGTCTTAAAGAATGGTATGGTTAAGATGATAAAGAAATCAAACTTATGAAGACTTTTGTGAGCTGGTAGAAAGAAATAGAACCATTGGTCCACATGGCTCATTCTAGTTACATGACCTAGGTTGACTATAGATTTTTTGGTGATTTGTTGAGCTAGGGAGGAAATAAGTTATTATTTCTATGCAATCTTATCTTAATGATTGTTTTCAACCACTCTAAATGAATGTAGGGGCTAGAAATGATTTAGAGGACACTCCATCACCATTGAGTTATCCATACACTCATCAAAGTGATCAATTTCATCATTCTTGTGACATTCAAGGTTTCTTCTAGTCAAGGTTTTGATGATTTTCATGCCTCTAAAGGTGTACCAAACCAAAGCATCATCTAGAGAATTTCCACTAACAGTCTTAAAGGCATTGATGAGGTTGTGAAGCAATCATGAGTTATGCTTGAAATATAAAAGAAAGTTTTTTTTGTCTTCTCAATGGATCTCTCTTTTTCAATTTTCAAAGTTGTTTTGTAATTTTGCCTCTACTCAATAGAAATCTTCTCTACTATATTCATTTTCTGTTAGTTGATTGTGTATGCATTCTTGTGGACTCGCTAGTGAATGTATTTTGATAGCTAAAATATCATATGATCATGTCCATACTTGATGACTTATTAGATCAAGTGAATCCATTGTATTCCTTCTCTGATTGTGTTATCTTTTGGCTTATCTAGGATATTGATATTGAAAATGTATAGATAATGGTATATTTTGAGAAATTTATTAAGTTATAGTGTATTCATTGGGAACTAAGTAGATCCATATACGATTTGGTGTATCATCTCCTCTAGATTAGATTAGGTAAATTTTCTTTTATGCATTCCTTCTCCCTTTTCCTCTCAAGAACCAATTAGGTGCATCTTGATAGTAAAGGAAGTTGGCCTTCTCTAGAGACTCAATCTTAAATTGCAAAGTCCTGCACTTTTGAGATTATTTCCATTTTACATAAAGCTACCTAAGAAGTATTCCCTTGAGCTAGGGTGCAAGCCTTTGTGTCAATAATTTTGGCATGTTCAGTGGGAAAGCATTAAAAGCATATTACAAGCTCACTAGTTTCAAAGAAGAAAAGTTCCAATACATCTTGAGGAGATAGTAATGCCTTTAGCATTCAATCCTTCAAGAGGATCATTTCTTCAAGTACTTGGTGACTTCAAGATTCAACACATCTAGTTTCCAAACTAAGGTTGTTGTGATTCATGCATAAAGCACACACAAGGGCATCTTCTAGAGGTAATTTTCAATATTTTGAGATTTCATTTTCAAATCCTAGAAAAAAGAAGACTAGATTGTCTCTATCATTAGTTATGAGTATAGATGAAATCTGTACACCTGCAAGATCCATCTTTACCCCTCCTATTGATAGAATTCACCCTAAAATACTATATGCTCATATTAATAGGCCACTTGTTTATATGGCTAGAGCTCATCCTTTTGCCACCTTTAATGGTGGAATTCCTCTCTTGCTAGAACAAAGAGATGATATAAAAATATCAGCCCTTAAAAGTGTACTTGAAATTACTAGTGAAACTTCCACTTCTCCTAAAAAACACATTCAAGAAGTTTCCAACATTTATCATATACATATGATTACTAAAGATGATGTTGTAGTTAGGCTTTTGGCTTCATCCTTAAAAGGAAAAACACTACAATGGTATAGAGGTTTAACTCATAATTATATTACTGATTGGGATGGGTTAAGGGTAGGGCTATGTAAACATTTTAAGGATAAAAGTGATCACTTATCACTTTTAGAATAATTAATGACTATCAAAATATCCCCCCATGAATTCATGATAGATTTCAACTATAGATTTTAAAAGACATGGGACATAATACTTGTTCACTAGAAAAGGTGCATTTCTCTAAACCATTCTATCCAAGGTATTCCATGAGTTTGGAATTCTTGAATGGTGGTTTAGAGCTCACTTGTCATGGAGTACAAGGGGCATACAAATAAGCATACAAGAGCTCTTAGTTGAGTTTTAGAAATGCAGCCCTTGCTATTAAACCACAAAATGGAAGATTCTTTAGACAAGAGCAAGAATGCTAGTGCCAAAGAACTTTTGAATCATGCAATGCAAGAATGAAGCTATATTAAGATGAAATGCACATCCAAGCTATTCTAAGTATGGATGAGAGTATTAAAAATCAAACTATTAAGCCACACGATCTAACTATTTGCAAAGAAATTATACTAACATGCAATATGATCTTAAGACTAATATGAAGTGGATGAAAGAATGAGACAAGAAATGAGAAGTTTGCCAAAAGCTCCAAGGAAAACTATTAGAAAATCTGCAGCATGACAATACTCAAAAGTTGGATCCTTTGGGAAGGAGAGAGCTCTCTCTTTTAAATCCATATGGATGGTGGAGATCAAGATGAATATGGTGGATGATCAATGGTTGAATTTGAAAATGAAGAGAAATCCATGTGCACACACAAGTCAACCAATAGAATATGAGTTCACTTGTCATATAAGACAAAAGTCTCACAAGCCTTTTCTTTTATTTGCAAAAATAGAAAAAGGACTTTATGTGTGCACTTTAAGTGGGTTAGAAGAATGGGGTCTTTTATTTAATTAAAATGGGACATGTTATTTTAATCAAATAATGAACTTAGGATAGCATAGTCAAAAAATAGGTTATAATCAAATTAATTGATTATTAGCAATTTGGTCTAGGTAAATGATTAATTAATTTAGCCAAAATGTTGAGAAGGGGGCTAATAGTCTAGATGACTATTTTTAGGTGATTAAATTTGCCCCTCTTTGACTAATGTGTGATCAATCTAGGAACACATTACGTCAAAGAAAACATAAGCCAAGTAGGCAATGATAGATATGGATATCTGATTCTGAAGAATGAAATGCAAAAAGAGATAGCAAATCTTGAATGTACAACATGATAATGGTAGTACTAGACACTAGAAAAAGATGATGTTATAATCCAAGAAGAATACTAACACCTAGCAAAGTAGATAGGTTAGGAACAAGTGAAAAGATCAATCATATGCTCCTAAGAAATAGACAGCTATAGTAAGCGATGATAAGAGTATTTTTGCCCCCTTGGGATCAAAATCAAAATGAGATAAGGGGAACACAGAAACAAACTAGATATGAATAAATCAAGATATAGCAATGTCTAAGATGATAGATGAATGATTAGAACCAAAGAGTGACTATAAGAAATTGATAAAAATGCCCCAGTTTGACTAGAGTTGACCTTAAAGGATATAGAATAAAAATTAGGTCAAAAAAAGTATAAAGGTGATTTTAGACATGAAAAGGTGAATTGAGTAGATACGAAGCATGGAAATGGTGAAGATATGAAGAGATGAAGATGCCCCAGTGATGATTTGGAGATTAGACCTCAAACAGTCAGCTAACTACTCAGAAGAAGGTAGAATTTTAAACAGTAATTTTGACCATCAAGATGAACTCAGATTTCAATTTTGATCCCAAAAAATGGATCCAAGACATTGAAATTAGCTAGGGGTGTAGTTTTTGCGCAATTCTAAGAGGTTTAAAAAGTAGGCCAAAATAGGGTCAAAAGCTCTAAAAGGGGCCCAAGTGTCATTTTCAAATTCATTTTTTCTTTTGTGATTTGGTGAGAGATTTTGAGTGGTCCAAAGAGCATCATGGTATTGGTGAACATTCCTCTTCACCAACACCATTTTGAGCACAGCCAGTTGCAGAATTGGCCAAAGTAGTACATGGTGCTAGTGAGTATCCTCTTTTTGTCATGTTTTTGGACTTTTTATTTAGTTTTTCACACGTATGTAGGGTTTTTGGACAAAATTTTTGGATACAATTGTTCAATTGTGTGTTGTCTTTGATGTCACAAAAATGTCATATCAATCATCAGATAGTGTCTACTGAGCTCAGAAGGTCAACAAGACAAAGGACAATGTTTACCGAGCTTTCAAGGTAATCAAAGAAATTTAGTTCTTACCAAGCTCACTTGATAATTGAAGAAAACGTGATAGAAATAGTTCTTACCAAGTTTACTCGATCATCAAAGGTAATTTGGAAAAAGCAGTTCTTATCGAGTTCACTCGGTCATTAAAGGTAATTTGGTGGAAGTAGTTCTTACCAAGCTCACTCAATCATAAAAGGTAATTTGGAAGAAGTAGTTCTTACCAATGGGTTTTAGTTCTTACTGAGTAAAATTAGTAGCCAAAGGATTTTAAGGATATTACAATGTTAACTAAGTCAAGAAGGTTAACTCAGGATATTTTAGGAAGAAGTATTTACCAAGTAGGGTCAGCCAGTAAAGGATGTCATTGTTTTATGAAATATCATTTATTTGTTTAGAGTAATATCTGTAGCTGATTGATGTATGGGTTATTGGTAAATATAACATGTGAATGAGTCGACTTGACAATCTGAATGGTATAAGTAAGAGGTCAAGTTGCAAATTGTAAGTGAAAAAGAGTGTGGAATTAATGTGATATGAAGACTGATTATTGTGGAAGCAAATTTAAAGGATGATCAGAGATCATTGAGGAGCAACTGAGCCATATTTGATCAAGGAGGATCTAATGATGATGAACAGAGACCTGTAACTAGCAAATTTAGTTGCATCTTGTTCAAGTCAATTCATTGTTGCTTTCTAACCATTGTAGCAATGATTCCAAATCTCTTAACATAGTTGGTTTAACAACCATTTTTTAAATCCTCTAACAAGGTGATAGTTCAGTTGAATTGTTCTAAAGACCTCTATCAAGGCCACTCCTAACATGGTGATTAAATCCTCTAATAGGGTCACCCTTAATAGTGTGTATTGTAACTTTTAACAAGGTTGGCTCCTAACAGGGCTCACTTCAGAAGAGTGAAAAATTGGTGACTAGTTACTTGGTGGTTTTTCTCATATTGGATTTCCACGTTACATCTGGTGTCTCTTGTGTTCACTTTATTTTCAGTTACATGCATGAATGCTTGAAAAGAAAGTAATAGTTTAATTTACCAAGTTATAGCATTTTTTTACTAAGTACAAGCAGTAACTAGATCTTTAAGACATCTAAGGGATTTGTGGATTAATTTTTGTTTGTAACTGATTCACCCCCCCTCCCTCTCAATTACTCTATCTTTAATCCCAACAATTGTTATTGGAGCTATTGGTGCTTAAAAGAAAAGATTTCAAGGATCTAAGCTAAAGATTAGGATGTCTTACAAAAGGAAAATTCTAAGACTTAATAGGGACAACTTCTAAGCATGGCAATGATTGATGAGTCTTCATCTAGCTTCTATTGGTGATACAGGGCTAAAGTACCTTGATGAAAAATATAAAGAACTGTCTCGTACATTATCTATCAATGATATTGCTGAAAAGAAGACTCACAATAACATGATGATAGATATAGCATCTGCTCTGAGTTATGAAGAATTTGATGACATCAAGGATTGCAAAATTGCCTTTGAAATGTGGAATAAGCTAAAAGAAATCTATGAAGGAGATGATAATGTGAGAAGAGCCAAAGTAGAAAGTTTGAAAGGACAATTTGATCAAATGAGGATGAGAGAGGATGAAAACATTGCAAAGTATGTTGAAAGAGTTAAAGCATGTGTTAGTGTAATCAAAGCATCTGGAGGAGATATTAGTGAGGAGACAGTTATAAGTAGAGTTCTTAGAACTCTACTTCCCATTTATGCAATCAGAGTCTCTACAATTCAATAAAGGAGATGTGAGGCAAATCATAAAATAAATTTAGAGGCCATAGTTGGAAGATTGACTACATTTGAGCTAGACAACAATGACAATTATGTTCCAGCTGCCAAGAATATTAAATTAGCATTTGAAGCCAAGCTTTTAGTCAAAGAAAAAGGGAAAAAGTTGAAGAATCCACAATCAAATAGTGATGAAGAATCAGAACAAGGTTTAGAAAATGATCTTGAAGTGGTTGAAGCTCTACTAGCAAGAAAATATTCAAGAGGCAAAGGTAAATACAAAGGTAAGGTTCCTCTAATTTGTTTCTCTTGTGAAGAAATTGGACATATTGCTGCTAGGTGCCCAAAAAAAAAAAAAAAGGGGTGACAAGTACAATGGCAAAAAAGACTTCAAATCATTCAAGGATAAAGGTAAGAAAACATGTTTTATGACAAAAGATTCTAATGATTCTGATGATGAAGAAGATGATGAAATTGTCTATATTGTTGTAAAAGATGAGTCTGATAATGATGAGGAAATGGAATTCATTTCACATATGAGCAAAAATGATACATGGATCATAGATAGTAGTTTTTCTCATCACATGACTGGTGACAAAACTAAGTTTGAATATTTTGAAGACTATGATAGTGGCAGTGAAAAATTTGGTAACAATGAACCTTGTTGTATAAGAGGAAAAGGAAGAATCTCACTAATCAAGGAACTTGTATGTGATAATGCATATTGGGTAGAAGGACTAAAGCATAATTTTTTGAGTGTGGCATAGCTACTCAATAATGAATTGAAAGTAGAATTTATGCATGAAAAAGAAAGATTGTTGGATGGCAAAGGAAAATTGATTGGATCAAGCACTCAAACAAAAAGTAACTTATTTTATCTTGGACTTGGTGAATGTTCATGTTTCATTGCTCAAATTGAAGAAAGTTGGTTATGGCATAGGAGGTTGTGTCATGTAAACTTTGACAACTTAATAAAAATTAGTAAATTCAGGAAAGTAAGAGGTATTTCTTACATAAAGAAACCTGAGGTTGGTCTATGCAAGAATTGTCAAATTGGTAAAATGGGAAAGACTAGTTTTAAAAGCAAGAACTATCAAACTAAAGAAGTTCTAGAAATTGTGCATACCTAATTGTGTAGAACTATTAGCATTGAAATTTATACTGGTGAAAAATTCTTCATTCTATTTTTTGATGATTATTCAAGAATGATGACTTTCATGTACTATGAGAGAAATCAAAAGCATTTGAAACATTCAAATGGTATTTGGCCAGAGTAGAAAAGGAAATAGGAAAAAGACTGAAATGCTTAAGATCTAATAGAGGTGGTGAATTCATTTCACATGAGTTCAATAACTTTTTCATTGAAAGGGGAATCAAAAGACAGGTTTCAGCACCTAGAACTCCTGAACAAAGTGGAATAGCAAAAAGAAGGAATAGATCTATAATGGATTTTGCAAGAACCTTAATGATTGAGAAAGGCATTGCTATCAAATACTGAAAGGAAGCTATCAGCACTATAGTTCATACCTTGAACCGAGTATAGCTGAAAAAGGACTCATTCAAAACACCCTATGAGTTGTGGTATGGCTACAAACCCAATGTAAGTTATCTAAAAATACTTGAAAGCAAATGTTATATTTTGAAAGAATCTAGAAAAGGTAAATTTGATGTAAAAAGTGATCAAGGAATATTTTTGGGATACTCTTGCAAAAGCAAAGCATATAGATGTTTGAACTTATCTACTCACAAAGTCATAGAAAGTACACATGTGAAAGTTGATGAGTTTGCAAAAAGAATAGAAGAAGAAAGCAAAAAGGAACCTAAAGACTAGAGAAGATTTGTTTACATTGAACCTGATACAATGCCAAGTATACCTATTAATCATGAATGTTCAACTCCAAAGTCTTCATTAACTGAGTCACAAGAAGTTCAAACTGAGACAATATCTACCGAGTTGCAAATAGAAGCTACCAAGTTAGCATCTACTGAGGCCAAGAAACCAGAATCAGAACTAGAAGTTGAGACATAGAAGGATAACAATGCAATTCATTGAAAAGGAACACATGTCAAAAGTAACAATCAGAAGGAACAATGACAAGAAGTAAGTTGAAAGGCACTTTTTTACTTGCTGATTTTGAACCTAGAAATGTCAAAGATGCACTAGACAATGAAAGTTGGATTGAAGCTATGAATGAAGAGATAGAACAAATAGAGAAAAACAAAACATGGACTCTTTTACCTAGACTCAAAGACAAGAATGTGATTGGGACAAAGTGGGTATTCAGAAACAAACTTAATGAAGATGGTAAGGTATCAAGTAACAAAGCTAGATTGGTATGCAAAGGATATACACAAGAAGAAGGTGTAGACTATGGAGAAACTTTTGCTCCTATTGCAAGATTTGAAGGTGTGAGAACCTTACTTGCATATGCTACATTCAAAGGATACAAAGTTTATCAGATGGATGTCAAGTCAGCATTTCTCAATGGCATATTGGATGAAGAGGTTTACATTGAACAGCCTGAAGGTTTTGTTCATTCAGACAAGAAGGACATGGTCTAAAAATTGCATAAAGCATTATATGGTCTAAAATAAGCCCCTAGAGCATGGTATGAAAGATTGCATAACTATCTTATTTAGATTGATTTTCAAAGAACTAATGACAACAGTTGTTTGTACATAAAGGAAGGTCCAGATAATAAGATTGTTTTGGCAGAAATATTTGTAGATGATACTTTGTTCACAGGAAATGATGATCTTTGCAAAGAATTTTTAGAACAAATGAAAAAGAAATTTGAAATGTCAATGTTTGGTGAATTCATATTCTTTTTTGGTCTTCAAATTCAATAGAATAAGAATGGCATCTACATCACTCAATCTAAATACATCAAGGAGATACTAAAAAAGTTTGGTATGGAAGATTGCAAACTAGTTTGGACTCCTATGTGTACTAGATTAAAACTAACCAAGGATGATGAATCAAAGGAAGTGGATTAGACATTGTATAGATCTACAATTGGAAATTTGCAATATGTAGTGCACACAAGACTAGACATTGCCCTTGCAGTAGGGATTGTAGCAAGATTCTCAACAAAACCAAAAGAAAATCACATGATGGCAATCAAAAGGATCATGAGATACTTAAAAGGAACTGAAGATTATGGATTATGGTATAAACTTGGAGGAAAACTAGATTTAAAGGTGTTCATTGATGTAGATTAGGTAGAAAATATTGATGATAGAAAGAGCACAAGTGGAGGAGCTTTCTTTCTCGAAAAATGGTTGGTTTCTTGGACAAGATAAAAGTAGAATTGTACATCTCAATCCATAGCAGAGGCTAAATATGTTGTAGTAGTAGTAAATTGCTCAAACATTGTGTGGTTTAAACAATTATTGAAAGGTATGAAGCAAGAAATCATAGAACCAGTTGTTATGTTTTGTGATAACACAAGTGCAATTAACATCTCCAAGAATCCAGTGATGCATTAAAAAACCAAGCATATTGCCATAAAATATCATCTCGTTAGAGAATTGGTGCAAGAAAAGGAAATAAGATTGGAATATGTGCATACAAAGGAACAAATTGCTAACATATTCACAAAGCCTTTACATAAGGATGCATTCTTGTATCTAAGAGGGAAGTTAGGGGTCATTTCCTTATCTGAAGCTCACTAAAATACAGTTTTAGTAATGCATCAATAGGAACAAAATTGGAAATCTATCAGTTGATGCCGTAAACCAATGAAGATATTGCATATGAATAAGTAGATCAGGTACAATGTTATTCAATTGTTTTGAGTTGTATTTGGCATGTGTTGTCAAAGAGGGAGAATATACTATCATATCTTTCTGAAATTTGCAAATAATAAGAGTTTGTGTAAGAGGGAGAGATTATTATGAAAGAGGGAGTTTTGTATTCTGTCATTAAAAAACTTGTTTTCAAATTTTATTAGATGCTATGACATGTTGTGTTTCCATCAATGCCAAAGAGGGAGATTGTTGGATACAATTGTTCAATTGTGTGTTGTCTTTGATGTCACACAAATGTCATATCAGTCACCAGATAGTGTCTACCAAGCTTAGAAGGTCAACAAGGCAAAGGATAGTGTCTATCGAGCTTAGAAGGTCAGCTAGACAAAGGACAATGTTTACCGAGCTTTCAAGGTAATCAAAGAAATTTAGTTCTTACCGAGCTCACTCGGTAATTTAAAAAAATGTGATAGAAATAGTTCTTACTGAGTTCACTCGGTCATCAAAGGTAATTTGGAAGAAGCGGTTCTTACTAAGTTCACTCGGTCATCAAAGGTAATTTTCTAGAAGTAGTTCTTACTAAGCTCACTCGGTCATCAAAGGTAATTTGGAAGAAGTAGTTCTTACTGATGGGATTTAGTTCTTACAGAGTAAACTTGGCAGCCAATGGATTTTAAGGATATTACAATGTTAACAAGTCAAGAAGGTTAACTCAGGAAATTTTTCGAAGAAGTATTTATAGAGAAGGGTTAGCCAGTAAAGGATTTCATTATTTTATGAAATATCATTTATTTGTTCAGAGTAATATCTGTAGCTGACTGATGTATGGTTTATTGGTAAATGTAACATGTGAATAAGCTGACTTGACAATTTGAATGGTATAAGTAAGAGGTCAAGTTGTGAATTGTAATTGAAAAAGAGATTGGAATTAATGTGATATGAATACTAATTATTGCAGAAGAAGATTTGAAGGATGATTAGAGATCATTGAGGAGCAAAAGATCCATATTTGATCAAGGAGGATCTAATGATGCTGAATAGAGACCTATAACCAGAAAATTTAGTTTCATTTTTTTTAGGTCAATTCATTGTTGCTTTCTAACCATTGTAGTAGTGATTTCAAATCTCTTAATAGAGTTGGTTTAATAGCCATTTTGTAAATCCTCTAACAAGGTGATAATTCAATTGAATTGTTCTAAAGACCTCTAGCAAGGCCACTCCCACCAAGGTGATTAAATCCTCTAACAATGTCACACCTAACAATGTCTATTGTAACCTTTAATAGGGTTGGCTCCTAACAAGGCTCACTTCAGAAGAGCAAAAAATTGGTGACTAGTTACTTGTTGGTTTTTCCCATATTAGGTTTCCACATTAAATCTAGTGTCTTTTGTGTTCACTTTATTTTTAGTTACATGCATTATTGCTTGAAAAGAAAGTAATAGTTTAATTTACCGAGTTACATCATTTGTTTACCGAGTACAAGCACTAACTAGATTTTTAAGACATCTAAGGGATCTGTGGATTAATTTTTGTTTGTAACTAATTCACCCCCCCTCTTAGTTACTCTATCTTTAATCCCAAAAAAAATATCACTGGATACTTAAAAATTATTGTACCGATACTTTGGTAAATGTCATGCAACAATTTTTTTTTGAAATAGTGTCGCACTCATGTTATATCAAATGTCATTTAGGACATACCCATATGTCACCTAGGATAGTGTAAAATGTTGCACAACAAAATTGTATTGCACACCCTTAGAAAAAGTGTCATGTGATAAACTTCCAGCAAATTGCATCGCTTGTAGTCAAAAAAAGTATCGGACATCTATGTTTTGGCATGTTTTTGTGAATTTTTTGTGTTATGATCATGTTTTCAATATGTTTACTAACATTTGCATGTTTTGTGTTGATAGGAGGTATTTCTATTGTTACATATCAAAGCACCCAAAGTGGTGTGGCTACGTGTTGTAGATTATTTGAGCAATGATGAATAGGCCACCATATCTTCTATGGCTTTGCGATGGGTCATATCGATGCCCCATATAAGGGAAAATCATGGATTGTTCACTACACTGGCTGAGTAGTGGTACATCAAGCATAACAATTTTCATTTATCGAATAGAGAGGTCTCGATTACATTAGAGGATGTGTATTAGATTCTTCAAGTGCCATGCCATGGAAAGTTGGTAAGTTGTTTGATTAATAGATCTTGGTCATGTGTTATCAATTTCAATTTTTGATGTTAGGTATACTGATGCCAAACTTTGGTGATGTCATAGGTATACTATGATCAGATGCTAATAGAGGGGCAAGAACAGATGTAATAGTTGTTTCATGATGTGACCACCCTAGACCATCATTTGGATTGGGAGAGATTGATTGCAAAGTATGGAAATGATTTCCCTTTTCTCAAGTTGCTATGTTCATTGGTAGCCTAGGCCCTAGTGACAGATCGAGGCTAAAAGGGTTTCCCACTAGAATGGGGTCGATTGGTGTTTGATTTCGTTTCATGGCTATGCAAGATTGTGTAGGGGCTAGCAATACTAGCAAAGATGTATCACGAGCTTCATGAGATAGTGTATCATGGAGGTGGCTCATAAGCATTCAGTAAAGTGCTAGCATAGATCTGGGCTTGGGAGCACATTCCTATGATCCAACCATGAGTGCAGCCACAAGAGTGGAGCTAGCCCTACATTTTTTGATATTGATATTTTATCTCACAGAGACATAGTGGGGATGTGGCCTACTATAAACGTGTGTTTGATGTGCTGATAGTGTTCACATGGTGGTTGTACTGAGAGTGTCATAGATGGTCTAATTCATGGGAGCTATATTATATGAGATATAGCAGGCCACTGGTGGGTTGGAGCATAGATATTGAAGAGTAGTTCGTGATTAATTGAGTATGGTGATATTTTGTAAAGTGATAGGGGATATCGGTGGAGACTACCACCTATTCTTGGATGCACTCAGATGAGGCACTATGATGGTTACCGATGCTGGACTAATAGATGGCAGTACAAGATATAGAAGCTCTAGCAGAAATTCCTTAGGATTATCACCCAAATGTGGCAAATGTAAGGGTAGATCCTGTATATTTATATGAGATGTAGAGACACCCATTCCCATGGTTTACTGAGCCTGATGTGCTACCTATAGGAGGGTAACATAGAGGCAATGGAGGTAGAGGTGGAGGTGGAGGCAAGGGTGTGAGATGAATGGAGGTTGGAGAGGGATCCCAATTAGGGAGGAGGAGGATGTGGGCACAAGTGGTGAGGGAGATGGAGGAGGAGGAGGAGGAGGAGTTGCCACTAAGGTGGCAATGAGATAGGAGAGCAGAGGCAAAGCTAGAGCAACTAGTGAGGGGGGGTGATGGTGAGAGGGATGCTAGGATCTATGCATTGGAGGCAAAGTTGTAGGCAACACAAGTTTCTATTTTAGTGCATGATTAGTAGCTCATGAATGAGTGACCACAAGGAGATGAGCTCCATAGGGAAGGGATGTTGCACAATGTGAGGTAGCTCATCATGGTGCCTAGGCCACATACTATTATGCTATGTATAGAGGGGTGGTACCACTAGGGAAGGGGTTACTTGATTACTCAGAACAAGCAGGGAGATCAGAGGGTGTAGTACAACCACCAGATAGGAGATAGGCTCCTCCACTGGGGCCAACACCTCCACCTACTGTAGAGGGTGGCAGTCAGTCATAGGATGATTATGAATTTTTTTGATAGTTTTAATTGTACATCATATATTTTTGAGACGTATATCTATATTTTGGATCTTATTTTTTGTATATGTACCATGACACATTTGATATATATATGAGATACTAGATTTTATCAGTAGTTTTGTGTACTTTTCTCAAATGGATGCTTTAATATTTTTAGTTTCATGTGATGTTTTTGTTTTTGTTTTCAGCTCATGTATGTGTTTATGTTCATGTATCTCTCTCATGTATGATGTTTTAGCTCTCTTTTTTTTGTGAAAATGTGTGACACTTTAGATAGATCACATGTGATGTTTAGATTAACCCCTTGTGATTACAAGATAGCAAAGAAATGAAGCAAAAGATAGAAAAGATGGAAAAAAAAGATATGATAAATAAGAAAGTGAAGATGAAAGTAGTCAGCTGATATGTTCATAAAATGGATGAAGAGAGAGCTCTCCCCATATGCTGGAATGCATGACTAGATTAGAATGAATGAAGCTAAAATGCAAGATAATATTTAAAAGTGCCTTTCCAGCGAGGGTTACATAACTTTTAGGCTCTTGTTTCATCATTGAGCATTTATTAGGGACATCATGAGATCATATAATTGTCACTAGTATGACTATGAAAATATGAATATGATTAATATCAGATAGGTATGTGGAAATCCAATCTAAGCATCAGAGACATGTAAGTCAAGATAACTATGCAATTAGATTCCCTAAGTTTGTTTTAGTTAGATTACACCTATATCAAAGCATAAATGCCAAGATAACCCTTGAGTGTTGTCTTACAAAATAGTCAAGGATGATAAATTTATAAGTCAAAGTGTTGAAATAGGACAAGCATGAATGCTTACAACACTATAGGAAAACAAAGTATACCCACAAGTAGAAATCAAGAAAACATGCCCCATGCCCCTAGTCTTCTAGTCAATGACATCCTTGAAAGATTATTAGGGAGGGAACATATAGCAAAGAAATCATCATAGAAAACACACAAAGTAGATAAAGATCAGCATAGCTTAGTTTTTTAAGTCTTAAAGTTTGTGTGTGTAAGTTACCTGGCCATTTCTTCAAGACTTGATTCTAATAGTGAGAAATATCATGACATTGGATACCATAGGTAAACTATTTGAAAAGTGTTGAGAGACACTTGATGTCAAGGTGGGGGGGTAGTGTTGAGAAACACTATTTTGGGAGTTGCCAAAGAAAACCCTAATGCACAAGGAAACCTCAATAGGCTAAGTAGCTATGCACCCGAGATGAGAACAAGAAACTATTCCAAGCTAGGAAATGGGTTAGCAAAATGAGTGAATGAGACTGATAGACATAGGTGCAAGGGTTTCAAGTAGCACCTATTTCCAGGTTTTCACCACTTGGAAAAAAATTTTAGGACTTTTTTCATTTTTATTTTTTTTGAATTTTTGATTTTTTCTGGTGATACATCAAAGTGCCTATTGCTAGGTTTTCACTAAGATGATCATTTTTTCAAGACATTTTTTGACTTTTAGGATTTTTTTAGGATCATAGATATGTACAAGATAGCTAAGTAGTGAGCCTATAAGAATAGAATCTCTTCAAATGTAGAACATTGATAGGTTCTGCAAGTTCTTCACCCTCAAGACTATATAGTTGGTAAGCACCAAACCCAAATACCATCATGATAATGTATGGGCCCAACTAGTTAGGTTCAAATCTTTTTCTATGCTCTTGATGCTGCTGATTTTTGGGATTCTCTTTAAGCATGAGTTCACCAACTTGAAACTCACATGGGTGAACTTTCTTATTATACTATGTAGACATGCACTTCTAATAAGCCCTCATGTGATCAAAAGCAACCTTACAACATTCATCAAGAGTCTCTAATTCTTGTACTCACATAGCTCTATGGTCTTCATTGGTTATTAACCCATGTAAGGAGATGCACAAGGAAGGTATCTCAACTTCTAATAGGAGAATAGCCTCAGAGCCATAGATTAGAGAAAAGCATAGCCCCTGTAAGAGTATGAATAGTAGTTCTATAGGCCCAAAGTGCTAGATTTATCTGTAGGTTCCAATCTTTTCTAGAATTGTGAACTATATGATATAGGATTTTTAGCAATGTTTTATTGGAAGCCTCTACTTGACCATTCCCTTGAGGGTAATAAATAGAGGACCAATGTTGTTTGATCTTAAACTTCTTACACAACTATCTTAGGTCCTTATTTTTGAACTATCCTCCATCATCCATAACAATAGATGATAGGATACCATATCAGCAAATGATGTGATTCAGTATAAATAGGGTAACATGTTTTCTTGTAGCAGTAGATAGTGGTATAGTTTCAACCCATTTGGTGAAATACTCCTTTGCTGTAATGATGAATTTGTTACCACTAGACAAACTTGGATGATTTTTTCCTACCAAGTCGAAGGCCCATTGTTGAAATGGCCAATATGTCACAGCAGGGATCAACTCTCACCTAGGAGCATGGACTAAGTTGCCATGGAATTGACATTTTTGACAAGACTTGGCATAACAAATAGCATCAACTTGCATGGTGGGCTAGTAATAACCCATTCTAAGAAATTTTTGAGCAAGTGCAAGGCCATTAGAATGTGCCCCACAAATTCCATCGTGGACTTTGAAAAGTCCCTTTTTTGACTCTTCTAGTTTTAAACACCTAAGAAACATTCCATCTAGACCTTTCCTATACAAGTCACCAGAGACCAAAGTGTAATGTGAAGCATTATAGAGGAGTTGGCATTTTTGGTTGTGCATGAGGGTTTCAAGGATAACCTGATCACACAAGTAAGAGAAGATAGCTGCGTAGTGGGAGGAATCATGAACTACAACAATGTAAATAACTTGGTTATCCAAGGAATCATAAGTGGGATGATGTAGTTCTTCCACTAGAAACTCAAATTGTGATTCATGTTCTTGTAGTTGGAGGATAAATGTTAGGGTGGCCACAGTATCAGGAGTCTTGTTCTCTACTCTAGGAATCTATTGGAATGTCACAAAGGTGAAATAGTTCTATAGAGCATCTATCAACTTCTTGTAAGGGATCCACTTGTCATCCTTTATTTGATATTCATTTTTTACTTGGTTTATAACAAGTTGAGAATCACCATAGATATGTAACTTAGTTAATCACCATTCAAGAGCCATTTTGATCCCATTTGTGAGTGCCCTCATATTCTACAATGTTGTTTGTATAAGGGAATAAGAGTTGATAGGATTTGGGGATTGTATAACCATGAGGGGAAACAAACAAGAGACCTAGACTAGCTCTATTCTATGTATGAGATTCGTTAGAGAACATTTTCCTAGTTCTCTCAGTGATGTACATGATTGAGGCATCTGGAAACTCAATTTGCATGGGTGTTGTATCCTCTAGTGGAAAATCAGCCAAATGGTCAGCTATTGCCTACCCCTTGATGGCCCTGTGTTCAACATATTGAATGTCAAATTTTGAAAGAATCATCATCCATTTAGCTAGATGACCATTAAGTGCAGCTTTGCTTAATAAATATTTCAAAGGATCAAATTTAGAAATCAAGTGAATTGTATGTGCCAACATGTAATGTTAGGGTTTTTGAGAAGCAAAGACCACTACAAGACATGCCTTCTCTATAGTTGTGTAATTCATTTCATAAGCAACTGAAGTTTGATTGATATAATATATAGCCTATTCTTTTCTAGTTTCATCACTTTGAGCTAATAGTGCTCCTAGAGAAGAGGTTGTAGTTGAGATATACAAAATTAGAGGTTTTGTTGGAATAGGTGGCATCAAAACTAGAGGTTCAGCCAAGTACCTTTTGATTTGATTAAGACTTTGTTGATAGTCATCATTCCAGATATGAGTAGAACCTTTATCCAAATTCTTATTGAAATCTTGAGCTTTATTAGCCAATTGAGTAATGAATCTTCATATGGATTGTAGATTTCCTTGTAGACTTCTAAGTTGACTAATATTTCTTGGAGGAGGCATTTCCATGATAGCTTGGACTTTTCTAAGATCAACCTCAATACCCTTGGATGATATGATGTATCCTAGCAATTTCCTGGAAGTGACACCAAAGGCACACTTTTTTGGATTGAGCCTAAGTTGAAATTGTTCCATCCAGTCCAATATTAGACTAAGGTCTTCAAGATATGTGTCTCATTTTCTAGATTTAGCCAATGTGTCATCAACATAGTCATCCATGTTCTTATGCATCATATCATGGAAGGTGGTGGTCATTGTTCTTTGATAGGTAGCACCAGCATTTTTGAGTCCAAAGGGCATGACATTCTAGAAAAAGGTACCCTAGGCACATGTGAAAGCTATATTCTCTTGATCAGCTAGAGATATCTTAATTTGATTCTACCCAAAAAACCCATCCATGAGGGAATACATTTCATAACCCATAGTCATGTCCATTATCATATTGATGTTTGGTAGCAGAAAATAATCCTTGGGGCATGCTTTGTTTAAGTCTCTGAAATTAGTACAAACCCAAATAGATTTATCATGTTTAGATATAGGTACCATGTTGGAAATCCTTTTTGTATAATCAATAGCTCTGATAAAGTTTGCACTTAAGAGTTTTTCTAGCTCTATGTTGACTAATAGAGTGATATGTGGATACATCTTTCTTAGTTTTTGTTTAATAGGTTTGACATTAGGAAAGATAGAAAAATGATGCATGATAAGATCTATGTCAAGCCCTAACATATCTAAGTATGTCCATGTGAAATTAATCTTCTTTTCTTGAAAGAATTTGGTAAAATGTGCTTTCTCCTCTATTGACAATGATTGATCCACATATATAATCTTAGGAGATTCCTCTGTTCCCAAGTTGATAGGTTGTGTAGGTTAATTCAGAATTGAAGATCTATCTTGAAAATATCTTGGCAGACTAACAAGTACCTCATCCACAGGTGTTGTCGGTGCTCAAAATTGTAGCCCTGATTTTGAGCACTGTTAAGAAATTAAGCCCTATGAAAGCTTTCTGATGCATATGTACCTAGTTGTACCCGATTGTCAATTTGAGGCCCCTAAGGTGTTTAATGTTTCTAACACCCTGCATCTAGCCTATCTAAGTGTTCCATGATGATAATTTTTTGTTCTGAGTCATTTGGCAAAGCCCTGTTTTGAACAAATATCAAATCTGGATTTTATCCTGTCAGACAACGACAGGAGGCTATGTTTGTCTTTGAATATCTCAAAATCAGAAATGTGTCATGACTTGCCACTTTGAGATTATCTAGTGTCCATACCCAAGAACCTATGTTTCATATTTCAAGTCATTTTGAGTTCGTTTGATTAGGTTTTGAGTCCCTCAAATTTGGCTAGTTACTATTTTCATGCTAATGTACTTTGCACAAAATTCTGGGAAGCCCTATTTGACGAGTAATAACTTTTGACCAGTTGACCAAAATGCTAAAATTCCTTTTGTGTTACATTTTAGACATCAGAGAGCTCCTATGTTTCAATTTTTAAGTCTTGAAAAATCTTCTTGATATGTTTTTGAACATGATTCAAAACACAATTTCTAAAGTTATACTGGTGTCAGCATTTGCAGATTTATCAGGACCCCTATTCGAGATGTTATAACTTGAGATCCATAATTGGTGAGATCGAATCGATTGTACTTTTGTATTTTCCTCTAAAAATACTCCAAGTGTGTTAGTTTTCAAATCTTGATGAATTCGTTTGCACACTTTTCCAGAGTCATTCTGTTTGTAAAAATTGTTATTATCATTGTTTCCTGTCTTGCAAATCCAGGTAGCCAACTTCAGACACTTGCCAAATTCATCCCATGATTCATCATGAGCCCAAATCATAGATTCATATTGTCCTCATGATAGAGAAGCAATGCCCCAGTTTTAATCTTCCCAAGTGTTCATTTGTCCAGTTCTCTGAGCCGAATCCAAACCCAGTTTATTGCTTTCTGATGTGTTTGCTTGCAGATAAATCCAAGAAGGAAACTTTGATAGTCAATATCTTTTGACCTAGAATTTTTCATGAGATGAGATTTGGCAGGTTGAAAATATGTGGAATAGAGAATCAGTGTGCCTATTTTTAGAGCCCAACCAGAGGTTTGGGTCAATTTTCAAAGGCAATAAATAGACCTCCTGGCATCAGATTCACAATTGGTAGAAAGTGACAAATTGAGTTTTTAATGATTAATATGTGATCAAAATTGATTCTAATTAGTCTAAGAAGGCCAGTGGATCAATTTGAAAGTTTAGTTGTCTGGGAATGAAATTTTTTTTTATAGCCGAACTTACTTTGGGGCCCAACCTTTTTGCTAGTTTGATAAGTTGTCATGAGATTGAAAGTATTTAAAGACAAGATGCTTGTGATTATTATGATGATTACTAGACAAGCTAAATGTGTTTGGACACAACATTTCTTCATGAGCTCTCTTCAATATTGTACTAATATCCTTTTCGTGCTTTTGAGAGTACTTCAAGGGCCAGATTTGAAAGAAGGGAGAGGTATGACAATGAAGGTTGGAGCTATCCGGATGATATCGATGCTCGTGTAGATAAAAGTGATTTGGGTGATGGGATACAATCATATGTTATTGATTCTACTAAGTATGGGAACATTGTACAATTTATAAACCACAGTTGCTCACCAAACTTAGTAAACTATCAAGTATTGGTGAAGAGCTGGCTTATGATTATGGTTAGAAACTATTATGGGGCAAAGGATGTCCCTATCACTGTGGGGCAAGTAATTTTCATGGAAGATTGTAATAAGGATTTACATTTGTAGTTCATCGAGCTGTAGATTTTCTAATTATTTCTACCCAAAAAGGCCAAGCTGCCAAGGAGCCAAAGCGGTATCAAAATCATTCAAAGGAAAGTAGCAAGTAGCAAATTGAAAAGGAAGGGCAACCTAATCATGAAGGATGCTCACATGGAGGGGTAGAAGTATACGACTGCAAAAAAATGCAAGTCAAAGACAAAGAAGCTCACAGCCATCATCAAAGACCAGAATTCATGCATCAAAAGAACCAAGAATAGTATATAAAAGGGAAGCTCCTAGTCTTAAATAGAATAGGGGTAGAGCTGGATAAGAGAGCTCCATACAATGTAAGAAGGCCACATGATCAAAGGAGCAAGGGATCCACAGATAGAAGTGATATCAGCAATTAAAGTTTTGTTACAACAAATATTTGAAGGATCCATGTTTATATTAGAGACATCAAGCACTATATTTCTTATAAAGCCCAAAGATTAGAAGTAACCAATGTCCGTCAATGTAGAGTCAATGAAGAACAAGATAAGCAGCTTTATCATGCCGCAATCCATGTAGCAAGAAGATTTAATGTCATAGTAGCCACTGTTTGAATGAAAGATCATGCATGGAAAAATTAAAAATAGTAGGGAGAGATTCTCCAACACATTTTAAATCAAGGAGAAGTCCAAGCATGACATAGAGGCAATAGTTAGGAAAGCAACTCACGCAATGTGAGTAAGAAATCATAATCAATGGTTTAAAAGGCACCCACATGGCATTAAAAGGAGGCATCCCAAACATAGTTGAAAGAGTTAGCCACAGAGGAAACTGGCCAGCGTGATTAGAGGAGAATAAGTAGCAGACGCAACAACCAAGGACTCACAGGAGAAGCCACATTTTTGAAACAGCCAGTAGACAGGGTAGACACGTCAAACAAAGGGAGCTTCAAGAGAACATGTACAAGAAACACAGGGTCATCTAATAGTTTTAAAGATGGAGGAACAGTTTAAGAACTTAGTCCCATATTGTCTACGGGTTAAAGTTTTTAAATCTTTAAATACACTTCCATGCAATATGAAATGTGTCTTAAGGACACAAGCACTTTTGAAATGCCGGTTCATTGTGGTGGACCCGTGCACTTGAACAGCTGGCAGGGTTTAACATATTTTGACTTACCAAATTGCTCATCCTTAAGCATATGTCTGGAGATTATTTGGAAAAGCCCTACGAGCTTACACTCACTTAGAAGCGGAGGTTAATATATAGAGGATCTACGGTCTTATGCCCACTGTGAGATCGAAAGTGGTAAGTGCCAAGCTTCCCGACGATATGAAATTGAGGCTCTCGTGTAGGTGTAAACATTATTTTTTGAGGTATCTGATGCTACATTTGGGCTGTGAGAACATAATAGGAACTTTTAAGCATATGGACGTGAAGCAAAATTTGGAGATTTTCGGGGTTACAGGATATGGGGGATGTTAATAAAATATTAGTATGTCATTCCCATGAGAACATAAAGGGAGATTTGTCAAATGAAAAATTCAAATGATTTTAAATTTTTATATAGTCCAAGCTATGTAATTTTTAAAAAAATTCATTTTAATTGCCAAAGTTCAGTCCAGGGGCCTATTTTTCAAACTGCCATAATAGGGGCATTTTTTGTCCGAAATATGCACTTCAATATACTGTCAAAACTAGGAAGAGCTGAATATTTTGATTTTGGAGTCAGATTTTGAACATGTAGTAGTCTATTTGAGCTACAAAAAGATTTGTCTCAGGTACCTGAATTGCAGCAATATTCAGGTATGAAAGTTCAGATTTGATTTCTAGCATGGAAATGACCTGAATACGGTTAAAAGGTAGTGAAAATGAGGTTTGAGGTGATTTCAACCATTTTCAAATTAGTTGAATCTCAATTTTATCAGTATTTCATTGAGGCAAATCAGATGTTTTAGTGAATCAAAAGGCTTTCATCATTTGAACAGAGATATTTTCCAATCAGTTAGAGTGTAATGATGAAACAAGATCAGATCAAATGGGTAGAGAGAGATTAAATTCCCAGTGGATAGATGTTAGTTTTAGATTCAATCTGAGAATCCTTCCTTGTCTATATCTTTCCCTTTCTTTCTCATTTGAGGGGTTCCAGTTTTTTTGTGACTATGAAAACCATTGTCAGTAGGAAATTTACTGTCATTCTATGAGACCACTTGTTTGGATCCAGAACTGTGATTCCACCTCCATTCTTCAACATTTCTCTGTTGTAATTAGTAGCATGTATGTTTTATCCAGATAGTTCTTTTCTATTAAGTGATCTATGAGTTATTTTCTCTACATCTTTCATGTATTGATTTTCAAGGAGAATGAATAAAATACAGCAAAAGTTTCCAAATTCAATTTGAGTCTTGTCTCCTGTTTATGGATCTATAATATTTCTAGTTTGTGATCAAGGATCATAGATTAGGTTGTGTCTCATTTTGGAATGTATGTGGTTAAAATGTCTTGCATATCGATCAAAGAGCCATGTAATTGCTTGGTATTTATCACAGGGTTTGCAGATTTCATGGTGGGATAATTTAAGTATGAGATTCAAATCTAAAGCAGATGTCTATTCACAAGGTGAAGGATAGATCGGGGATCTAGATGTAGTAATGTGTCTCAAATTTCAAAAAGATGCATGGTTATAATTCATTTAATTGCCCAATAGATAAGACACTGATCAGAAATAGGATCACTAGATTTTGTTGCTCATATTTGGGTCTTGCTGATATCAACATTATTAATCAAACACTTTTCCCTTTCATGTTGAAGAGTTGTAATAGAATGCCCTCACTCAGCTTATGAGGTTCTTAGATTTGCATTTAGCTACTATAGATTGATGATTATTTCATGAGTTATTAGGAGAAATAAGGGTTTTATCTGCTTCATGTTAGATTTAGTGTATGCTTTGATAACTGGTACCATATAAAGAATCTACAGGTCTACCTGCCTAGGTTTTGCAGAGCCTGAAGTAGAAGAAGGTTCATGCCTTATAATTGGCCCTGTTTCTAAAATGATATGTTGATAATGGGAGTTAACTGCCCCTAGATGTGTCATATTCTCATGGGGATAATTGGAAATGGGTAACATTTTCAAACACCAACAAAATGGTGACTCTACTGGGGACTGTATTGAATCAGATGTAAGACAAACCTTGAGAATTTAAAAGAGGAGATTCAATACAGCAGAAGAAGTGCATAAAAAAGTTGCAGCAGTAGGTTATCTGATGTGTTTTCTATGTCTCTTACTCAAATATCATGCACCCCAGTTGAGCTTTATTCATGGACAACAGTATGTTGTAAAACTAGATGCAGATTATGTGCTATAACTATTATAGGTATATCTTCAATCAATTCAGTTTGCAAGTGCTGTTGAGAAAGTCTAGAGTCAAGAATTTATTCATAAAGTATATTTTTCTTTTCAAGGTGTTAGTGATCTGCAAGTTTTTCCTACATTGAAGGTCTAGTTCAAATTTGTCAAGTGACTAATTATGTTTTATTTCTCACAAAGTGTGAGTGGTGACTCTTAAATCTCTATACCAATATGTTCCTAGTTTATTTCATTGCAAAATTTTGAAGGATTTTCAGTTGTATGGGCAGATCTAAGATTGTTGATAGATCTTGGGAAGGAAGTTTTAAATTCTTGATAAGTTTTAAAGTGTTGTTTGCAATCTGCTGTTATAAGAAATTGAAATATAAAAAGTGAATCATAGCAATGGTTATTTCATTCCTCTTGCAAAGAGGTGGCAGCTCTACAAAGTTGATCAGTGGTGTAAAGAATTTTAGTCTTGCACTTGTGCCAAATTAGCAGATCAAAGTTCAACATCAACACTTGAGCTATTTTGATTTTATGCTTCTTTTAATGAAGGTCAAGTATTTTAAAAGGGTTGCCTCTATTCAATGTTTTTTAGCACTAGGATAAAGAGGTAGAAATTTCATTCTCAAAATGGATTCAGATTGTAGATCTGATAATACTCTGGCAAGTTATGAAGAGGTACATGAAAATTTGTTTATGTTGTATGGAAAGCTTCATAGTCAAGTCATTTGTTCTATTCGAAGGAATGTGAGAAGTGTAGATGACTTAGATGTAGTTCAAATTTACATGCAATTCAAGTTGGAAATCTTAGAGCTTCCCATTTTAGCAAGACCTAGTGAATTATCATGGGCTTTTGTGTTTTTATTAGTCTTCATGCCTGATTCAATACATTGGACAGCAAAAGCAAGATTTGAAAATATCAAATACTTTGAGAGAATATTTAGAGAATGTGAAGGCTATTTAGAAAAGAATGATTACTTTATTGTTGAAATTGAAAATGTTGATAGTCATAGTGAAAGTGATGAGTCCTATGACAATATGTTTGAGAATGAAAAGAGTTATAATAGTAGTCTTGAAATATCTTCTTGCAATGAAGTTGAATGTAGCGAAGCATCTAATGTCCAGATGTGGTGCAGGGAAGAGGATATATATTGTAAAAGTACTACTAATTGTTCAAATTGTATGAATAATGGTGTCACTGTTATAAGTTCTTCAAATTATCTGAGAAATAATTACAATCAAGATGAAGAGGTTTGTGAAAGAGATCTGTTGAATACAAATAAGGTCTCAGCCTTGTTGCAACATGAGTTTGAAAGGTATATGTCAATGTGTGATTCAACTTTGCCTTTATTAGTGCATGCATCTCATAAGGATGATGTAAGGTATGATGTATACCCCTATGTTTTTTCTCCTACATATCTACATTGTTATTCTTTTGAAGACTTTCAACATAAGCATGAAGATTTGTTTGAAGAAATGAAGACCAGTAGAGATGTATTTATTACTGTCATGAGTGATGTTAAATCAGATCTATGTTATAGAGATGATAACAAGAGGTTGTTGATATCTTTTGACTCTGAGTTAACATTTAATGAAGAAATTCCTATGATTAATGTTACTAATGATGATGAGAGACCAATTGGTTTTTTATCTGATCCAGATGGAGTATATGATAGTAATCTGCAGTTACTTGATATGAGATTTGATGATTCATGCAATAAAGTGAATACTAACAATGGTACACATGAATCTATAGTTAAATCTTCTCTACAGGTTGGTTAGTCTTATGCTAGTGATTTTGACGCATTCACAAGTATCTCTAGCAATTCTTTGATAAGAATATTGATGCCAGTGGAGTTCCTGTTGATGAAAATTTTAATGAAGATTCTTTTCATATGTCTGATGAACCTTTGTTTGAAGACTATGGTGATAATTTTTTAGTAAGTTTCAGATCTGATTCGGTATGTGATGACATGATACATGAAGTTGATTCAAATCCATTGTATTTTTTGAAGCCGGAGGCACAAGGTGAGTTGCAAGCCTTTAATACATGCAACTTGGTGAATGACATAGAATATGAAGTCTTTGTGTTTCTAATCAGCATGCATGAATCATCATTGGATTTTGATTCTCAGTTCAGTTTGTGTAGTCATGAGCATGACGATGCTTTTACTTATAGTGAGCATGAAGATGAAATGGTCTTTGAATTTTATATGCACTATGAGAATGAAGGAAGTTGTTTTGTTTTTCCAAGTTATTTGTTTCAGTATGCTAATCTAATTGGTGAAAAAAATGATAATGAGAATTTCAGTTTACCTCGGGAGAATGCAAATGAAAATAAGGTTTATGATAGAGGTAAGGATTTTTGAAACTTTCCAGTGGACCGAGGCCATCACTTGTACATAGTAGAGTAGTTTCCCTATTTTCAATAAAGTTATTCGAGAAAGTTTTTCTATTCAGGTGTGTGGTCTGCTTCTTCTAGAGATCTAAAATATTTCCATGCCCACAAGGGGCATGCATCCCCAGATAGAGCCATTGTTGCTGCTCAAAATTGCAGCCCTGATTTTGAGCACTGTTAAGAAATTAAGCCCTATGAAAGCTTTTTGATGCATATGTACCTAGTTGTACCCAACTATCAATTTGAGGCCTATAAGGTGTTTAATGTTTCTAACACCCACCATCCAGCCTATCTATGGGTTCCATCCTGATAATTTTTTGTTCTGAGTCATTTGGCAAAGTCCTGTTTTGAACAAATGTCAAATCTGCATTTTATCCGAAGTGTCAGATAGCGACATGAGGCTATGTTTGTCTTTGAATATCTCGAAATCAGAAATGTGTCATGACTTGCTACTTTGACATTATCTAGTGTCCATACCCAAGAACCTATGTTTCATATTTTGAGTTTTTTTGAGTTCGTTTGATTATTTTTTGAGTCCCTCAAAGTTGGCCAGTTACTGTTTTCATGCCGATGCACTTTGCACATAATTCTGGGAAGCCCTATTTGACGAGTAATAACTTTTGACTAGTTGACCAAAATGCTAAAATTCCTTTTGCATTGCATTTAGACGTCAGAGACCTCCTATGTTTCAATTTTTAAGTCTTAACGAATCCATTTGATATGTTTTTGAACGCGATTCCAAACACAATTTCTAAAGTTATACTGGTGTCAGCATTTGTAGATTTATTAGGACCCCTATTCGAGATGTTATAAATTGAGATCCATGATTGGTGAGATTGAATGGATTATACCCTTGTATATTCCTCTAAAAATACTCCAAGTGTGTCAATTTTCAAATCTTGACGAATCCATTTACACACTTTTCTAGAGTCATTCTGTTTGTAAAAATTATTATGTTGTCATTGTTTCCTGTCTTGCAAATCCAGGTAGCCAAGTTCAGAAACTTGCCAAATTTGTCCCATAATTTTTCATGAGCCCAAATCACAGATTCATATTGTCCTCATGACAGAGAATCAATGCCCCAATTTTTGTCTTCCCAAGTGTTCATTTGTCCAGTTCTTTGAGCCGAATCCAAACCCAGTTTATTGCTTTCTGACATGTTTGCTTGCAGATAAATTCGAGAAGGCAACTTTGATGGTCAATATCTTTTGACCTGGAATTTTTCATGAGACAAGATTTGGCAGGTTGAAAATATGTGGAATAGAGAATCAGTGTGCCTATTTTAGAGCCCAACCAGAGGTTTGGGTCAGTTTTCAAAGGCAATAAATAGACCTCCTGGCATCAGATTCACAGTTGGTAGAAAGTGACAAATTGATTTTTTAACAATTAATCTGTGATCAAAATTGATTCTAATTAGTCTGAGAAGGCTAGTGGATCAATTTGAAAGTTTAGTTGTCCAGGAATGAATTTTTTTTTTTAGTCAGACCCACTTTGGGGCCCGACCTTTTCGCCAGTTTGATAAGTTGTCATGAGATTGAAAGTATTTAAAGACAAGATGCTCATGATTATTATGATGATTACTAGACAAGCTAAATATCTTTGGACACAACATTTCTTCATGAGCTCTCTTCAATATTGCACTAATATCCTTTTCGTGCTTTTGAGAGTACTTCAAGGGCTAGATTTGAAAGAAGGGAGAGGTATGACAATGAAGGTTGTAACTATCCGAATGATATTGATGATCATGTAGATGCAAGTGATTTGGGTGATGGGATACAATCATATGTTATTGATTCTACTAAGTATGGGAACGTTGCACAGTTTATAAACCACAGTTGCTCACCAAACTTAGCAAACTATCAAGTATTGGTGAAGAGCTGGCTTATGATTATGGTTAGAAACTATTACGGGGCAAAGGATGTCCCTATCACTGTGGGGAAAGTAATTTTCATGGAAGATTGTAATAAGGATTTATGTTTGTAGTTCATCAAGTTGTAGATTTTCTAATTGTTTCTACCCAAAAAGGCCAAGCTGCCAAGGAGCCAAAGTGGCATCAAAATCATGCAAAGGAAAGTAGCAAGTAGAAAATTGAAAAGGAAGGGCAGCCTAATCATGAAGGATGCTCACATGGAGGGTTAGAAGTATACGACTGCAAAAAAATGAAAGTCAAAGACAAAGAAGCTCACAACCATCATCAAAGACCAGAATTCATGCATCAAAAGAAGCAAGCACAATATATAAAAAGGAAGCTCCCAGTCTTAAATAGAACAAGGGCAAAGCTAGATAAGAGAGCTCCACACAATGTAAGAAGGCTGCATGATCAAAGGAGCAAGGGATCCACAGATAGAAGTGATATCAACAATTAAAGTTTTGTTACAACAAATATTTGAAGGATCCATGTTTATATCAGAGCCATCAGACACTATATTTGTTATAAAGCTCAAAGATTAGAAGAAACCAATGTCTGTCAATGTAGAGTCAATGAAGAACAGGATAAGCAACTTTATCATGCTGCAATCCATGTAAGAAGAAGATTTAACGTCATAGAAGCTGCTGTTTGAATGAAAGATCATATATGCAAAAGTTAAAAACTACAAGGAGAGCTTCTCCAGCACATTTTAAATCAAGGAGAAGTCCAAGCATGACATAGAGGCAACAGTTAGGAAAGAAACTCATGCAATGTGAGTAAGAAATCATAATCAATAGTTTAAAAGGCACCCACATGACATTAAAAGGAGGCATCCCACACATAGTTGAAAGTGTTAGCCATAGAAGAAATTGGCTAGCATGATTAGAGGAGAATAAGTAGCAGACGCAGCAACCAAGGACTTGCAGGAGAAGCCACATTTTTGAAATAGCCAGTAGACAGGGTAGACACATCAAACAAAGGGAGCTTCAATAGAATGTGTACAAGAAACACAAGGTCATCTGCTAGTTTTAAAGATGGAGGAATAGTTTAAAAGTTTTTAAACCTTTAAATACATTTCCACGCAATATGAAATGTGTCTTAAGGACACAAGTGCTTTTGAAGCGCCGGTTCATTGTGGTGGACTCATGCATGTGAACAGCTGGTAGGGTTTAACATAGTTTGACTTACCAAATTGCTCATCCTTAAGCATATGTTTGGAGATTAGTTGGAAAAGCCCTACGGGCTTACGCTCACATAGAAGCAGAGGCTAATATATAGAGGATCTATGATCTTACGCCCACCATAAGATCAGAAGTGGTAAGTGCCAAGCTTCCCAATGCTATGAAATTGAGGCTCCCATGTAGGCGTAAGCATTATTTTTTGAGGTCTCTGATGCTACGTTCAGGCTGTGAGAACGTAATAGGAACTTTTAAGCGTATGGACGGGAAGCAAAATTTGGAGATTTCTGGGGTTACGGGATATGGGGGATGTTAATAAAATATTAGTATGTCATTCCCATGAGAATGTAAAGGGAGATTTTTCAAATGAAAAATTTAAATGATTTTAAATTTTTATATAGTCCAAGCTATGTAATTTTTTAAAAATTTCATTTTAATTGCCAAAGTTCAGTCTAGGGGCCTATTTTTCAAACTGCCATAACAAGGGCATTTTTTTTTCAAAATATGCACTTCAATATACCGTCAGAACTGAAAAGAGCTGAATTTTTTGATTCTGGAGTCAGATTTTGTGCAGTTAGCAGTCTATTTGAGCTACAGGAGGAGTTGTCTTAGGTACCTGAATTGCAACAATATTCAGGTATGGAAGTTCAGATTTGATTTCTAGCATGGAAATGACCTAAATACAGTTAAAATGTAGTGAAAATGAGGTTTGAGGTGATTTTAACCATTTTCAAATCAATTGAATCTCAATTTTATCAGTATTTCATTGAGGCAAATCAGATGTTTTAGTGAATCAAAAGGCTTTCATCATTTGAATAGAGATATTTTCCAATCAGTTAGAGTGTAATGATGAAACAAGATCAAATCAAATGGGTAGAGAGATGAAAGAGGTGATTCCTTTGAGAGAGATTGAATTCCCAATGGACAGATGTTGGTTTTAGATTTAATCTGAGAATCCTTCCTTGTCTATATCTTTCCCTTTCTTTCTCATTTGAGGGGTTCCAATTTTTTGTGACTGTGAAAACCATTGTTGGTAGGAAATTTACTTTCATTCTGTGAGACCACTTCTTTGGATCCAAAACTGTGATTCCACCTCCATTCTTCAGCATTTCTCTATTGTATTGAGCAGCATGTATGTTTTATGCAGATAGTTCTTTTCTGTTAGGTGATCTATGAGTTATTTTTTGTACGTCTTTCATGTATTCATTTTCAAGGAGAATGAATAAAATATAGCAAAGGTTTCCAAATTGAATTTGAGTCTTGTCTCCTATTTATGGATTTGTAATCTTTCTAGTTTGTGATCAAGGATCATGGATTAGGTTGCATCTCATTTTGGAATGTATGTGGTTAAAATGTCTTGCATATGGATCGAAGAGCCATGTAATTTCTTGGTATTTATCACAGGGTTTGTAGATTTCATGGTGGGATAATTTGAGTATGAGATTCGAATCTGAAGCAGATGCCTGTTCACAAGGTGAAGGATAGATCAAGGATCTGGATGTAGTAATGTGTCTCATATTTCCAAAAGATGTATGGTTATAATTCATTTAATTTCCCAATAGATAAGGCACTGATCAAAAATAGGATCACTAGATTTTGTTGCTCATATTTGGGTCTTGCTGATATCAACATTATTAATCAAATGCTTTTCCCTTTCATGTTGAATAGTTGTAATAGAATGCCCTCACTCAGCTTATGAGGTTCTTAGATCTGCATTTAGCTACTGTAGATTGATGATTATTTCATGAGTTATCAAGAGAAATAAGGGTCTTATCTACTTCATGTTAGATTCAATGTATGCTTTGATAATTGGTACCATATAAAGAATCTACAAGTCTACCCGCCTAGGTTTTGCAGAGCCTAAAGTAGAAGAAGGGTCATGCCTTATAGTTGGCCCTATTTTTGAAATGATATGTTGATAATGGGAGTTAGCTGCCCCTAGATGTATCATATTCTCATGGGGATAATTAGAAATGGGTGACATTTTCAAACACCAATAGGTGCCTCAGGGAGTTTTTCACCATTAGATGCACCTTTGTCTTTACTATTTTTAGGTTCATACACTACCACAATGTGGTTTTTTCCATTTGACCATTTCTTTTTCCTTTTAATTTTATGACTAAGGTACTTGATATCTGATTTCTTCATGTTAACCATGGGTTTTCTAGTGGAAGAACTAATAGGTTCAATGGCATTTAGGTAACGAGTGATCTCATAGTCATTTTGAAAAGATTGTATTTTAGGTCTTTGATTTTGAAGGGACCAATCTATGTGATCAGGATGAATTAATGAGACTGAGGTGGAAGCTTCAAGATTGTTAATGTAAAAAGAGTCATCTCTTGTGACATGTGAAGTTGAGTCTATAGTGAATGTCACAAAGGAGTCCAAATCAAGAATAGACCTAGGGGGACCAATATGATCCATTAAAGCATATTATGGACTGAACTCATCTAACCCTACACTAGACTTGTCGAACACATTTGGTTGGGTTACATAAGCATGGATAACATCCACTCCTAGTTCACAAGATGCATTTGATAGGCTTTACCATTCATACTCATGAGAGTCTATACTCTGATCTCTAGCAATTAGACAAGAAATATTTTGTCTAATCTAACCTCTATGCATGTCTTCATTGTTAGATTCATCTTGTTCTAGTTGTTGAGAAGTGGAAGCTTCAACATCATTAGTAGTATTTTGGAGTGTCTTCTCCCCAAAGGAGAGAATTTGTAGGCACAAAATCTTCATCTTGTGAAGTAGTAGTGATAAAGGGAGTGTCATCATCCTCTAATTCACTAGACATAGGTACTCTTTGATCAAATGTTGATATATCATTTTCTAGCCCAAAACCTAAGCCAGTAGTATCTTGAGCATCACGACCTTGAGTATGACTTATAGGTTCAACTAGATATTTTTTTTTACTAGTTAGAGACCCATGGCCTTGATAGCCCATGTCTGTCAAAAATTTATAGCCTTTTCCATAACATTTAGGAGAGATGGGAGTAGTGATTGTGACTTCCTCCTCATCTTCCTCTCCCCTATAGATCTAATCTTTTTCTTTCTCTGCTTCTAGGGGAACTAGGGATTGCACAAAACTACTAAAAAGAGTCATGGAAGAAGTAGAGGGCTTCATTTTGGTAGAAAATTTTCCATAAGATTGAGGGGAAATAAGTAGGGTAGCAATAGATTCTAGAGTGTATTTGCCCATGCCAAGACTCATCATCTTCAATTTTTGTTCACACTCTTTGAAAGACAGTGTCAGCTCGTGAGAAGAGTGATTATGTGGAACCAACATTTTAGTAGCAAATAATGTGTTGATAGACATTGAGTTATTATTGGGGACAACTACCTTAGTAGCATTAAAAGGGAACTTTATGTACTGATGGTATGTAGAGGGTACTGCTTGCATGCCATGGATCCATGTTTGTCCCAACAACAAATTGTATGCAAGTGGTATGTTTAGGACTTGAAAAATGACATTATTCTCAATTGGACCAACTCTGATTGGAAGCACAATTAGACCTTTAGAAGGCCTTTCAACCTCATCATATGCTTTTATAGTGATCTTCCATTTAGGATTGATGGAAAATTCATACATGCCCAACTATTGGATTACATTGAATGAAATGATATTCAACCTTGCACCATTGTCTATCAAGACTCAACGGATGTGAGTACAAAAGATTTGAACTTCAACATGGAGAGAAAGGTTGTGGAGATGACTGAGAGCTTAGTCATCTTCTTCAAAAAAGGTGAGATAGTGAGGTGAAGGGATATGGTTCACCATGGCTTGGAATCATTCCGCATCAATGTTAGTGGGAATGTTGGCAAAACATAAAGCTTTTTCGAGGATATCCTTGTGTAAGGGGGACAATTCTAACAACTCAAAATTAGAAATTTGAGCTTGGGTGCACTATAGCTAACTGACAAGGTCATATTTTGAGATCTTGGAAGTGGTTGGTTTCTTAGAAGACGAGGCATTCTTGGAGATGAGCAACTTTAAGGACAACCTTAGATTGCCCCTAGTGACAACATTAAGAAGTTCACTCTGTGAAGAGGAAGATTCGACCACTCGGAGCACCACCTTAGGTCTAGTGTCATTATGGTGTTGAGGAACATTTCATGTTTTTAGGACAACTTTGGGTCATTCATCCTTTGCATCATAATTTGGTTTTTTATCATCATGAGGACTAGCCATGCAGAGATACTCAACGGGCTCAAGCATGCCTATAAGATTTTCAGTGTCAGCATAGGCATAGCTAATTTTGGGATCATGATTCTTTTTAGTAGCTTTGGAGGTCTCACTTGTCTTGTATTCTAGCAAGGGTTGTTTAAAGGCTTTGTGGTCAGCATTTTTAATGAGGTCATCTATGAAAAATTTTCCTTCCTTAGTAAGATCTTGAATTACGCCTTTGAGCTAAAATAATTTTTAGTGTTATGTCCCTTTCTTTGGTGATAACTAAAAGTGTGATCCTCTCACCACCATGGAGGTCTAATAGGTGGATAATAAGGATGAGAGTTGTCTGGTAAGGTAATCAATTTGTTTTCAATCAAATTTTTTAGAACCACTTCATAAGGCTCAACCATAGGTGTGTAAACACGTCATTTCTTGGTAAACTTAGAGCTCTTGTCAAATTCTTATGGTTTTGAACTTTCTTGTTGTTTTGTAGCATAGATGGAATTAGAAAGGTTAAAAATAGGTTCCTTGGTCTTAGGAGTGTCCACTACTCCATCGTTGACAATGTACTTGTTCTTATTCCAAGGTTTTCCTTTTTCTTTACCATTTTCATTGTTATTTTTGTCTTTATTTATAACAATGTCACCCCTTTTGATAGCAACATCCTCAATGTGATATGCACTCTCAACCATGGCATTGAAGGATGTGAACAATTGTTTTTTTAGATCAAAGTATAGCTTAGGTACAAGTGTATTGACAAAAATGTTAATTTTTTTCAACCTTAGGAACTTGCCAAGGATACCGAGAGTATAAAGATTTCCATCATTGAAGGTATGTTGCAAAATGTTCTCCCAATTTTTGTTTGATGTTGCATAAGTCCAGCACAATCACAAGATGTTGAATGTTGTATGAATATTTCTAGATAAAGTGTTGTGCAAGTTTTCCGAATGTTTTAAGAGGAGGACTTAGTTTTGTGAAGCATTCCATAGCTTGTCCTCTTAGACTTCTAGGAAAAAAATGCATAAGAAAGGTGTCTTCATGCATAAAGTCCATGCTAATAGCATAGAAATGTCTCACATGATCATGAGGGTCACCATTTCCATTGTATTTTTCATACTTAGGAACCTCTATATCCTTATGAAATGATAGCATGTATAAACTCCTATCAAATGAAAGAGCACAAATTGGTTCAACAAATGAAGCCTTCAGTGGCTCTTTTGAAGTTTGGAGTTGTGCAAATTGTTTCCTCAGCTCATGTATTTCTTCCCTTAAGATTTTAGCCTCAGTGGGCTCTTGTTTGGGGATTATACATTCAACATCAAAACTTTGAGGGAGTTTCCATCCCCTAGCTGCCATGTATCATAAGTATTGGTCTTCATTTTTCTCTAATCTCTAAGCATTAATTTTTGAGTGAAGCCATCTTGTTGGAACTTTATGACATCCTAGCTAGTTACTTATTCATCACTATCACGATGATCACTCTAGGAGTTTTTGGAGGTGTGTTGTTGCCATCATTACCATCAAAAGGATTTTGAGAGCAAGTCCCTTTGTTTCCTTCATGATGAGTATAGTTATTATTTTGAGATTGTTGATGTTCTTTCTCCCTAGCATACATGGCTTCAAAGATCCTTTTGTTTTCATGTGCTTGTTCCTCTAAATGATGTTGTACTTCATTGGGGTGTACCATGGTGACCAAACCATTCTCACCCTTAGGTGTTTCACAAGGTATGCCAAATGGATTGTCAAAACTATAAAGCATATTATGCCTAATGTTAGCTATTTGTGTTTGAGAAGATTCAATATTTTTATCACAAGGTTGCTTGTGAGGACATTTAGGTGGTGTTTTCAATTGCTTGAAAATGAAAGGTGCATGGTCACCATTACCAACTTGATGTCTAGTTGTGACTGGCATGTAAATATTTGTCTTTGTTTAATAGGACAAGAGAAGTATGTTATATTTGAAGCTTTCACAACTAGGACTAGTCACTTGTCAAAGTGTAATAGATGGATTATCAAATAGTACTCAAGAGCTTATAACACTGGTGACTCAAGCCGAGTGAGCGAGGAAGAAGCTCAATAACAAATAGCTAGAATAGAATAATAAAAATATTTTAACAAGTGATTCATCAAGGATGTTTTAAGACTTACATTCAATGGAATAAACCCATCTTTTCAACCTAGGATGAATTCCTAACACATGAATATGCAACTAGGACCAAGGAAGACAGACGCGATACACCTTAGGCAAGAAAAATCTAACTGCAGACACTATTTTGGCAAAAAAAAAAAATCTCAAGTGATACTTTCTTAGGAAGAAGGAAATAGTAGGACAGCATAAGGTATCGTGCAATATAGTTTTCAACTATAAATGAAACTTTTTCTATTGGTGAGAATTATCACTAAGAAAGAAAATAGAATTTAGAATGAAGTATGATAGAGTTTTATACTAATAGGTGACATAATTTTTTTGAAAATTATGTCGCATGATATTTCTCTTGAAGACAGGTGATACAATCCTATTTTGTGCAAAAAAATCCAATTTTTGACTTAAAGCATTTGTTTCAGTTTGTCAATCAGATTATTTTTCAAGTCAGATAGTGTGTTTTTCTAGTTCGTGTTAGTTATCACCAAGGTTTGCAAATAGTAGGTGTTTTAACATGTCTTCAAATAGTTGAACAAGGGTAACAACAACCTTGTCAACATGCAATTATTATATTAGAATAACCTTCCTACCAATATTATTGAGATGTTTGATTTGCAAGAATGTTAACATGGGTCAACACAGTAAAAAACAATAGCCAAGCAATCTACCTTAAGGTCATGATTCATTACTCAAAAACTTAGCCCAAAATTTATGCTACTTTGCCTCACACCAAGTGGTTTTCCACAAGAGATATTGGATTTTTCATGGAAGTGTCATCAACGCAACCAAGGGAACACATATGGTGAGTGTAAAATCTTGGGGTGATTCGGGTAGTCCACTAGGATCGATCCTTGCACCAAGAAGTTGAGCAACTAAAAAGGGTATACTAACTTAGAGTGTTTAGATAGGGCTTTCATTCATAATGTTCCTCTTGCTCCCAATTATGAGACACCCCACCTTGTGGTGGGTAACAAGCCTTGCGGCCACAAGAGCACCTTAAGCATTCTTGCCTAGTGATCTCCCTATGGTCAAAATCCCATAAGAGATCACACTAAGCAAAGACAAACACTACATCTACCAAGGTTTTGTGTCATTGGTAGCCTTGATTTTATAGTGGGTTGGAAGATCTAGGTAATCTGCTTATCCCCACTTGAGTAATTCCTCTCAGGTTGTCCAAGAGTAGGCCCACTAAAGGATTTTAACTAATCATTGAGTGGATTAACTTTTGGAAGTCAAGATTTATGATTCACCTCAAGAGTGAAGAGCATACTCTCCTATTCCAATCATTTCTCCCATACATGCCAAGAAGATTGAATTACCTCTTTTTTTCAAAAATCCCAAAGACAAGTCAAGATTTTTGATTCACCACAAGGGTGAAGAGCATACTCTCCTATTGCCAAGAGACCCCAATTGCAAGTTTTAATGTGCCTAGAAAAATGAACAAGTCAATGCCACACATGAAAATAAAAGGTTAAGCAAGTTTGGGTTTTTATGCTTTAGGCAGCCCTACAAACAAGTGTTAGTAGCCCTTTTGCATTTGAAGCTTTGACATGCAATTTTTTAGGCAATGTTTCAAGTTTTCAAAGAATAGAAACATTCAACCACAAGCATTAGCATGATGAGTTAGCTTCAAAATAAAACAAAAACCTACAAATTGACCTTTTTAAAATAGCTTAAAGACCTATAAAAGCTAGCAACCAGCCAACAACAATGGGAAACTTGGCTAAAATACTCTAAATAGCAAGTGATCTCTGTTAGGTGATATTTTGCGCTAGAAGAGTATTGCGCAATACTTCATAGTATAATAGGGTGATATAATTTTTCCAGGCGATTCTTCTCACTGAGCTGTATGACAAAAATTTCAATAACTAGGAGATAGAAAGTAGTAAGGATGTGTGACACAATTTCCACAAAAACTATCGTACGATAGTAATGTGAACTTTCATAAAAATCTAGAAAAATGTTGCCCACAAATGTGATTGTTAAAAAAAAAAAAAAAATACAAAATATTAAAGGGAAAAAAGAAACAAAAAAAGAAATATGAAGGACAAAATGTATAGTTCTACCCCATGGTGGGCGCTAAAAATGTACACTAGAAAAGGTGCACTTTTCTAAACCATTCTATCCAAGGTATTCCATGAGTTTGGAACGCTTGAATGGTGGTTTAGAGCTCCCTAGTCATGGAGTTCAAGGGGCATACAAATAAGCATACAAGAGCTCTCAGCTAAGCTTTAGAAATGCTACCCTTGCTAGTAAACCACAAAATGGAAGATTCTTTAGATACGAGCAAGAATTCTAGTGCCAAAGAACTCTTGAATCATGCAATGCAAGAATGGAGCTATATTAAGATGAAATGCACAATGCAAGCTATTCTAAGTATGGATGAGAGTATTACAAATCCAACTATTAAGCCATGTGATCTAACTATTTGCAAAGAAACTATACTAACATGCAATATGATCTTAAGACTAATATGAAGTGGATGAAATAATGAGACAAGAAATGAGAAGTTCTCCAAAAGCTCCAAGGAAAACTATTAGAAAATATATAGCATAACAATACTCAAAAGATGGATCCTTTGGGAAGGAGAGAGCTCTCTCTTTTAAAGTCATACAGATGGTGGAGATCAAGATGAAGATGGTGGATGATTAATGGTTGAATTTGAAAATGAAGGGGAATCCACGTGCACACACAAGTGAACCAATAGAATATGAGTTGACTTCTCATATAAGACAAAAGTCTCACAAGCCTTTTCTTTTATTTGCAAAAATAGAAAAAGGACTTTATGTGTGCACTTTAAGTGGGTTAGAAGTATGGAGTCTTTTATTTAATTAAAAGGGGACACGTTCTTTTAATAAAATAATGAACTTAGGATAGCATAGTCAAACTATAGGTTATAATCAAAATAATTGATTATTAGCAATTTGGTCTAGGTAAATGATTAATTAATTTAGTCAAAATGCTGAGAAGGGGGCTAATAGTCTAGATGACTATTTTTAGGTGATTACAATACCCACCATAGTAAAGCCTACCCTTAGTAATGCTTTCTTACATTACCTAAAAGCTCTAAACAATGATATAGCTATCACAGTGAAAACTATGGGAGGGGATGCTTTGCCAGATGCTTATGAGATTGCTATAAGGGCAAAATATATTTTGATACAAGATGGGAAGTTATCTCCAAGGCCTCCAATGTCTTTTTTCCATAACATGCCAAATCACCAACTAGTAGTACCCGCTATTCCCACAATTTCTACATCACAACCCCTTGCTCTATCCCCTCAAGCCTCCACATAATCTAGTGAGCTAGGAGAGTTGAAGTCCCTAATGCAAGATTTTGGGAAGAAGTTGCAAGTCCAAGATAAGAAGTTGGAAGATAGATTCTTTGTGATTCAAAAGGTGAGCAATGATGTGGTAACTTTGAAAAGGAAGTGAGATCAAGGTACTAAGGCTCCTCAATTGCAATATCAACCTCCTATGAATAGTGGGCCTCTAAGTTAGAATAGGGAGAATAGTCATGCTTCTACTTCAAATTCAAATCAAAGTAGAGCCTTAGTACCTCAAAAAAAATTCCCAAGAATAATATTTATACCCTTCTTGTAACTATTCCTATGCATGTTGCATATTCCAAAAGGTAGAATCTTATTTTGCATTGACTACCAAGAGCTTGCAATAGGGAAATCATACAATGTAAGCCAATCCATTGATGCCTCTCATCTACATGAGTAGGGTGATTATTCTTTCATGAACCATCAACCAGAGGAACACTATCATGTTAATAGTGAGGCTATAGCTCATAAAACTAGAAGTAAAAGGAGATTTATTGAGGATTCTACATCTCCTTCATCAAATTAGGCTTCAACTCCAAATGCTACTCCTCATGTGCTAGTAATGAATGCCCAATCTAATAGTTCCCCTGAGCAAAAGTGGAAGACAAGCAACAAGGACCTTATCGAACCTCAAGTTACTCAATTCCTTTTAATGTGGTGGATCAAATGAAAAGGACTAATGTCAATATCTCCATATGGGATATTATTGCCACCTTACCATTGCAGAAGAAATTGTTGTAAAAGGAGTTAGAGATCATGGAGTGAAAGAATCAATTACCTAGAGAGGAGAGTGCAACAATCTCAATGCAGAAAATAAATGAAACAGAAATAAGTAAGAAATTCATACCTCCCCCCTTTTATGTTTCCTTCATCATAGGAGATAAACTAGTCCACAATTGTATGATAGATTTAGGGGCTAGTAGCTCTGTAATGCCTAGAAGTGTAGTTGATCTCTTTGTATCAAGTATGAGACTATAGTTAGGGATGTCCTTTAGATGGATGGAACCTCTATCAAGACTATAGGAATCCTTAGAAATGTGAAGATGGAATTGCATGTTTTCTCTAGTTGCACTATAATTTAAGATATATCAATAGCTGAGGTAGAGCATTATTTTTCCCTTTGTCTTCATATAGACTTCACTGCACAAATAGTAGGTCACATTATAGTAGATTAGTCCTATATGTTCTTTAGGACAAGGTATGGGGAAATAGGTTCCCTAAGAGTAGAACCTTTAGCCCTTAACCACATAGAGACTTATACTCCAAGCCCTATAAACATAAATTGTACTATTAGGGAGGAGGAGGAAGTGTACACATTTCATGAGCCCACTACTTCAGTAGCAAAGGTTACCAACTACCTTTTGTATGAGTGAGCTACTACCTATTAGTTTGATCCAGTACAAGAAGCCAACGAGACAAGTCTTGGGACCTATTGTATATTTGAAGAAAGTGTTCCTATCCCCAATCTCATGAAAGCAAAAGATGATACAAATAGATTGTGGGAGATGTTATTTGATGGTTCAAGAAATAAAAATGGTTCAAGGGTCTATGTTATGTTGATTTCTCATGAATTGAAGAAGTACTATTTTTCTTATAAGCTCCAACTCATTTGTACAAATAATGTAGTAGAGTATGAGGCTATAATCCAAGGTCTTCAACTTGCACAAAGGAGTGGAATCAAATCTTTTAAAATATATGGAGATAATAATCTAGTTGTGAATCACATTAGGAATCAAAATGTCACAAATAATAACCTCCTCAAGTCATACAAACATAGAGTATGGGATCTACTTGAAGGATTTTAGGCATTCAATATTCAGAGAGTTCCGAGGAACAAGAACATACATGTTGAAAGGATTGCAGCCATTGGTGCCTACTAAGAGATACCAAAGCATGTTGTTGATGATAAGGAATAGTAAATTAGAATCGTTGTGAGGCTTTTTGTTCCTGATAATTGCACAAATTGAGAGATGATTGATTATGATGTGCAAATTGTAAATTTCTTGCAAAATGAGACAAAATTATTTGCTAAAAATCAATCCAACCTCCAAATTAAGTATGAAGACTAGATCTTGAATTTGAACTCTAATAAATTACCTAAGGGTCTCATTACCTTGGAAGAAATTTTCAATTTGAATGGTCAAGCAAGGAGCAAGGATTAAAATCTAATTGCAAGTAAGGATGACTACATACCAATCATTATTGATGATGGAAAGACTCTCAACTTAGGAAAGGTATGTACTGAAGCTAAATAGGAAGTTTTCATTAAGATATGTCAAGAATTTAATAATGTTGTTGTATGGACATATGAAGACTTGAAGGTTTTTGATGCAAGCTTATTTCAACATACTATAGATTTGAATCATGATGTTAAACCTATTAGGCAAAAATAAAGGCTAGTTAACCCCAAGATTGAACCATTGATGAAGAAAGAACTATCAAATCTAATTGAGGTTAATATCATTTCCCTATCAAACATTCCTCATGGGTAGCTAATCTTTTCCTTATTAGGAAATAGATTTTAGAGATCTTAATAGGGTTTCTCTTAAATATCATAACCCTCTTCCTTCTATGGAGCATATCCTATATAAGGTTAGTGGTTCAGAGAGATTTTCCTTCTTGGATGGTTTCTTAGGCTATAGAGAGGTGCATGTTCAGGAGTCAGACTGACATAAGACAACATTTACCACTAAGTGGAGTACCTATGCCTATTGCAAGATGTTATTTGGACTAACTAATATAGGTGCCATATTTCAAAAGGAAATGGAGATAGTTTTCAAAGGTGTGATTGATAATTTTGTATTAGTGTATGTTGATGATATAAATATCTTTTCCAAACATGCAACAGATGACTTTGATCATTTGAGGCAAGTATTTGCTAGATGTAGAGAATATGATGTGTCATTAAATCCCAAGAAATGTGTGTTTGATGCTAAAGCTCCTAGGACACATTGTGTCAAGAGATGGATTAACAATAGATATAGAGAGGGTAGAGGAAATTCTTGCTCTCTCACTTCCTTCTCATAAGAAGGGGTAGGATTAATTTTGTGAGAAGATTAATTCAAAATCTTACTACCATGGTTAAACCTCTTACAACCATCTTAAAAAAGAATTTGACCTTCACCTAGACTAATAAGGGGAAAGCTAGTTTTGAAGAAATCAAGAAATAAATTGCCTCATCCCCCACTCTTGTTAATCCCAAGTTTGACTAAGATTTCATCCTTTACTCCTTTGGAGGAAAATCTAGTATATCAGCAATTTTAACACAGCTAAATGATGAGAATTTGGAGTAGCCTATTGATTTTTTTAGTGTAGGGATTAATGATTATGAGGATAGATATAGTTATGTAGAGAAGAAGGTCCTTACTATTGTAAGGGCTCTAAAAATGTTCATGCATCTCTTGTCTCACAATAAAGTCCAAATTTTAGCTCCATATGTAGGTGTGAAGGACTTCTTCCTAAACAAAGATATCAATGAGAAAAAAGCTAGGTGGATTACTAAGGTGATGGAATACAACATTGATAACAAGATCAGTAAGTTGATAAGAGGTAAAGGACTTTGTGAGTAGATTGCTTCATCTTTTGAGACACCTAAGGAGATTGCCCTCTTGATTGAAGGTGAGCAACTAGTAAAGAATGAGAATTAGTTTGATTGGTTGCATAACATGACAACCTTCTTACTAGAAGGAAGACATCCCCAAGGCTTAAATAGAATAAAGAGAAGACAATTTTTAGATTACACACTATTCCCTATGCCTTGGTAGATAGAATACTATTCAGTAAGGATTCTGATGGAGTTCTATTAAGATGCATCCATACTGATTAGGTCAAAAAATTACTGAAAGAATTTCATGATGGTTCTATTGGCAACCATTTCTCAGCTAGAGTGACTACTAACAAGGGCTGGCTATTATTGGCCAACCTTGTTTAATGACTATTATAGGTGGGTAAGGAAGTGTGAGAAATGTGTCTTCTTCTCTAGAAAGAAAAGGTTGGCTACCCTTCCCCTCCATCCCATTTAGGTTTATCAGCCTTTTACTCAATGGGTTTGTATTTTATTGGCCCCATTAATCCACCTTCTAGCTCTAGTCATAAGTGGATCCTAGAAGCCACTAATTATTTCACAAGATGGATAAAAGTAGTGGATCTAAAGGATGCAACATAGGCTTCTGTGGTTGAATTACTTAATGGAATTATAACCAGATTCAATGTTCCTTCCACAATTATATCTCGCAATGGCAAATATTTTTTGGGACTCATATATGCTCTTGGGATCTAGAACATGGGATATCTTTGAGCACCTCCTCAAATTATTACCCCAAGCTAATGGGTTGGTTGAATCCTTTAACAAAAACCTCACTAGAATCACGAAGAGGACAATTGAAGATAATCAGAGGTGTTGGCATGCTAAGTTGAAGATAACCCTTTGGGTTGATAGAATTACACCTAAGAGAGCAATACGTAATTCACCTTTCATGTTGGTATATGGTAGAGAATCCAAGCTTCCTATCTCATTAGAGTTACCCTCTCTTGAGTTAACTCATCAATTGGAGCTAGAAGAACATGACTCCATGACAATTAGTTTGATAGAACTAGTTGAATTAGAAGAAATAAGGAAATGAGCTATGCATATGCTTAAGGCACGTCAACAGCAGGTAAAAAAGAGCTTTGACAAGAAGACCAAGGCTAGGGTTTTCAAGGAAAGATATTTTTTTCTCAAGTGGGATGTAGATAGGGAATAACTAGGGAGGTACTCTAAATTTGATGCATTATGGGGTGGTCCCTATGTGATTTTTTAGTTGCAAACAGGAAAATGATTTTTAGTTAAGTAGGCATGATGGTGAAATTCTATCTATTCGAGTTAATGGAATATATCTTAAAGATTTCTTCTGATAGAGATAAATATGCATGTACATAGTTAGATAATTTCCTTTTTATTCTTCCTATTTTCCAAGAAGTCCATGAGCACACAATATTTTACAAAGGTTGCAGAGGGTTTTGATTCTTGGTCCAAGTTGTGCAATTCCTATTTTCTAGTTGTAGAGGGTGGTTTTAGGATTTTGTAGGGAAAAACTTCATGTTTTTCACAACTCTATAGCCCAATGTATTCTTTAGGTTACTGGTCTTATGCATAGTAGGCTAGCATCCCCTTTAAGTTGCCAAAATTGTTAGCTATTTCCCTTCCACCAAAATTCATACTTCATGTTTGGGAAAATGTCTAACGGTTAGTTGGATATTTGATTTTTTCAAATATTTAGACACAAAATAATATTTTATTCAAAACCTTGGTTATATGCATTATATCCTAAGTCCCAAGGTTAAGTTCACAATTTAATACTTTTGTACGCTAGCATCTTCTCATCCATCAGATGCAAAGGAATCAATGAATGTTTCTTTGTCACTTTGTAGAAAAGAATAAACCTTATTTTATGTGACAAAGTGATAGTGTACCACATATCCAAGGTCTTCCTTCCTTTCCTTGTAGCTAGTGGATTTTTTATGTGAAGTATAGTTGGCATGTTCTAATTTATGTTTGGTATCATGGGCTAGTTTTTCTTTAGTGTATTTCATTCACCCTCAAACCAAATACAATCCATGATTGTCACTTTCCCACTATGTCAAGATGTGAAGACTTTACTTCACATGACAATGTGATAGTGTGACATTTGGCATGTGGGTCATGTTTCTCTTATGAGCTATAGAAAGGGTGGAAGTTGTCAAATGAGTTGGCATATAGATGTAGTTCTAATTGGTTGAGATACTACATGGATAGTCAAATGATTGCATATTTCTGGGTTGTTAGATCCTTCAAGATAGAGGGTTCTCTCTTTCTCACATTCTTAAGATGTAGAGATTTTTTAAAATGGGATAATATGATAGGAAACACATATCATGGAAGGCCTAGTTTAGAAAGAAAATAGTTAGTGACAGTGTTTAAGTTTGTGGTGTCACAAGTAGTTGTAGTTAAGTCTTAAAGGATGTCATGATTAAAATGATAAACTAGTCAAACTTTTGAAAGCTAGTGCAAATAAATAAAACCATTGATCCACATGACTCATTCTAGTTCCATGACCTATTTTGACTACTAATATTCTAATGATTTTGTTGAGCAAGGGAGGAAAGAAGTTAGTTTTTCTATGTGAACTGATGTTCATGATCAATCTCAACCACTTCAAATGAATGTAGGGACTAGAAATAATATAGAGGACACTACATCACCATTGGGTTATCCTTCTACTCATCAGAGTGATTAATGACATCATTCTTGTCACCTTAAATGTTACTTCAAGTCAAGGTTTTGATGATGTTCATGCCTCTAAAGGTGTACTAGATCAAATCATCATCTAGAGTGTATCCAATCACCCTCTAATGGTCTTAAAGGTATTGATGAGGTTGTAAAGCAATCAGAGTTATGATTGAACTATAAAAGAAAGTTTTTTTTCTTCTTAAGGGCTCTCTCTTTTCCAACTTTTGGAGCTTCTCTGTATTTTTCCTCTGCTCAATATAAATTTTCTCTACTATATCCATTTTCTCTTAGTTGAGTGTGTGTGCATTCCTATGACCTCACTACTAAATGTATTTTGACAATTAAAATATCATATGATCATGTTCATACATGGTGACTAATTAGATCAAGTGAATCCATCATATTCATTCTTTAATTGTGTTATCTTTTAGCGTATCTAGTATATTAAGATTGAAAAAGAATAGTTAATGGTATATTTTGACAAATCTATCAATTTCTAGTGCATTCATTAAAAAATAAGTAGATCCATATACTATTTGGTGTATCGCCTCCTCTATATTAGACTAGGTAGATTTTCTTTTATGCATTCCTTCTCCCTTTTCCTCTCAAGAACCGGTTAGGAGCATCCTAATAGTGAAGGAAGTTGACCTTCTTCAGAGACTCAATCTCAAATTACAAAGTCTCACATTTTTGAGATTTTTTCCATATTGTTACACAAGGCTTCTTGAGAAATATTTCCTCAAGCTAGGGTGCAAGTCTTTGTGTCAACAAGACCTTTTGACATGTGTCTAATGGGATCACCTAAGTGCAATAATATTGATATAGAACACTAGTCATTAGATTAAAGAGGCATTTATGGTAGTCACTAAATCACTAAAGGAAAATGAAATGTATTTAATGAAAGTGATTATGAAATGTGATGACACATGGATATGAAGGGACCAAGTATATTACAAGCTTCAGAAGAAATGATGTCATCATAAATCACTAGATGCCATGTCCTAATTCACTTTGAATTCACCACATGTAGTATTAAGGTGTTGTTCCTAACTATTAGATCAAAAAATGATCAACAAATGTTGCTATGTCACTATGAAGAGATGGTTAAGTTTTAAGGCTTGTGACAAAGAGAGGGATCACCACATGTCCCAATGGACTAGCATTATGACATATTAACAGGAAGAAATCATGATCATCCAATATCAAATAGATCAATGGATCTTGTATAATCACAAAAGAAACATGGAGTGTGATTAACCAAAGAGAAAATATGATAAAGTGACATGTGTCCTTAGTGTTAGTGGGCTCACTTTCTAAAAGAAATAATAAGAAGCTATAAGAAATTTCCTGATCATTAGATCAATAGATGACCAATGGTGGTAGCTATCTTACTAATTCAATATGCCCAAGATTTAGAAAAAGTGACAAAGTAAGGAGCTTCCATGTGTCCCACCAGATGAAAATATGTAGTATCAAATTTGAATCACACCAATCAGATTCCTTATAGATCAACGACCATTTTTCAAATTTTATTTTTTTGTATTCACATTTTGACTCTTGAAGACATTAATGGTGAATCAATAAATCCCTCATGAAAATTAATTCAGAATAAAGTGTGTAGTTTATTCTACACATGGCACAATGTAATATAGAGAAGACAGAGCTTGAATTCCTAAATTTTTAGATTGCAAGTGTTGTGACTAAAGTGGGTTTTCTAAAATCAAAATTGTGCAAGGAGCGTCAATAGGTATTTGAATATTGTTGTAGAGGATTTTTTGTTAAAACTTCCTAACTAGATAAAATCCTTCCATGAAGGGATTTCTCTAGAAAAATGAATTACCAAGATAGGAATGTTCATGATGATTTTGTCAAACAACTATCTGCCTCTACAAATGAAACTACAAAATGAAAGGAGTTGGTCCCAAAAATCCCTAGGCTAAAAATTGTAGAGTTAAGAGATGTAGGCTAAAAACTGGTCCCAAAAATGATAGAAGCAACTAGTTAAGAGATGTAGAGACATCTATAGGAGGGTTAGAATTTTTCAAAAGATGGTTTTTATAGAGAAACCATGATACACCACTCAACAACATTTGGGAGTTTGATGTTGGGAAATTGGTTGTGGTGGGCATTTTCATGGATGTTTACCTATTGACCGTAGCAGCCAAAAGATATTGCCCCATTTCATGGATAGTGAAGAACCTCTCTAAAAATAATTTGTTAAAGATCATAGTAGAAGAGATTAGAGAAGTGTTTATATTGAACCCAAAAATCATTTTGCATGATAATATTGATCATATTGATTTGCAAGCTAGGTATGATACACAAAGGGTATATCTATAATGAGGGCCACTACAAGATTATTTTGTTAAGGTAGGTCATCTAACATTGGTAACAACCTCTACCCCTAAGCCCCTCTTCTAGATATATTTCAACCCTAGGGCATAGGCTTTATATGTTTGCCTCTATAAAATGTTTTGCATGGATGAACAATAACATGTTCCAACACCCCTAGTTTTCATGATGGCACAAATACTACAATATGGAATGAGTTCCATCTTTGGTTTTTCTTCCTATTTGGGCAAGGAGATGCACAATGGTTTGATTTGCATTAGCAAGGTTAAAGTAGAAAAACCTTTCAAATCATACTCTCTTCTCATGTACATGTGTTTGTTCAAAGGTGTTTCAGTCTTTGGAAAGGACATGAAATTGGAATGAGAAAGAGATGGAGAGAAACTACCAATCTAATTATAGATCTGGGACATGAATTGGGAAGTTACTAATGCTAATTTTCCCAATTTGATAGATACTTTGCATCAAAGATTAGGGTGTTGTTATTTCAAGACAACCCTCAAATTCTTAAACCCCTAGTGGAGCTAATTAGACCTAAAGATCAAGCTAAAGATATGAAGGTCAATCATAATTAGAGAGATATCATCCCATGTTTTGTCTCTACTATCTTAACAATTAAGGGATCTAAGGGAAACTCCATGTCCTGCCCTACCAAGTACCCTTAAATGTAGGAGTATCTAAATTTTTATGTAAAATTGCAGGGATTGAGGAGAAAGAGTTGGTGGGAAGATATAGGGAGACATATTTTCCAAATTTCATAGTTACCCACAATTTTGTGATAACCAAGGGAGGATGGAGATGCTTGGGTAAGTTCCTAGATTAGTCTTAGATGGCCTTATCTCATCCTAGATTTATTTGAGAGGATTTTAAGAAATATTCAAGAAAATAAGTATAGCTAAAACTTATAGTCATGGGTTTTACTTATTTGAGGATATAATTATAAATTATTTCTCTAGGAGATGAAGAAGGAAAAAGGGAGATTTTTTGGTAGAGTTCTTGAATTCATTAGTGCATTAGAGAGTAAATATGATCCTTTTGGTGACATAAAATTTTGGGAGATAAGGTGAATAAGTTAATGGCACATTTGCTAAGATTATGCAAACCTTGAATGAGAAAAATGAGGTATTAATAAAGGTATATCTAGACTAGGCAAAGGAGGTGGAGAGAATACTAATAAGAAGAGTTTGTCATTAGTCCAAGACATACAACCTCTAGAGAAGGTTTAGATATGTAGTTGCTAAAATGTGGGGGCACATCCTATGCTAGTTCACCAAAGGCATCATTCAGAGAGCCCACCTTTAGAGCTAGCAACTAAGAAGTAAAGATTAGAAAATGGATCTTCATCAAAGATAGAGGAATACTCTCTCTCTTAGACCTGGCCTATACATTTTGATAATGAAGACTCCTTGAGGGAAAAATCCAAACAAATGGGAGGCCAAGATGTTGTCTTAATAAAAACATCAAAAATTAATGAGGAGGTGCCTCAAGAACCTCCAATTCCACTATGGGACCTTGTAGTGGAAGATTATAAGGGGAGAGAGATGGATAATATCATAGAGCAAGCTGCTAGAAAATTTGTGACTAGTGATATTTTGTTAAATCTAGGGAATTCATTCAATTTTTGTGTAGAGTTAATATTTCCAATTTTGAGGCAAAATATAAAAGATAAATTCAAAGAAATATAATAGAAAATAATCTAAGATTGAAGAAGAGGAAAAGGCTGAGATAATGCATAATTTTTATCAACTAACTTCTGAGGGGGGGAGATAGTTACTCAAGGATGCAAGTGTTCTTATATTTCCTAAATGGGACATTGCTAATACAATGATCTTTGAGGCTATCAAAAAAGAAAAGAATACCAAATTTAATACTGATGAAGAAGTAAAGGAAGCCCATAGAGGGGTAAAATATAGATAGGATCACAAAGCCTTGGTTATGTTGCCAATTCAAAGAAAGGATGAATCCAAACTTGAGGAAATTTTAGATGCCAAACATATAGGAAGATTGGTAGTATATCAAGTGGCACATGTAGATAGTGAGAAAATTGCACCCATTAATAAAGAGGTTGCTAATTCCAATGGCTTCGACTCAAAATCACATAGTTAAATCCTGATACCAATATCACAATTCAATGTAGTAGTTACTAAGAAGGATAAGAAAAAGTTTATTGAGCTAAACATTAAGTTAAAAAAGGTGTTAGAGGATTATGATGAAAGAGGAAGGAGGATAAATGAAATGAAGAAGATTATCTACAATTTGAAAAAGCAACAAGGAAAGAATAAAATGGACGGAGGGTCTAGCCAGTTCATTATTGCAACTTCCCCTACTCTACCTTGTCTCACTAGACCTATTTTTGAAATCCCAAATACACCTCAACATCAAGAGTTCTATATTGTAAATGAGTTAAATGAAGGAAAGGCTAAACTTGTAGCAACTCAAGTAGAGGTGCAAGTGCAATATAAGGATAGTGTTAGTGATACAATATTGTTTCTAGTTGATAGAATAAATTGACCACTATTCCATTTATAAATGTTAAAGTTGGTAGACATTTGGAAGGGATTGGAGAATAATGATATTACTTTGAGATAAATTTTGAGAGAATGGATTCATAGATAAGATAATATTACTGCTCTATCTTATATTGTTATTGACAAAATTGATGATGAAATTGAGAAAAAAATGTGACCAAGCAAGTGACCTACTAGATTTTTATTTTAAAAGAGATATATTTCAAAGAAAGCTGAGCACATGTTTCTCTAAATATCTTAGTGGGAATTTGTATCCCTTTCCTCATGTGCTAAATGGCGTTGGTGACATTCAAAGTAAAGAGGAATGAGGAAATGAATTAAAAGAAATAATGAGTGTAAGGATGAATGATGTTGTTGGCATAGAAAATTATATTTGGTTTCCAAGGACTATAGAGGAATTGGTAAATTTCCAAATATTCTTTGATTCTTTCCACCAAGATTTTAATAAATAAAGAAAATGGAAAAGGATGTTCTTGGCAAAGAAAAATAAATTCTTAATTTTAGTTGGCTAGATGACACTATTTCCAATAAATAGATGGCATAATATCCTTTAGCTTCATAAGTTTTGTAGCTAACATTTGAGAAGGAATCAATGGAAAATTCCACAGTTATTAAGGAGAAATAATTGGTTGACAAGGATATTTTGTTAACCATGGAAAAAATAGATGGGGTGGAACCACAACTGACAGTTGAAGTTGAAGGTAAAGCATCAGAAATGGTTGTGGAAAAGGACATCCAATAATTAACTAAAGAGGCCAGAGAATTAGATCAAAGTAGAATAGAAGAGGAAAAGGTGGCCCAACCATCATAAAGAGAGAAAAAGGATGAAAGTAAGTCATAATAAATTCTTGTAGCAACTAAAATAGACAAAATGGGAGAAGCTCCTACCCCACCATAAAGAATTTGATGAAATGCTACTTTGTGTCAAGAAAAAATACCATGAATGTTTTAATTTTTCTCATGCTATGAGGATGAAAATATCTTTCCTTTTGTGAAAGATTTTTGTCAAAAGAACATTTGTCCTTTTTTCTCTATTTCTGAAGTTTGTTGCAAGTCATGTTATATAAATGAGTTCCCAAGGCTAAAGAATGGGTCTGAGAATCATTTTGTTGAATGAGTCTTGTGTTAGAACATATAGTCCACCAATATAAATGAGAAGGGGGGGTGAATAAATTATAGAACTATTCTCATATTTATCAACCTAAAAAAAACTTAACCATGTAAATCATATAATCACAAATCATAACAAGATACTCTTAAACAATAACACCATATAGTTAACTATGGAAACCCTTGATCAAAAGGAAAATCCCATTGGGGATGATACCCATAAGATGATTTACTAATATAAATATTCCTTGTTAGAGGGTAGACCCTATTAGGATTCTATAACAATCATTCAATACATATTAGTCCCTATTAGGGTACTTTGAATTCCTGTTAGGAGAATCCAACCCTATTAGGAGTTGAAGAAGGTAGATGGACCCACTATCCAAAAAGCTTTAGGGGTAAGACCAACGGACCCACTGTTGGAATAATAGATGGAGTAACTGAGAGGGGGGTGAATTAATTATCACAAAAATTATTTTACAGATCGCTTAGATGTCAAAAAAACTACTTATTGTTGTCACTTGGTAAACATACTGAAAAATATTGTAACTTGGTAAATGCAGTGTATGTTATATATTTAGTAGATCTTAAACATTAATAGTAATGATTTGCAAACATGAGAGAATAGAAATGAACACAAGAGACACTAGATTTAATGTGGAAACTCAATATGGGAAAAACCACCAATGTAACTAGTTACTATTTTCACTCTTCTAAAGTGAGCCCTGTTAGGAGCCAACCTAGTTAAAGGTTACAAAACACATTGTTATGTGTGACCTTGTTAGAGAATTTAATCACCCTATTAGGAGTGGCCTTGTAAGAGGTCTTAAAAAAAAATCAATGGAACTATCATCTTGTTAGTGGATTTACAACTGGCTATTAAACTAACTCTATTAAGATATTTTGGAATCACTACTACTATGGTAAGAAAGTAACAATGAAATAACTTGATTGAGATGCAACTAAATTTCTGATTATAAATCTTTGTTCTCATTCACACTAGATCCTTCCTGATCGAATGTTATTTTGCTACTCCACAGGATATCTGACCAACCTTCAAGTTTTCTCACACACTTTCTTTTTCAATCAATACAATTGCATAATCTCATACACTGGAATCTCAACTTGACCTTTTGTATATACCATCTAGATTATTGAGTCAGCTTGATTACTAATTACAATGATCAATAATCATTACCATAGTCGGCTGGAATCAATACGTGAAATAATTGAACTTCATATCAAAAAATTAACAAAATCCTTTGATAGTCAACCCAACTCAGTAAACATTGATCCTGAAATGATTTCCTATGTTGACCAATAGATCTTGGTTAACACTGTGAACTTGCAAAATCCTTTGGTAACCCAGTGAACTTGGTGAACACTAACTCTGAAAAAATTTCCTTCATTAACCATGATAGCTTAGTTAACACTACTTTCTGCCATAATCTCCTTCGATTCTTGAGTGATCTTGGTAGATACTATCTTCACAGAGTAATCTCTAGGAATGCTTGGTATACATGAAAAACTATCTTGCTGACCAAGTGAGCTCAGTAAGTATAGACTGACAACTGATATGACATTTGTGTAACATCAAAGACAACACACAATTAGACAATTCTCTCCAACAATCTCCCTCTTTGGCATTGATGGCAACACAACATGTCAAAGCATAATGAAATTTGAAAATAAGATTTTCTCTAATGGAAAGTTTTGCCCTCTTAGATTTATACCACAAGTTTCTCTTTTTCTTTCATGCAATAATCTCCCTCTATAAAGGAATTATATAGCTTTTTCAAAATTTTTTTTAGAAAGATATGATAGTAAACTCTCCCTCTTTGACAACACATACCAAATTAGTATCAATGTACCTTAAGTACTGATTCATATGCAATGTTCTCTTGATTATGCAAAATCAATTGATTGATCTTCAACTTAGTTCCTATTGATGCATCACTAAAGCTTTACTTAGTGAGCTTTAAATAGGGGAATGACCCCTAGCTCACCTCTTAAATACAAGAATGCATCCTTAGGTAATCGCTTGGTAAATATGTCTATAATTTGTTCTTTTGTATGGATATATTCCAATCTAATTTCTTTGTCCTACACCAATTCTCTGACAAAATGATATTTTATAGCAATATGCTTGGTTTTGGAATGCATCATTGGATTCTTAGATATGCTAATTTCACTTGTACTATCACAAAACATGACAACTAGTTCTTTGATCTCAACCTTCATGCCTTCCAATAATTATTTAAACCAAAAAAATATTAGAATAATTCACTACTGCTGCAACATATTCTACCTCTACTATAGATTGGGATATGCAATTTTGTTTTTTTCTTGTCCAGGATACCAATATTTTACCAAGAAAGAATGCTCCACCATTTGTACTATTTTTGTCATCAATATTTCCTGCCCAATCAGCATTAGTAAACATTTTTAAGTCCAAATTTTCTCCAAGTTTATACCATAAACCATAGTCTTTAGTACCTTTCAATTATCTCAAAATTTTTTTGATTGCCATCATATGGTTTTCTCTAGCTTTTGTTGAGAATCTTGCCACTATACCAACTACAAGAGCACTATCAAGCCTTGTATGAACTACATACTATAATTTTCCAATCATTGATCTATATAAGGTTTGATTTATCTCTTTTGAATCATCATCTTTGGTAAGCTTTAATCCAGTACACATGGGGGTTCCAACTGGTTTTGAATCTTCAATACCAAACTTCTTGAGTATCTCCTTGATATACTTAGATTGAGTGATGTAGATACCATTCCTACTCTATTGTATCTATAATCCAACAAAAAATTTGATCTCACTAAACATAGGCATTTCAAACTCTTTGTTCATTTACTCTAAAAATTCTTTGCATAGATCATCATTCCCTATAAATAAAGTATTATTCACAAATATCTCTACCAATACGATCTTGTTATCTGGTCCTTCCTTGATTTACAAACTACTATTATCATTAATTCTTTGGAAACTAATCTATATAAGGTAGTTGTGCAATCTCTCATACCATGTTGTAGGAGATTTTTTTAGACCATACAATGCTTTATGCAACGTGCAATTTCCCTTCTATCTAGATCAACAAAACCTTCTGGCTGCTCAATGTAAACTTCTTTATCAAGAATACCATTGAGAAATGTAGATTTAACATCCATCTGATATACCTTAAATCCTTTATGTGTTGTATATGCAAGTAAGGTCCTGACACCTTCTAATCTTGCAACAGAAGCAAAAGTTTCACCATAATCAATACCTTCTTCTTGAGAGTAGCCTTTACATACCAATCTAGATTTGTTTCTTGATACCTTGCCATCTTCATTCAACTTGTTCTTGAATACCCATTTTGTTCCCATCACATTTTTATCCTTAGGCCTAGGTACAAGGGTCCAGGTTTTCTTCTTCTCTATTTCTATTTATCATTCATAGCCTCAATCCAAATTTCATTTTCCAATGCATCTTTAAGATTTATAGGTTTAAAATCAGCAAGTAAACATGTACCTTTTAGATTACTTCTTGTCATAGTACCTTCTGATTTATCTCCAATAATCTAATCTAGTGCATGATGCCTTCTGACATACTTAGCCAATATAGGTTTTTTGCCTTTTGACTAAATTTCACTGTCTTCATTTTGAATTTCAAGTTCTAGCTCTAGTTGTTCTATATGCAGCTCAGGTCCTTCAGACTTGGTAGGAATTGGCTCGATAGCTTCAAACTGTGACTCAGTTTGAACTTCTTGCAACTCAGTGACTAAGGAAGACTTGGGAGTGGAAGTCTCCTTATTGATAGATGTATCTATTAATGTACCAGGCTTGATGTAAAAAAATCTCTTGTAGTCTTCTAGTTCCTTTTTTCTTTCTTCTTTAGTCCTTTCTATGATTTTATGAGTAGACAAATTCAAGGACCTATATGCCTTACTTCTGTAAGAATATCTTAAGAATATACCTTCATCACCTTTTACATCAAACATGCCTTTTCTAGATTCTTTCAAGATATAACATTTACTTTCGAATACTTTTAGGTAACTTACATTGGGTTTGTAGCCATAACATAATTCATAGGGAGTTTTAAATGAGTCCTTATTCAACTATATTGAGTTTAAGGTATGAACTACAGTACTGATAGATTCCTTTTAGTATTTGATAGCAATATTCTTTTCAATCATTAGAGTCCTTGCACAATCCATGATAGATCTATTTCTTCTTTCAACTATTCCATTCTGCTCAGGAGTTCCAAGGGTTAATACCTATCTTTTGATTCCTCTTTCAATGAAAAAGTTATTGAATTCATTGGAGATAAATTCACCACCTCTGTCTAATCTTAAGCATTTCAGTCTTTTCCCTATTTCTTTCTCTACTCTTGCTAGATACCATTTGAATTCCTCAAATGCTTCTGACTTTTCTCTAAGATACATAATAGTCATCATTCTTGAATAGTCATCAACAAAAAGAATAAAGAATATTTCTCCACTATAGCTTTTTATTCCAATAGGTCCACACAAATCAAAATGCACAATTTCCAAGATATATTTAGACTAGTAGTTTTTTCTTTTTAAACTAGTCTTTCCCATTTTGCCAATCTGACAGTTCTTACATAAACCAGCATCTGGTCTCTTCAAACTAGGAATGCCTCTTACTATTTTGAATTTTCTTATTTTTACCATGTTATCAAAATTTACATGACATAACCTTCTATGTCATAACCAACTTTCTTCAACTTCAGCAATAAAACATGAGCAATCACCAAGATCAAGATAAAGTAGATTACCTTTTGTTTTTTTACCTAATCCAATCAATTTTCCTTTGTCGTCCAATAGTCTTTCCTTGCCATGCATGAATTCTACCTTGAATCCAATGTTGATTAGTTTTGCCACACTCAGTAGATTATGTTTTAGTCCTTCAACCCAATAGGAATTGTCACATACAAGTTCTTTGGTTAATGAGATTCAGCCTCTCCCTTTTATGCAACAAGGTTTATTGTTTCCAAACCTTACACTACCACCATCATAGTCCTCAAAGTGTTCAAACTTTGTCTTATCACTAGTCATATGATGAAAGGAAACTTGACATTCTTCAAAGATTTGAAATTCATTCACCCATAATAAATCTTAGATTCACAATTTGTAGTAGATCTATACAACCATCTACCAAATAACTTTCTTCAAATACACTTCACGAACTTAAATACAACTAGCTAAAACTCAATCCCATGAAGTGTATGAAACTTATCAAACTATTCTCCTCATCTTAATGCTTAAACTCACTTGATGGAGAACACTACCATTTATCAATCAATTTTCATGAAAAAATAATACATGAAAATAAAAATACCTCAAGATCCAAATGGCTGAAACTTCTTTGTCCACTATTTACAATAGTAGACCCAAAATCTCATCAATTCTTTACTGAACTATTTGAATGAGCACATCACAAATATTACCAACCATTTGAATGTTTCAACCTCTTCAAATATATTCTTCTTTTGTAGCAACTAATCTCAATTCATGTATAGAATTGCACTGGTACAGAGATTAACTTTGAGTTATCACTCAGATTAAGTGAGACATGAATTCCATTACTCTTGAAGATACCACAAACTAATTTGAAAAAATAGCCAATAGAAGACCACTCTTTAGATTTATTTTAAAATTTGAAACCTCTACACACAGCTAAAACATAACTTTCCTCACTCTGAAATTACAACAGCAACTCACAAAATTGAATTGATTGAAGGTATACTCATTTCTCAACACAATTTGCATCCAATTTAAGAACTATTGTTGTAAGAGAATAAAGCTTACTAGGGAACATGAAAATATAGCAAGGAAATGGACTGAACACAAAACCTTGCATAAAAAACTAAATATGCATAATATATTAGAGATTTCCAACTCCTTATCAATGAATTCATTCATAGAGTCCCCAATAGAGTCACCATTTTGTTGGTGTTTTAAAATGCTACCAGTTTCAAATTACCTTGATGAGAACAAGACACATCTAGGGATAGCTAACTCCCATCTTCAAAATGTCATTTTAGACACTGGGCCAACTATAAGGCTAGACCCTTCTTCTACTTCAGGCTCTGCAAAATCTAGATGGGTGGACCTCAAATTCAATCAATATGGTACCATTGTAAAAACATATTCTTGAATCTATAATCAGCAGATTTAACCTTTATTTCTCCTAATGACTCATCCAATAACATAGATCTGTAGTAGCTAAATGCAAAACAAGGAAATTCATAAGTTGAGTGAGGGTTAGACTTTTTAGCTCTTCAACATGAAAGGGGGAAAAGCATTTGATTAATAATGTTGAATTCAGCAAAACCCCTAATATGTAGAAGTAAGAACTAATTGATCCTATAGTTGATCAATGCCTTATCTATTGGGAAATTCTTTGAATTGAATACATACATATGGATACCTGATAACTATTCATATATTCAAATATATGATAGATCCATTCACCTTACAAATAGTTATTAGTGTTCAATCTAAATCTCATTCTTACCTGATATCCTCCTCAATAAACTTGCAACCCTATTGATTTCTCTGAAGGATTTACATAACTCCTTAAATTATAAGCAATAATGAAACAACATATAGCCTTAAGGGACTGCAACTATGACCTAGGCTTTTTGTTCAAAGATCATAAAACATTGAAAATTATTGATAAAGGAGACAAGATTTAAAATGAAACTCAACACTTTCTATTCTTTGTATTGATTTTCTTGAAATAATACATTCATATGCATGAAATAAAAACATAAAAACACCTAATAGATCTAAACTTGTTGTATTATCTTTCCTACTGCTATTCATGCAAGAGAAATTGCTAAAAAAATATGGTGTCATAGTATTGGGAATATATCAAAATTGGAACCAAAACATGGGATCAAATAGTGAGTAGTTTTTCTCCAAAAAAATTGGAACCAACCCATACAATGGATGAAAGAAAGAAAGATATAGGAGGAAGTGAATTCCCAGATTTGCTCTTTATCTAACATGTGTCCATTTGAAATTCCATCTCCTAGTAGTGAAAAGAATCTCTCTAATCTCTCTTTGCAACTGGTGAATCAAATCCTTAACCATTTTGGCTCCAAAAGTATAAAGTATTTCAGATATTTTAATGGAAACCATAACTGATTGCAAAAGACAAAAATTCTAAGAAGCTCCATCAAAAGGCAAGCAAATTGTGAAATACTTGAAGCAAAATTCATCATTATGTGTCAAATTTCAACAAACTGAGCCAACCAAGAAAATAAAATGCATCCCAACTAAATTCTAATGCTCTATGATGAAAACTACCCATTCTGTTGAGAATGCCCCAAAAATTACAAATCTACTTATAGACTGAACTAGTGAAGACCTGTGCAAAATCTGACCCCAAATTTGGAAAATTTATGTCCTCTCAATTCAAATAGTATGCTACACTACATATTTTGGATAAAATTTTCCCTCCTACGATCAATTTAAAAATCTAGCTCCCAAGCCATGAATAGAGCTTAGAAAGGAAAAATTTAAAAGTTTATATAGTATAGACTATATAAAAACTTAAAAGATTATTCAAATTTTTCCATATGCATTTGAAATTTGAAAATTTCATTTTAATTTTAGAAATTTATTTCCATTTCTCCTTATCTCTCCAATCCTATGATGCCATGTGTCAATCCTCTATTGGCCATCATTATCTAAAATATTAATTAATTAATTAATATTAATTCTTTTAAATACTCCATCTCCATCTCCTATAGCACTGGAGGGCACATACTTTTCATTTCCAACCACAAAGCCTCATAGTAGCATAAAATCTTCAAGCTTAGCCTCCCGCTCATATGCCAAACTTGATTTCTAGAGCATTGTAATGCCTCTAAAATTTCTTTATTCTCCTACGGTGAACTACCATTTTCACTAGGTCCCACCTTGGAAGAGTGTAAAGCTTTCATTTTCAATCTCTAACCCAATGGTGAGTCCTTCTCTCCCAGCATAAGAGTGTAAATCTTTCATTTTTAATCTTTGACCCTACAGTCAGTCCTTTTCTCCCGATGTAAGAAAGTAGAGCTTTACATTTTTCTTTCCACTCTCACAGCTTGGTCATTAATTTTTGGCAAGTCAAAATAGTTTGACTTTGGTCCCACATGACCCTTTTACAAGCTGGGCCTACCACATGACCCTATGGCTTCCATGGCCATGTCTTAAAGACAACAGACTTAGTGAGTGGAAACATATTTAAAGTGTCAAAATAACCTCCACCTACTCAATGTGGGACAAAATATTTTCATGGTTTTCTCAATTTCATGTGCTTGTTCCTCGCTATTGATTTCTTCTGCATATTTCTTTCCTTGCTTGTGGACTCTTGCTCTACATGGATGGCTCCTTCTTTCTCTAGCTGTGGGCAGCCTCTTCTTCTTAACTTCCTCTTCCCTTATTTTATTAAATTCAATATTTTCAAATCCATTCAAACTCTCTATTCCAAAATCTTCTCCAACTGCTCCACCATCAAGGTTTGGAACATTCTTAATGTCTTTATCAATTTGAATACTCGACTTAGGTAGGTCAGGCTCTCTTCTAGCCATTTCAATAGGAAAAACTCTGACCTCAAGAGTCTCAAAAAATGTTGAATCAAAACTCATCTCACATTTAACCATGTGATACTATCCTCTTTTAAACGAATATTGGTGCCTACCTCTATCAAATGAAACAATTCTAGGATGCATACCAGACTTAATGGAATTCATTTTACTTCTAGAGCTTCTAGAACTATTGGGATAGTCCCATAACAAATTTTCATTTTCCAGGACAAGGGCACATTTCAATCCTTTACTGGAAAAATAAAAAATTACCTTGCCTTTTGGAAACAACAAATCCCCTTATTCTAACATGAACACTTCAACCATAATTGAAAAGACAACTAGACAACTTTGAGTGTTTAGAAGTTGAAATGATAGAAGATTGTTGACTAATACTAGCAGAGATACCAGCCATTTTATTTTTGGTGGAGATTTTAGGTTGTTTAGATGTCAAAAAATAAGAAAAAAATTTCACTTCTGCCTTATGAAATCAATGCCCAGCTAATGCTCCTCAATATTCTGCTTCCTTTGTTCTTTTGACTTGCCATTTCTAAATGTCATATACATAGTCCCATAGACAAATAAGTCTTCCTCCACATTGTTCTTGGTATTATTGTCCCTACCATTGACTACTGAAGAGGTAAAAATAGTTGAGTCATCATCTAATTTTGTTGCATACTCATCTTCCCCTTAATCTTCTAGAATGTTGTAGTCTACAGAAACTTTTCTAGCAAATGCTTTCAAAGCTGCACTAATTATTACTGGCCAACCAGATGAGGTATATTTGTCAACTTCCATAGTCACACCTAGCCCACAAAGTACATTGTTGTGTAACCTTTCAAGCACCTTTTTCCCTTCTTCAATAAAATTGTCAACATTAGGTAATATTAAATTGGTATCATTCCTTCAGTAAAGGTATTGGTGGTTTCTCTTCATCAGGTTGTGGATCCCACTCAAGAAAAACTTTATTATTCTCTACAACATCATATACATGAGGGTACATATTCATAGTTGTTCTTGAATTAAAATCTCCTCCAGCTTTGAATGCATCCAGCATACTCTTACAATTTGAAAGATGAGCAAGAATCCTCAACTACAACTACCCATAATCAGCGGCAATAAGAGAGTTTCTTGGATTAGAAATAAATTCTTGACGAATTTTGTAATGATCTTTCTCTAATGCAGGTTGGTTCTATAAATTTGGCCTTCTTACAAACAAGTGACTAGTTTCTATGTTGATATTCAAAGAGAAATACACTCACCTATTAGCACCTAATATTGCTTCTCTAACTACATGCACTTTCCTCTTATCTAATTATGAATAACTTTTCATTTTTAAAACATCCTCTATCTTCCTCAAAACCTATCAATCCTTGCTAAATTAGTCGAGCCCCAAAGGGGGTTTGGCTAAAAAAAAAATTATTTCTGAACAACTAAATTCTCAAATTGATCCACTACACTCAAGTTATTAAATGAAGTCAATTTACATCACAGAAAAAAATTTACAACTCACTTTTGCACCTATCTACAAACTATCAACTTCATGCCAGGAGGTCCTTTAACTAGCCTTAAAAACTGACCGAAATGGATAATCAGGCTCTTGGAACCAACACACTAATTCTTTATTCTGCATACTTACACCCTATCAAATCTTGTCTCATGAAGAATTCTCATTCAAAAGATATCGACCTCCAAATTTGCTTACTTAAAATCACCTGCAAGAAAACATGTCAGAAAATCATAAATCACATTTAGAATTGGCTTTGAAATCTAGGCAAACTAACACTTGGGGAGATGAAAATTGGGACATTTTTTTACTATCATGAGGAGAGTATAAATTTGGGATTAGGGCTCATGATGAATAATTGGGCACAAATGGTGATCGGTTAAACTGGGCTACTTAGAATTCACTAACTGGAATCAATGTCAGAAAAGCAATTCTTGCAAATGGAATTGACTTGGGATAGTATGTAGACAGATTTGTCAAAGCTTGAAAATTAGCACACTTAAAGAATTTTTGGAGTACAACATAGTGGTACAATCCATTTGATCTCACCTATCATAGAGTTTGAGATATGACATCATGAAGAGGGGTACTAATCAATCTACCTTTCATGACACTAGTGAAACTTTCTAAAATGCAAATAGAATCACATTTGAAAACTGATCAAATGGATTCGTCATAAGCTCAAATTTGAAACATAGAAAGTCTCTAACCTCTAAAATGCAACACAAAAATAATTTTCTTATTTGGATCAACTGGTCAAAAGTTATAATTCGTCAAATAGGGCTTCTCAGAATTATGAACAATTTACATTAGCATGACAACAATAAATGACCAACTTTGAGGGATTCAAAACCTAGTCAAACAGATCTAGAACAATTTGAAATATGGAACATAGGCTCTTTAGTATGAACATTAAACACTTCTAAAGTTGTGAGTCATGAAACATTACTGGGTGCGAGATATTTAGATGCAAACAAGGCCTCTTGTTGCTGTTTGACATAGGTAAAAATGTAGAATTGGAAAATGCTCAAAACAAGACTTCATGAAATGGCTTGAAATGGCAATTTATCTTCATGAAACACATAGACGTACTTAATGCAAGGTGTTATAAACATTAAACACCTCTTAAGCCTTAAACAAATAGCCAGGTACCCATGCATTTAAAAGTGCTTATAGGGCTTAATTTCTTCAATGGTACTAAAAATCAGGGCTACAATTTTGAGCCCCAACACAATATACTTGCATAATCTCATACACTAGAATCTCAACTTGACCTTTCATATATACCATCTATATTATCTAGTCAGCTTGATTACAAATTACAATGATCAATAATCATTACCATAGTCGGCTGGAATCAACACTTGAAACAATTAAACTTCATATCAAAAAATTAACAAAATCCTTTGATAGCCGACCTGGCTCGGTAAACATTGGTCTTGAAATGATTTCCTATGTTGACCAATAGACACTTGGTTAACACTGCAAACCTGCAAAATCCTTTGGTAACTGAGTGAACTTGGTGAAAACTAACTCTGATCAACTTTTCTTTGTTAACCATGAGAGCTCAGTTAACATTGTTTCTGCCATAATCTCCTTCGATGCCCAAGTGAGCTTGGTAGATATTGTCTTCACAAAGTAATCTCCAAGAATGTTTAGTAGACACAAAAAAATATCTTGCTGACCAAGTGAGCTTGGTAAGCATAGACTAACACCTGATATGACATTTGTGTAATATCAAAGACAACACACAATTAGACAATTGTCTCCAACACCCATTGTCCAAATGATCTCTATATTATTCCTTGCAGAACAATAAAAATGAACTATAATGTTCCTTCCTCTTTCTTGGTCTTGTTAACCATACTTTTGCTCCTTTTGATCTTGTTACTAGATCACAAAGTTCACATCCAATAATCTCTTGGATCACTTACTCACATTCACCAAATACTCTACTCCTTTTCACACTTCCTTGATTACTTCACATTCAATACTTGATGACACACACTTATGAAAAAGGAAAACATATTTCCTTAATATCATGTCTTCAAAATGATTCCTTGAGTCATCCTTGAGGCTTTCCCAATTAATTATAATAAGATAATTAATTTTTTTGTAATAACAATAGCACTATCAAGTCATAGTCTATACAACTTATCACACGTGTGACACTAGGACTTTCACACTTGATGGCATCACCATCAGACTAACACTTGTCATTAACTAACTACACATCTCCAAATTATATCTATGTTAGAAGATATAATGCAATCACTAAAAACATCTTTTCAAGTACTTTGTCACTGTATTGCTCACTGTAAATTAGGCATATCTTATGTATGCCTTTAACTTACTTTACGCACATTGAACCTTATCATCAGAACATAGTGTGAAACATGTCCATACCTTCACATCACCAATTCATCAAATCTTTGCTTGTATGACCTTGATCTCTATCTTCTACTTTTCTAGTCTTCATAGACTTATTGTTATGTTGACATCAATGACAAACACAATCATGAATGCAATTGGTAAATACTACCACATGCACACCAATGCTTAGGATACTCCCCCAAAGGAATACCATCAACATTCATGTTAATAATCTCTCCCTTTGGCAACCATGGAAACATAGATGAAAAAATATCTAGGTTCCAAGAACATCAAATAGTACTCTACTATATCTATTGTTGTTCTCATCTTTTCAAATCTTTTTCATCAATCAAATCTGAAATCCGTTGTAACAGTACTCTCTTCTACATCTTATAGATTGACATCATGAGTTTTTCACTAAGAAACTTCTTATCTTCTCACCCATTCATCAAAATCCTTTATGCTCTATATCTCCCCATAGAGATATTCCTTCTCTTTTACATGAACCTTTCTAAATCTCCCTAATAACTATCTCTCCCCCATACATACTTTTGATATTTTTTCCATGCATTCTCTCCCCCATTGACATCAATGACAAAGGATTCATTATGTCTATTTACTGCTTCAAGTCTTCAACCAACTCAAGTGTCCAAAGATATTTTTCAATACCAAATACCAAAAGTCCTCAATGACTCTACTCATCATAGATAATCCCCCATATAGGAGCCATCAACATTTAGTCTAGTGAAATAATAGTGTTATATACCACTAAATTATTGTAATCTCTATATTATTTGCTCTAAAGTAGGTAAGGGCATAACTCCAAGCATACCTCTCAAGTACTCAAATGTATCTTTAGGTAAGGGATTTGTAAAGATATCTGTAATCTAATCTTTACTACTCACATATTCCAATCTAATCTCCTTTTTTTCTCCCTTCTCTCTCAAAATATGATACTTGATAGATATATGCTTAGTCTTAGAATGAAATACAATATTCTTAGACATACTTACTATACTTATGTTATCATAGTATATGATAATAAGTTTTGAAAATTCTATCCTAATATCTTTCAGCATATGCTTCATCCACATCACTTGATTATAGTTTTTTTTGCTACTATATACTCTGCCTCTGCTAAACTCTACAAAATACAATCTTTTTTTTTACTCAACCAAGAAACCAATCCTGCTCCAAGATAGAATGCTCCACCATTGGTGCTCTTTCTATCATCCATACTACCTACCCAATCTGGGTTTGTATAAGCACATAGAGTGAAATCACTTGATCTATCATACTATATTCCATAATTAGATGTTCCCTCCAAATATCTAAATATCCTCTTTACTAATACATAATGATACTCCTTAGGATCAGCTTGAAATCTAGCTACAATCCCAACAAAATATGATGTATCTAGTATGGTGTGAGTTGGATATTGCAAACCTCCAATCTTGAATATATATTTCTTTTGCTCAACTATAGATGTCTCATCTTTGGTACATAACTTGTGACCAATTATTATTGATGTACCAATTGGCTTACAACTTTCCATTCCAAATCTCTTCAACAAGTCTTTCAAATACTTATTTTGTGAAATAAAAATACCATCATTGTTCTACAAAATATGAAAACCTAGAAAAGACTTCATTTCTCCAATCATACTCATTTCAAATTCATTTTTCATTTCTTCAAAAAAATTATGTCATCAACAGATATTACCATTATCAATAATCCATTCTCTATTTATTTAAAATATAATACTATATGTCATACCTTTAGCAAATCCAAGATTTGCCAAATAATTTTCCAACCTTACATGCCAGGTTCTAGGTGCTTGTTTCACAGCATATAGAGATTTCTTTAGTCTACATAACATGTCCTTTTCTTCTATTAGAGGGAAACCTTCAAGGTGCTCAATGTATACCTCTTTTTCAAGTTCTCAATTTGGGAAGGGTGATTTGACATCCATCTGATACACTTTGAATTTCATATTTGTTGCATAAGCCAGGAACATTCTTACTACTTCCATTCTAGCTATAGGGGCATATTTCTCCTCATAGTCTATTCCTTCTTGTTGTGAGGTTCCTTTGAACACAAGTCTGGTCTTGTTTCTTACAATTTCACCTTGTTCATTTATCTTGTTTTTGAATACCCATTTGGTTCTAATAAAATTCTTGTCTTTAGGTCGTGGAACTTATTCCCATGTTTCATTCTTCACAATTTGATATAATTCTTCCTTCATTTCTTGAATCTAATGATTTTCTTTACATGCTTCATCTATACTCTTAGATTTTGGTGGGTGATTCTTTGTTTGATTCCTATTAGAGGTAGGATTTTCTAACTCAAATCTTACTTCTTCGCTTGGTTTAGATCTTTCTCCTCTTTGCTCAATAATTTGCACATCATTCTACAAATTATTGTTAGTCTCAAAGAAAACTTCTGCATTTTGTCTAACAATTCCAATATTTTCTTCTTCTTCCTTGGAATAGTAATCTTTCACATTTTCTTTAATTCCAAATTTTTCATCAACTTTAATATTTGTGCATTAACTATTATCTAGATTCTATGATTAAAACATCTATAACCTTTACTTTTCAATGATTAAGAGAGAAACATACCTTCATCACTATTAGCATAATTATTTGTTATGATTATTAATTTGATCATGTTGATTTAACTAATCAAGTTATTTATTACTCTAGTTACTTAAGCTATCTCTTAGGTGCATATAATTAATATTTTATATTAATTATATTGTGCAACCTAGCTTTATTTTCGTATAGGGTTCTGTTCACCTTTAAGGTTGAACTTTTTGTTCTTTTTGTTTTCATATCTTGGAATAAATTTTTTTCTCTCACACCATTATGATTTTATAAGCTCTACTTTTTCTTTTTCTGGTTTCTCTTCAACACAGGTTATTTGCATGCAAGTGTTCTTGGAAATCTGTGAAGTTGGTTTTTACAACTTCTACTTGGTATTAGAGCATCCCTATTGCTTCCTAGTTTGAAGACTCTTGAGGCTATGATTTAGAGTCAGAAACCCCAGATTTTTTGAGTTTGTTTCCTTCAATTAGGAGGAGGGCATTTTTTTGTCTCAGTTTGAGCCAAAACATGCACTGTCATCATGCTCAGAAGGCCTGATACAGTAAAAAATCAAATAAATTTTTTAATTTTTGGTCATTGTAGCTTTTGGGAAAAAATTTGGCCCCTAAAAGGCTGCATGGACACATTTTTTGAAACAAATAAATTAAAACTTGGTTTCAGGCCACTCTGCCCACTGGCCACCCTAGTGCCACCTTGTTTTCATCAGAGTGCCACCCACACACAATCGACACTAGCCATATAGCCTCAGCCTTGCTCTCTCCCAGTTGTTGCTAGCAATCTACCCTCTGGCAACCATCACCACCTCTATCATCGAGCAACACCCACTCACCACCACCACCAATGGAACACCACTTGATCCCCACCACTATTTCTATTGAAGTTTCTTGATGGTTGATGTCACTCTATGATTGGTTGATGTCACTTTTCTATGTAGTAATGTCATTTTTAGTCCTGCACACATCATCATTCTAGCAAGAATCTTCTACACCTGCTGACATCATTTTCTGGTGAGGTGACATTATTTTCTAGCCACTGATGTTAGCATTCTAGCAACATAATTTTTTTTGATGATGGGCATTTGATGGCCATAAGGCTGTCAAATTTTTTCCCTTGATTTTATTTTTCTAGTGAGCTTAATTTTTGAAGTGCGGTTCATCTTTTGGCCATAACTTGAGCATACAAATGTATTTTTTTGATCCAAAAGAAGTACCAAAAAGCTAGTTCTAAGATAGGGACAATGGTGTAGGTTTTATTTTATTTTGAGTCCATTTGAGCTCCTATTTTTTTTGTTGAAGTTGAGGCTTTTTTTTCCTACTTCCTCATAGCTGGCATCCAAGTTTTCTTCTCAATTTTTGTGCTTTCAGTAGTTGTTTCTTTATTTTTTGAGGAATATATTTATATGTTGTGGGGGGGACCATTTTTTTTTGGTAATTTTCTTCAAAATCTACCCTTCTACTTCCATCTTCTTCCCATAATGGCATACTCTTATGTTTCCTACCTTATAGCTCACAACTACCACACTTTAAAATGATAGATGACCAAATTGCTTATGGAAAAGTGGTAATGGTCATGCCTGAATGTAGCTCAAACAATTCTATAGAGGCATTATGAGGCTTTTATGCAACACAATAAGATGGATGAGGCAATGGGCCTCATTGCAATGAATATTTTAGATGGGTTACTATTTCACCTGGATGGTTTGACTACACCCAGGGCTATGTGGAACAAGTTTTCCACCTTGTTTGGCACAATGAATCATTTTAGGGTTCTACAAATAGATGTAGAGTTTACCTCCTTGGTTCCTAACTCATTCACTAGCATTGAGAACTTCTTGATTAAATTCAAGTCTCTTCAATCTATGTTATAGGTTGCTGGAAAGACAAAGTTATTTGATGAGTGTATCTTTCTAATGCTCGCCAACCTTCGAGGTCCTTATTAGATTTTCACTTCTACCTTCTAGTCCACTATGGATGCTCTAGGTGCATGACATGTTATGCCCTCTTTTGAGATATTTTGTCATAGGTTAACTTGTGAGAATTCCAAGCTCACTTGGATGGATTCACTTACAGGTTCACAGTCATAGGCATTGCTTGCCAAGTCACCTCAGGACACATAGAAGCCAAAGCTAAATCATATATCAGATTCCTCTTCTCAACACTCTACTAGCCCTTCATCATCTTCTTCTAAGAAGGAGAAAAATAATATTGAGACTCCTACTTGTTCCTATTATTGGAAGGGACCTCATGATGATTCACATTATTTTTAGAAGAGATTTGATGGCTATGAGAAACATATTGCAAATTTGCAAGCTCTTCTTCAAAAGAGCACTACTTCCTCTCCATACTCTTCTATCTCATAAGGGTTTTCCCTTTAGTGTTCTTCCATCTTTTTGACATCCACACTAGATTTTAGATATGGTCATGCATTATAGGCATCCATTTCATCCTCTTCCTAGGTCCCTTGGATACTGGATTCAAGTGCTTCTCACCATATGGCATCTTCTCAAAGGGTCTTCCACTATTGAGGCTTCTCCCATTCCTCATATAATTATGGGGAATAACACTACCCTAACAGTCTATAGGAAAGGTTCAGTTGGCATTCAGGATTGCACATTCAATGATGTATTGTATGTTCCATCTCTATCTGCAAACCTTCTCTCAATTTATCACATCACATGCAGTGGATCAGGGAAGATAGTTGAGTTCACTATATACTTAGTCTTCATTTGGGATAGTGCAATAGGAGGTCTTGTTTCTATAGTGATAGTTGATCATACCACCCATCTCCACACCTTCTCACACTTTGGTCCACCATCTCCATTTTTGGAGCACAACTCTTGTCTTTCATGAGAGTATCATGTGGTGCAGTTAGGACACTTGAACCTTTTTGTTGTTCCCGAGATCCCTATTTTGACTACCACACCACATCCTATTGAGGTCTTTTCTCTTCATTAAGGATTCTTCTTTAGCTCTACTTGAACCTCTGGCTCCATTCATCGAGCCTTTAGGTGTACTTTTTGAGGATTATATAGAGGACATTCATCTCCTCTTTCATGGTAGTGTTAGCACACTTGCATTGGGGATTCCCTTTTAGGATCCTCATGTTTTCTCCTTTGAGCATCACTTAGGCCTTCTAGTCTTTCAGGGGTTTCCTTGTTTGGTTCCCTTGTTTATTTTGCATTGGATTTCCCCTTGTTCACTCCATTCTATAGGGGCTCCATCATTCTGTGGGGGCTTTGGTGTCTCTTCTCTCTCATGGGGGGTTCTGGTTGTACTTATGGTTTTGAGAGAGTCTCTTAAGCCATTTCTTTTTTTTGTTTTTTCATCTCTTTTTGGAGAGTTTTTCCCACTAGGGTTTCTCCTTTGTCTTTAATTTACAAGGATTTCCTTATTTTGGGTACTTGATCAAGCCTTGTTGTCAGGACCTAATTTCTTGCTCTCATAGCTTTGTTAGGTTATCTTACCTCTCGAGCTTCGCTTAAGGGGGGTGTTAGAGTAAGTATTTGTTATGCTTATTAATTAGATCATGTTGATTTAATTAATCAATTTATTTATTACTCTAGTTACTTAAGCTATCTCTTAGGTGCATATAATTAATATTTTATATTAATTATATTGTGCAACCTAGCTTTATATATTACTCTAGTTACTTAAGCTATCTCTTAAGTGCATATAATTAATATTTTATATTAATTATATTGTGCAACCTAGCTTTATTTCCCTTTAGGGTTTCATTCACATTTAAGGTTTAACTTTTTGTTCTTTTTATTTTCATGACTTGGAATAAAGTTTTTTCTCTCACACCATTGAGATTTTCCAAGCTTTTCTTTTTTCTTTTCTAGTTTCTCTTTAGTACAGGTTATTTGTATGCAGGTGTTATTGGTGATATGTGAAGTTGGTTTTCAATGAATAAGAAAGAAACATACCTTCATCACTTCTTGGATCAAACTTACTAATATCATCATTTCTCTTTATATAGCATTTTCTTCTTGAAATACTTTACTGAGGGTGAATGACCAAACTATAATTCATAAGGGGTCTTATTGATACCATTTCTAACTTGTACAATGTTTATAGCATATGCTATTGTATTGACTACTTCTCTCCAAAATGTCTTGGATACATCATTCTCAAACATCATTTATCCTATTGTCTCTGTTATTAATCCATTTCCTCTTTTTTAAATCCCATTCTACTCAGGGGTCTTGGGTAAAGACAATTCTCTATTGATTCCATTCTTGTTACAAAACATATTAAACACTCTGGAGGTAAACTCTCCACCTCTATATGATCTCAAATATTTCATCTTAACAGCATATTCATTCTCAACTCTATTCTTAAATATGGAAAACTTCTCAAATACTTTAGAAATTTCTTTAAGGAATGCTACCCACATCATTCTATTGAAATCATCAACAAAAACCATTAAATAGCTTTCTCCATAGACTCCTCTTGTCCTTGAGGGGCCTCTCAATTCTATGTGAACAATCTTGTGATTCTCTATAGTAGTGAACATGTTGTTGGAAAATAATATCTTCTTTTGATTAGCCAAGATAAATTATTTGCAAACAATATTAATAGGATCTATTATCTTATGTAGATCTATAACTAAAAATGTTCTATTAGCCTTCATAATGTTATCAAAGTTTATATGAAAAAGCCTCCTATGTCATAACCAATTCTTATCCACTTTTGCAACCAAACATTTTATCTCAATGGGTTTCAACTAAAATACATTACCTCTGGACCTTGTTCCTTCTCCAATCAGCTTACCATATTTATCTTTGATAATGTAAGTCTTTTCTATGAATTGCAACTGATAACCTTTATCCACACACTATCCAACACTCAACAAAATATGCTTTAATCCATCAACAAAGTAAACATCATCACTGTTAGTCTTTCCATCAAGAGTAATAGATCCTATCCCTATAATATGATAGGTTGCATTGTAACTAACTCTAACAATACCTCCATCATGATTCCTAAATTTAAAAAAAATATTCATATCACTAGTTATGTGATGTGAACATCCTCAATCTATTATCTAATCAATTTTTTTTTCAACTTGAGAAACTAGAGGATTTTCTTCTCTAATTTCTATGTCAAGATCATCTTCTTTAATGGCTACAAATCCTAGCTCATCATCACTTTCACTCTAAAATTGCCATCAAATTCCTCATCTTCATTTTCTTACTGACAAATTCTAGCTCTTCTAGGCTTAAACTCTCCCTTATAAATTTTTCTCTCTTTTAGGACATTTGGATGCATAATGACCAAATTCATTACAAGTACAAAATTTAAAGATATTCTTACCATCTAGTTCTATTCTTATAATAAGGGATATACCTTCTTAAATCTTCCTATCTTCATTAGATATGGTTCTGCTACTACTAAAAAAATCTTCATGTGTGATCGCACTTCAAGAAAAATTTGGGCAAACACTTAAGGCACTGAAAGTTGTTTCAAATTTTGTCAAGTGTCCATACTCTCTTAGACCTACTTTAGTTAATTCAAATATTTAAAGAAAAGTTTCTCTAGTGAATTTTTCATTATAGGGTATTGAAAATTCTATCATCTATGCTAATTGCTTGAATGGCAATGTCAAAGTTTTCAAGATCTTCCACACAACCTCATCTTCGTCCTCAGTTCCACCATATGACTTGATTCTTGGAACAATCTTAGATATACTACCAACATAGCTTCTTGCAGATTTATCTTCCATCATTTTAGCATCTTGAAAAGTTGATATCCAATTATCCAATATTATTCTTTTTGTATGTGTATCTCCTTCAAAAATAGATTCTAATTCTTTCTAAATTAGATGAGATGTTTGAATTAACTTTACCTGACTATACTCATTCTCAAGAAAAGCTATCAAAAAATCTTCTATGGCTCTTATATTTCACATGAACATATATCTTTCTACTTCACTGCATTCTTCAAGTTTTTCTTTGCCCATAATTGCTTTGTTATCTTTCATTAAAATCCAATATCCTAGACCCATATATAGTAGACGATTCTTCATCTTCTCTTTCTAGTTTTCATAGTTAACTCCATTGAACTTAGGATTATCCTTTTTGAAATGAGTCACCATTGATCTCCCAAAGTTGTTAATTTTTCTCTTCAAGTACCTAAAGCTCTGATACTAATTGTTAGAAAATATCATCCACCAATATAACTGAGAGGGAGGGGAGTGAATCAGTTATACACCTATTATCACAATTATCAACCTTAATAAAACTTAAACATGTGAAAAATATAATAAAAAACCATAACAAGATACTCATACACAATAACACTAGATATGTTAACTATGGAAACCCTTGATTAGAGGGAAAACCATAGTTGGGATGATACCCACAAGATGATGTACTATTATAAATATTACTTATTAGAGGATGGACCCTATTAGGATTCTATAGAAATCATTTAGTACATATTATTCCCTATTAGGAGACTTTGAAACCCTTTTAGGAGATTCCAACCCTTTCAAGAGTTGAAGAAGGTTGATGAACCCACTATCTAAACAACATCAGGGGGAAGACCAATGAACCCACTGTCCAAATGATCTATGTATGATTCCTTGTAGAATAATATAAATGAACTATACTACTCCTTCCTCTTTCTTTGTCCTCTCAACTAGACTTCTCACTAGTACATTTCTCACTAATTTTTGACCAAAGGCCATATTGTCCTATGAATAATTTTTTTTTTGCTCGATTTGGTCAAAATTTTGACCAAATTAGGGTTTCCCAATTTGGTTTAAATTTGACCTAATCAGATTCAATAGAATTTATTTTTTTTAAAAGGTGGTAATCACATTTGATGTGGAAGCTCTCAAGATTGTGTGGGTAAGCTCACAAAATATTTTTGAAGTCTCAGATTTCATGGCAAAGCTCATTGTCATTGATCCTGTAATGAATTCTCTTTTGTTTTATCTCTTATTTTAGATTTGGATTGCAATTCTTTTTAATGGGGATTCTTTAAGTAGAGATGAATTTATAGGGCCTAATGGATAATTATCTTGGATACTATTTTCCCTAGCTTTGATACAATAATTTGAAGAAAAGATTGACATACTCATGAAATATAGGATATATATTACATAAAATAGGAATAATAGAAGGCTATGAATAGGGTCAATTCCATGGAAAACATAATATTTGTTACATAAAAGAGTAGATAAGTTCATTTTTAAGGTCTTAGTCAAGGCAATTACCAATTTTATATAAATAAGAAAAGCCTACAAGGAGATTTCTTTTCCATTCACCTTATATAGTTCAAATATTTTATTCCTTGGTTCTCACATGTATAATTGAATACATAATGTATTTATAGAAGTGAGACAAAGTTAATTTTAATGGATCACATTTAAGTGAAACATCCTCTTGGTGTACAACCACCTTACTTTGAAACCTCAAAATAGGATATTATTGGTCCATTTACCTACAATCTGAGTTTAATCTGATGATTAGTTTTGAATAATGTGAAATCAGAAAGTTTGTTGGATGTGGAGTTTTGATTGTATTGAATTGATATCACCTAGATTTTTCTCAAAGATGATAGACCTAAGTTGGATTGCCAAGAATTGTTCCAAAAGGCCTTAAAGAAAATAGCACATGCATGGAAGCTTATCATAGATCTTAGATTTTTAGGTTTGATTTTGATAATATAGTCAATTACTTACTTGTAGTGTAATGGCTTGGTTAATGTCAAATATTCTTGAACATGGGAGCCATTTGAGGTAAGAATTTTGCATTTTGAGTGGGTAATGTTCTAAGGAGGAGAAATTACTACGTAGTTTGAATCATAGTCACACCTGCCAAATTTTGGTATAATCATTACTAGTTTTTTCTCTAATGATGGATTGCATTTTTGCCTACATTGATTCACCTATCACTTCTTTTGGGACCCTTTTGAATGCTTTAATGAATGTGGAGTAGAGTTTGGAGAGCTTCTACTAAAATTTGAGGAGATACTCTATACAAGGTTTTTCTTGCACAATCTCAATATTCTCTAGCGTTTTAGTAAGTATTAGCTCACTTATTACTCTTTTTGATCTCTTCCTCATTTGTTTCTTTATGGTTGTTTAATTTGTATACCTAATTTTGCTAGATGGTTTTCCTTTGTAGTTAATTTGGAGGTGGGTTTGAGTTCTTAATTAATTTTGTAATAGGTTCATATCCATAGCATAAAGAACCATGCAAAGTTCCCTAATAGCTTAATCAATAGAACTATAGTGATAACAATAAATAAAAATAGGGTTAGGGATGAGTAGGTTTCCATTATTCAAAAGACATACTATGCTTTGTTCCTCCACATTTTATTCTTCTTTGACATATTTTTGATCATTTGGAGGTTTATTTGCTAAGCAACATCCCCTTTCTCCATTCTACTTTATTCTTTCTAGTCTAGTGATGCCAAGGAGCATAACTATTATAGTCACTACTTTACATAGCAAAAGTGGTTAATAATTTAATGCATCGATAGAAAGAATGTATAACATTACAAATTAACTCTCATATATGATAAGATATGATAAACTATGATAAATAAAAAACTCTCAATATTATATGCTCTAACATACTTCATACCATTAGGATCAATTTCTCAAATTCTCAAGGGTGTTACAACCTTTCGATTGATGTCCAAAACCCATCCTTGTATCTACTACATTGGAAAGGGGGGTAAGGGAAATGAACTCGAAAAAATAAATAATGAGACTAATTAATATGGTAATCTTTAGATTTTCCATTTAGCCACATATGCATACAACCCAACTTGGAATTGTTTATCTAAAATGCCAACACTGGATTGGTATATGGAAAATAATGTTTCATTTAATTTATGTCTTAAAATTCTACCATGTTGAGATAACACCCAGACCCTAAATCTAATAGAGAGAATCTATTAGCTCTTCTAATAACTCAAAAACTCTAATTTTCCAATAATTTGGTTCTATAGTTTTAGTTGAAGGTTCAAACATAGACAAATAGATAAGAGAACCAAGTATCATTGAACATCCAAGTGTAATTGCACACAACATACTTTCAAATTATAGAAATGTAAGAAACAATGAGATTTAAATAGACATTCATCCTTCCTAAATTAAAAGTAAAGACTAAGTATTTTACATTGAAAGGACTACTATGAACTCATGACTCTTCATCTCTTTAAGGGTATTATAAAAGGAAAGATCTAGTCTTGGAGAAGGTATCAAATGACCTAACAACAATATGAAACAAAATTAAGGAATCATAGCCAAATTAAGAGTAGAGATAAATATTTATAATATGAGAAACTATATTAAAAGATAAATCCATGAATAAGGTAAAATCATAAGCACAAACACACATATATAATATGTGTATGTGTACATGTTATTTATCTTTATGAGTATCTAGATGCTTCTCTTTTTATAAATATGTTCAGTTACTAGTTCAAATTTGGGAATGGAGACAAGTACAGGTGCAGGTGCACAAACCCGATACTTGGGTATGATAAAAAAATTTAGGGGTTTGCATGCGTATGGGAACATGTGTGTGTATATATGCACTTTTTTAGCTTAAAAAGAAAGAGAAAAATGCAAAATTGTAAAACTAAATAAATTCATTATATGATACTTGATATTGATCATCGCCAAATGCCAAATGTAAATATTAAATGTCAAATGATAGTTGAAAAATATTTATATAAAGCTATCAATGATATCATATATGTATATGTTCACAACTCCCAATGAATATCATTCCAATTACTGCATTACAAAATGTACCTCATTAAATATGATTAAGTGTTCATTAATTATCAAATGCAAATCACCTTTGAATACAATCACCTTCCTTCAAAATGCCAAGATGGAGAGAAAATATTGTGAAAATAAAGTGAGAGGTAAAGATGAAATGAATGTATGTTTAAAGGCCACATATTGGGTCATTTCAGCAAGTAGTCATTCTTATTTTTCTAAAGTCAAATGATTCCTAGTTTTTTAGGACTCTTTTCATCTCTAGTATCCTCTTTCCATTGTTTATAATGTTGGACTACTCATTAAGATGTCCATTCCAATTATTTAGCTTGTTAATAATAGGTAAAAATATAATTAGGTATGTTCTAGTCTGACCCTAGCTAGGATAACAATAGATGAGATTGTTCTATGAATTATCTATATTGGGCAGAACTGATGCATTTTTGTATAATATAATGCAATTTCTTACCAACTATGACTTGACTTGTATTTGGTAGTCTAATGACTATAGTATGCCAACTTTTTCTATGTATTTTTGTATATTTTACAAGTTGTACAATGTATGAAATAAGTTAAAGACATCTTCGATATTAGGTATGTAGTTTTCAAATTTTGTGAGCACAAGTAATGATTGGCCTATTGCCACATAGACTAGTGTAGGAAACCTTGACCATCTCCCATGGAATTTTGGGTCATTATTAGTAGGATTTTATGTCATGTTAGATTAGGGATTTAGTTATTTCATATCATGTTATTAGGTGTTCAAACTAATGTCATGTTGACCAATTGCTTGTTTTAAGTATGATGGGTCATAATGAGTCAAAAGTAAGAAAATGCCATGCAAGGGAATAAATCGAATATGTTATAGTGTTTAGATGTTGTAATATGATGTTGAACCTATTTAGGGTACCTAGGAAAGTATATTAGAATTTAAAATGCAAACTATGGAAAAATGTAAAAGTTGCCAAGAAATGTTGTCAGCAATTTCTTTGCAAAAACTAATAAAGTGTAGAAGGTGAATGGTCATTCATCTTGTTTGAAATCCTTAGGGAGGTGAAAGGTTTTATTTATGGATATATAGAAGATGCAGTCTCATATGGTGATATAGTGGAGAAGAGATGTGGAGTACAAAAGTATAGATTATGGTATGATTTTGATAATAAAAATGTGTTGTTGTTTGGTGGAAAATCTATGTATATATTGATGCTTCAATGTCGCCTTCACATCTTATCTTTGGAGTTGTGGTTGTAATTTTTTTTGAAGTTCCCTTATATATGATATTGATGTAATTATCTTTATCATTGTTGCATGTTTTCCTAACAGGATGGGTTATGCGAATACTTTGCTGAATTCATTTCTTAGACAGTAAAATCTGCATGCTTGGGTATTTGATTACACCAGTATGTTCTTTCTTACTATCTTGTGGTTTTGATGATTATTAAACTTGTTTATGAAAGTCATTGAAGGTGTGGCTCAAGGTTGATGCAGCCTATATATAACTAACATCATCTTTATGGAAAAGTAATGTGTATTCATGGGTTGTAGCAAGTTACATGTGTTTTTAGAATAGATAATTGCATATTATCATTGTAGAATGTTGGGAAGATTGAAAGGTTATTTTTGGTTGTTTGGTTTTCCTTCTTATGAGTTCAAACACAATATATTGGCATCTTGTAATGGAGATGTTGTAAATCAGCAATTCCTATTGTTACAAAGAATAACATAGTGGATCAATATTTATTGACATGGTAGGGGTAAGTGTAGGAGCCACATGAATGTTTAAGGGTTTCTTTCAATCAAAAGCTAGTAATGAACCATTTGGGAGAGAAGGAAAGGTAGTCTATTAGAGTGTAGGAACCAATCAGGGTTGTTAATTAGCAAGGATAGTCTCAACAATACAAGGGTTTGATAATTTAAATATCTCCTTGATCATTGGGAACCTAAACACTAGCAGTTTGAAAGATCTTAACAAGGTAATGAACTGTTCAAGTTCATTCGGTAGAGTTATTTGGGATTGTTGAGAGTTGTAGCTTGAGTGAGGGCTATATGCCAAATAGCATTGACTAGGGTCTTTGAGTGATATGCTTTGAGGAACTAGTTAGAATATAAGGTATTGGAATTTAAGAAAATTCAATGATGGATATTTGATTCTAGTTTTAGTATTGGTAGATGTTTTAAAGAGTTTGAGTTCTTACCCTATATTAAGGGAGAGTCTCATAGTAAGAGTTTGTGTTGGAATTTTGAAGCCCATCATAGTATGTAGAAGCTATTAATGGTTGAAATCACTTAGTTGGCTAAGAGTTAAGCCTTTTGGAAGCTTATGGGAATATGGTGTTGATAAAGATTTTGGAGGGTGTAAGGTGATGGAGGTCTTGTGTATTATGTGAGTTTATTGTTTGGGTATTATGAAAAGTTAGAGAAATTTGGAATAGGTGAGGGTGGCATAAGGAATAGGCCAATCACTTTGGCTCTAATCTTGAAGAATCCTAAAGGATAGCATATGTTATGCTTGGTAGGTTTGGAAAAAGCCTTGGTGAAAGAGTTAGTAGATGAAACATAGATTATCACCTCCTCCTTTTATTATAGACCTTCCTAGCAACCACCGTTTTTATAATATTTTGTAAATATTATGTGTGCATGTCCTAACCAAGCAAGTGCTCAACTAAGGAAGATTAACTAAAATGTACTTTGGTATGTTACTCCTAGAGACAATTAGCATTATTGGTCACCCCCTAATGTACCTAGGAAGCCCCTAAATAAAATGAGAATAGTGAGGATGTTCCAATTTTTATGTAAAATAAGGATGGGATGGGGACATTTCCTAACCATTCCCACATTTATTGAAGAAACTTTTCACTTCACATATCCTTGAAGATAATTGACACTGATAAACTAATACAAGAGAAACAATGCTAATAGAATCATAAAATCAATAAAGAGAAAAAAAAATTGGATTCACAATTCAACACAATTGTTTATTTTGGGATTCCTTTTAGGGGAAAATCCCAATAAAAAGGAACTCGTTATTTAAACTCAACTATTATTATATGATTAGATTGTTTCACTTCTGCATAACCCTAAATCATTTGTTTGCTATTAGCACAAGAACATAAGTGTGACCCATGATCAAAGGGTAGCATTGTCCTATTTATGTCCACCATTGAAAACATGATGGCGATCCATGTATCTTTAGGAGCAACAAACTTTTGATCTCTACTAAGTGGTGTAGGGGCCCTAGGTTCTAATCAAGTTGGTCAAACACTGAGGAGGAGAATACTGAAGTTCAATAGGTGTCCAAGATGACACAAGATAGTTTAGGCATTCTTATTATGCATGTAGGAAAGTAGATTTCATTTTATAACAAGAGTTGCGGTACATATTGAGTCCATGTCTTTGTGCTAAATTTAATACTTGAAATTTTTTATTTATCTTGAAAATATTTTGTCAAATTGTTTTTGCACATCTCTATACTCATAAGGAGAGCTATAAAAATTTAGAGTGTTAAATTAAAACCCTTACTACAAGCATGCAGGTCAATCAATCACATATGCAGTGCAATTTGTATGATCGTAGCATTTGCAACCTTTATTCATTGATTGAAACATAGAAATGACTATAAAACTAGGATGTATTGAAGAATGTTTTATCAAATCAAAATTTTTAGAGCTTCCTTTGAAAATTGTTTTCCACGCACTCTATCCTTAGTTCTTTGTAGCCTATGAAAAAAAAATAGAGGGAGTTTGTCTAATAATTGATGGCCCATGCTTTTACATTTTATATTTGTTTATAGTTGCACTAGAGTCTCTGGAGCTTATTGAAGAATTTGGTTTTGAGTGCATTCTCTATGTTTTTCAAATTTTGTATCAGCGTGTATTGACATTTTGTCAAATAGATTGCATAACTTATTCATCCTTGTACATTTTCCATACATTTCAATTAGGGTAGTTGAAAATGTACATCTAGAAAAAATGATTTACAATATCAATATATGTTCACAACTTGTTTCAATGCCTCCCATAAGCCTTTAATGTAAATTTATTATTTGTTTACACATAAATCGTAATATCATGAAAGTGACAAAATTTCTAAAGGAAAATGAAGACTTTGTAAAAGTCTAGAGTTATTTATTTAAAGAGGAAACCCAAATTATACGAGGGTACTCCTTCCTACTGAAACCATTTCTTGCTAAAACCTCTTTTGTGAGAATGGGGTTGAAGGGATTCATAAGCCTTTCTCAGTTGTTCAACCCCTAGATTTCCCTCCACATGACTACCATATTATTTACTTTTTTTACGTCTTCCATTTTCCTTTCATACACATCTTGGAATTGCATATAAAATCAATGGCCAAGATAAGATTTTTGTGAATTTGTATGAGTGATAATGGAGTGGCACTTTTTATATTGCATGACTGGGGTTTTTATGGTTCTCTTAAGTGCAACTATTGTGTCTTTTCTTGATTTAACTTTAACATATTGAGAAACGAAGATGCACTGGATTAATGATGTTCACAATACCTAAAATGTCAACCAGATGCCTAGGTTAGCATACTAAAAAATAAAATAAAATGTAGGTTGAATGCTTTTCAAGGGATTTAATTCTGGATTGGGAGTTTTATTTTCTCCAACAATTTTAGCTATTGGGTATTTGTCTTAGTAAATAAATCCACATATCTTTCTTGTCAATTATCTCTAGCTTTGCCTATGAAAATTGGGCAACACATTATAGAATATCATGTAGGCATGCACATCTTCTAGCCTTGTCTAGAAAATTCACCTCTTTCTCATCCTTTCCACGGATAGAATTAAAAAATACTTGTTGTTTCTACTACAAATGTATTGGGAAATTTTCTTTAATAAAATTAAAATTATCCCCCCAAAAAAATATAATGAACCAATCAAAAAAAATTTTAAAAATTCAAAATTTAATTATAAAATCTTAAACATTGTCAACTTTAGGAAAGAATGAAAAATTTAACTTGTTCATAGACAAATTAATAGGTAATTAGGTGAATAAAAAATATTAGTTCCCTACCTTAAAAGGTAGGGACTAATAAGGTTAGAAGCATAGTCAAAGGGTGGTCAACAATTGGTCAAACATTGGGAGTTGACCAAAAATCATCATTTTTAAATTTCTTAAACCTTTTAAGTGTTTTGGTGTAGTTTGGAAGGCATTGTGAATTTTTTGTGATTAGATTATGTAAAAATTGTAAAATTGTAGAAAATTGCAATAAAAGTTGTCATGCAACTTTTCCTAAAAAAATCTAGAAGTCCAATAGTCAAAGCTCTATTTGGATCAAACATGAATAGCTGAAGTTGGAAGGTCAAAAGGGAGGTTATATAAATTGTTTACCTTCTACCTAGAAGAGGTTAATGTGATATGTATGGATTTGGAATGTTAATATACAATTTTTAGGAGAGAATTTATACACAGTCAGCAATTATGTTTCCATATTTGATTGTAGGTGATAGTAATTGTCTAAGTCCATTCTTAGAAATTTTTATCTTTGCTCTTAAATGAAGGAAATGATTTTTTTTTTCAAATATGTTAAAGCAATAGTTGTTTTTGGATTTTTCCTTAGCTGTTGTTTACCCTAGACTATGATAAGGGTTTGTATGTACATTTTGTATTTCTCTTAATATACATGGTGAAACTTCCTAGTTTTTGGTAAAAAGGAAGGTTTTGAATTTTAATAAACATGCATAGTCAGGTTCTTAGTGTTCTATACCTACCTAAAATGTAATAGCCACAGTTTCAAACTTGTATTCCTATTGTTAACATGTTGATGGACTTAAAACATAACATAGTAATCATTTTATGAATCTTGTAGGTTGGAGCTTTGATGGAAGGTAAGAAATTATGATGTTAATGTTTTGATAGACTGAAAAAAAAAATCAGCTTGCTTTTATTTCTTCAAAGATCAAGAAACCACAAAAGATAGCTCAATGTCTTCACGATCTAGTGAATTTGTAATTGCTCCTATGAGTTGCTAGACAGAAAACTTAATCTATCCAAAGATTAATAAATTGGTTTTTTCTTATTGCCATGATTAACATTGAGTTGCCTTTTTCTATAGTGTGGACATGATGGAGTATGTCCAACGGATACAATGGGAACATACTATCACTTTGTTCAACACTTGGAAAGAACACACTCACAACACACATACAGTCCTAGTGAATGATAGTTGTAAGATAAAAGTATGATATATGAATCACATAATTCTTGTATTGAATTTGTTATGTAATGTAGAAATTGAAATATTAAGTAAGCATAAGCATATTCATAATTTGGTACTATAAGTTAGATGTTTGTAGCTGAAATTTATCTAAATTTTGATGTCAAAAGGTGTTTCTTTCATTCCAAAAGAGGAAGAAGAGAAACAAATACATGCTTTTTATGGTTGTGTTGCATGCTAAATGAGTTTCTAGTTGATACTTCTTGATTTTTTTTGTTACATACATAGACATTTATCACCAAGGCCTTTTGGGTATATCACAACTTACAAATCTAAAACAAACTAATTTCACTCCCTAAGGTGACATGGAACTTTTTTAAAACAATCTTTAGCTCCAATTTTTGTCTAATACAACTAACTTTGAACCCTCTTGATTTCTCATGGAATGCATCTCTAATTCCTTCAATCCCATCTCTTGGATATTTATAACTTAATGCTTTTTTCTAGCAATTTATCGCTTCCTCCACATATCTTGCATCAAATCTATAATCAAAACCTCATCTTACTAATTTAGAATTTGTCCCGTGCTCTATCTTTTGTATCTTTCTAAATCTAAATTCTCTATATGTCACTACCATAATGATGTGTAGAATACAAATGTATCCATTTTTTGTTCCTTTCTCTATGTTGTTTTCTATATTTTTAAAGCATTTCTTGAGATTTAGAATGTCTCATGAAAGTAGGATTTCACCCCTATGTTGTATCATTACACTACTAAAAAATTTTCTCCACATCTGGGTCATTATATTCAATGTGATCATTGTTCTACAGTGATTGAAAACATCAAGAGACTACAACGTACTTTCATTCCTATGTTGTTGTACCTTATAAGGATGCCTATGTACAAAGTTGAAAGTGTAAGTTTTCTTAGTCACAAACAGAGTATCTTTACTAGTTTTGCTAAAGAGTATAAGTTTACTTTATCCCTGTTCTAGTATAACTCATACAACCACTCTTCCCATAGAACTAACAAGATAAGTTTTTGTGTTTAGATAAAATATATGTTTCCTAGAACCATGTGTCTTGATGAGTATTTCATCATTTTTTGGTAGCTAAAAAATCATTAGGTGTTTTATTAAATGTCTGCTTACCAATACTACTCTGAGCGAACATAATAAGCTATCTAATATCTAATGTCTGATAAGAAGAAAAGTACAAAAGAATGCTCCCAAATACTAATTCTAAAATGATAGATAATGCAAACAAGTCTTAAAACCCCTTTAAATGTTATAGATTAGTAAAACACACACAATGTTTAGATTTAAATAGATAAGCACATGATAGTAAATTTATCTGGGAAAATTATTTTGGAAAAAAATGTGCACTCTAAAACATAGAGAATACAAGTACAAAGTCTAACCTCTTCTAGGAGTAGCTATGATAGATAATTCTAAATCAATTTTAGTAGCATAACAATGTCTTAGAAAATAATCAACCTATCTTATAAAATCAACTAATGAATCAACATATATATAGAGCTCAACACACTATAAAATTAACTAAGGTATCAACACATATATAGAGCTCAATACAAAGGTAGGAACCCATGGTTTCTAGAATGGACTGCATGGACTATGATTGCTTAAAACATACCAGACCTAAATATGCATTAGTATTGGTTTATTTTCCAAAGTCTTATCACAAATATAGGATAATAAATGGACATTTCAATCAATATATCTTTAGCTGGTTGCAAGATAAATACATTTAAAGTGGAATAACTAGATTAAGGACCACATACTCTACAATAGACAAGGTGTGATTATTCCAAGATATCATCAATGCTAGAACCATAAATACAAGTGAATTATGAGTATGCTCCATGTAGGATAAGAAACTTGTGCAGATCTAACTTTGGCAATGCGTTTTGATCAAGTAATCTCTATGTTGGATAGGATTATAGGTTAGCCACAGACTTGGAAGGTGATGTTTCATAAAAAAATGGATTGTCTTCAATGTTCCTCACTATTATAGTTGATAGAACCCTATGCAATTTGCACATTATCCAATAGCCTTTACCAAATCTTTACATTCCCAAATGTCTCCCCACCTCTCTATCAATTTAGCACTTCTTGCAATGTCTACATAATTGCAATGTTGTAATTTTATTTTTTCCTCTATTGTTGCTCTATCCAACTTGTAACATCTCAACAATTTCAGGATAGTCAAATATGGTAAAGCTTCAAAATCATTTGAGAATGTTTCTAGTTTGTAACATAAATAGACCATCTTCTTTTTGAGGTTTTTGAATCCATCTGGAAGGTTCGAGATAAACAAGCCCTTTAAGAGCAAGGTCTCCAAGCATGTAAGCTCTCTGAACTTTGAAGGAAGGTTCACTAAATTTTTTCATTCACAATTGTTGTGTGACATTAGTTGTTCACCATCCAGAACCACATTGTCATCTTAAATGAGATGGTTGAATTACTTCCCACAATCTTTGGATTATTCATCCCATCAAATTGTAGGTACTTTTCTACTACTTTGTAGTTAGCGTTCCTATAATCACCTTGCATCAATATGCATATAGATTGTAATATCTGATTAATTTAAATTAGAAAAAGTATGAATTAAAAATAAAGTTTACTGACCATGAGTGCTGGAGAGGGTCTCTACCATGATAACTCTTGTCAAGATTATAGTGACATTTAGTATTTGGGGTATCATAGTATTTTTTGCCTAGATTTAACTCTTTGATATAGAAAAACCCTATTATCCAATGCATATAACCTCCTTTTCATTATTAATCCTACTAGCAACATAAACTTACAATAGATAGAGAATAATATAATAATAAATTAGTGTTGGAACAACTAATTAATTGTGTATTTCCTTTGATGTTACAAAAAACGTCATATCAATACCAGTCAATGCATGTTAAGGTCACTTGAGCATTGAAGATAGTTTTCTATGGCTACTAAGCATTCCTGAGTTTGCCTAGTTCAAAAGGCAGTGTCAACTGAGTTCACTCGGGCATCAAAGGAAAGATTACAGAAGATGAGTGTTAACCAAGCTCACTCAGTTACAAAAGAATCTTTGCTAATATATAGTGTTGACTGAGCTTCAATTGGTTAACATAGGAAAATTATTTCTGAATTAGTGACTACTGAGCATGGTCCACTATGAAGGATTTTCTTATTTTGGCATATGAGCCAACTTGAAATAATGAAAGATATTTATAAAAGGTCAAGCTGTGGGCTAGAGTGTGTGAAGTATGTAAGAATGTGAATGCATGGAAGATTTTGAAGATCTAATGATATAGTAAGGAAGCAAATTAGAGGGATAACTAGAATATCTATGTGAAGCTAAAAAGATACATAGAACAAGAAGGATCGAGTACAAGCTAAAGTTGAGATCTTTAATCAACAATTCAGTTGCATCCAAATCAGTCCATTTCATTGCTACTCTCTAACCATTGTAGCAGTGATCTAAATCTCTTAATAGAGTTGTCTTAACAACTATTTGTAAATCCTCTAACAAGGTGGCAATTCTATTGAATTGTCTAAAGACCTCTAACAAGGCCAATCCTAACATGATTAAATCCTCTAATAGGGTCACACCTAAAAATGTGTTTTGTAACCTTTAATAGGGTTGGCTCCTAATAGGGCTCACTTTAGAAGAGTGAAAAATAGTAACTAGTTGCAAATTGGTGGGTTTTCCCAAATTAGGTTTCTACATTAAATCTGGGTGTCAAATTTTTTTATGTTATTTCATTTTTTACAACTAAGTTAAAGTAAAAGGTAATCACTAATAAAATCTTATGATTTTCATGTTAAGAGCTTTCATAGTGTTTACTAAGTTACATCATTTCTTTAATTACTGAACATCAATAGACTTATTTTGTACTGACATCTAAGGGATCTATGATTTATTTTTGTAGTAATACATTCACTCCTCCCCTCTTAGTTACTCCTCTTATATTTCCAACAATCAGATCTTGTAAGGGATATGTTACCTCCTATCTCATGGGCAACATTGGCTAAGAAGGAAACAATTTCCCTCTTGTTAACATTAGAAGACCCAGATGTGCCAAAGGCATTGACAAAATTAGAAACATTGATGAAGGAATATTCATAGGTATAAAACCCATTTCTTGCACACCCACTTGCAACTCCTCTATGGAGTTGAATACATCAGATGAAATGATGGAAGCCACTCCTCCTCCACTAGTGGGAGTGTAAGGAGAAGAAGAAGAACAAGATCCTTCTTTATAGCCAACCCCACAATAGGCATCTCCACTTCCATAGTATTTATATTGACTACAATAGAGTTCATTACTACATCCATAGTTTTCACCCTTCATTAAATTAACTTACTCTTTATGGTTCATAGTAGGAAACACCTTTTGGTGATTGTATATGAGCATTCTAACAATATGAGCTTTTACAAAATATTTTCAAACATTTGAGTTTTTCAATATCTTCTTGGGTAAGATTAAGGTAGTGTGGCATGCATGGACTATATACCAAAGATAAACTTGTGCATTAGGAGTTCTTAAATAGAAACAAAGATAATTGTAGTTTTTGTAATAAATTGAATGACATGATGGCCAACATCCATATTATGGTAAAGTAGTGATATACATAACAAATGCATATGTTTAGTAGGTAAGAATATGAAAAGAACCTTATCAATAAACTAAAATGTCAATCAAAACTGTCATCTTTTGAGTACTTCAACTGACATAAATGAATATGAATGAATATTCTTGCTGAAATATAGAATATATTCTAAGGCACTTAATATCTTTAGTTTGTTACCAAGATCTTATTGCTCTGTATTTTGTTAGTAAATACTGTACAGTTCAGATTGCAGTGTCACATTGATAGCAAGTTTTCATTATGGGAAGCCAAGGAAGGTGTATAGGTTTCCTTTATTTGTTTTAGATAACCATTGTGTTGGCCCAAACCATAACCCTATTCCATATCTTAGAGTTGGCCAAGAATTAGCATGTTACCTATTGTTGTAGGAAAAGATAGTGAATCGACAATTAAAAATGTGATAGTAGCTTTCTTAGAGTTTGCATAAGTATTTGGAAGATTGTTTTCTTTCATAGGATGTTCAAGAACTATTTGAAAAAGAAGAATATATGAGATACTGGAGTTTGGGAGTTAGCTACTACATTCAATAATAGAACCCTCATTGTGGCAAGGGTTTAAGGGTTTGGTTATCTCCTCAAGGACTAGGGGATTGAAAGTTAGATCTATGCAATACCCTTCCTTTTGTAAACTATTTTGTGTAGGGCTATTCCCTATAAGGGCCACCACTCCAAAGCTTAACATGTCTTCCTTTTGAAAATTCTTTTTTATTGTCAATATGTTTTGGTGCTTTGTACCCTGTAGATCAAGTGGTAGCAATAGAAGGATTAACAAGCCTCATGTTTTTCCAATAGATGTTGGAGGATTTCACATTTCCTTGTTTCATGCCTAAACAATGAAGATATTTCAATCCTAGAGTAGCATCGAGTCTAGTCCAAGTGTGTTCTATTTGGACCCTTGTTACTTATTAATGCACATAGAAGGTCACAATAATTTTTTAACATAGTTATTTAGTCTACAATTTTTATTGCATAAACTTATTATTATAATGCCCATTTCATCTCATTGAATTGTTCCATCATAAATAACATTGAAAGAACTTAAGAGGCATAATAGAAGAAAAAACCTTTCTAAATAGAAATGTCGGGCAGACTGTCCTTATTGGATAGAAATTCTATCAATGCTTCAAACCTATAGAATCTTGCAGGCCAGTGAAATCAGTCATAAGGAGTTATTGGTAGAAAAATTTCTAGAGGGAATGAGTATTTATTTATGAAAGCAACAAGAAGCATTATAAATCATAGAAAATTGGTATATTCAAAAATCCAAAAGACTTGAGTCTTCAAAGACTGAGTTTACTAATAGATGAAAAGACAATATTTATATTCACAAATAATAGAAGAGAGGAGAGGGGTGAATCAAGTATAGAAACTCACATCACATTAGAAGAATAATAGTTGTTTGAACTCTTGGATGGATACATAGGTGTACAACCACAACTAAACATGAAAAGATGATTAATAATGGGCTTCAAGTTTTTAGCTATGAAGTAGTTTCACAAATCATCTACATATTTGTTCTAAAATTCTTGGCCTTGCTCATTCTTGAATAGTTTTTCCTTGAACAAATCCCCCATTTCTATAGCTTTAGACCTCACATGTCTTCCCTCCTTTTCATCCATAACCATCTTGACCACTTATTCTAGATGGCTTATACTCTCCTATTGCTTGGTCTAATTGTAGACAATTATTGCCCCAAATATTGAACATTATTTAGCAAAGATATTTTATATTTATCATATTCCTTATGTCCTACATGGTTCACTTTAAATTTGATCAAGAGGAGTATATTATGGAAAACTTAAATTTCCACCTAAGTACCCATATAAGCCTTGAGGCATTAGGTATCTTTCTTATCTTATCCTATAAAATGTGACATCCTTGTACATTAAATTTAGTTGTTGACAAATGTAATTTAATAATAGTTGATTCCCTTTTTCAAGTTTTTTGAATTCACAATAATTCACAATAAATTGGTACATTAATTACAACGTTTATGTTCACCTCCCTAGTAGCATGATTACGCTAAGTGGACACTTTTCAACTCAAAAGAGGATATGCATGTCTATGAGTGATTGTAAATTTTTATAATGGTTTTCTGCATGATCCAATTTGTTACAAACTATTCTTATTCTTATTCTTTCTAGAATATTACTAATTTATTTGGAAATGTTATTATTGTCTTTACTTATGTATTGTCTAGTTCATCTAGAAACATGGAATCCCATGTGGTATATCTCAATGTATATATTAATTTTGATTCAATATTATTAAATGATTATGTTCACATGAATTTTGTGCATGTCTGATTTGGGGAATCAAGTATAGTTCACTTCTATGCCAATATTGCGATTAACTTATTATTTTTTACTGTGAACACATGGGTGCATCATTCTTATGTGACTTCTTTCCTTCATGGTAAGTTTAAACTTAGTTTTTTAGTTTGCATGGTATTTTTACTCCTAGTTTGGAGTTCATAGACATGTGCTTAAATATTATGAATCCTTAATTGTTCTCAGTGTATTGAGAAAATATAATCTTCTAAAAATGGATGTAGTTTGTTGTTTATTATCATGTCGTTGTATCTTGTTGTAGAACTCAAATATTTTTTGATTTTGATGTTTGATCTCAAATATTGATCAATATTATTCTATCCTTATTGAAATATCATTTTAATTCCTCTTAATAGGGAAATTCTAAAAGTGATCTACATATTGATTTGGAGGACAATGAATCCCCATGTGATGGGGAAGTATTATATGTTCTCATTAGCCTACAAGCTAGCAAGATTACACACTTATACCATTGAAAGATCCCTTGCCAAATTCAGCCTCAAAATTAGAGACTCAAGGAACTTTGTTAAATACATTGCAAATAATCTTTGTACATGTTGTTTCAATGTTTTAGTATGTTAACAATTGCTTGAAATGATGTCAAATGTGTTTTAAATTCTGTCAAATTATTTCTAAGAACCATAATGTAGATCCAACTATTTTTGACTTTTGAATGCATATAGATGATTTGCACTATGTAAATATGTAGGTAGGCATTAATACAAATAGTTTCCATGCAAACTAAATATGAGAGAGATAACTTTTGACATTTAAACTCCTTGTGACTAAACTAATGTTAGAATGCAATAAAATTGCTTACGTAGTGAAAAAGGTCAACTTTTGGTTTAGAATGATGCATCTAATGCAATTACAAAAATCTATAAATTCCTATCAAAATGATCAAAATTTAATTGAACCATGCCATACATAGAATACTTTATTCAACTCCATTTGTTAATATGTTGCAATTTCATTCAAATAGTTGAAGTATGAACTACTTGCTTCTTAAACTCTACGTCCTACTAGAAAGGCGTTCTAGTAGGTGATGGATTTTTATGGCCAAGTATAAGCCTATAAGTCTTCCATTTTCACATAGAAATCAATCTTTCTATTACAAATCTGAATTAGGTATACTTGACTAGATATCATGCAAGTATGGGTAGAAAAAATACATAATATATGAAAGGAAAATAAACATATAACCATTGAAGACTAAATAACTCTTGCAATATTGTGAGTTTGGCTTAACCATCTAAAACTAGAGTTGACATAATGATATCCCAAGTGAGAAAATCATTTTTTGTAAGATTATTGGATTGAGGATGATTCTAGAAAAAGTGAGATTTATCCTTGATATGGAGCCCCCCATGGATGTCACTAGACTTAACTCTTTCTTGGACACATTGGGTACTTCCAAAAGTTCATTAAGAAATTTTCATAAAAATCCTATTGGTTGGATAAGTTGACTCAAATGATAAACCATATGCATGGCAGACTGTACAAAGAGAGGCCTTCAAGGAGCTTAAACAAGGCTAGTGCATATGCCCATTTTGGCATATCTAAATTGGGACAAGGCTTTCTATGTTAGAGGCATCCACATGAACATATAAATCCTTGTCTCAATTTAGATATTCCAAAATGGACATACAAACTAGCCTTGTTTGAGCTCCTCAAATGCCTCTCCTTGTGCAATCTCCCATTTGTATGGCTTGCCATTTCAAGTCAACTTATCCAACCAATAAGACTTTTATGAAAAGTTCTTAATGAAATTCTTTAAGTACTCAAGGATAAATCTTACTTTTTTTGGAATCATCTTCAATCCAATTGTCATTTAAAAAAAAAAAAAATTAGGTTGGTCAAAAATCTGACCAATGCTGGTATGACTTGGTTGAATTTTTTATCAAGTCATCGAAAAGGATGTCATTAAGAGTTTAGCATCTTGGTTGATTAAGGATGACAATTGGTCAAATTTTTGGCCAAATATTTTTTTAAATAAAAAATTTAATGACATTTTTTACCAAACTTGGTCAAAATTTTGATGATCAAAATTGGTTGAAATTTTGACAACAAAAAGTGTGACAAAACTATTGGTCAAAATTATGACCAATATGACTTACAAATTTGACCAATTTTGGTTAAAAATGAGTCAAATTTTACTAGTGTCTACTCCTTTTGATCTTGTTACTAGTTCACAAACTTCACAACCAATAATCCCTTGGATCACTTAGTCACATTCACCAAACACTCTACTCCTTTTCACTCTTCCTTGATTACTTCAAATTCAATACTTGATCACACACATTTACAAACAAGGGAAACATCTTTCCTTTATACTGTATCTAAAAATAATTCCTTGAGTTGGCCTTGAGGCCTTTCAAAATACTTATAATAAGATAATTAATTAAATTTTAATAACAATATCATTATCTTCTCATAGTCTATACAACTTATCACACATGTGACACTAGTACTTGTGCACTTGTTGATGTCATCATCAGACTATCATTTGTCACTAACTAACTATGCATCTCCAGATTATATCTCTATTAGAGGATATAATGAAATTACTAGAAACCTATTTTCAGGTACTTTTTCTCTATAGTGCTCATTATAAATTAGGCATATCTTCTATACACCTTTGACTTACTTTACATGCATTGAACCTTATCATTAGGAACCTGATTATAACATGTCCATACCCACACATCACCAGATCATCAAACCTTTATCTATATGACATTGATATCTATCTCCTACTCTAGTGGTTTTCACACACTTACTATTATGTTGATATCAATGACAAAAATAGTCATGAATGTAACATGTCAACATTGTCACATGCTCACCAATGCTTAGGATACTCCCCCAAAAGAATACCATCTGTTTAAAGGAGATTTTTGAAATGAAGAAGATGGGTAAAACCTATCATGGAACAATCATTATTTTTTCATTGATGTCAACCTACTACTTGCTGGTGAGACAATTTCTTACTTTGGTTTGAATGCTATCATTTGATTGATTGATGAAGAGGATTTAAAAAGAAAATATAATAAGAGGATCTAGAGAAACATTGAGTTATATGGTGTATAAAAGGAGCATTCAGACCAAGAAAGACATTGATGATATAGTATATTATTTATCTACCTAAGGCTATAATTAAGGGATACTTGAGCAAATACTAGAAGAAGGCTAAGTAAAGAATTGTGTCTACCAAGTCTGATTGAACAAATAGCAAAAGTTGAGAAATTCAGTGCAGGCAAAGAAAAAATTTAGTTCAAGCTAAGCTATAAGTTTAGTAAGTGTTGAGCAAAGAGAAATCTAGTTGGTGTCTAGTGAAGAAAGTTTAGTATGTTTTGAGTACTATTAAAGACTTAGTGTATGTGAAGAAACTCAATGTTGGCTGAGCATTAGAAGACAATTTTTTGTGAGAAAATAGCTTGTTATTGTCAAGTGTGAGTAAAATGTATTTGATCAAAGATTAAACAAATTTAAGTTAACAAAGTTGATTTCTTGAATTATGTGAAGTGTGTGGAAGATAACTATAATGAGCTAGTGGCATAGAATTCAAGATAAACTATTTTGAGATAAATTCAAAGAGGATTATCATGAAAGTTTTTAGAGAGAATAAAATGGAAAAAGGATAGATTCAATGAATCTTACTTAAACCTAAAACAGATGATTGTGGTTAAGCAAAAAAAGACCTAAATTCTCTAAATAAGTAGATAGTAGGCTATAAGAAACTTGTCATGTGTGAGAATCTAATAAAAATAAAAAGTCTAGGGTGTTTCTTCATATGGTGGTCGAATGGAACATTCTGTAGTTGGAATAATAAGAAAGAAGGCTTAAGGAGATGATGGTGTTGATGTTTAAAAACTAGTGGGTTGCAAAGGACCAGATACCAAGATGCAAAGGAAAAATTTTAGTCTAAAGGTTAGCTACCTCCTATATTCAACTAAAATTTCTTTAGATTTGGACCAAGTTCAATAGAATCACAAGGATTCTCTATACTTTAGGCTCTATAGGGCCTAGATGGGTGCACCTTAGGGATAAAAATGACTTGATATTTGATACTTTATTTGCACTTCACTCACTAACATTTTTTCTTCATATCTATCCCCTATAGCAAACAATGGTCATAATTCTTCTTAGCTTTGCAAATAATTCTTGGTGATAGTAGCTAACTATAACACAAAGAGAACTAACTAGGGCCAAAGGCACACTTAGCTATCCAAAACACCCTCAAAGATTAAACACACTGAAAACACAATACGAAGAACAACCATAAAAGGAGGGAGAAGTGAAACACTTATTGATTCATCCAATAATCAGCATAAATGCCCAACTATAAGGCCTTCTAGGTTATGGCTGGTTAGAAAAAAATACAACTCTCAAATCCATGATCATACATAAATTCACATTCCCAGGAACATATCCTTCTCATTCAAATAACCTTATAAGTTCTACTATCAAAACTCAATCCTAGACCTCCTTAAATACTTATGCACCATAGGTTAGCTTATCACAAAATTGAACCTTACATTAAATGCATGCATAGCCACAAGTTAGCTCACATCAAATATTAACTACCTATACCAAAATTAAATGTGTGAAAGGTCAACTAGAACTAAAACTAGACATAGTCTACTCAAAAAATGAAGACTTCACAAAATACTAGCACTCATCATTTAAATGAACACTTGATAACCACTCAAATTCAGCATCCAAAGATCACTTGTCAATCACACACACTCGGCAACCAAAGGGTCACTTGGCAAAAACTACAAATTTGGGATCCTCCAACACTCAACAACCATAGAGAACTCAACAACCACAAGAACTCAACAACCAAAGGGTCACTTGGAAGCAACTATGAACTCAACATCCTCCAATGCTTGGAAACCACTAAAATATTAGTAGTGCAAGACATTGCAACTTGGTTAGGAAGGAAAATTGATATGTCACAACTTGAGCTAAATCCAACTTAGATTGAGAAATCCATGAAGCATCTTCAATAGGTCTATTCTTCCACTTCACCAAATATTCATAGCAATCTTTTCCTCTTATGCTCTTACCAACTCTTTGATCCAATATTTGTTCAACTTCTTCAATCTTCTTCTTAGGGTAATCTTTTGAGACAACAACTTCATCATCTAACTCTTGATACTTATATAAATAAACAACATTTAATATAGGAGATATATTCATGTCATCAAGTAACTCAACATCATAATCATTTCCAATGTTAAACTTCTTCAAGATCTTAGAAGATCTGAACTTCTTCATCTTCAAATTATTGTACATTCCAATAGGAAATATTTCTTTCTTAAAATGAGCTATCACCCCATCGCCAACTTGAAAATCATGATTTCTTCTAGACTTATCAGCATTCTCCTTATACTTCTGATTACTATGCTCCAACCTCAAATTTACTTCCTTATGCACAGACTTCATAAAATCAGAAAATTCTTCCCCTATAGCACTTGTCTTTTATTTACCTATGACATTCCTCAAGTTTGATACTCCTCTAGGCTTCATTCTAGTAACAATCTCAAAAGGTGTCTTCCCTATACTCCTATTCATAGAATTATTAGATGCAAACTTAGCTTGTGCCAACACTACTTCCCAATTACTTAGCTTATCTCCAACTAAAAATCTCAATAAATTACCCAAGCTTCTATTCACAACCTCTTTCTATCTATTTTTCTTCAGATGGAATGTAGAACTAAACCTCAACTAAGTACCCATCTTCTTCCACAAAGTTTTCCAAAAATAACCAACAAACTTACTATCTCTATCAGAAATAATACTTCTTGGTAATCCATGCAATCTCATAATCTCTTTAAAGAGAATTTTAGGAACATGCTCAACATTTGATTTATTCTTACAAGGCATGAAATGAGCCATCTTAGAAAAGCTATGCACCACACAAAATATAGAATCATACCCCTTCACTATTTTAGGTAATCCAAGAACAAAATCTATACTAATATCACTCCAAGGTTTCTTAGGAACAACAATAGGTGTATACAAACTAGTATTCTAACTTACTCCTTTTGCAACTTGAAAAACTCCACAACTCTTCACAAATTTTAGAACATCCTTATATGTTTATGGTCAATAATACTTATCCTTTAATAAACTCAATGTCTTATCGATTCCAAAATTTCTAGCCAATCCACCACTATGCTTTTCCTTAATCAAATTCAACATCATAGGACTTCTAGGAATATGCAACTGAATATTTTTGAACAACATACCTTCTTGAATGAAATATTCATCAAACTTATGGGATTTTTTAGATTTGGCACTCTACACTCTCTCCATGCCTCAGAGAAATCAGGGCCAGTATCACACAACTCTTTCATTTCACCAAAGCCAAGAACTTCAACCTTCATCCCAGTCAATAAAGAATGTCATGTGCTTAATGCATCAACAACTCTATTAGTAACTCCACTCTTATGCTTAGTGACAAATGTAAAAATTTGAAAGTACCCAACCCACTCCATATTTCTCTTATTCAATTTATGTTGACATCCCAAGTACTATAAATATTTATGATCAATATACAACACAAAATACTTAGGAATCAAATAAAGTCTCAACTTCTTCAATGCTTGAACAATAGCTTAAAACTCTTGATCATACATAGAGTACTTCCTTTTAGCATCATTAAACTTCTCACTAAAGAAAGAAACATGTTTATCTTCTTGACTAAATATAGCTCCTATCACACTACCACTAGCATCACATTCAACTTGAAAAACCTTATTAAAATTAGGAAAATCCAATATAGGTAAATCAACAACCTTTTGTTTCAAAGTCTCAAAACTACTATCAACTCCATGTGTCCACTTGAATTCTTTTTTATCTCCTCTCATTGTCTCAGACATAGCATTACAAACAAAACTAAAATTTCTTATGAACTTTCTATAAAAATTAGCCAAACTATGAAATGATCTTACCTCACCCACATTCTTAGGTGTAGGCCATTACAAAATTGCTTTTACCTTCTCAGGATCCTATTGGAAATATTCAAGATATAACAACTTACTGAGAGGGGAGGGATGAATTATTAACTTTAAAATTTTCTTTTTAAATTTACGATAAATCCATCTATGCTACTGCATACATTAATACTAAAAGATAAAACATTCATCACACAAAAGAACACAATGTTTTGGTAACCTAGAAACCTTCAAAATAGAAAGTAAAATTGGGGTGGGGATGGTACCCACAAGACTTCAATACTGTAGCATAAATTTGGCTTGTTAAGGATTACATTGACCGCTTCTAGTGATCTGCCCTGTTAGGAGCACAAAGGACTGCTAGGTCTACCTTGTTAGAGGATTTACAAACATACAATGAAGTATGCACTCAGTTAAGAGATTTGTACAAAGACTATTAAGTCTACCTTGTTAAAGGATTTATAAATTGATTCACCTATTAAGATGAAGCAATGGATCTACTTACAACTAATTGCTGATAAGATCCTTTATGCACTGATCACCTTATGTGATGGATATAACTTTTTTGCATCTATAATGACCTTGCTGTATTCCTTGAACTGTTGTTGATAATCCTTCGCATGCACTTCTTAAAAATCACTTCACATTACTTCTCTATTGCCTTATACATATGATATCTTACAATGCACCTTACATATATACCTTTCAAATTTACAAAACTATAAGGTCAGCCAAAACACAAGTGAACAACATATTACAAAGTTTGCCCAATAGTATATAACTCAGGTTCACTGAACTGACTTAGTGACCTTCTAACACTCAACATTCACTACATTACTCAACATCATCATGCACTTAGTAGAAGTGCAGGCTCAGTCCATACTAATCACTCAAAGTAGTTCTGAACTTGGTAACCACTGGTGACTCGATAGATGTAGTGTCACTCGGTAGATACTGCACATTGAGTTTACCTTGCTTCACTCGATAAACACTACTTCTTCCAATGCTTGGTTTACACTGAATCTTCATGACACAAATTGACTACTCAGTTGACACTGCTGATCTTCACATTTCTTGTATTCACTTGGTAGCCACTATCTGCTAGGTGTAAACTACTAAATACTACTAGAATACTCGGTGAGTGTAGAGAATTAAGTACTAAGCTCGGTAGCTATACTGATATGGATAAGTGTTGTCACTAATGGAAATACTAACTTAATGCCAAAAATCTCCCCCTTTGGAATTAGTGAAATAAAACTTATAAGCAAAAACATATGTACATAAACTAACTCACTAAATTTTGGTTTTCCAAAATTGATCTTTGTAAAGCTGTTGCATATACGTTTCTACATATATCTCCTTGATGACACACAATGTATATACAAAGATACTTATGTACATAGCTTTACACATATATGTGTTGAATCTATTGAGTGCTCTCTCCCTCTTTCCCTTATACTAATATCTCTCCTTATATACAGAGTTTCCCCTTTTTCTTATACTAATATATCTCCCCCTTTTTGATAGTAATGCCAAAGGGCTACATATACTATCTATATAGTTACACCAAAATGAGAGAGAAATTCTTGATGTACCTTTAGAAAAATTTGTGATTGAGCTTCATAAGGATCAAGTGATTTAGCAATGGCTGGAACAATCTTGAAATTTGGTGCTTTCTATTCGACACCCTTAACCAACATTTCAGAACCCTTCTTTGGTTTAGTGTTGCTTCCACTGGTAGATGCCATCACTACTCGGTAGATGATAAAATTCATGAAGATCTCACTGCTAAATTGCTCAAAAAGACTACACTACTCTTTCAAAGTTCTCTACTCTTTGAATGCTATGAATGTGATGAAAAATAAAATCTAAATTGCCCCTTTTGTTGAGAAAATTTCATAAATGCTCAGTGCCATAATGACATAGTGTGTGATAGACTGTCATCCACTGACCTAACTCGGCAAGAGTATCAACTTAGCAGATGAACCAAATTTCTCTTACTCTCAACCTCACTTGGTAGGGTCTTAAACCAACTTTCCTCGATGGAGTCTGATGCAACTCGACAAAGGATAACCTTTCTTTGATCCTAGTGTATCTAGAATACTGATTGGATCATTTGCATTCCTCACATTTCTTGGAACTACTTATGATTTTCTTGTCGAGTATAGTTCCAATGCATTCTTAGGAATTTATTTTGAGGGGATGGAGTCACCCATTTCTTGAATGACTTCACTTCCATGATTTGAGCTTGTATCCTCAGTAGATTTAGGAATACATTGCTGCCTCATTTGTTTCCTTATGTTGTCAGCCCTTGCTTTCTTTTCATCTTCAACTTTGCCTATATTCATGTAGTTTTTAGCTATATGACTGAGTTTAGTGCATCCGTAACACCTTATAGTAGTATATTTCTTTCTTAGGTGATGCCTTGCACAATTTATGCCAGTGTGTCCATATTCTCCACAATAATGACATCTCCACTAGGTATTGTAGTCCCATCCAATTATTGCTTTTAAAAGTTGTTCAACTAGATTAAATGATTTGGATCTGCATTGAAATGCTTTGTGACCATACTTTTTACATTTGTGACATTACCTTCAAATTTTGGTTTCTCCTTGCATTTGTTAGCTTTGTGACCATGCTAATCGCAATTGTAGCACTTTCCATTGAATTTTTCTTTTCCATTGCTCTAGTATTTGTTTGGTGTATGACCAATTTTCTAACAATGATTGCATGAGGGTTTTTTATTCCTCTTTTCCCCTTGCTTGTAAGATTCACCTTGTTATTCATTATATCCAAGTCCTACTACCTTTTTTCCTATGAAGATTCTACTCATTTTGTTGATTCAATTGATTCATGTCTTCTTGTGATTTCAACATTCTCTCATTGATTCATTTTTTAGCATTTAGGTCATTCTTCAATTTTTCAATGATTTGATTTCATATCTTAGTTCTCTCATTATTCTTTCATTAATTCCCCTTTCATAATTTAGATCACTTCTTATTCTTTCATTATGTGCTTTGAGAATCTTGATTTCTTCATTTGCTCCAGCGATTTGATCAATGAGGTCTTCATGCTAATTGGATTGATTCTATTCTTCATTGTTTCTTGCCTCCAAGTCTTCATTTTCCTTATTCCTTTGTTCCAAAATCTCACATAGCCTAATTGTTTGGATTTCTTGTTTTCTTTTGAGTTTTCTTACTTCTTCTTGTAGAGAGCCATTCTTTCTTAGGAGTTCTTTGATTGCCTCATTAGATTTATCTGAGCTACTTGATGGGAAAAAGTCTTCAATATTTTCTTCAACATACTAATGGTCATCCATTTTTTTTGCATGTCCATTCCTTCTTTTCAAGGATTGGGAAAGATGATCATTTTATTCTTTGAGTTGAGCTATGGCCATCTCGAGATCTAGCTTTTCATTTTCAATTGCCTTGTCAAGTCTAAATATATCCACTTGTTCTTAGATCTTTGCTCAAGCTATCAAAAATTTATCCTGAAAACCAAAAAGCTCTGATACCAATTGTTGTATATCAGTAAATTTAAAATTTTCTTTTTAAATTTACCATAAATCCATCTATGTTACTGCATACATTAATACTAAAATAAAACATTCATCCCACAAAAGAACACAATGTTTTGGTAACCCAAAAATCTTCCAAATAGAAAGTAAAATTGGGGTGGGGATGGTACCCACAAAACTTCAATACTACAACATAAGTTGGCCTATTAAGGCTTACATCAACCACTTTTGGTGATCTGCCTTATTAGGAGCACAAAGGACTACTAGGTCCACCTTGTTAGAGGATTTACAAACATACAATGAAGTATGCACTCAGTTAAGAGATTTGTACAAAGATTGTTAAGTCTACCTTGTTAAAGGATTTGAAAACTAATTCACCTATTAAGATGAAGTAGTGTATCTACTTACAACTAATTGCTGATAAGATCTTTTATGCACTAATCACCTTATGTGATAGATATAACTTTTCTACCTCTGTAATGACCTTGTTGTATTCCTCAAATTGCTGCTGATAATCCTTCACATTACTTCTCTATTGCTTCATACATATGATATGTTACAATGCACCTTACATATATACCTTTCAAATTTAAGAAACTACAAGGTTAGCCAAACCACAAGTGAACAACATATTACAAAATCGGCCCAATAGTAAATAACTTGGGTTCACTGAACTGACTCGGTGACCTTTTGACACTTGGCATTCACTGTATTACTTAGCATCATCATGCACTTAGTAAAAGTGAAGGCTCATTCCATACTAATCACTCAAAGTAGTTTTGAACTCGATAACCATTGGTGACTCAGTAGATGTATTGTCACTCGATAGATACTGCACATTGAGTTTACCTTTCTTCACTTGGTAAACACTACTTCTTCCAATGCTCAGTTTACACTGAATCTTCATGACACAAAATTACTACTCAGTAGACACTATGAATCTTGGTAGACACTTCTGATCTTCACATTTCATGTATTCACTTAGTAGCCACTGTCTGCTCAGTGTAAACTGCTAAATACTACTAGAATGCTCGGTGAGTGTAGAGAATTAAGTGTTAAGCTCGGTAGCTATACTGATATGGATAAGTGTTGTAACTAATGGAAATACTAACTTAATGCCAATAGATCCATTATCAAACCATTAGCTAAAATAAAAATCCTAAGCTTACAAGCCCTTCTTCCATAAAAGAACACTTTTTTAGATTAATCATCAACTCCTCCTCTTTTAATCTCTGTAATACTTTTCTAATATGCTCAAGATGTTCTTCCTTAGTCTTATTTAACATTACAATGTCATCCAAATAAATAGTCAGAAACTTATCCAAAAATCTTTTTAGAACTTCATTCATTAACCTCATGAAAGTACTAGTTGCATTAGTCAAACCAAAAGGTGTGACCAACCATTCATACAAACCATCTTTTTTCTTAAATGTAGTCTTCCATTCATCACCTTCTCTGATTTTGATCTAATGATAACCACTCTTCAAATCAATCTTTATAAAATACTTTGCTCCACTCAAAGAATCCATTATGTCATCCATCCTTGGCATAGGAAACCTATATTTCACTATGATCTTTGTAATGGCTCTGGAATTAGTACACATTCTCTATTCTTTATTATTTTTAGATGCTAATAAAAAAGGTACAACACATGGACTCAAACTTTCTCTAATTAAACCTTTCTACAACAACTCATGCAATTTTCTATTAAAACTATTCATTCTCTATAGGTGTCAATCTATATGGTGCTTTGTTTGAAAAACTAGCTCTAGGAATTAGATCCATACAATGACTTATACTTATCATTGGAGGTAAACCATTAGGTATATCCTCTACAAAAATCTCTTTATATCCATTAAAAAATTAATTAATTTATGTTGGTACTCAGTTTCTACCAGTTTCTACTATCACTCGGTCATTACTACCTAAACTTGGTCCTCTAGGAATTATAGCAAAACAAACTTGGTTCCTTTTCATTTCTTTTTCAAATTATTTCCCATTGACCATGCAAAATTTTATTGCATTAAAATTAACTTCACATGGACTCTCAATTAAAGGTAGCAATATTTTCTTTTTCCCATTCACCCAAAGAGTATATTGATTCAGTCTTCTATCATGTATAGCATATTTTTCATATTACCAAGATCTACCCAACAAAATATGACATCAATCCATAGGCATAGTATCACACAAAACTTCATCAAAGTAATGTCCAATCTTCAACTTCACAATACAATACTCACCTACCAATATCTTATGCTCATCTTTGATCCATGAAAAATGATAGGGTTTGGGATGCTTCAGCCTCTATAATTACAACTTTGTAACCAACTCTTCTGATGCCAAATTTGTAGAACTTCCACTATCAATGATCACCTTGCAATATTTTCCAACCATCTTACATCTAGTTTTGAAAAGACTTCTCCTTAAAATAGGTTCCTCATCACTTCCCTTATTACATAAGGTTCTTCTCACCATTAAATTTTCACTAGCCTTAGGTCTACTTGGTGAACCCTTTTCATCTCCTTTAATCACAACATTCTTGTTAGCTTGCTCACTTTCATATGATCTACATTCAAAAAATATATGCCCTTCATTTCCACACTTGAAACAATTACCATGAAAATGACCTCTAGAATAAGAATTAACTCTTCCTTCATAAGAATTAGTACCTCCTCAATAAGAATTACCATATTTTCATTCAGATTTCCCTTATCTTGAATAGAATTGTTAGATTTGCCACCTTCACTATAAGATCTACCTCTGCCTTTCTGGAATCTATCACCACTACCTCTTTGTCTTTGCTTGTGCTTCTTTGTTAAGATCTCCTCAACTTTCAAGGCATATTGGTATGGTTCTTCCAAAATTTCCAACTTCACAAAACTTATTTCATCTTGAATTCTAGATCTTAATCCAATTATGTATCTTAAAATTTTCTCAATATCATCATCTACATTTCTAGTTCTATTGTCCAACCTATAGAATTTTTTAGTATACTCTTTTACTGTCATGTATCTTTGCCTCAAATTTTGCATCTTTCTCAAAAAGCTAGCTTGGTAATTAGTAGGAAGGAATTTTCTCTTCACTTTGTTTACCATCTTCACCCAAGTTCTGATCTTCTCCTTCACTCTCTTTTTTCTATCAATTTTCAAATGCTCCCACCATAGTGAGGCATGTCCCTTCAACCTTGTAACTATGATCTTCACCTTCCTATTATAAGGAGTGTTTTCATACTCAATGAACTTCTCTATTTCAAAGATCTAGTCAAACACAACATTGGTATCCAATTTCCCATCATAAGGAACTAATTCTATAGTAGGTTTGGAATTTTCCCTAGAAAATACTCTCAACAAAATTGCTTCATCTTGATCTTCTTTAGGTTATGGATTAGGGTTTGGTGCTACTTCTTCATCATCACTCACATTATCAAGATGTGCTCCTCTCCTCTAGGCTATCTCCACACCATCTAATCTAGCTGTAGTTTTCCTTAATTTATCTAATATTGTATTATTAGTATTTCGTCTACATCGAACCATCTTTATAAATTAGGTTCCTACAAGATTGTAACCCTCTACAAGTTATAGGTCAAATCCATAGATCCACAACCCTACAACTCAATTCACTCATGGTTCTACATGATCCAATCACCACAAGGGCAAACCTCAAGCTCTAATACCACCTGACATAAGGATGGGATAAAATAACTAGGGCCAAAGGCACACCTAGCTATCTAGACCACCTTGCAAGAATAAACATAGTGAAAACAAAACATAAAGAACAACCACCAAAGGAGGAGAAGAGAAAAACATATTGATTCATTAAATAATTAGCATTAATGACCAGCCATAAGGCCTTCTTGGTTATGGCCAATTAGAAAAAATAAAAATCTTAGATCTACAATCATAAATAAATTCACATTCCCAAGAACATATCCTTCTCTTTTAAATAACCTTCTAAGTTCTACAATCGAAACTCAATCCTTGACCTCCTTAAATACTTCTGCAGCTACAAGTCAGCTTATTACAAAACTAAACCTTACATTAAATACATGCATAGCCACAAGTCAACTCATATCAAATATTAACTACCTATATCAAAATTAAATGCATGAAAGGTTGGCTTGAATTGAAACTAGACATAGACTACTCAAAAAATGTAGACTCCACAAAATGCTTGCACTTAGCATCTAAACAAACACTTGATAACCACTCAAACTTGATATCCAAATATCACTTGGCAATCACTCACACTCAGCAACTAAAGGGTCACTCAAGAACAACTATGAACTCAACATCCTCCAATGCTCAGAAACCTTGGAGAATTTGACAACCACAAGCACTCAAAAACCAAAGGGTTACTTGGCAGCAACTATGAACTCAACATCCTCCGACACTGAGCAACCACTGAATGTAAGGCATTACAACTTGTTCAGGAAGAAAAAATGAAAACATGTAGGATACTAGTGCAACCTAGGATGCTCCTATATCATTATTCACACTTTACTCACTAATATTTTTCTTCTTCATATCTATCCCCTATAACAAACAAAGGTAACAATTCTTCATAGCTTTGGAAATAATTATTGGTGATAGTAGCTAATTATAACACACGTAGAACTATTGAAAATAAGTGTTAACCAAAAATTTGTTTCTTCATATAGAAAAGTAAAAATTCATTTGATTTAAATTTGTGCTTTGTGCAACCATATAAATTCTTCAATATGCATCGAAACTAATGATCATTGCCTTATCCATTGCTACACAGAGTCTAACCAAAAAAACTTGACCTATTTAATTACCTTATAATTAAATCATTAGTAGTTAACCCTAAACCCCATTATTATGAACATCCCTCTCATATGACTGGAAACCTTATCAATTTTTTGAAGCATTTACCTAATTCCTTGAATTAAAAGAAACAACAAATTGGTATACAACCTACCCTATTTGTGTTAAATTGTATGAACCTTGCTCATTCAATCCCAACAAAACCAAGACATAAAAATGGAGAAAAAATTTAGTGAAATAGATATGGAAAAAGTTTCCTTTGTATTAATCTTCCTTGAAAATAATACATTTATCGGTATAACTCAAGAATAACTCTAAATATGATAGAATGTCATTTAAGATTCACTAGCATTCTTTTATTGCAAAATTGAATACAAGATATTTATAGGAAATCCTTTTATAGGAAGGATTATAAAAATATTCACGTGGGAGGACATGTGTTACAAAACTATTGGAAGCAAGATACCAAGATATTTTATTTTTGTTACATGAAAAACATTCTTTGCACTTTTTTGAAAACTTTGGATATAGTTACAAAATTAACAAGTGGCACTTTCAGCATGTGTCTCCAACATGATTATGTTTGTCTTCATTCGCCTATCACTTTCCTCAACTCCTTTTGCCTATAACCATATCTAACTATATATTTGCACTGCTTAATCACTACCACTAGATGGTAGGGCTTTGATATTTATTATGACTACCTATATGGAAATATCTATATCTATGTCAAGCTAGGTAGCATCCCTAACTACATCCAATTCTTCAAGGCACTTGTTCCATTTGGCATTAGTTATTGCCTTCACCTCTACAAATATTTTAGACATCTTTATTTCTATCTTGTAAAGCATGCCAATTAAATTGTATACTACCGTTACACCTACCTTATCATTATAGTAAGCTAGGAATCTAGGATGATCCAAAATTCTATCAAAAGATGTTGACCATTCAACACAATCCTCAACTTTTCCATCATTCTACAAAATTATACGTACAAAACTGGGTGTCCTTGTGGATATTTCCTTCTTCTTATTCTTTATCAGCTACATTTTTCCACCAAAGAAACCATTTAGATCTTTCACTTTACTTATCATTTTTCTTGTGTTTATAATGGTTACTTTAGCAAAATCCTTCTTCTATGCTAGTACAAGTACCAAACTATCAAAAAATGGAGTATATGGACCCCATGTAGTGAAAAGTGGAGACAATAAAGAAAAAACCTCTAAACATCTATACTTTTATCCTTGCAACATAAGGTAGTTACTATGCACATTCTATGAGATCAGTTTCAAGGCATTTATCTTGTGAATCAATAAGTTTTTATTAGTCTTGATTTGAATTTCCTTTCCTGATTCCACGTCTTCTTCATCTATCTCCATTGTCTGGCCTAATGTTTCCCCTATTTTAGGTACTTGGCCCTCTGTCTACATAGCTTGGTATATCATCTTTGTAATTGATCTAACAATAGTCTTCAATGTTGCTACATCATTTTCCAAATTGAGGGTCTTTTTTTCTAAGACATGTGTCTTTTTCATTTCTTCCTCATAGCTCCTCTCAGTTCTAATAAACCTCTCATAAGATCCCTCTAACTATTCTTGAAGGGTATCCTTCTTGTTCTTAGCCAATAGAGCCACTAAAGTGTTCATCCCATAAATTTGGCTCCTAGAGTTGGCATGTACATTCCAAAAAATAACATTCCAAATTTTGAATTCCTTGATTTCCATCAAAGAAAGCTTCTAGTCTTCTAGAGATAAAATCTATAATCTCATTTTCTAGTCGTCAATTTTATATCCAAAGCCTCTTAGCTCTCTAAACTAATTTTCATCTTTAAATGACATAAACTTATCTTGTCTTCTCATTTGATCTAGCAGAAGAGATAAGTTGATATCCCATCTTGGGAAAAAAATCATTCCACTTCTTCTCACTAATTCTTTGGCATCTTCCATAATGAGAGTTTCATTGGATGGATTATATTCTTATAGTTTAAACACTAATCTAGCAACTACCTCATCAGAATTCCCTAGCTTCTTTTGCAAGGCTTTTTTTTTTTCCAGTTTGAATAGAAAACCATTGAATTCTTCTATTTTGATGAAATTATCATCACACATGAATTCACTAGCTTCAATAATCCTATCATCTATCATTTGAGCATAAAAAGGCAATTTCTTTGCCTTTTTTCATCCTTAGATTCTTGAGATACCCAATATCTCCTTCTAATGTATTCTAAGTACTGACTCCCCCTTGGAAAAAATTGTAGGGCTTTTTGTTTAGCCTTTTGTGGCACTTCCACTATCTTTTGTTTCTTATTCCTTTTCTCTACCCACTCTGATCTCTCAAGTTGTTCATCTGCATCATCAGTGACCTTAATAGCTATGTCTTTATTAGAATATTTAGGTTCAACCCTTTTCCTTATTGTTTTAGGGACTTGTGTTGTTATTTCATTAAAAAAATCTATAAACTTGTCCAATTTTGACCAGTAGTCTTCTCCAAGTTAGAATCCCTTGAAGGATGGATCTTCTTTTTTCATTTCCTTCTCAAAACTGGAAACATCTCTATACTTAATCATCCTCTCCCTACAAACATCCTGATTTAACCTATCAAAAATGACATCCTCTCCCGAAAAATATCCTCATTTGACCTATCAACAATGACATCCTCTTCCCACAATTTTTATAGGGGGCAAGTTATATCCTCTCATGTTTTTCAAGTCATTTTTCAACACATTATATGTGTCATATGTTCTAGCTGGACCAGTTGAGAATTTTTAAGCTTTTAAGTAGGCATTGATTTTCTTAATGGCATTCTTTCCTATCTCAAAGTCTCCTACTCTAACGCATATGCACAAGAATGTTCCCTTCTTGACAAGTTTACCTAGGTATTCTCTATCCAATGAAATTAATTGCTAGAAACTTCTACAAACCCTAACAGGGACATATTTGGGATGAATGTGGGATGGTTAAGGGCATCCAAAAATCTCGATAACAGTATACTCCTCAAATAAAAAGACACTTCTATAGTCATGAGTTAATTGTTTACCAACATCAAAACACATTTTAGGTTTAAGAACCTTTCTAACACTTCTAGGAATATTTTCACTTGCTATTCCTATCATTTTTAACACAAGATGGACAAAATCATTATAAAAAGAAATGATATTTGAATATGGATATAGTATTTTCCATACCCTAGTCCACCTTTGTATCAATATTATTACTCCCCACTATTGTGTGGACTCAAAGAAACTTTGATCAAAATATTCAACATTCTTGAATAGGATCAGATGCATGATCATTGAATAATGAGGGAATCTTAAATTCTCCAATTGTCCATACTAAGCAATAGTGTTCTCCTCATGTATATTGGTAATTATGTATGCTACAAATTTTGAAAATATTATGAAAGGCTAAGTTACTAAAAGGGGAGATGTGAATTAGTAACTTATAAAACTTTTATCCCAATTAGTAATTAATCCTTTATGTGAATTCTAATCTAACTGCATCCATCAGAAATTGAAAATATGAAAGCATACACAACACTTTAACACAAGATTTGGTGACACAAGAACCTTCCAAATAGAAAGTAAAACTAGGTGGGGATGATACCCACAAGCTTTAGTAGTGTAGTATAAAGTTGATCTATTAAGGCTTGCAATGATCACTTCTAATGATCTTCCTAGTTAGGAGCAATAAGGATTGCTAGGTCCACCTTGGAAAAGGATTTACAAACATATAATGAAGTATGCACTTGGTAAAGAGAGTTACATAAGACTGTTAGGTCTATCTTGTTAAAGGATTTGACTGATCCACCTATTAGGATGAAATAGTAGCTGATCTTTGATCTAAAACTTGGTTTGCTAAATGAGATTCCTCTGAGTGTATAAATCACCTTGCTATGATAGATGAATCTTTTTTTCTCCTTATATTGTTGTAGCCTTTGCAATTTTCTCTTCTACTCTTCTCTGATGATTACATTACTTCCATTTTATATGTATTTTTTATGTGATACAATATGTTACATATATATCAATTCAAATGCATAATTACAAAGTTGGCCACAATGCAAGTTTGCACAAATATTACAAAGTTAGCCAAAGTATAGAAATTTGGGCCACGAAGACTGATTTGGTGAGATTCTGATACTTGACATCCACTATAAATGCTTAGCATTGTCATACACTTGGAAGATGTAGAATCTCGGTCCATATTGATCATTTCCAAGTAGTCTTGAACTTGGTCTGCACTACTGACTTGAAAAATACTTTGAAACTTGGCATATAAGTTAAATCACTTTATTCACACTACATAGCTTAGTAAAAATTATCACCTTGAGCTCAATATAAACTAAGTCTCTTGGTTAACACTAAGTAGCTTGGTTAATATTAGACTCACATCGCATCAACTACAAACTTGGTAAGTACTGCACAACTCAGTTTGCAATAGTAAACTTGGCATACACTGATATGCTCAGTTTACACTACTGATCATCAACTCTATGGTAATTGCTTGGTGCAATTTGAAAGCTATCCAAAGGACTCGATAGAGGCTATAGACTCAATAACAACTAAAATCCTTGGTTAATACTATTAACTATACAATATGCTTGGTATAATCTTACAATCTAAATAAGTGTATGTCACTAAGAACAAACATGAATGTCAAAAATCTCCCCCTTTGGCATTAGTGACAAAAACATTTATCAGTCAAAACTAAATTATCCATCACCTTATGTCTCCAACTTGGTAGAGTATACTATTTTTGAGATTTTTCAAAATTGGTTCTGTAAAGGATACATTTATGTACATGGTACTGCTCGCCCATACATAAGATACAATATACTATACATATAATATACATTTCTTCTATAATTTGCAATTTTATTTCAAAATTTTCTCATCTTCTCCCCTTTTTATCTCCTTATTATATCTCCTTATAGCTTCTCCCCCTTTTTGAAATTAATCCAAAAGAATTATGCTATATGTATTTACATAGTAATGCTAAAATTAGATAAGAAGTATGAATGTACCTTCAATATGAGTGTCAAAGTCTTATCTCAATTCTCTTGCAAGACCTTGAATGTGTGCAATGTCACCTACACTTATATTGATAATTTAATCATGTGGTCTGCAATAGAGAAATTATCATCATGGATGAGGGTTTTTTTAATGTATTATATGCTTTTGTAGTGCATCCATGTTAGGAAGAATCATATTCTAGATGTATATCAAAGTAGATATAATTATTACTTCTTCTTTGAGTAGTTCTACCTACATATCTATCAAAAATCTAATTCTGTTGAATTGAGTAGAGCTAGAACTTATGTCAAGCTACAACTATTATGCAGTTGCCTTCAGATCTTCATCAATTTTAGACAATTTGTCTTTTATTTCTTTTGTGAAAATTGATGTATCACATAATTTGCCAAAAATTAATGATACATTAATGCAAGAGGTTTCTAGAGAGCCAAAAATAGTAGATAACTTTACTTGGTGAATGGAAATATGTTGAGCAATAAGTTCTAAAACCTTATTCTTAAACTTTTTCTCAACTCTTTGCAATAATTTATCCTCTCCATTCAAATATTCATTGTAATTCTGGACTACCTCTAACAACTGATACAAAATTGGTTTAGAAGTGTCAACCTCTATGCCTATAGCCTCTGTTAGAATCTTCTTTACATCCTCAATGATCTTGAACCTCTTGTTTCTTGCTTCTCTTAGCAATTGCTACTTGGCTTTCTTTTGTAAAAGTTCACCAAATGTTTGCATCTAATCTAGAGTTAGATTTGAGATGTCCCATTTTGTAATGGAAATCTCCTCATCAAGATCTATATGCTTCTCCTTTTCTTTTCCTTTACCCATAAATTTTGTGCTTAGTTGAGGCTTGGTCTCAACTTTCCTCGCACTTATTGATTGCGTACTTGGAATGGAAATAATAGTTGAAATGGTAGGACTCATTGCAAAAATGGATACGACACTCATTGTTAAAATATTAGTAGAAATACCTATTGTAGCTAAAATTGATGTAGAGGATAGAACTTGTAGCTTGGTAGATGAAGTATTTGGTACTTCAGCCAATGATGTGCTAAGATGGACTAATGCAAAGATTGATTGAACACTTGTGCTAGTAGTACTAGTCATAATCAATCCTGCTAAGGTTGTTTCTATGCTTGATGTTATCATTTTTTTCTTGGAGAGAGAGGAAGTGAGCCAATAACCACTACAATAATCTTAACTGGGTTTGTTTTCTCAACATCTTGTGTACCTTCCTTGGTAGCCTCTTGCCCCTATTCCTCTTCATCATCAACATTATCAAAATGAATTACTTCTTCATAAACTTTATCTTCATCTTTTTCTTGATCATCATCATCATCCTTGTCACTTATACTATCTAAAAAATCACTTGGTTTGTGAAGAAGATATACATTCTTCCATGTATTTGTGGCATTTTTCACAACATGCTCTATTTCATTCAACAAAATAAGACAAGTATCGAATCTTAATATTAACATTTCTTCATTTTTCTTTAAAGATTCTTTCACTTCCTTTTTAGTCAAATTTGGCATAAGTTGCCTTAGGGTCTACTCATGAATATCCTTTGTAGTTTTCATTGCATTTTCCCATCTTGTCTTAATTTTTTTCATCAATGCATTTGGAATCTGTTGAGTAAGCTAATTAGGTGAGTATTTCCATTTTCCCATCTTAGATATCAATATATCTTCAATCTACTTCTACTCATTAGCTATTTTGGATTCATATTTTAATGCTTTGAAGTTTTTTATTCTAGAACCTAACTCCAATTCCTTTATTCTCTCCTCAAATGTGGGTGGAGACCTCTTGAAAATTATGTCTCCTCCATCTTTGTCTACTTTATTCTTGGAGGATCTCTTGGTGAATATTGTAGTGGATGTCTTGGCAAGCTTAGAAATGATTACCTTACCCTTTTTCTTTAGTGGCTCCTCTTCCTCTACTTCTTCATCTTCATCTTTTCCCTTAGTCAATAGGAGAGTGGAACTTGTTTCAACTTGGCAATCCTCTTCTTACCTTTGTTAGCCGCCTGATGGAGCTTAATCTCCAGTTCCATCCTGGCCTTAGCCTCATTACATGTGCCAAAGTAAGAAGTCTTGGAATCCACTAGCTCATGTATTAGTGCCTCAATTATATCTTTTGTTTCATCAAAATTTACCTCATATTGTAGAGGTTTCACCCATGTAATTCTAGGCCCAACTGCCTGAATGTATACCTTTCCACTATCCATCATAAAAAAAAATCATCTTTATAGTCCTCAACTAGTTACTTAGGGATCCAATATCTATTATTCATTTTTTTCTTGAATGCATAAATATAATTTTCCACGATACTTGTGTAATTTTCTCCCATTTTAGTATTGTATTTATTTATCTAATAAAGTATTGGCACATATTTCCTCCAAACAACAGTACTTTTTGATGGAAATAACTTTTGAACATAAAAAATTAAACATGTTAGTAGTGAGACAAACTTACATGGATTTGTATTTGATGTTCTGATGCTCTCCATGATTTTGTTGAACTAATTCAATAGTAGCTCGGTAAGGTCAAGTAAAAGGTTATTCTTAACTACCTTGTATTGCAAGTCCACTACTTCACATGATACACTATTCAATCTACTTGAACTATAAATCTTGTGAGCAATTATATGTATGCAAAACTTGAATTCCATATCAGTCACACTACTAATCTTCATTCCCCTACCATCCCACTCGGCTAGGGTTTTCTTCTCCAATTCAACCCCACCTAGGGTTTTGGTTGTTTTAGCTTTTGACAACATGGGGAGACTAGTGATCCTGTGGATCATCTTCTTTATGATCAAAATTAGTTGTTCCAACCATGACTGACTATTATGCACTTAATTGAGGATAAACCTTATTCATTTCACTTGGAAATCTCATGGAATGTGAGGAATATCTGTTAATCCTTTTGCCTTGAGATGTTAATGCTCATGTTTCAATACACCATCAACACATAGCTTTTCTAGGGTTTCATCCATCTCTAGTGTACCAATATCCTGAATTGCACATTTGAAATGACAGAAAATGTTGTTAATAAATAATACCTTAGGAGGGATTTGAGATTGCACTCCACTTGGATCTAGGGTTTCTACAACTATAGGAGTGAACTTGAAATCTGGTGCCTTCCATTCTACACCATGAACCAACATGTCTAGACCTTGTTTCACTTTATTGCTGGTAGTTTCCATCTTCACTCAGTAGGGTTTGAGAGAATTTGAAAACTTTTGGTAAAAAATCACTCAAATCACTTAAATGCTCTTGAAGATTTCTCTAGTTAAAGAGCTCAAAAATTCACGGTGAAAAAATGACTTCAATTTCATTCCTTTTATCAAATTTTTTCATATATGCCTAGTAGGAATGTTAGATCAAATTGATAGACTATCATCCACTTCACTTGCATTGATTACTCGGTGTAGTCTTTCATGACTCAGTAACCATAAAAGACTTAGTTACTCCTGAGTTCACCCAATAGAGTCTATGACTTGACCTCACTTGGTAAGGAAGGTAACTCAGTTAGTAACTGGTACCTCTTTCTTAGTGATCCCTTTGCATCTTGAATACTAATATGGATCTTTTATCCTATTAAATAGAATTTATTTAGTTGTCTTCTTTAGTAGCATAGTTCTAATTCTCTTCTAAAAAATCAAGTGGAAATGGTGGAGTCACCCAATTCTTGAGTGACTTGATAATCATTGCTTGGACTTGTATTCTTGGTAGACTTTGGAACCCATTATTGTCTCATTTTTTTTCTATTATTATCAAATTTTACCTTCTTTTCATCTTCAATTCTTCTAGTATTCAAATAGTTCATCGCAAGATGACCAAGTTCTATACAAATGAAACATCTTTTGATAGTATTTCTTTTCCTCATGTGATGCTTCACACAATTTATCCCAATGTGTCCAAATTTTCCAAAGTAATGACATTTGCACCAATTATTATAGTCCCAACCAAATATAGCTTTCATAATTTGTTCTCCTAGATTCAATATCTTGGTTTTGCATTCTAATGACTTATGCCCATGCTTCTTACATTTGTGACATTTGCCTTCAAATCTTGGTTTTTCTTTGAATTCATTTTCTCTATGACCATGCTGATTAAAATTGTAGCATTTTCCATTGAATTTTTATTTCCCATTACTCCAACATTTTTTTGAAGTATGAACTATGAACTATCTTACCACAGTGACTGTAAGTAGGTTCTTTATACCTTTGAGTGCCTTGCTTGGATATTTCACCTTGTTCTATGTATCCAATTCCTACTATCCCTTTTGTCTAAAATGACTTTGCTCATTTAGCTAACTCATGTATTCTTAGGATTTTATCATCCTTTCAATGTTTAGATCCTTTTTCAATCTTTCATTCTTTCATCTTAGGTTCATGATTTCATCATTTGCATTAGTGAGTTGATCAATGAAGTCTACTTGCTGAAGGGATAGGTGTTGAATTTCATTATTCTTTCCCTCTATCTCTTCTTTTATCTTGTTTTTTCCTCTTCCATGACCTCACACAATCTTATTGACTAAATTTCTTGCTCTCTTCTTAGTTTTCTTCTTCTTAAAGAGTACTATTCTTTTCCAATACTTCTTTGATTACTTCATCAGCTTCATCTAAATTGCTTGAATAGATGTCTTCAATTCTTTCTTCAATGTAGAGTGAATCATTCATCTAGATTGCAAGATATTTTCTTCTTTTTACAAACTGGGGGAGTTTATCTTTTTCTTTCTTGAGTTGTCCAATGGCCAATTTAAAATCTAACTTCTCATTGTCAATAGCTTGTCAAGTCTAAATACCTCCATTGCTTTTGATCTTTGCTCAAGTTCTTAAACTTTTCACTCAGAACCACAAAGCTCTAATACCAATTGTTAGAAATATTATGATAGGCCATGTTACCTAGAGGGTAGGGGTGAATCAATAACTTCTAAAACATTAATCCCAATTAATAATTAATCCTTTATGTGAATTTTGATCTAACTACATGCATGAGAAACTGAAAACATGAAAGCATACACAACAGTTTAATACAAGATTTGGTGACATAGAAACCTTCCAAATAGAAAGTAAAACTAGGGTGGGGATAATAACCACAAGATTTAGTACTGAAGTATAAAGTTGTCCTGTTAAATTTTATAATGATCACTTCTAATGATCTACCTTGTTAGGAGCAATAAGGACTACTAGACCCACCTTGCAAAAATATTTACAAACATACAATGAAGTATGCACTCGATAAAGAGATTTACATAAGACTATTAAGTCTACCTTGTTAAAGGATTTGATTGATCCACTTGTTAGGATGAAATAGTAACTAATCTCTGATCTACAACTTGATCTTGAATGTGATTCCTCTAAGTGTATAAATTACCGTACTATGATAGATGAATCTTTTCTACTCCTTATACTATTGTAGACTTTGTAATTTTCTCTTTTGCTCTTCTCTGATGATTACATTACTTTCCCTTTTATATGTATTTTGGATGCGATACAATACATTACATATATATCAATTCAATTACATAATTGCAAAGTTAGCCACAATGCATGTTTACACAAATATTACAAAGTTAGCCAAAGTGTAGAAACTTGGGCTTTGAAGACTGACTCAGTGAGGTTTTGATACTCAACATCTACTATCAATGATCAACATCATCATGCACTCAGTAGAAATAGAATCTCGATCCATAATGATCACTTCCAAGTAGTCTTAAACTTGGTCTGCACTGGAAACTCGATGAATACAATGAAACTCGAATATAAACTAAATCACTTGATTCACAATGCATAGCTTAGTAAACATTGTCACCCAATCTTGGTATAAATTGAGTCTCTTGGTTAACACTAAGTAGCTTGGTTAACATTAGACACACATCACATCAACTACAAACTCAGTAAGCACTACACAACTCAGTTTGCACTAGTAAACTTGATATACAATGAGATGATCGGTTTACACTGCTAACCATTAACTCTGTAGTAGTTGCTCAATGCAATCTAAAATCTATTCAAAGGAATCAATAATAGCTATAGAACTCAGTAAAAAAATGAAATGCTTGGTTAACACTATTAATTGTACAATATTCTTGGTATAAGCTTACAATCTGAATATGTGTATGTCACTAATAAAAAACTTGTCTAGAATGTCAACAACAAAATCATACCCAACATTGGTGTTGGGATCTTGGATGTTCAAAGCCATAACATAATGTCTTCCTAGGGCATTCATGGCTTCATTAAAATCTAAGACTTTATTAAGGCCATAGATAGTATTCTGTAAGTACCTCTAAAAGAATTCAAGAGGTATGACCTTCTCCACTTCCTTCTTCTTTTGAATTTCTCCTTTTTCTTTATGGGACTAAGGGATATGTCTTTTCATTTGTCTACCCATATAAAAGTTCTTCTGTTTATTGAAATTCTTAGTTAGCTCATCCACATCAGTAGGCAATGTCATTGGGCCTCCTAGGTCAAATACCTCTATCAATGTCTCTTTATCTAAGGTGAGGAAGATGCTTATGTCTCTTTGGTGGAATGACTTGCTTATAGGATTGTAGCATTTGATTAGAGCCTTCACCAAGCCAATATCCACAAATACTTCTAGCATGTTCAATTTACACAAATTTCTAACCTAAGGGTTGTAGACTAGAACCTTTTCCACTCTGTTCTTGTAGAAGAATAGAACAATTCATATACATTTCTATTAGGAACCTCTACATCTCTACAAAATGCATATGGATCTCTAAAGGCATGATCATTTATAGCTTGTGCATTACTAGAACTAGGAAGAATGTATATCCATTCTTTAATGAATGAGCTAGGGCTATTTTTTGGCAAAGTTGGTTCTTCAATCACTACCTATGCAATTAATTCACCCTCTTATTGAGCCATTTCTTGAAACAATTCAATCAAATATGAATATATTATGCTAAAAAATAATTGAAAATTACTTTGAAACTCAAAATTCACTTAGAAAACTAAAAAATTATGCAACTGATAATGAAATCTCTGTGATTCTTCTAAGTTTATCTATTTTTGCAATAGGGCTATGGCATTAATGGCATTTAAACTAACACACTTCAAAACCGATTATTTATCAAAAATTTGGCAAGATCTTCACCTTATTATACTTTGTACATGATCTAGCTCATCCCATTTTTATCCATCTCAAACATGGCCATTGAAAACTATTTTATGCTTTCACAATTGAGGGTTGTGATGATGCAATTGCTACCTTTTCATTACTTTACAATAATTTCTTCTCTTTATTTTTTTCTAATTGTAACCGTTCAAATAGGGCTTTTCTTACTATTTTGTAACCTTGTATATCTTTTTTTCACCTGCTAAGCTTGGCTTACAAAGATGTGATTCCCTTTTTTTCCAGCTATGCAACTTCTTTTCACTTTACCCTTTTGACCAATGGGATCTGGCAATGAGCTCTTTATTCACCATTTTGCATCTTTATTGAAATTTGGGACTTAACATCTTTAATACTTGTTACACTGTGATGCTTCTAACTTTATCATTATTGCTTCCTTGTATCCACCAAACATGATGCCTACTCTAACTATGTGATCTTGCACTAAGAATTTTATTTGACTACTACTTCATCCTTTGCAACATCACAACTTAAAATTAATCTAACTATCTTTCAAAGCTTGTGAAAGTGTGATAAAAAATTCTTTGCCACTTCACAACTTGAGATGTTAACAACAATTGAAACTATGCAAAGATGTGATTCATACTTTATCTAACTGTCACCTCTTTTTGCAACTTCACAACAAATATCTTAACCATTTCTAAAAATCTTGCAATCTTTTGTTGGGTTTCAACCTTAACTATTCTAAGTTCATTTTGCAAGCTTGCAATTTCAAAGATGTAACTACAACTAAATCTTGCAAAAATGTGATCAACAGTATTTTCCACTTCGTCGCTTTGACTCTAAGTCAATCATAAACCTTAGCAATGTTGCAATGGTCTAAATCCTTAACCACATTATTATATTTTGTACCATCATATTTTAAATTGTCACTTTGCTTTAACCCTTGTGAAAGAGCAATAAGCATTTCTTCTAACTGTTATATATCTTTCATAGTTTCACAACTTATAATCTTCCTTCATGGCTTAACCATGTGATCATGTGACTATGGCTTTAACTTGACTACGTTCTTCTTATCATTGTTTCACAACTTAAACTATTAACTCAATAAGTAACCTTGTGAAGCAATGATTACAAGCTTTTGCAGCCTTGCTATGTTAACCTAAGGTTTCCTTTAACCACTTGTGAAGATGTGGTAGTCTTAACTTTAACTATTGTTGCATTTTCACATCCTTGCAACTCTATCTTCATAATTTATCTAACCATTTGTGATCATGTGCTAACTCACTTGTTAACTTTTTTCTTTTATTTGCAAAGTTGCAACTTAAAATATATTCAATGCTTTATGTCTTACAACCTTGCAATGACTATTTGAAGCTAACCCTTTTCCCTTCATCACAACATTGCAACTTGAATTCTCTTAAGCTTGAAATGGCTTGCAATCATGTGCTTTCATTTTTTTCTCATTCACAGCTATAACATGAATGTTAACAATAACTGCTATGAAGCCACACTAAACTAAGAATAGACCATTTTGCCTCATCGCAACCTTGACCATGGTTAGTGGGAAAAATAGAGTAGTTTTGCAATTAAAGAAACATCACAATATCACAACTTACAAGATATAAAAGGTTAGGAAACATAAAGAGGCATTAGCTCATAACTTAGGGATATAAAGATAAAACCAAGATTTTTTGTTCACATATCCCTATTTCAAAATTGCAAGTCAATTTTGAATGAAACTCAATCAAAACATAAAACATAAAATTTCCTTAGGGTTTTTATTAGGGCTAACACAATTTTCAAAAACCCTAAGCATAAATAAACACAATTCTACCTAAATTTTGTCAAGTTTTGACAAAATTATTGCTAGGTGAAAAATCAAACCATCAATGGCTATGTCTGGGGATGATGGATAACTTGTATCAATGCAAGAATGTATAAATTCTTGCAAAAGAAGACCAAATACTTGATACAAAAGCTAACAACTTCTTTAGAGAGCACACTTGACCAATCAGGGGAAACAAATAGAATGCACAAGAAAACAATGTACAAGAAAAAACAACTATACAAGGATTTACAAAAAATTACAAAATATATAGAAGACCCTCACTATATTCATGAAAAACAAGTATTTAACAAAAAAATCCTCTTCAAGAATTGTCCATGAGCTGGCAGCTTGAGAATATCACCATATAGTTCTCTTATGAAATATAAATCTTCACCTTTATTACCATGAATTTGATAGGGACCAAGGCAAATGGGATCAAATTTACCATGTTTGTTTTTTTCTTCTAGTCTAGGATTCCATAATAACATTGACTCTTTAGGCAAGAACTTCCTATCTAATGTTTTTCTATCATAGAAATACTTCATATGTGTTTTTAACTTTGCATTTTGTGCATAAGCATCCCTCCTTGTTTCACCCAACTATAAGATATCATCCATTCTTAGTTGCATATCATCAACAATATCTTCATTATGAAATTGAATGAACTTATACATTTCATTTAGATTGTTTTGAAGAAATCTTGCCTGGATTCCATACACCAAATCAAAGGGGGCAGAACCAATAGCCTTTTTCATTGTAACCCTATCTAACCATAGTGCCAGAGGCAATTTAGAATCCCAAGCTCTCTTTTTTCTCCTAAAATTCTCTTTCTAGTCTTGAGCAAACTTTTTTCACTAGACTCGGCTTGAACATTTCCCTAAGGGTGGTAAGGTGATGAGGTACATTTTGTGATGCCATATTTCTTGCAAAAAGAATTGTATTCCTCTTATCTAAAGCACATAGCATTGTCAGTGAATTTTTTTCAGGGCATCCAAATCTGATTATGATATTGTTCATTATGAAATTGATTACCACTTTATTTGTTGCATTTTTGGTAGGAGTTACTTCTACCCACTTTGTCAAATAGTTAGTGGCAACAAGAATCCAAGAATGCCTCCACTAGATTTATTTGAGATTTCACCAATGAAGTCAATGCCCCACAATTGGTAAGGTTCTTGCACCTCCAATAGTTTCAATGGAAGATTTCTAGAAAATTACAACTTTTCACTATATCTCTGACATGCATCACATTTCTTTTAGTTCTTTTGCATCTTTGAATAGTGTAGGCCATTAGAAGCCAAACCTAAGGATCTTGTGTGCCTTTTCTTTTTCCATGTAATGACCCCCACACACTCCTTCAAGCATGTCATTCAAAATATTCATTGATTCTTCTTCATTTATTCATTTCAAAAGAATGCCTTCCATTTCTCTCCACCACAACTGACCTCTTACAATGATATATCTAATGGCCTACAACTTCAAAGCCCTCTTCTAATTTTTAGTAATCCCTAATGGAGTCTTTATATTATGTAGGTAGAATATTATATCTTTTTACCAATTAGAAATATCCATATCACACACATCACTTTTGTAATCATCATCAAGTTGATGAATTTGATTTGCTTCAAGGTTAGCCTCTGTCATCAATTTAGCAAAACCTTGACCTCTAATCCACTTAGTAATTTGAATATCAATATTAAATTCTTCGATCCTATTGAGCCATATAAATATTCTCCCTAAAACCTCTTTTTGTAAGAAGATATCTTTTATTGTCATACTTGAAAAAAATGTAATTATAGTAGCTCCCATTAAATAACATCTAAATGTCTTTATAGCTTTAAACAATGCATAGGCCTACTTTTTCATTAATATCATACTTAAGTTCTATAGCTTGCAAAGACTTTCTAAAAAATGCAATCAGCTATTCAAATCCATCCTCATTCTTTTACAATAAGACAACAATAACTATATGAAAAGAAGCAAAAGAGAAAATATGCATTGGCTTGGAATAGTTAGGAGCTCTCAAAATAGGGGCATCCTTGACTGCTTTCTTTATCTCATGGAAATATATAGTTTTTTCTTCACCCCATTTAATCTCTAAACCCTTTTTCAACATTTTAGAAATAGGCCTACTTATTTCAGCAAAGTTGGTGACAAATCTTTTGAGAAAATTTATCTACCCAAAGAATGATTGAATACCCTTTACATTCTTTGGTTTCTAAATTTAATCTATTGCTTCAACTCTCTTGGGATCAATTTTGACTCCTTCTTTTCCAAATGAGTGGCCCAATAGCTTACACTTGTAACAAAAAAGGCACATTTTCTAGGATTTAGAGAGATGCCAAACTTTAATGCTCTAATGAATACCTTCTCTAGGTGCATGGAATGATCATTCTCATCTTTTGAGTAAGTTCTTAAGTAATCCTAGTATACTACTAGAAATTTGTCAATAATATATTTGAGAGCTACATCCATTGCTCTTTGAAAGGCAACACCAAAATTTGTTAAACCAAATGGCATTCTATTATAAATATAGGTACTAGAAGATGTTGCAAATGTAGTTTTATACTACTCTAATTCTTTTAGAACCACCTAGGTATAGCCTAAGAATCCATCCATCATGGACATGAGTTCTAATCTAGTAATTTTCTATAACATTGCCTCCATGTTAGGTAAGCCATAATTATCTTTCAATTAAGATATGTTTAAGTTTCTAAAATTAACACATAACCTTATATCTTCATTCTTCTTCCTAAATAGAACTAGATTTGACACCCAAGATGAATGCCTAATAGGCTTAATAATTCTAGCATCTCTAACTTTTATTAACTTTTCTTTCATCTTGGGTGCAACAGTAGGATTGATTGATCTTTGCTTCTAGCTAAAAGATTTTGTAGAATCCTTCAAAGAAACTTCATGTTTAAAGATATATTCTCTATAGGCTTTCAAGTCATAATATGACCAAGAAAATACATGTTTGTATTTTCTAAACAAGCCAATCAACTCGTGTCTAATCTTAGGGGCTAATTTTTTACCAATGTATACCTTCTTAGGTTTTTGATTAGTCCCTAAATTCACTTCTTCTATATCCTTAGTAGTAGATTCTTTATTTTTAATCTTAGATCTATCATGACTATCAAAGAAAATTTCCAAACCAACCAATCCTTTTGGAATTTTGTTGGTTTTCAATTGCACAACTTCCTGCCCAAAGACACATTCCTTACAATCAATATTCTCAACATATATTGTACAGTCAATTTTTTGTCCCTAGGACTAGCCCTCACAATTTAGAAATATGATTAAATCTTTACCTTCCTCAAAGACTTGTCAATTCTAAATATTGTCAAGGATTAAGGGCCTATTATGTACTTCAATATTTGACATACCAAGAAATAATATGTCATCTGGCTTAATAGCTACACTAGCTAATATTTCAGTCATTTTTTTGTTACTTCTATTTTTGCAAATTATTCCAAAAGCATAAAAACACTCAATCATATCCTAGACAAAATTCCTATATTGTTTTAATCTTTTCTTCTTTGAAACATATACTCCTCTAACTTGAGAAACAATTAATTTAGAGTCACTAATAACATGAAATTTCTTAATTCCATGGCTTACTACAACTTTCAATCCTAATAAAGTTCTTCATACTTAGCAATGATGGTAAAATTTAGAGTAAATGAATACATGAACGTATTTTTCTCTAGAGATATAAATACTACTCTGGCTCTTGATCCTTCCTTACAATTGGATCCATTCAAAAAACATAGTCCATATGTTCTATGAATCCAAACAACACATTACCTCTTGTTCAATAAATTATGGTGGTCTCTCAATTTCTTGAATGGCCAATTCAACTCTAAAGGAATTAACATATGTATCTAGGATACCTATGGCATCTATGTCAACACTATCTTCAAAAACTTAAGTAACCCTCAATTATCTATCAATTTTGATAGCATTGTATCCTATATGAAAAGTGGGATATGATAGGTCACACTACAAGCTACCTCCCATCATAACACTCCATTTTCTAGAGAGTAGCGTTCCATAATGGGGAGGAATATCAACTACAAGGACTGTCATGGTCATCTCAACATCATGATAGGTAGCTAGTTTAAAAGGTAATGCATTAATTATACCTATTATTGGAATTTCCCTTGCATCCATTTCTCTACACCTACCATGTTTGGTATCTACTTCTAAGCCAAGGGCTTCCATAACTTTGAAAGGCATTATGATGTTTGGTTCTCTTGAATTTATCATGAAATTCTTTAAGGTTCAACTATTAATGACTATAGTGAGGAAGAAAGGGTCAATATGTTGTAGGAAGGCTACATATGAATTTTCCAAATACATTTGGGGTATTTGGGACATAACTTCATTATCTTCTATTATAAGTGGTGCATATTGCATGATTGTGGGCTTTTTCTCAATAATATTATTACTTCCTATCCCACCCAACCAAGAAAGAGCCTTATTTTTATGTTCCTCTATTCTAAACATTTATGATAGGGGAACTTTGATAGTAATATGAGATAACATAGATATCATATCAATAGGATAATAAAAAATAGGCTTAATGGAAATGCTTGAAGCATATAGTGTTTGAGTGGTAGGCCCTGCCATTTTCTTGATGACATCAAGTTTTGATTTCTTTTCTTGCAAGCTAGCATTGACTATTTCAATAGCTTAAAACTATACTTTTCTTTTAGGCTCCCACTTTTTGTTCTTACTATCCTTGACTTTAACTATCACTAAATTATCCTTTTTACTATCATCATTCATGTTATGTGTAATATCCTTAATAAATATGCCAGATGACTTACTAGTATCACTATTGATAACTATGTTTCTTAGATTATAATTACTATGCACTTGGGATATCATCTCTATTATGATCCTATCAATCTCTTCCTTGGATGGTTTTCTCAAATTTATGTGTCTACACTAGACAATGTAGTGCAAATCTTTTTTTCATGATGACCATCATCTAAAAACACTTGTTGATGATGTAACTGATAAACATTTCTTTAATTTGCAACATCATTTTCATTTTCTTCTAAATTTGATTCCTGAAAATCATCAAATAAATTTACCATATTATAGCTAGCATCCTCATTGTCTTTATCCTCCTCTCCCTCTTCATTTTGTACCTACCGATTTGCAGCAAATGACTGAGCCAATGCATAATAATCAGGGGAATGAGGAGACTAACATATAATACACCATGGTACATCATCTATCATGTTCATTGAGTTTCTTTATAAAGGATTTGGTGTGCCTTTTTCCTTAGTTCCTTGAGTTGGGTTGGGGATAGGTTTTTCATCATTCGACTAATTAGTAAATGGATAATTTTTCACTCTAGGCTACCTATTGTAACGGTTGTTAAATTGAGATTTATCACCATTATTTTTCTTATTTGCATTATTGGTTGGTAGATTCATGTTCTTTAGAAAATTTATAACTTGACTTATTGTATCCTCTTCATATTTGCTACATATAGTAGCCTTCTCACCTTCTTTCTTATTGTTCCTTGGATTGAACAATTTAGGGTCATCTCTCCTTCCTAGCTTACCAGAGGCCTTTCTATTGTTCTCAATATTTACTACCATCATGTAACCATCTCCTAGGGTCCTAGGATCCTTGTTTCTTAGGGTATAGGCCATCTTACTATCAAATGCATTAAAGTATGAAGTAAGACAAACATCCTCTCCTAACCTCATTACTTGGAAAAGTTTGTACATCCCTTTCTAAAATCTCACATTGAAATCAAATGTGGAGTCATTAGGGCTTTCCTCAATGTTATAAATCATTTGACATGAATCTAACATTTTTATTATGTCCATACTACTCTTTAAAGAGCTTCCCTAGATTACTCCATGAACTAATGCTATCATTAGGTAATCTTATGAAAAAATCCCTAGCATCCTCAAGTTAGTGAATGCACAAAAAACTTCATGACCACATCTTCAAGCTCCACTTCATAATCATTGAGCATGTCTACAAATGTTCTTAGGTGCTCTTCACCAATAATGGCATTGTTTCCTAAAATTTTTATAATATTATCTCTAAGATCATTGGAGATAGGATGTGGGAACATAAGGATTCCTAGAAATGACATATGTTTATACTTTTCCATGTATATGGGCCTTCTCTAAAAAATAGCAACATTTAATGTACTTGCTAATAGCTATTTGGATTTGGAAAAGGATCTAAGGTTGTTGGATTTTCTAATTAAAAAGAATTTGAATATTATTTGAAGATGAAGTAGGGGCTACATGGGATACATTTTGGCTACTTATTACTAGCACACAAGTATGGATAGGGGGTGTGACTTGTGAGGGCATATTTGGCCAAGAAGCTAAAGTAGAGTTAGACTTAATAAACCAAACTTTTCCTATAGTTCCAACTACTTGTGCTTCATTCTCAACTTTGTCCAATTCTTTGGCCAAGTCATCCCTCTCCTTATCTTTTTCTAGGTCTAAATCTAATTTAGACATGACTTGACTGGCAGATTTTCAAGGAAGAAACTAAGGCTCATTTATTTGGGTCCTTACAACTTTCTATTCTCTTTTATTAGAATGCTTCATAGTTAAATCTATGATTTTGGATTCAACAAGTTTATAGGGTTGGACTTGGGATATAACAAGTCCTTCTCTTTCTTTTTGGAGAAGTTCCTTCTCTTGGATTTGAAATCTCAAATTTTCAACATCCTTAAATACATTAGAGTGTATTTTGGATGATCTCTCTTCCAATTTCTTATTTTTCTCCTTTAGAGTAGTCATTCTTCTAAGAAAATTATCTCTCTCAATAAGAGTGTTCATTGTTATTTTCTCTTTCTCCTTTTCCAAACAAATGTTTTAGCTTCTTCTTCAACAACCCTTCTTCTAAGGACTTCTACCTCAGAAAGTAAATCATCATGGTATATGGTTGTAACTTTAGATTCTATAAGGTCATCCAAATCTATCAGGCTTCTGTCAATGCATGGAACTTGCCCAAAATTTGGTATGATAGGTTAAACACTTATGGGTTTGAGATACTAGTTCATTTCTTTTATAACATTAGGTCTGAGAACTAGTCTCCCATAGATGATACCATTATTTCTTGGTAAGGCTACTCTTCATGGAAAGGTGTAACAAAAATATTTCCTAGAAGTTTCGTACTCTCAGATTCCAAGCCATGGGATGAAATTTCTTTTATCAACTATGGGTTGGAACTAGAAATTATCTCTAGGTTTCCAAGCATAAATTATTTCTCCCTTCTTCTTAGGCCAATTCCTCTTACAACCTTTTGGTAGGTCTATATACAATGGGACATTAGTGATTTCCCTTACATAATCTCTCATATTTTTCCTCTTATCAATCATCTTTCTCTTTAATAAAAGCACTACTAAAAAAACCTAAGACTGGGTTGCCACTGACTAGGGGAAAAAATATTTTATAATGCATAAAAGACAAGGAACTTTATGAGGGAAATTTTCTAAAAATAGATCTGAAAAAAGGGACCCAACCCTAATAAAATTTATATTTTATACTTTCAAGGAAATAACTCTATATGGCCAATAAGGCACTTTGAAAGCCTTCTCTACATCACACAACTTCCATGGTATTGGAATGTTCATAGATTTTCAAGGTTTATTGCTCAACATCAACAAATAATCAAGTATGATTTTACAAGACAATGAAATATGAGTGCAAATACATGACTTATATTAGAGATTCAACACTTCAAAGTTCTTTTCTTTGATCAAATCCCTAGTGGAGTCACCATTTTGTTAGTGACTCAGATGGAAAAAACCATCCTGAAATATAGGACTAAAATATTCAATTTACACTAGAGATTTATGTCCTTCTAACAAGGCTTACTACAACCTTGTCCCTACTAGAGTCATCATTTTGTTGGTGTTTGAAAACTACTAGATTGCAAAGGACCAAATACTAGGATACAGAGGACAATTTCTAGTCTAAGGGTTAGCTACCTCCTATATTCATTTGAAATTTCTTTAGATCTAGACGAACTTCAATAGAATAACCTTAGGGATGAAAATGATTGGATATTTGGTACTTTCTTCACACTTCACTCACTAATATTCTTTCTTCATATCTATCCCCTATAATAGATAATGGTCACAATTATTCTTCAATTTGCAAATAATTGTTGGTGATAGCAACTAACTATAACCAATAGAGAACTATTGCAAATAAGTGTTGACCAGCAATTTGTTTCTTCATATAGGAAAGGAAAAATTTATTTGATTTTAATTTGTGCTTTTTGCAACCATATAAATTCTTCAATATGTTTCTAAACTGATGATCAATGCCTTATCCATTACTATGCAAAGTCTAACCAACAAAACTTGACCTTTTTAATTTGAGGCTTAACATCTTTAATACTTGTGACACTATGATTCTTCTAAATTTATCATTATCGCTTCCTCACAACCACCAAACATGATGCTTGCTCTACCCATGCAATGTTTCACTAAGAAATTTCTTTGCCTACTACTTCATCCTTTGCAATGTTGCAACTTAAAAATCCAACTATCTTTGAAAGCTTTTGAAAGTGTGATCAACAGTTCTTTGCCACTTCACAATGTAAGACATTAACAGAAATTGAAACCATGCAAAGATGTAATTTCTACTTTGTCTAACTATCACCTCTTTTCGTAGCTTCGTAGAAAAAAGCTTAACCATTTCTAAAAACCTTGTGCTCTTGCACTAACTTTCAAACTTAACTATTCTGAATTTATTTCACAAGCTCACAACTTCAAAGATGTAACCATAGCTAAACCTTTTGATAGTGTGATCAACAATATTTTCCACTTCACAACTTTGACTTTGAGTCAACAAGAAACCCTAATGATGTTGGAATGGTCTAAATCCTTAACTACATGATTACATTTTATACCATCATGGCTTAACTTCTCACTTTTCTTCAACCCTTATTAAAGAGCGATAAAAATTTCTTCTAACTATTAGATATCTTTCACATTTTCAAAACTTATAATCTTCCTTCATGGCTTAACTGTGCGATCATGCAAATAAGGCTTTAACTTGACTTTGTTCTTCTTATCATCATTTCACAACTAAAACTCTTAAATCAACAAGTAACCCTATGAAGGTGTGATTACAAGATTTTTTAGCCTCATTGCATTAACCTAAGGTTTCCTTTAACCACTTGCGAAGACATGCTAGTCTTAACTTTAACCACTACTGCCTTTTCACATCCTCACAACTCTATCTTCACAATTTATTCGACCATTTACAATCATGTGCTGACTCATTTCTTAATTTTTTTCCTCTTATTTGCATGGTCAAAACTTAAAATATATTCAATTTTTTCTAGGCTATGACCTTGCGATGACTATTTGAAACTATCCTTTATCCCTTCATCACAACATTGCAACTTTTATTCCCTTAAGCTAGAAATTACTTGTGGTCATGTACTTTCATTGTTTTGCTCATTCAAAATTCTAATATGAATGTTAAAATAACCACTGTGAAGCTGTGCTAAATTGACAATAGACCATTTTTCCTCCTTGCAACCTTGAATATGGTTAATGGGAAAAATAGAGTGAAGTTGTGATTAAAGAGACTTCACAACATTGCAACTTAAAAGATATAAAAGGTTAGGAAACATAATGCAACATTATCTCAAAACTTAGAGATATAAAAATATCAACAATATTATTTTTTCACATATCCCTATTTTGAAATTGCAAGTCAATTTTGAATGAAACTCATTCAAAACATGAAGCATAAAACATAAAATTTCCTTAGGGTTTTTATGAGGATTGGCACAATTTTCAAAACCCTAAGCATGAATAAACATAATTCTACCTAATTTTCACAAATTTTGACAAAATTCTTATCGAGTAAAAAATTAGGCCATCAATAGGCTTGAAGGGTGAACAATATATTAGAGATGAAGAGGATGAGTGCCAAGAAAAATGGAGGAATGAATGTGACATCTTTAATTTGCAAGTGAGTCATTTCATTATTAGATCAAGTCTTGCTATTACTTTCTAACAACTATATCACTCTAGATAAATCCATTAGACTAAGGTTGACCTAACAGTCATTGGTAAATCCTTTCATAGGATGACAATCTAATAGAATGTTCTAAAATCCTCTAATAAGGCTCACTCCTAATAGAGTGATTGAAATCCTTTAACCAAGTCACATTTAATAGTGTTTTTTGTAACCTTTAATAGGGTTAGCTCCTCATAGGGCTCACTTTAGATCTGTGAAAATTAGCAGCATGGTACTGGTAGTTTTTTCCAAATTGGGATTCCACATAAAATCCTTGTGTCTATAATGTGTGATTGATTTTATGGTATTTCATGTTTACATTTCTGCAAAGTTATTTTGACCTAGCACAACAACATGTAAATGTGTAAGGTATGAATGATTAATGAATGCATAAGTTGAAGTATTGAAAAGTTTTATTTGTACACTTGGACCTTGGCTAACTAATTCATCTCCCTCCCCCCTCTTAGTTATTCTAAACATTCCAACATTTGGTATCAAATCACCAAGTGCTTATGGAGAAAAGGTTTGAAGGTACTTAAAGATGAAGATCAGCATGTACAAAAAGGAGGAACCCAAGTTAATTAAGGAAAAATTTCTTTCATGGAAAAGTTTGGTGAAGCTACATCTAGGAGGTCTTGGAGATTATGTATATTCAACTATTACCACTGAGCATGTTGATCCAACTAGAGCTCTAACTACTGAACAATTGAAACTGAAGAAGGAAAACAATCAAGAAATGTTGGAGATTGCATAGATGTCCTAAGCTAATCAAAGTTTGATGACATCAAAGAATGTGGTTCTTCTAAGAAAATGTGGGATGCCCTACAAAATAACTATGGAGGAAATAAGAATATGTTGAGAGACAAAGCTGAAAGTCTTACAAGAAAAATTGATGAAATGAGAATGCAAGAAGGTGGGACTATAGTCCAGTATTGTGCAAGTATCAAAGATGTGGTTAATGAAATTTGAGGATCTAATGGATAGATTTAAGATGAGACTATGATCAGAAAAGTATTGATGACCCTACTACCTATCTATGTTATTAGAGTATCTTCTATACAAGAATTGAGGTGTCCCCCTAGTAGAAATCTGACCCTTGAAGGACTAGTTGGTAGACTCACTACTTTTGAACTTTCAAATTTTGATAATTTCAAATATAAGAATGTTCAATCTACTTTCAAAGCTAATATAACACTAAAAGAACCTAAAGATAAGAAAAATAAAAAGTTCAAACATGTTTCTAGTGGTAGTGATACAAATAATGAAGAGCTAGAAGAATTGGAAGCATTGTTGTCTAGGAAATTTCATAGAGGCAAAGGAAAATACAAAGGTAAGTTACCCATCATATGTTTTAATTGTATGAGGCCAGTCATATTGTGGCAAGATGTCCTAATAATTCAATAGCAAGAATGAAGAAATATATAGAGGTAGAAAAGATGATAGTAATAAAGGCTACAATGACAAGGGAAAGAAGGCTTGTTACATTCCTAAAGAAAAATCCAATGATGAATTTGATGATCATGATGATGAAGTTGTCTATGTTTTTATCAAAGATGATTCTAATGAAAATGAGGTAGTTGCATTGATATCTTATGTGAATAAAAGTGACAAATGGATCATTGATAGTGAATTTTCACACCACATGACTTGAGACAAAAGTAAGTTCATTACCCTTGAGTATTACAATGGAAATAGTGTTAGATTTGGTAATGGGGCACCATGTATGATAAAATAAAAAGGATCAATAAGATTAAAAAACAATATCATGTATGACAATTCTTACTATGTAGTAGGACTTAACTATAATCTGTTAAGTGCATCACAATTAAATAGTCTAGGATGAAAAGTTGAATTTGATAATGGGAAGGCTAAGATGTATGACATTGATGGGAAACTAATTCAAAGTGGAGATTAGATTAGAGGTAATCTATTTTATCTTGACATGAGTTATGCTACTTGTCTTGTTGTACAATTTCATGATGTGTGGCTATGGCACAAAAGATTATGTCATGTAAATTTTGGTAATTTGGTCAATATTAGTAAGATGAAAAGAGTCATATGTTTTCCCAAAGTAAAGAAACCTAATAGTGTGATTTGCAAACAATGTCAGTTAGGTAAGATGAAAAAATCTAGTTTTAGAAGATTCATACTTCAAAATAAATTTTGGAATTAGTTCATACTAATTTATGCAGACCAATTGATGTGCCAAGATAGAAAGGTGACAAGTATATTATCGTAGTTGTTGATTATTACTCAAGAATGATGACATTAATTTGTTTGAAAGAAAAATCTGATGCTTTTCAAATATTTAAGTGGTATTTAGCAAGAGTTTGAAAGGAAATTGGTAAAAGCTTGAAATGTCTAAGATCTAATATAGGTGAAGGGTTTACATCAAATGAGTTTGAAAACTTCTATAATGACAGAGGAATCAAGAGACAAACTTCTACACCTAGGACCCCTCCACAAAATGGCATTGCTAAAAGAAGAAACATATCTATAATGAATTGTGCTAGAATGTTGATGATGGAGAAGAATGTTGGTTTGAAATATTGGAGAGAATTTTTTAGTACAACTATCTGTTGACACCTAAATTTGTCCAAAACCCATTCCTAGCCAATTGAATAAATATTCATTATTTATTTAATTCCCCTACCTTAATTAAATAAATTTTACATTTATTTAATTATGTTTGCCTTTCCTTGATTTAAATAAACTAAGGTTTTATTTAAATCCTAGCTTTCCCACTTGCATCCTAACCCATCCCCTTTAATTAAGTACTTTGTTTACTTAATTAATTCCTTGCCTAATCCCACTAGGAATTAAATATTACATTTAATCCTATTTGAGCACATGGCTCTTACTTTTAACCCTCACCTAACCTCACTAGCCTACCTAACCCATCTTACATGTTGCTTACTTACATGTCTTCTTTCATATTTTGAGGTTTTGAATGATAATGTAGGAATATGCATTAGTTGCTTAGTGTTATTTTCTTAGTTACATTTTTATGCAACACATTTTGGCACGCTCGGTGAGACCCACTTCACGGGTTCAAACTAACCATCTAATGTGTTTTTGAGTGTTTTATAAGTTTTCAAGCTTGTAGGTTGAAGACTTGCATTTAGAGATCAAGCTTGATGAGGAGCGTCTAGTCAAGCCATAAAGCCCACCATCAAGTTTGGAGTGTATAAGGGAAGCCTTTTGATATATAACACTCTATATTGCATTTCTTATTGCTTTATTTTCAAAATTTTAAAGTGTATATGCATTAAATATATTTCTTTGCTCATTGGAAATTTTTTTTTAAAAAAAAGTGGGTTGGGAGGCATTTTCTTTATTTCACGCTTTATGTCATTTATGTTTAAAAAACAAAAAACCAAAAATTTCCTTTGTTTCATTTTGTATATGCAATTTGTTTTTATTTTATTTTGTTTACACATGTTTCTTTTAAAATCATTTACATTTATATTTAGGGGGGAATAGATATATTAAAAGTTTTTTTTATAATTTTATACATATAAATTAGGTTAAAATTTTTTAAAAATCAAATTAAACTTTAAAAAACAAAAAATAAAAATAAAAAAATAAAAAATCAAACCAAAAAAAAACATATAAACAAAAAAAATTCAAAAAAAATAATAATAAAAAAAATCATTTTTTGTTTTTTTTAGTAGGTTAGCGGTGCCCATGAGCACTGCCCCCGCTGTTGCTCCCCGACTGCTCCCCCTTCTCCCCTGGCGCTACCGCCTGTCACTCGGCAGCCCCCCCTCCCCTCTGCAATTCTGCTGCCGCTGCCCCAACACCTTGCTCTGGCAGCCCTTCCCATCCCCACCCTGCTCAGCCCCGACACAACCCCTTCTCCCCCTGCGCTGCCGCCCAGCTTCCCCTTCAACCCCTCTGTGCTGGCTGAAACCCCAACACCACTGTCACTGCCACTGCAGCCACTTCCTTCCCTGAGCCACCCTTCCACCTCTGCTCTTTGCCTCCCCTGCAACCATCCTGCCACTCTGCGGCCACCCCTCTTTCCTTCCACCTCCCGTGCAGCACCCCGCGGCCTCTATCGCCTACATCTACCGCGGTTTACCCTAGCCGCTGCACCCACCTGCAATACGCTCTGCCCACCCCTTGTAGCAACCAACACTTGCTCCTATCGCCTCCCTACTATTTCCCTTCATGGTTCATCTTGCACCAGACCCTGTCGTTCTCCTCGCTTAGTCGAATAGCTCCTCCTACGGTCGAGCGCTGCTTGCCGGTACCTCCTCCACCTGCGGCCCCACTTTCCTATCGCCTGCAACCTTTGCCACCTCCACAACCCTCCGCTCCACTCTCTACAACATTCGACCCCTACGACTTCAGCTGTGGTTGCTCCTCGGCCGCTTTTTTTAAACAACCCTCTGCCCATTTCCCTTTCTTTAAAACAAATTTTAATATTGTTATTTTTATTTTATTTTTATTTTATTTTTATTTTTCTTATGTTACAAACTCAAAAATAAAATTAAAATTAAAATAATTAAATAATTTTAAAAAAAAACAAACAAGAAACAATTTGTATTTTCCATTTTTTTTTAAGACATCAAATTTATCCTTTTTCTCAGTCATCTAGACACTTTTTTTAACCAAAAATATCAAAAAACAAAAAAAAATTTGCTTGACATGTCCCTAACCATCAATTTTTTGCCCGCAGGTCACTGATGTTAGCATTGCATCAGCAATGCACATGCCTTTCTAAGCCATAAGAAGTAGCCTTTGGTTTTTTGCTCATAACTTGAGCATATGAACTCCGTTTTCAAAAAATGAAATATCACCAGAAAGCTAATTCCAAGCCCGTTGTCATGGTGCTAGTTTCATCAAATTTTGATGCAGTTTAGATCTCTATTTTTTCTATCAAATTTTAAACTTTGTGCTAACCTTTTCATTGCAGGGTTGTTTCATGTTTTTCTCACATTTTTGCTGCATTAACTTGTGTTTTTTGTAGGGATATTTTGATCACTAACCATATTGCTTGCATGTTTTTCCTTAAGTTTGTTTTGGAATGAACTTGTATGCCTAAACACTCATCTTTGAATGCATGGTTAAATGCTAAAACAATCAAATTCAATCTTGAATGTCTTAAGGGAATGGACATGTATGCCTAGGCTAGATCACATTTGGAATTGGTACTTAAAACGAACTCACACAATCTTGAATGCCTTAAGGAAAATTGATTTCATTTTCAGCAATTTTGCTTATGTACATGCTTGATTTACTTTCTTGTTGACAAATCTATGTTTTCATTTAAGTCGTCAACATTTCAAGTTGGAAAGAACATTGTATGTTATAAACACGTGTGTCTTCAAGTAGATTACAAAACCTAAAGTTTCATTGGGAATGAACACATGTTTTTTGGAACCCCAAGGCCACTTATATATTCTCTCCCCTCTTGCCTTTGGGTGATCTTGGGTGCACAAGAAATAAGTGGTCTTGTTTTTCATTTTTAGGAGGCCTGCTTGGGGATTTCATCACCCCTTGGGATGACCTCAACTCCCGTGTTCTGGCGGAGTATAAAAATTGGGAGGTGAATCGAAAGACACCTCTCTTGGAAGCAAAATATTGTCACTCTTGGCTAAGCCTCAAAGAACTTTATACCTTTTGGAAGTGAAGGAGGAGATTTGGGTTACCGTCTCCCCCGGCTATGTGGCAGTATTTTCTTTCATCTATAGATTTGGGCCTCACATACCTTGCGTATATCGAGGATGTCCTCTAGTTGATCCTTGTACATCCTAGTCAAAACCTTATAGGATTGTTGGTGTTTTTGATGTTCTTGATTATTTAAAACACACTTGCCTTGTACATATTTCATTGTATATATTTTACATCTTAAACCTAACAATCCAAAAACATCGTAAAACATAAAAACCAAAAAAAATCATAAAAGTTCAAAAATCCAAAAAAATCAAAAACAAGTCTTGGTTTAGGTCCTCTTAGTCAAGATATCCACATCATTCCATGTCACTTCTTCTTTCCATCATAGTCATCACCCTCATACATCTCTTGTCTTCATCATTCATAGCATTCCTTGACGTCTTCATCATCTTTATTCATCCACATCAAGTCCTTGTCATTCAATCTAATTCCTAATCTTCATTCTAGTCATGCTTGATCATCATCTAGATTCAATTTCCTCCATCAATATCATCATTCATCCTTAATTCAATCCTCCACATCATCATTCTTCTAATTCAACCCCTTGTCAAATTCATGCATTTCTAATCAATTTCTAATTCAATCCATTTACATAATCCATCTTCCTAATTTCTTTCGTCTTCTTCTAATTCAAATTTGCATTGCATCTTTCTACTTTGGTCATAGGAGCATTATCACTAACATTGGACTTTAATTAAAATCTCGTAATCACTTGTTTGCAATATCATAGGGTTTTTATCACATCAAAGAAAACCCTAGTCAATCTCAATATCAATATTCATTCAGTATCAAATCAAATCCAATCAAATTCAATTAAATCAATATCAAGTCAAATCTAATTCGCATCAAGTCAAAGTCCAAAGCTCCTAGTCCTAAGTTTGTATCCCATTCTTCATCAAATCTTTCATCACTCTTCCTCTAGCATCTATGGATTTGAATTTGTTTAATCAAATGGTTGACAATCTTCAAAGACAATATGGAGTTCTACCTCCTGTTCAACCTGCATATCAAATCCATCCTCAACACTTCATATCCAACTCTCATCCATCTCATGTTCATTATTCTTCTACCTTTGACAAGGGAAATCTACCTCATTATCCTTATGCTACATACAATTCCATTCATAGCCCACACACTTCCTCAAACACAAATGACCTTGCCATGGAAATGGAACAATTGAAGAATTATCTTTTAGCAAGTTAACAGAAAGAGGTCGCCTTCCATGCCATGCGTCCTCTTCCCCCATGTTTCGAAGATCATCGTCCTCATGTCCCATCCAACCCCAACCCTCGATGTAATCCCCTACCCATAGTTACACCTTCACACAATTCTAGTCCTCCAAAATCCACATCATCCCCACCTCATAATGGGTTTTTCTAACATAAATTCTTGGCTAAATGTACAATACAAAATGATGAGAACCAATCACCCAAAGTTCTTCCTCCAAAGCATGACATTATAGATGCCTCTTCTCCTCTAGATCCAAGCATTTATCCATCCCATCCTTCCCTTATCCCTCAAGATCCATTTATCCCCCCTAGTCCATCTCATGATTCCCTTCCTAACCAAGATCAAGACATTCCATGTGCCAAGCACATTCCTCCTTCCACTCCATCTCAAGAGTTAGCCTACATAGCTCCTCCACTTCATGTCGAACTTCCTTCCACTCCATCCACTAACATTCCTCCATGTCAAGATCAAATCACTCCATCTCATGAACCTATTCCATCTCATGATCCATGCATTCTGCCACATGATCCTCTTTCAAGTCAAGATCAAAGCACCTCTCCATTTTCGTTTCATGATCCCACTCCATATCACGATCCTATTAGCCCTCATAATCCTAATCCTCCACATGATCCTATCATAGCTATCCAATCCACTCATGAACCCCATACACCTGGACTCGCATCTTGTCTTGAAAATGATAAGTATCCCATTGCAGAAATATGGTCTCAAGATGTTGGTACACCTTCCACTCCTTCCAAACCTAAAACTTCCCATCATTCCTCTTCCAAATCCATTTTAGGAGCTTATATCCATATCCCTATTCCTTCCTCACTTCCATCCATTCTAGGTCCTTATATTCCACTGCCAAACCCTTCATCCCTTCCATCCATTTTGGGCCCTTACATACATTCATCCACCATATCCATGTCTACCATTTCATTTGCTCATGCTCCTACTAAAGATCAACAATGGCACACATCCTTGACTTCCTTCTAATGTTCACCATCCATACGCTCTCCATCTCATTTACCTTTATGCACCTGTACCATAGCCAATGGAAGCAAATTGGATGCTACAGAAAAAGTGAATAAAGCTAAAAATCCACAAAAATCTAAGGATCAACATGTCCCTTCTAAATGACATGTTCAAGAAAGAAAAATCTGATCCAAAGAAAAATCAAAAAGTCACAAAGGCTTAAAATCAAAAAGCAAAAATTATGTGGATACCAAAGCTACTTAATATAGCAATGAATCTCAAAGAAAGATTCCAAATAACATCCAATTTTGCTAATCCAAAGGCTTCCTGTATTCATAAATCATCCCAACTTCCATTTTCTAAATCCATTTTGGATCCTTATGCCCCAAAATCCACCATCCTAAATCCATTGTCACCTTCTTCCATTTTGGGTGCCTATATCCCAAAATCTAAACTTACATATCCTCCACAATTTCCTCCTTTCCATCACCCTTCAAGGTGTGTGCCAATGACGATCTTTCCACTTCCTTCATCCACTCCTTCACACATCTTCCAACCTAGCATCCATCATTCATGTCTTCCTCCCACCCACTCCACCCTATTAATCCAAACCTTTTCATACGTCGTTGTCCTCCATTCACTATCCTACCAACATCTATGAGCAAATAGTAAAAATTCCTTAAAAATGAAAAAAAGAAAAAAGGAAAAATATATCCAGGGATACCATCCATGTATATCTAGATGCTTGATTCCTCCCTTCATTTCCCTATCATGTATCCATTGCCTTCCCCTTCCATTTATCCATCCCTTCACTTTTCTTCTTCCACTTGCACTTTACACTAGGGGCAAGCTCCATACCACACTTACATACATACCTTCCATGCTTCCCTCCACTGTTCATTATCCTTTTCCACCTTTGATCTTGACTTTCATTTTCCTTGCATCCATCCATATGCGCTTTCCATGTCCCTTTCTCCTTATCCACACATTTTCCGACATCTTTCCATCCACTTTCATATATTTGATCTTGACATGCTATCCCTCTCTTGCATCCCATAGTCCTTGTCATGTTCATTTCATCCATTTTCCATCCATACTCATACGTATTTCCATCCTTCTTTCATATGTCCTTGATCTTGGTTATCCCCTCCATTTCATCCACTTCATATCACACATTTCATCCATACCCTTCATATCATTATTCCTATTTCATACCCTCCCTCACATTTCCCATATTCATTCCACTTTCATCCCATGCTCGTGATCACTACTAGATGCACAATAACAAAATGTTCATACATGCTTTGGAAGAGCACATGCCTTCTCTTCCTCCACACGCTAGCCTTCATGCCATCCTCCCTTTTCATGCATCCTTTCCCTCCATATTTTCCACCATATTCCTATCCTTGGTATGGGGCATTTGGACTCCTTTGAAACCTAGTCCTTGGTTCCACATTTTCTGATACCATATCATTTGGCCCCTCATATCCTTTCACTATTCCTTGCATCCACCAACATTATGTTGTTTTTCCTCCATTTACCATACCTTGACCCTCCCTTGTCATTGGTTCCATTCTATTCCTTCTCTCTCACATTCATTCAATCCATTCATTTTATCCATTCTCTCATACATTCATCTAATCAATTCATTTCTATCCATTCTATTCATTCATATCACATTCAATCTAATTCTTCCAATCACTTCAATCCAATTCATTCATCCTCTAATTCAATCAATTTTTAATCCTTCTAATTCTTTCACATCAATTTCTATTCTACTATCATCATTCTTCATCCTATCAACATCATTCTTCCAATCTTATCCACGGTCATTCTTCTATCCACCATAAAATCAAAAAATCAAAAAACATATCAATTATGCAATCAATTCTAATTTAATCAATCTAATCTTGCAATCTTGTACCATCAATCCTTAATCAATTCATCAATTTGACCTAATCACCTGATAATCCATTGACCATATTCAAACATCATTATCATGGGATTAATCCTTCCCAATCCTTGGATGTGCATTATGCTTAGCATTAGCTTTGCCATCCTTAATCAATCATTATCAATTGATCCATTAATGGGTTTTCAGCTTGACTAGGGGCAAAATGGTGGTTTGCTTTTGGTCTTTTGTGCATGGTTTCTTGATTACTTGTATGCATTAGCATTGTTTTCATTTATCATGGTCTTTGCATCCTATTGACCTAGGAATCATGGTCTTCCATATCATGGTTTCACAAGGCATATGGTTGTATTAGACCCCTTTTATTACGTACTTGACACATTGTCATCTTGGTTCCTCATACCTTGGTGCATAGTGTTGAGTACAATATCAAACTTAGGTTGTTCACACCATTGCAGCATAACTTTTCCACTCCCTTCCATCTTCCTCTCCATTTCGAGAGAACATCCGTGTTCTCCTAACCCGCATGTCCTCTCAAGGGGGCATACCTTTCCACCCTCATAATCCTTCCTCATCCTTTCATGACTGGGGCATCACACTACTAGTCTTATCCTCCTAGCCACTATATTTTATTCTTCTTTGATATAACATTACTAATGCTATATCAAAGAGGGGAAAAATGTAGACACCTAAATTTGTCCAAAACTTGTTCCTAGCCAATTAAATAAATATTCATTATTTATTTAATTCCCCTACCTTAATTAAATAAATTTTACATTTATTTAATTATGTTTGCCTTTCCTTGATTTAAATAAACTAAGGTTTTATTTAAATCCTAGCTTTCCCACTTGCATCCTAACCCATCCCCTTTAATTAAGTACTTTGTTTACTTAATTAATTCCTTGCCTAATCCCACGAGGAATTAAATATTACATTTAATCCTATTTGAGAACATGGCTCCTACTTTTAACCCTCACCTAACCTCACTAGCCTACCTAACCCATCTTGCTAAACCTACCCACTTCCTAATCATGCTTGTTTTGCATAATCATCCTAGCTAATCACCTCTTAATCCTAAGTGTGTTCTCACACATGTGTGAGAGATGTTCACACTTTCCCCATCCCTCATGTCTTGCATGTATCTTGCACACTTGTCCTCTTACATGAGAGTCAAGGTGTCTCACACATGTGTGAGAAGCCATGCCTTCTCACACCTCTTGCACACTTGTCCTCTTGCATGAAAGTCAAGTTTTCTCACACATGTGTGAGAAGCCATGCCTTCTCAAACCTCTTGCATACTTGTCCTCTTGCATGAGAGTCAAGGTGTCTCACACATGTGTGAGAAGCCATGCCTTCTCACACCTCTTGCACACTTGTCCTCTTGCATGAGAGTCAAGTTGTCTCACACATGTGTGAGAAGCCATGCCTTCTCACACCACTTGCACACTTTTCCTCTTGCATGAGAATCAAGTTGTCTCACACCTCATTGATCATGTCACCATCAAAGGTTGTTCACACATGTGTGAGCATATTTCCTCCTTTGAATTGGTCAAAACCCTAATCTATGTGGAGTCTACTTGGCCTCCACCTCAGGACACCTCATCAATCCTGAGAGATCCTAGCCCTCCATCTTGCATTCAATCTCAACTATCTACTTGATCGTTATGTTGCTGGACTTGTGAGCAACCACATCCCATGAGCAAGGAAATCATCTACACTTGATTGTTTCATGAGGTTTGCATAGTGACATTTTGAATGCTTTTATGCTCTTTTTTGTTTTATGTTGCTTACTTACATGTCTTCTTTCATATTTTGAGGTTTTGCATGATAATGTAGGAATGTGCATTAGTTGCTTAGTGTTATTTCCTTAGTTACATTTTTATGCAACACATTATCTATACCTTGAACTAAGTAAAAATCAAGAAAGGTACAAATTCCACACCTTTTTAAATTTGGCATGGCTACTCACCCAATGTCAAATATTTTAAGGTGTTTGGAAGCAATTGTTACATTCTTAAGGATGACAAAAATGGTACACTTGATGGTAAAAGTGAAGAAGTTATATTCTTAGGTTATTCCATAAGAAGTAAAGCTTATAGGTGTTTAAATAATAACACTTAAAAATTTGTGGAAAGTAAAGATTTAAAGTTTGATGAATATACAGAAGTGCATAAAGATGAACCAAAGAAGGAGCCTGAAAATTACAGAACCTTTATGTACTACTATGAAGACATGACTAACAATGCTAATAATTTTGTGAACCAAGTTCATAATCAACATGAATTAGTGACTTTCGAGTCACGTGCAATGGATGACAAGCTACATTCAGGAACCACATTACATTCAGGAGCTAAGTTGCAATCAAAAATTGAGGTACATTGCGATATGAAGATTAGCTTACATGAAAGGAATGTTGAATTACCTAATAGAGAAGTGCATAGTGAATCTAAAATTGTACTTCAAGGAAGATCCACTGTAGAAAGGAGAATTGAGTCAAGGTTGTCAAAGTATGGTAGAAAATATCACCCTACTGAGAAAATTATCAAAGATAAAGAAGACAAACCAATGACAAGGAATAGGTTGAGAAATGACACGTGTTTGTTAAGCATGCATGTGCCTAAGTCAATGAAGGATGCATTAGAAAATTAAGACTGGAATCAAGCCATAAAAGAGGAAATTAATCAAATTGAGAAGAAAAAAACATAGACATTAGTACCTAGACCTAAGAACAAGAATGTTATTGGAACCAAGTGGGAGTATAAAAACAAACTAGATGAAAATGGTGAAGTTACATGGAATAGGGAAAGATTAGTTTCCAAAGGATATGCACAAGAAGAGGGAATTGACTATGGAGAGATATTTTCCCTAGTTTCAAGATTGGAATGAGTAAGAACTTTGTTTTCTTATTCTACTTAGAAAGGATTCAAAGTTTATCAAATGGATGTTAAGTCAGTATTTTTAATGGTACATGGGAAGAGGAAGTTTACATAGAACAACCTAAAGGATCTTTTTATCCAAACAATAAGAATATGGTGTGTAGATTGTACAAACCTTTATATGGTTTGAAGCAAGCTCCCAGAGCATGGTGTGAAAGACTACATAACTATCTTGTGAAGATTGGTTTTGAAAAGATTGATGACAACAATAATTTGATGAAAGGTGCTCCACTTAATACCATAAATCATACTAGAAAACAAAGAAAGAGCAGTAAATGCAAGAACAAAATATGGACTTCTTATTTGTGCCACAAATGTAAAATTATAGAATTCACAAATATAATATGCTAACCCACATTGGTGCCTTCATTACAATAATTTGCAAGACAACCTATGAACTATCACATAGATCTGTTCTAGACAATATTTAGGCCTTTCTTAAATTGGCAATTTTATGCCACTCGGGAAGGTTTTAGGCATTGAAACTTAATACCTAGGGCCAACGGACCCTAACAATACATATAGAGTTGACCAAATACATCTTTGACAATTATCTTAGATATTTTGGTTAGCCCAACTTTGAAAGGCCATAACTCACAAACCATTGCTTCGATTTTCTATTATAACCACTTTTTGGAAATGTTAGCTTTTAATCTATAGGTTCAAAATTGTGCAAGTGCCCTTCCATCAAGTTTTTGAACTTTATTTAGGCACTCTAAGGCCTCCAACAGTGAGCCTAAAGATTTTTCTACAAACATTTCTACTAAAAATTGACAATAACATCTCTAATACTTAAGTTGAAGTAATGAGTTTTTTATGGTAGGCTTATAACTCTAAAATGAACCTTGATGTAGAAAATGAGAACATTTCGAGCTCATATGAAAAACTTACTAAAATTAGAAAGTTTCCATAAATAGTAACCACCCTATCTACTAGTCCTTCTTAAAATAGAAAGGACTAAAAAAATTATTTTTGGGTGATGCAAGATTGCTCTCACACCTAGGATGCTCCTACATTAAACACCCAGGGTAATTTAAGAAGTGACTCTATCACATCTCAGGTGTTTAGAGGAAAACCAAGATGGTGAACCTCCTCCCTTGCTAGCGATGATGAATCCTCTACTTGCCTCCCTTTCAATTTGACTAGGTATTCCTCATAATTTATGTTCCTTGTACTTTTTCCAACACAACTATCGAGTATCTCCTCAAACTCCTTTATAGCCAAACTAGCTACAAGAATACTCCACTATGCTTCTATACCTTCATCTCCATCACCTACTTCATAATATTTTGTCAAATCTAAAATATTAAATACTAGTCAAATATTCAATTCAACGGGCAACTCAAATTTATAAGCATTTCCAGAATCATGCCTTTTCACTATCTTGCATGGTCCAAACTTCTTCATCTTCAACTTATTATATGTACCCACTAGAAAATGCTCTTTCTCAAATGAACTATGACTTCATCTCCAATCTAAAATTCTTTGTACCTCCTTTTCACATCTGCCTTAGCTTTATACTATGTATTCATCTTTATGATGTGTTTCCTCACCTCCTCATGGATGTTCTTCAAATGTCCAGAAAATTCTTCTCCTTTAGCACTACTTATCTCTCCTTTATCCAACTGCCTCGATTCAGAAGCATTTATGGGACTATTTGATGCAAGAGCATCCTAGGTGCAAGGGCAATCTTGCATCACCCAAAAAATTATTTTAATTTTTTAGTCTTTTCTATTTTAATAAGAACTAGTAGACAGGGTGGTTACTATTTATGGGAACTTGCTATTTTTAGTAAGTTTGTCATATGAGCTTGGAATGTTCTCATTTTCTATAGGAAGCTTCATTTAGAGATATAAGACTACCATAAAAATCTCATTGCTCCAGCTTAAGTATCAGGGAAGTTATCATGGATTTTTGGTGGGAAAACTTGCAGAAATATCTGTAGGCTCACCATTGGAGGCCTTAGAGTGCCTGGATGAGGTCTAAAAACTTGATGGAAGGGAATTAGCACAGTTCCAAGCCTATAGATTAGGAGCTGACATTTTTGAAAAGTGGTAATAATAACCAATTAGAGTAACATCTCATGAGTTATGGCCTTCTAAAGTTGGGCTACCCAAAATTTTTAAAATAATTATCAAAAATGTATTTGGAAAACTCTATATGTTTTGTTAGGGTTTTTTGGCCCTAGGTATTATGTTTGAGCATCTAGAACCTTCTCAGGTGGCATAAAACTACCTATTTAAGAAAAACCTAAACATTGTCTAGGACAGCTCTAGGCGATAGTTGTCAGCTTGTCTTACATATTGTTGTAATTGAGGTGCCCATGTGGGTTAGGATATTGTACTTATGAATTCTATAATTCTACATTTGTGATGCAAATAAGAATTCCATATGTTGTTCTCACATTTTTTGTTGTTTCTTGTTTCTGTTATGAGCTTATGGTATTAAGGGAAGCACCCCGCATTACTACTCCCATATACAATCTAGAATGGTGATTTACTAGTACTCCTATTCACAAAATTATTATACAAAATTTTTGCCTATGGTAAAATTGGATCCCATCATTTTGGCTTGTCTCTAACCAAACATCTTAGCAAGTTTCCCAAACTACATTTCACAACTTTAGTCTATGTATTAGTATGTGGATGATGTGATGAACTGAATTTCAAATTTGTCTTCAACTTCTTCCATATTGTATGCCAAAAATACCTATCAAATTTGGTATCTTGGTCTAAAACTATACTCTTTGGCAAATCATGTAGTCTTACCACTTCTCTAAAAAACAACTCTACCACATGAACAATGTCACTAGCCTTCTTGCAAGGAATAAAATGTGTCATCTTTGAAATCCTCTCAACCATCCCAAAAATAGAATTATCCCCTTATTGTGTCTAGGATCTCAAAAATGGTTCGCATCTACGATTTCATCACTTCTTCATACTAATTTGTCCCATTTTCTCATTCTACTAACTTCGATCTTTTGGCCAGATTGACCATATTTTGTCATTTGTATCCCCTTTCATATCAATTTCATATCAACTCAAAATCATATCAAATCAACTCGAAATCATATCAAATCAACTCGAAATCACCCCAAATCAACTCGAAATCACTTGAAATTGGTCCTAATCAACCCAAAACATATCAAACATCTCAAATCAATCATCATTTATCTGACTCCTAGGTATTGTTGTGGCTTTCAGTGCCTTGGAAACCTATCAACCTATCAATCTTATCAATTTGACCTTAGTACTGTCGTGGCTCTCAGTGCTAGGTCAAACTATCATTCATGTCATTCAATCTTTGACATTGTTGAGGCTTTCAATGTCAGATCATAGCACCATCAACCATTTTAATAATATTGACAGCGTTCGTCGATGTTATTATAATCAAACCTTATCAATCAATTTCAATCTTGTAGCATTTACAATGTTGGTTAAATGTTACATATCAACCAATTCATGTCATGTGTCCTTGGCATGTTATCAACTTCAATCAATCAATTTGACCATGGCTTTGGTCTACCTTTTCATCATCTTATTCAATATCCATCATCATCATATTTTCATCAAAAGATACGGTCACATTCATTTAATCAATTTGGCCAATCATCTACTAATTTTCTCTATAGGATTAAATAACCCATAATTTAATTCTATTATTCTCACTAATTATTCTTCCTGATTATCATCCTCAATTAATTAATTTTATTAATTAATTGATTCATTATCTACAAACCATGGAAATTTACAATTTCCTAAGTTCTATTTTCCATCATTAATTCCATTTTCTACTAATTTTTATTTTGTGGAATAAAAGAATTTTTAATTCAAATATTCCATAAAATATTTCATCATCATGACACTTGGATGTGACACCTCATGGATTCTCCTTTGACACTTGGCTGAGATTTGTCATAATCAAATATTATTATCTCTTACGCATGTCCCTATTTGGCTTATTCGTCATAGATTCTTGGCTTTAAGTGGGTTGAGGAATCTTATGACGCGTCATAGATTCTCTTCCAAATTTGACTCTCATGTGTCATAGAATCTTACTTTTGGCATATTCTGTCATATGCATCATAGGAATCTCTTGCCACATCGCATGTCTGTGGGTGACAAATCCAATGCTCTCACCCTACATGAAAATTATAAAATGGACACTCTTTCTCTCATTTTGGGTCCTTGGGTCTCTTGAATCTAGAATGCTTAAGTCTTGAATCCTTGAATCTTTGAGTTTTTGAGTCTTTACTAATTTTCATTTTGCATTCTCTCTCTCACATAAAATCACACTTCAAGTATTCTCATAGCATTATCACTATCATAGATTTTTGCTTCAATTTTGTGTGCACTATAAGCAACTTTGGAGCTACAATCATTTGGAGAAGAAAGAAGGACATGGGAGCTACAAATGAAAAAGGGAGTTTTTGATTATGTTTGCTTTCTTTTGTTTAGTTTGGCTTTCATGGTCGACTAGTGGGTGCTAATGCATGATTATTGAGTTTTGTAATTTTCTCATAGTGTGTTATGCATTTAACCCATTTTTCTGGTCCTACAGCAAACCATGTAGTCTTACCACTTCTCTAAAAAACAACTCTACCACATGAACAATGTCACTAGCCTTCTTGCAAGGAATAAAATGTGTCATCTTTGAAACCCTGTCAACCATCCCAAAAATAGAATTATCCCCTTATTGTGTCCTTGTAATCCAAGAAAAAAATCCATGCTAACATCCTCCCATGGTTTGTCTGGTATAGGTAATGGCTGCTACAACTTCACTTTCTACTTCACTCCTTTCATCATCTGATATACTCTACAACTCTCTACAAACTTCTTAACATATTTTTGCAATTGTGGCTAGTAATACTTCTTAGCAACCAAAGATATGGTTTTATCTCTGCCAAATGTCTAGCCAATCCTCCACTATACTTCTCCTTGATGAGATTCTCTCTCATTGAACTTCTAGGAATGCACAACTAGCTTCCTTTAAACAACACACTATATTGGATCATCAAATCTAACCACTTTGTCTTGTCAAGTGTAATAGGTTTTGTATAAGCCTTCCTTTCTTCACCAAAATTAGGATCATGTAGATACAAAGTGTTGAGTTCCTTGAGCCCAACCACCTCTATCTACATTCTTGTTAGCAAAATTTGTCTCCTACTAAGAGATTCTACAACTTTGTTAGACTTTTGACTCCTGTGTTTCAAAACAAATTTATAACACTGCAAAAACTCAACCCACTTCAAATGAATTTTGTTTAATTTTTCTTGACTATTCAAATATTGCAAAGCTTAATGATTAGTATAAAAAAAAAAACTCCTTAGGAAGAAGATATTGTCTCCACTTCTTCAATGCTTGAACTATAGCATAAATTTCTTGATCGTAAACATAATATTTTCTTTTTGCATCATTCAACTTCTCACTAAAATAAGAAATAGGTCTACATTCTTATCTCATAATAGCTCCTATTACAGTACCACTAGGTGATCCCACAATAATGGGTTCCACTTTTTGACCAATTTTGATACTTAAATCAATATTTTTGAGACAAACCTCACATTTCTATATCTCTAAAACTATAAATAATTTCAAGATGACATAAACTAGTGATTTTTAGTACTCTATTCTTACTTTGTAACCATATTTTTTAATCTAAAAATAATTATTATTTATGTCAATTTTTTCTTCTCCTCTGAAATGTGGTACATAATAAAATTCAATATTTTAAACAGTGACAGTCCGTTTGACACACAACTTTTTTTCTAGAAAAGATAATGAGGTAATTCTTTTAGCACTGGATTTGTAACATCAATATCTAGAGGATTCATTTGGTTTGATTGGATTTTGTTAAATCTTGTATAGTTTATGAAGTTTTGAAGTGACACCAATCGTAATTCAGACATATGTTGGTTTTGACATAGATAACTTGAAGTCAGTTTATCATAAATCTTTTTTTTTTAATCGAAAGCTAACTCAATAAGCTATTTACTAGATATTTTTCAAAAAAAATTGACCTAATTTACTAATTTTCTCGAAGTGTTGAAGTCAGTTGATGTTCCATCAGTAATGAACCTATGATGAGTCAAACTCATATTTGAGAGTCTTAATGATTAAAATATGTATTACAATTATAGTCATCGGAAAGCTTGCTCCAACCAACACATTTTGGAATTTTTTATTTTATAGTAAGAGATCATTTATCTAAAATTATGGGTGTCAAAAGGGCAAAAAAAAATTAAAAGAAAAAAGGGACCAAAAAAATGTGATTTTGTATGTTTGCAGTGAACATGCCGCCCAAAAAATTTTGGCTGCCAAAAATTGAACTTGATATGTTCACACAAACATATATAGTTCTTTACATTCAAACAAACATGAAAAAAAACAAAAATGCTTACGTCGGCTTCAAACAGGTCAGCTTAAAAATAGTGAAGCCATACTACAAATTCATACAATGACATTTTCATATAGGTATTGCATGAAATTTATGTTGAGGCATGGAGTCAATTTTTTTTAATGATTTTATAATGGGAAACAAGAAAGGAAGGCAAAACAAATATGTAAGGAAGAGATCTAATGAAGTAGAACAAAGAAATCTTCAGAAGACTAGGGCATGTTATCATCAAATTAAACAAGGTATGTAATTAGATATCTTAGTTTTCTTTTATGATTTTGAATTTAATTCTATTTCAATCTTATTTTTTATCTAATTTGATTTATTTATAAATTTTTTGCAGCCAATCAACAAGGTGAAGGAAATGTTGAAGAAGACTCGATAGAAGTAGAAGAAGTGGAGATGGGAGAGAGGTCAAGAACACTCCCTATGGAATCTCAAATAATGAATGTTGAAGCAGGTTCAAGATTGCTCCCTATAGAGGTTCAAATAACAGAAGTTAGAGAAGGGTCAGAATCTTTCCCTACAGAATCTCAAACAATGAATGCTCGAGAAGGCTCAGATCACTCCCTATAGAAATTCCAGTAATAGAAGTCAAAGAAGGTTCAGGATTAGGTGCAGGAACTAGTATGGATGAAGTCCTAAATATTGCCCAATCTGTAAAGAATGCTATTTCTCCAAAAAAATTAGATCATTTACTTAAAATGGATGTGGATAAATTGAGAAGACTTGCAGCTACTGTTCAACCATTAAGATTTTCTAACAAAAGGTCGATGAATAACAAGATAAGAGAAATTATGACTCAATTTGATAACACTGAAACACTTGAACAAGCTCAGTTACTTTCACTTTTTTCTTACACAAAAGAAGTTGAAAGTGGCATTGAAATTGTTAGGTGTAGACACAACATCAAAGAAGAGAAGATTTTCTAGCATGCAAACTGATCTGATTGAAAATGTTAAACAAGGTTTGAGAAACATAGGAAAATACTCTCGAACTAAAGATAAGCCTATGGAAAGAAAAGTGATGTTGGTGTCTATTGTAAATAAGAATATGACCCAAATAGACAAATATCTTCAATTTCATCTAAAAATGGTTTTAGTAGGAAAAAAATGAAAAAATATGTTAAGAGAAGATTAATTGTGGATGATAGTACAATGGAGGGCAATTGGGCAATCATGTGTAGAGCACCTCATTCTGATAGGATTGAAGAGTCATTAAAAAATTTAGTCATATCATTTTGGATTGATAACACTCATCTTTCATCAAATAGTAGAGGTGTTATCAGGCATAGGATTGCATCTAGTCAATATGAACATCATACAAAACATTGGTTGGACACAACACATCATGAGCTATATGTGTCATTTTGCAGTGAAAATCCTAATGTAAAAGTTGGGCAAACGTTGTTTGAAAAATTGAAGCCATACTTTGTGAGGTCAAACAAAGTGTTTGAAACATGTTGTTGTTGTCATCATATTAAGTTTGATCTCCACTATCAGGTATTTTGAAAGTTTTTAAAAGACACATATGGTTTTCATGTTGCTCCTCCTAGTAGGAGAAGTGAGTTTATATCATCCATTCTATGTGACAAAATAGATAATCCAACTAGTCAAATAAATTGTATCAAAGGATTATGTGAAACATGTGGTGAATTGGCTCTATTTCCTTTGAAAATTGAAAATATTGATGCAACAAAAAAATTTAATTGCAAAAGTTACAAGTATGTCAAGAATGAAACAAAGTTGGGAAAAGAGACAAAAAGGTTGGAATGTGTTGAAGAGGAGTTACCTATTCTAACATTTATGGATAGATTTAGGAATTTGATTCAACCTTATATTCGTCATGCTTTTTTTGCAAAGTGGCAACCACATGTGAAGCCTCACCCTGACCCATCCTAGCACCTATGATACATTTGTTATTTTTTGATACTCATGATGACATGTCAGAACATTATTGGATACACTAAACTTTGTATGCTATTTTGCGATGTGTGATGCTTACTTCAGTTAATTGATTTTGCTATTTAATTCTTATAAATATGTATAATGATGAAAGAAAATGTATGCAAGCTAACACATTTGATTATGCAAGTCGAAAGGCTAGAAATATGAGTAGAATTAGATAAACAACTAATTATTAAGAAGTAGATTCTTTAAATTATATATAATTTCCTTAGCATGTTAATTCACATTATGCACATGATTTTTGGACCTACTGATGTGTGCAATGAGTGTGCAGGAAAATTAGCCAAGATGACCCAATGGAAGAAATAGAGTTAAATTTCTTGTTAATGTTGTGCTAAGTTTATATTGTAATTCTTTAAAGGTTGTAATTTGATCTTACTATGATACTAACTTTTAATTATTCCTAATGAGCCCTTAAAGGCTTAACAACATTAAATTTAAGCACCCCTATGGGTAAGGGCATGGGTGGGGGTACTTTCCAACCCTCTAGCCTCCTAGGTTGACTCTTAGGGTCTCTTAAAAACCCTATTATAGGCTGATTTCGAAAATGGGCTGTCCTTTACTTGGGTTAGTAAAACCAATCTCCATCTTGTGTTACTTGAACCCTAGTGGGGTTAAGGACCATACTTAGAGACCTTTTTGGGGGAACTTTAGTTTTTTTGGTCACCCAATCCTCTAGTTTTGGAGGAAGTCTTGAAGATTGAAGGAAGAAAAAAAAGATAAAGAAAAAGGGAAGCTCTTCTCAAACCACCATTGCCATAACTCTTGTATGAAGGTAGGAGTTCTACACTCCATGAATGGTTCTTTGTGTGTGTTCATATTTGAATCTTGTTACATCATGTTGGAGACATTGTGTGGATATGCATTCCTTGTTTTGTGTTGAGGGTGGTATTGGGAGGGATTTTACCTTGTTTTCTTTGATGTTATTCATATGCATTCTTGGTGTGTTGATTGTTGTTTTTTGAGAGTTTTCATGGGGATGTATTTGGCAACACTCACCCTTGGGAGGGAAGAAGTGGCCATGCTTGGGGAAAGGGAATTAGTTGGACCTCAATAGTGTAGAGTCTCCTCTCATGGAGAGAGGAGGGAAAAAAGGGTAGGGTGTATGGGCCCCTACTTGTCATCCCATACCTTGTTATTATTGAGAAGTCTTGAATGTGAAAAAGAATGAAAATCCTTGTGGATATAGCCCCGAAAGGGCCTTGTGAAAGAATGGAAATTCTTGAAGTTTTAAGCCCCGAAAGGGCTAAGTGAAGGTATAGTGATTGAATTCTCCTATTGAGAAAATCCACATTTCCCCTATATTGGTTCATTGTTGGACCTATTGTGCAACCGGGTGGGAATGTATGTTCATTTTGCTTATCTCCTTGTGTTGTTATCTCCATGTTGTTTCTTATATCTCCCATGTTTACCCTTGAGGAAATGAAGACATTTGATAAAAGCCTCTTGTGAAAGTCTTGAAGAAAACTCAATGAATTGTAATATTATGTAAATTGAAATTGAAATTGATGTAGTGGCAAAGATATCGGGTTTTCTTACTGGTGCTTTCCCGATGGAGCCTTGAACCAGGAGGAATAATAGAGGAAGGAGAAGATTAAGAAATCCTTCTTGAATTTCTCTCATGTGGTTCCAAATTTTGCATATGTTGTGAGAAAATGGGTTGATAGATAATGACACTAAATTATAGATCTCCAAGTTTCCAATTATGTTATTACAATGCATTTGAGATGTGGAAGTTTCAATATATGGTTAAGCAATTTGATGGATTAGGAATACTACATTGTGATCACCAAACTAATACATTCATTGTTATGCTCTATTAGTAATATAATGGAAATTGAAATAATTGTTCACCACCTTTTGAATTCTGAATATACGATCATATTCCTTGTTAAGTTCACTTAGATAAAATTCAATTGATTAAGAGAATTTGGTATTTCATTGAGTTCAAAATAATTAGAACATGCATCTTGATGTATGATAAATAGATAACAACATTAATTATGAGATGAAAGTCAAAAGAAAAGATATCCTTAGGTGCTTTCGTTAATGTGCTTGTTGATAGGAAATCAATGTGACAATAGAATTGATAAATTCCTATGTTGTTCCTTTTTAATAAATTCATATCTTGGCAACACTTAGTCAAAATTGGCTTCAAAAAAAAAATTTGCATCTCCAGGCTTAAAAAAAAACCTCTCTGGAAAATGTATGGAGCAAAATTTAATTCTTTCCCCAAGTTACAAAGAATATTCTCTGAGATATCCCTTGAAATTTTCAACAAAACAAATAAGTCATTATTAAACCCCTATAAAAAAGGGAGTATAAATGAAATGCATTTACAATTATAACATTTCAATGCATATCTTATTTGAAAATTTTCTTTACCAATAAAACTTTTTGCATTAAAGTCCTAGTGGCTAAGGAGTCAGAATACTTGGTTAAGCCATCATTTACATTTAATTGTAAATCAAAAAAATAATCCAAACTTAAACCTAAGTCCCCCTGCACCAAGTACAAAGGTCAAATCGCATAGGAGGGCAAGCAAATGTTTTAATATTAAATAAGTCTAACCCCATTCATCCAATTTAGTTTCCTCCCCTAACTCTATGCGTTGACCTTGCAATGCTTAGAAAGGGAGGGGCAAGTGAAAACTTTATTCATTTAATACTTCACCGCCCCACCATCTCCCCTTCCAAATGCACGTCTTGCGTTTCATGTCACTCACGCGAGGAAAGAGGCAGGCCTACCACGTGCAGGCCTTGGGCCGCGTATGGGCAGGCCTAGGTGGGGTACGGGGGGGGGGGGGGGGGTAGGTGTAGGTAGCCTGTTTGTTGTTTTATATATATAGTTTTGTTAGCAAGTTGTATTAGTAAGTTAGTTAGGTTAGTATAAGATTTGCATGAGTTAATAGATAATCTTATTAATGGATTTAAATGAGTTTAGCATTAGATTTGTTAATTAGGGTAGTAGTTAGTTGTTATGAGTATCATTAGTAGGGAGCTAGTGTAAGATAGGATGGTACTAAATTTGATAGCTTAAATTTAGTTATTCTCTTTAGTTTCGATTGTAATTTATTTTATATTAATAAGTAATTCTATACATATGTGAGATTTTTTTTTGAAGGTGGTATAATGCTTTAAGTATTTGATTAGTGTAGTAATATTGTTTCAAACTTAAACACTTAAGTTAGGTTAGTTAAACTTTAAATATAATGTTTTAAATGATGTTAGTTTAGAGTGGTAACTAGTTGTTAGATGGTTTTAATAGTTCTAATTTAAAGGTCAGATTAGAAACGTGCCTTATCTATAAATCAGTCTAACTCAATAAGCAAATCTAATTAGAGTAATTCAAGATCCAAGTATAATAGTGTTAGCATCATTGTGTTTTTATAAATTTAAAAAAAAAAAAATCAGTTAGGTGGACTTAGTATTGGCATTATTAACGTGACCTTAAATTTAATATATTGTTCAAATTAAGTTTAGCCTTACTTATGGATTTAGTTGAAATAATTCCTACCTCCAGCTTCTATAGTGAACAATAGATTAGTATAAATTAGATTGATATGAGAACGAAGGAAATAGATTTGATAATTAATACGTAAAATGTTTAATCTATAATATTGTTATCTCTATGATGTGTACATTAAAGGTTAGTTGGAATTTGGATTAAAATTTTATAACGTAATGAGGATGAAGTTGAAAGAAGTTAATTAATTAATATTAGGCTTAGAGCAAATGATTAAGTTGTAGTGACATTCAAGTTATCAACTTAGTATTAAGGACCTAGTTAATTAGATCATCCTTAAGGTTATAGCAATTGATCATGATCAATTCCATTAGTTAACCCTTTAAAACTTCTACGACCATGTTATCCTTTTTAATCTTAGTTGATCATATGAACATTTGTCGACCTTATCATCTATGAACTTTTTAAAAAAAATAAAAATTTGTGTATGTGTTTTTGTCCATACTTTGGGCATGACACCACAATAGTTTCAAACTTTGAGAGATAATTTCCCACTTGGAACGATTGTATCAGTTGTTGATTTTGCAAAGAACTATTCCTTTGTTCATCAAAAAGCAATTCAATTAGATTATTACTTTTCTAAGTACATGGTACATGTTTGTTATAGACATGCACAGTTAGATTTGGATGGTGTTCAGAGTACAATTCAAGCATGATTAATTAAAAAGGAATATCATTTCTATATAAGTGATGATAAAGAACATGACATTCACTATGTCGAACATTACTTCAATATCTTCTTTTCTTATTTGAAAGAAAGAAAAATAAATATTGATAAACATTATGTTTGTTCTGATGGATGTTCTACATAGTTCAAATCATCTAGACCATTTTATGCATTATGTAGATATCATCACAATGAGAATATAAAACACATATGGAATTTCTTCGAGAGTGGTCATTGAAAAGGTGAACATGATGGTGCTGGAGCTTGCATCAAATGTGCTCTGTGAAAGTATCAAATGAATTATCAGGGAGTTCATATAAATGATGCACATGATGTTGTTGAATGGTGTAAGACACTTTTTGCATTAGATGAGGTTGGGACATCATCAACAATGAGTTGACAGGTACCATATAGATCTTTTGGGAGATAATAGGTAATAATGTGTACATCTATTTAATTTTTATGCAATTAAGTTATAAAATTTTATTGTTAAGTTTTATCTTTCAATTCGTTGAATTTTAAATTTAATTTTTCCATATTTTAAATTTAATGAACTTTTAGGTGTTAGTAGAAAAAACATGCATGGTTGCAAGAGGATAGAAAAAACACATTCCTTACATTTAGTCATGAGTACAAATAATTGCAATTGGACATTAAAGACGAGAATATTCATGTTTTTGTGATAGTTACATTGATGAAGATTATGAAGAATGCATCAATCAAGCACATGGATATATAGGTGCATGTATTTTGGTACCACTTGATGTTATTGATACATTCGATAAAGATGATGAAAATTTTGAAGATATTCCATTGATTTCTAATGATTATAATCATATCTCTAGATTGGTAAAAGTGGGTAAGTATCATAAAAAATAATTTGAACAAGTGTTATTTAATTATCAATTTGAAATGTCTTATATATATATTGTACACATACACCTGTATACTTGTTATGCAAGAGATATCTTTGCAGTGATTGCTGAGCCTGAAAATTATGAAGGTGTCAGTTATTATTTATTGTGATGTACTATGAAGAGGACAAAGTTATATGACCCTAAAGAAAGTGATGGAATGTTGTTCCCCATAGGTAACTTTATATGAATAAATATATATGTATACACGTAACTTTATATTTATCAAATTTTAAAATACTTAAATTTGTGGTGCAGGTTCTATTGTGATAGAGGGAACATATTTGAAGCAAGAAAAAATAGTCCAACATGGAATACACTTTGTTGATTATCAACCTAACAACAAGGTTTTAATTACAACCACATGGTCATTGCTATCAGGCTTTGTCTATATCCAATCAAAGTTAAGCATGCACGTTGCAAGTAGAGACTAGACAGTGAAGATCATGAGAAGATACTACAGTTATAAGTGTACATCATGGTTGAACTGACATTTGAGATTTATTTTATAATAATTTGAATATCAACTTCTTTTCAAACTATTGAATTTCATCTTGAATTAAATGTGTTTTTAATTGTATGATCATACTCTTAGTTATCATTAAAGTTTATTAAAAAACCATATAAATTAATAATATTAATTGTACCATGGATGAATTTAATAATTTAACAACTTGGTATATAAATAGGCTAAGTTAGTGCGCACTTACACAATCATTATCTATAGATACATGTATCAAAGATAATTTAATATGTTAGAATTCTTAAATATCAACTTCTTTTCAAACTATTGAATTTCATCTTGAATTAAATGTGCTTTTTATTGTACGATCATAGGTTCTTAATTATCATTAGTTTATTAAAAAACTATATAATTTAATAATAAATTAATTTCATAAGTGAATTAAATGTGATTTTAAAATTGTAAGATTAATAAGTTCATCTAGTTAGATCATTAGTTTATTAAAAAAACTATATATTTTAATGTTAGTTTATTACATCTATGGTCATACTCTTAGTTTAAATTAATATGTTTTTAAATATTATATTTTGTAAAAGTTTTCTGAAAAAATGCATTGGCTTACCTAATTAACATATTTTTATCCACATAAAACTAATATTTATCTTTAGTGGGTTAGTAATTGATAATTTAAGAAATATGTATCTTTCTAACTTCCTACTAATATATTTAACAAATTTGTATCTTTATTCCTATTAATTGATTTATCAAATTTATGTATCTTTAGTCCTACTACTTGTTTATTTCATATAATGATTACAAATAAATATAATGTTTTAAATTTATTTAATCTAAATCATTTGGGTTAATTTAGTAGTTTTAAGCACCTATATTAATTCAATTCTATCACCCTATAAATTTTGTATATTGATTTCTGGGAAAGATTGTGTAAGAATTTTTTCCATCTTACACAATCTTTCCTAGAAATCAATATACAATATTCATGGATTGTGGAAATCTGATAGCTTTGACCCTATAAATTATTATTATTTTTGAAAATTTTTAATTAGGTTTGATAGAGATCAATTTGGAACTTCTTTGACTATTTAACTGTTGAAGTAGGTATTTAGAGAAGTTAATTTGATTATTTTATAATGATGATGATAAAATCTAAAGTTTAAAAGCTATAATCTAAAAATTATACATGGTCTACTATAACACAAAAAAAATAACACATGTATATACACATGTACATGTCTCAAGAACGTGAACATTCTATAGCTATATAATACAAAAAAAACACATGTACACGTCTCAAGAATAAACATCTACATCTTATATATCTCTACAACTGAAATAGATACATATGCAAACTATAAATCTTGAATAAATACATGTATGTAGCAAAATATAAAAAGTCATATATACATGTGACCATCTAACTACTGAACTACTAAATAATCAAATAAATAGTGAAACATATGTATATATGTGTGTCATGTCAAGGTACTAAAATACACATATATGTGTATGTAAACTGTCTCCAATATATAAATGCATTAAAAAAAAAAAAGATCTACTGTACTACTAGAGGGACCCCTCAAGACACATATGAATAAAATGACTCTCTGATTGAGTAAACTATACATGCTCTTACTGAGGCCATCAACCAAGCCCTACAAATGTGTGTGTGTGTGTGTGTGTGCACGCGTGCATTAGAGTTCTAGATCTAAACATATATATATATATATATATATATATATATATATATATATGTATGTATGTATGTATGTATGTATGTATGTATGTATGTATGTATGTATGTATGTATGTATGTATGTATGTATGTATGTATGTATGTATGTATGTATGTACATTCAAATTAAATATGAGTGCGCACGCACACACAAACACACACACACACATACATATAGAGTTTGAACCATAAAATTAACTTTAAAAAAACTATTTAAAACTTGTACTTGAGCACTACCAGGTGCCTCAATATAATCATCTCTCTCATGTACATGATGCCCTGAACCAACACTAGATGTAACCATGTGCTCAACAACCTATGACTGCATGATTTATTATAGTTAAAGATTAAATTAAATATCTATCTGAATTAAATTTTTAAATAAATTCATGTTTTTTAATTTCATGTACATATTTAAATTTTAAAATAAAAAAAATGTGTGTGTGTGTGTCTATAAAATATGTACTTGGGTCTCTAGAGGTGGAGGATGATCAACATACTCCATCATATCATCTATTGATGCACCTCCTAAAACTCTAACACCTACTAAACCACCCTTAGCACCATGTCCAACTAATAGCAATGATGAGTGAAGTTTACTATGTACCTAGATGAGTAATGGTGTAGAATCATGGCTATCAGGTCAGAATATCATCTCCATGTATGATGAAATACCCATGCTCAAACTAGTATCAATCTCAGATATGCCTCACAACTACTCACCAAAATCATCAAGACCTTCAGTTGTGATCTTGACATCTCCAACTCATATGTCAGAGTCATTTGTAGAGTGTCGTGAGCTTGGTGCCAAATGTTGTGAGCTACACATAGGTGTATCATCTATCACTTGTGTGGCAGCCTATGTCTATGGAACTATGGAGCTCTGATGTTGTCTAATAGCATCCATCACTAAGTGAACTGGCATCCCATGTGTATCAAAAATGTAACTAATAATCTGCAACATATCCTCCAAAAAATATAGTGCCAAATCCATATGCGTTTAATGTCCTGAAAGAGCACAAACATCACCTAGTAGTGGTAGCCCAATAGCTCTATATGCATCATCAGAGGAGGTGGCTAAAGTGCTACTAGATGCCTTTGAAGATGGTTGACCAGGTGGATGAGGATGTTGACTATGAATATAATGACCAATAGAATCAAATGTGATACTAGCAGCCATAGATGCGATGTGTCCAATAGTGTCAATTACTCCCCTTTGGGAAGTAATGACAACTCTATCTACAATAGGCACATGTGCTGGAGTCATGGGAGGCAGTCTCTGTCCAACAAACTGTCTGACATCTAGAGGTGGTAGACGATGTGCACTGTGATACTGGTCATGATCTATGATTCAACCACATCCCTATCCACAATAATCTAGAATGTCCAAGTAGTTGATGTTGAGCCCCATGCGGAACTTAGCATACAACTAATGTGCAAAATAAAGAGGTATCTAGTCATTATTAGGAAAATGACCATGTGCAGCTAAAAACTAAGGATAGATCATGCTAGCAATAATAGGATATTTGCATCATGTGACTTGGTAGCCTCTCACCCTACCCTGTACTCCCTCATATCCTAGAAAGATATTTCTTTTGATAACATCTTTGGGGGCCACCCTCTTGATATCATCAAAAGATGCATCTCTTAAAATCTCAACCTTGAGCTCCCTAGATATGGAAGCTAATATGTCAGGAGTAAATGAATGGTGAGCTCTAAATCTAGCTATCAGATCCTATAAACTCCTACATATAGTAGTACATATGTCTCTATAAAGACCATCATTATAGGACAATATAAACTGCTATAGTCTAGTAACCTCCTGCTCTAAAAATGCAAATAAAGAATTGATATCGATGCATGGAGGTGGTGTAGCAGGACCTCTAGTAGGAGTTGCAGGTGTAGCCTGACCTAGAATAGGAGTCACACTAGGTGCTATGCTAGGACCTACACCACCAAGAGCCGCACCAAGAGCCGAAACATGAGAGGCATGATGAGCGCTACCTCGGGATATACCATGAGCCCCACCATGAGCTACAGTATGAGTCCCACCATGAGAAAAAAAATGAGATGCATGAGAAGCCAGAATAGGAACTACATTAGGTGCTACAATAGGAACTACATTAGGTGCCACAACAAGTACCACACTAGGAGCTGTAGCAGGAACTGCATCAGGTGTCGCACCAAGAGCCACAACAAGTTGATCGTATAAAGCCATATCTATATCTAAATGTATCAAGAGCTAAGTCTACTGTACACACAATTTTTTATTTTTTATTAAAAATTATACATGTAATTGAATGTACATCACACATGTCTAGATAATCTGTAACATGTACATATGATCTAATAAAATTTAAATATATGATTGAATGCATATACATATACATGAGAGTTAGAGTTAGAGTTAGAGTTATTTAGGGATAATCAAAACTTGCTAATATGAAAAATTTAAAAGTTTAAACAATTCAAAATATTGCTTGATTTCATGAGATAATCTAAGTAAATTCATTTTGTTGAGATAGATGATGTGTGGTGTCACAAAGGTTGGTCATGAATACTTCTAAATTTAGTCTAAACATGTGTAATTAATTATAAATTTGAACACATTGGTCCATAAACCATCAATTAAAAAATATATAAAATAAGAACATGATCTAAGGATATTAGGTCTTATTTTATGCCTAGATCAAATATTTGGAGTAGTTAAATTCTAAAAGATATATATAGTTTTCCTATTTTGTAGTTTGATTACTAAAATTGTATAAGGAATATAAAGGGTTCATCTTATTAGATATTTAAGTAATATGTGTTTATAATTTTCTAAGAAGTGCAATTCAAAACATTGAGTTCTATACATATGAGACCAATTCAAGTTTTCTATTAAAATACATTAAATTATCTATTATGACATTGTGTTATTTCTATAAGGAATTAATCATATAATTTATGAGTCGATCTAATTAACCCATGTTTCAAGAGTAGTGATTCACATGAATCCATTTCTCATGAGAATGTCTTCTAAGTTTATCAATATTATGACATGTTTTGAAAAAAATTTCTATATTTCATTTAACAATAATTTATTCAAAATAAACTTTCAAACATGAAAATGTGTTAAATTAGCTATATATATTTACTTATTATCAATTAAAAATTAGCTAAGTCTATTGTACACTTAAAATAAATTATTATATATTATGACATTGTCTTGTTTCTATAAGGAAAATATAGAAAATCTAGCTAATTTAACACATTTTAAATTAATAATAAGTAAATATAATAAGTAAATAATAAGTAAACTTAGATTTTCTATATTTCATTTAACAATAATTTATTCAAAATAAACTTTCAAAAATATAATAAGAAAGTGATAATATAAATACTTATTATTAATTAAAAATGTGTTAAATTCGCTAGATTTTCTATATTTTCCTTAAATAGAAATAACACAATGTCATAATATATAATAATGTATTTTAATGTGTGTTGTTTTCAAATGAGTGAAAATAGTATCATTTGATTAAAGATGTTGTACTATAATTTAGATTTATGAAATAAAAAATGCATGTGCACTCAATTTTTTATCATAGTAATTTTAACCATATCTCCAAATTTTCAAAGATGTTCAAGTTTAGGTTATCTCGAGGGGAAAAAAGTCAACTTTTGACACCTTTTTTAATCCCTTATTTTAAAGCTTTTATCCAAACTAGTTTTTAAATCAAATCTTTTATCACGAGATATGTTGTCCAAGATCTAATATGATGGCTAAATATTTTTTTATTAATGTTTCTACTAAGGTTCAAACAACCTCTGGGCTTTTATGATTTTGGTCCTTATGCCCTAAGAAATTCAGTGTGCTTGCATTTAAGACTTCAACTTGACACAATGTTAGAGTTCATAGCTAACTTAGAACTCAAATCCGTGGTGGGCTAGTATACCCATGGGAATTGTACCCCTAACAAGATATTAAGCTGGTGGATTTGGATTATTCATGTTAATATGATATCTTCACCTAAGATGGGATCCCTCATTTGCAGCCTTAGCTAAATTGGGCTAGACTAAAAATTTCATAATGATCAATGACAAAGAAGAGAAATAAATTGAATGTTACCCTCAAAACTAAAAATTTAATATCACATATTTTCCCTTGTTCTTCATTGATTTGGAGAGATAAATGGATTCACTCTAACCCTTGAGCAATAAGAGAACATTTAACAGTAGACCAATTTGTAAATGCCCCAAGATAAAGAGACTTTGAAATTTATCCATTGTACTATGTGGTATAGGATGATGTAGTTGAACCTTAGAAAATTGAATAATAAGCCATGAGATTAGAACCTAACCTTCATGATTACTTCTTCTGCTTCAAATCTAAGCAACTAGAGATCAACTCTCTCATTTGAGGTATCAAAGCATGAACTTATTGAATCTAGTTGAGGATTGAAGAAACTTATACTAAGGAATTGTGAATTATGGTCTTTGGTGAATGATCAGGTATATCAAATACAACTCATGTGCATAGTCCATTTTGACTATTATTTTTCTAGGGGCAACATAACACTGGTAACTTTAAACAATCAGATCATTCAAAGACATGGGTATGATGGTGATGACTAAGTTCTAGGTAGTTACAAAAGAATTAAAATGGATGGACAATGTTGTGAACCTTGCATGAACTTCTTGTATTTGAAGTTCTCTTTGTCAACATATTTAATAGAAGTAGATCTAGGTACCTCTCTTTGTTTTCGAGCTAAGTTAATGTGGACATGTATATATAATTGGTCTTAAGAAAGTGTACAAATATGTAGGAGTTTGAAATTAGGGTTAGTATTAGAAATTAGGATTACAATTTTCAAGTTAGGGTTATAAATTAGGGTTAGAGTTTGAGTTAGGGTTAAAGGGTTACATGGTTAGAGTTATCTTTTAGCCTAGTTATAGTTAGTTTTAGGGTTATGTGTAGACATTGTTTAAGTTTTCTTATGATCAAGTTAATGTTGTTATGTATTTATACATATATATAATCTTTACATGTTCTTATATGATGTACATTATTTATGTTTGTATATAATCAAGTTATGTTCTTATAATTAACTTTTATTAATTAAATGTTATAACATGTATTCTTTAGGTCATGTGTTCTTTATATGTTCTTATGTATGAATGTATGTTATATTCTTACCTATGCAAATTAATCTACATTCTTATATAGGTATTTAATTTAGGATCTCCCCTTAAGACATGTCATTGAGTATAGTTAATTATATACTTAGAATAAGGCATTAAAAATAATAACATATTCATATTAGAGAAGAAAGTTAATTTGTTCATGTTAAGTTGTGGGATCTTACATATAGTTTCTTACAATTCAAAATAGTGACAAGGGAGATGTTATAGGTACCTTTCTCACTTAAAATTGAATGATTTACATTTATAGACAATGAGGGTTGTACATGTGGTGGAAGATGATTGGGTGGAGGTTGATTTTAGGGAAAGGAGGGCATGGGAATCCAATCTTGTAGGTAGTAAGTCCAATGATAAGATACTTTATTTGGTTTATTCCACATACTTGCTTATGTAAGCATTTTGCATGTGAGATTCAAGAGGATACTGGATCCTTAGGCCTCTTTGATGTAGGGTCATCTAAAGTTGTATCTTTGTATCCTTAGGAGGTTGATTTCAATGTGAGGGCTTAACTCAATCTAGTAGGTTAAATATATTAACATCATCATATTTCCACAATCCATTTGTAAATAAGAAGTTTTTTTGGATTCGATTGTGTGTGTTTTATTACCATCAACATTTCAGATCATACTACATGATCAATCATCTGGATGAGAAAGAGTAGGATAGTAGAGATATGCAAACTAAGCTTTACTCAAGAGATATAAGAAAAGAAAGGGAGAGCACACAAATTCATGTAAAGCACAAAAAAGAGAGAAGTGCAACATCTAATGACATAAATGAGACAAGAAAGATAAAGGGCACAAAAGAGTAAGGCTTAGTCTACATATCTCTACTATCCTACTCTTTCTCATCTTGATGATGGATCATGTAGTATGATTTGAAATGTTGATGGTAAAAAAACACACACAATCAAATCCAAAAAACTTCTTATTTAGGTTAAATATAGTTAATTTTATAGTTAATTATAGTTAGATTAAATATAGTTAATTAAGACATTAAATATAGTTAATTAATACATTAAATATAGTTAATTATACTTAGATTAAGGCATTAAAAATAGTAACATATACATAAACATGAATATTGAAAACATATACATGTCTACATTTAACATCAACATATGTATTCACATACATCTATGAAATAAAATATACATTCTTTATGTTTGTATAAAATTTAAGTCATGTTCTTATATGTATTAACTTAAATTATTAATTAAATTTTGTAACATGCATTCTTTAGGTCATAGTCTTAATATATGTTCTTATGTAAATGTATATGTTATATTCTTATCTGTGCATTAATCTGGACATTCTTATAACATATTAAGTTTAGGATCTCCCCTTAAGACATGTCATTAAATATAGTCAATTATATACTTAGATTTTAAGGCATTAAAAACAATTTAACATATACATAAACATGATTAAATTGAAAACATACATGTCTACATTTAACATGAACATATTTACATGTACATTTATGAAATGAAATATACATTAATCTACATTCTTATGTATAATTTAGGATTTACCCTTAAGACATGTCATTAAATATAGTTAATTACACTTAGTTATAAGACAAATTAAGATCAATAGTTAACATATGTACATATAAAAATGTAAATATTGAAAACATGTACATGTCTGCTTTTAACCATGAACAAATATACATACATCTATGTTCAAAATAAAAAATACATTTTAAAGTACATTCTTATGTATAATTTAGGATCTAGACCCTTAAGGCATGTCATTTAATTACACTTAGATTAAGACATTAAGATGAATTTGACATACACATAAACATGAATATTGAAAGCATACATGTCTACATTTAACCTGAACATATATACATATACCTATGAAATAAAATATGTATATTTTAATTTTCATTCTTATGCATAATTTAGGACCTCCCCTTAAGATGTATGCCATTAAATATAGTTAATTATGCAATTTAGATTAAGGCATAAAGATGAATAACATATACAGAAACATGAATAAAACATATACATAAACATAAAAGATTAAGATGTATTAAAAAATCAATAACATGTACATTAACATTAATAAATTTATATGAATATTGAAAATATTTTTCTAAATTTTATTTTCTACATTATTGTATTTTTAATATTTTTTAATATTTTTATAATGTTTAAATCCTAATTTATTTTCTCATAGTTTTCTAATATTAAATTCTAAACTATTTTTAAAAATATATATTTTCTAATATTTTTCTAATTTAAAAAAAAAAAATTCTAATTTTTTTCTAATGTTTTTCTAAATTTGTTTTCTAAAATTTATATTATTATAAATTTTCTAATGTTTTTTCTAACAAAAAATTCTAAATTTTATATTATTATAAATCTTCTAATGTTTTTCTAATATTTTCTAAGTTTTTTTTTAAATATTTTTTATAATGTTTTTCTAATGTTTTCTAAAAAACAATTCTAATGTTTTTTATATAATATGTTTCTAGTGTTTTTTCTATTGTTTTCTAAATTAATATAATTAATTTTAACATAAATAAACAATAAAAATATTAAATTAACATTAAAATATGCTTTGAAAACATTAAAAAATGCTTTAAAAACGTAAAAAACATTAAAATAATAATATATAGACATACATGAAGATGAGAATCTCAAGGAAAATGACAAGGCAACATTGATAGAAAGTACATGTTCACTCCAACCCTCGCTTGAATAGTAAATGTCATAAAAAATGACAAAAATGGGTGAAAAATGACATTTAAAATGTTAATAATTGACATTTTATATGTTTGCTACGAACATACACAATTATTTTTAAATATGTTCGCTATGAACATATGCAATTATTTTTAAATATGTTTGCTGGGAACATAGTTTAAAAATATGTTCACAACGAACATATTAAGTATGTTCACTGTTAACGTATACTAAATTTGATTTCACATTTTCCAATTTTTTTCCATTTTTGTTCGTCCCACTAAAGTGGAACCCATTACTATGGGTTCACCCACTAGCATCATACTCTACTTGAAACAACTTGTTAAAATTAGGAAGTGCTAAAATGGACTACTCAATTACTTTTTGTTTCAACAAATTAAAATTCTGATCTACTCCTATAGTCCACTTAAATTATTTCCTATCCCCTCTCATTATTCCATTCAAAGGTCCACAAATATTACTAAAACCTCTTATGAACTTTCTATAAAAACTAGCTAGTCCATGGAAAGATCTTACCTCTATCACACTCCTTGGAGTAGGCCATTCAAGGATAGCCTTCACTTTCGCTAGGTCCATTTTTAGACCATTGGCTAAGACTACAAATCCTAGGTATACCAACTCTTTCTTTACAAAACTGCACTTCTCCAAGTTTATCAACAACTTTTCTTCCCTCAACTTATCAAACACCTTACAAATATGAATCAAATGCTCCTCCAATGTCTTACTAAAGATCAAAATATCATCTAGGTAAACAACGACAAATCTACCTAGAAACTCCTTCAGTACCTCATTCATGACCCTCACGAAAGTGCTCAGTGCATTAGTTAGCCCAAAAGGCATGACTAACCACTCATAGAGTCCTTCCCTTATCTTGAAAGTAGCCTTCCATTCATCTCCTTCTCTAATATGAATCTAATGGTACCCATTCTTTAGATTTATCTTTATGAAATACTCAGCTCCACTCAAATATTCCATAATATCATCCATCCTGGCAATGTAAATATGTACTTGATTTTGATCTTGTTGATAGCATAAGAGTCTATGCACATCCTCCATTTTCCATTCTTCTTTGATGCTAGTATAGCTAGTACTACACATGGACTTGGACTCTCTCAAATCAACCCCTTCTACAAGAATTCATGAACTTGTCTATTCAACTCTTCACTTTCTACTAGTGTCATTCTATGTATTGCCTTGTTTGGAAAATTGGCTCTTGGAACCAAATCCATCTGGTGGCTAATCTTCCTCATTGGCTACCAGAATTCATGAACTTGTCTATTCAACTCTTCACTTTCTACTAGTGTCATTCTATGTATTGCCTTGTTTGGAAAATTGGCTCTTGGAACCAAATCCATCTGGTGGCTAATCCATCAAGTACATTATCTAATACAATATCAAAAAAATCTCCCAACATATTTGCAACTTCTATAGGCACATCCTCTACTTCTTCTTTACTATCTTTTGGAATTATAACAAAACACATATGCTCATGATTCATACCTTTGAGAAACTCTTTTCCAACAATGAAACATATTATGGCAGCACTATCTACCTTTTCTTCCTTATCCTTCAATGGCTTCAACTTATACTTCACTCCATCCTTAGTTAGAGTGTAGGTATTTGCTTACCTATCATGTACAACATGCCCATCAAACTACCATAGCCTATCTAAGAACATATAACATATGTCCATAAGTATGGTATCACATAGTACATCATCCTAGTAGCTTCCAATCTTGAACTTCATGGATCACTACTCATTGACCATGACATTGTAGTCATCTTACACCCAAGCAATACAATATGGACACGAGTGTTTTTATCTCTTCAGATTCAACTTGGTGACCATCATTTCTAATACTAGATTGTCAGTACTTCCACCATCAATGATCACATCACAACACTTATCTTCACATCTGCACCTTTTGTGAAACAAGCTCCTTCTTTGATCAAGTTCATTCTCACCACTCAACAGGACTCTTCTATTAATTAGGACTTCTCCCCTTTCAACATCTTCAAAATCTAAGGATATGGCATCTTTGTCAACATGTGCAACTCTAGCCTAGCCTTCTGTTCTTTGATCTATCCTTCCTTGGCATTGGAAACATTCAAATTCTCTACGCCCTTCTTCATTTTAATGAAAACATTTCCCATAGAAGCCTCCTCATCTAGATCCTTTTCCTCTACCTCTTCCTCTCTAATCTCTATTGTTCTAATCATGAAAATGATATAAATTATTTCCCCTCTAGTTATGATTGCTACTTCCAACCTTGTCCTTGTTCTTCTAATCATCATTATGATCTCCATAAGATCATCTACCAAATCTTCCACCTTGACCTCTTCCACTATTCTTGTTATCAAATTTCTTGCTTAGTTTCTCCTCAACCCTTAGGGAAAAATTAGTATGCATCTTCAATACTAATCACTCGAACAAGACAATTCTCATCTTGAATGCTTGGTCATAACCCATTTAGATAATGAGCAACTTTCTCCTTATCAACTTCTTAGTTCTAATGAGAACTTGGTAGAACTCTTTAGTATACTCTTAAACTTATTCTCTCACTTGCTTCAACCCTTACATTTTCTTCAATAGATCAACCTCATAATCTATAGGAATGAACTATCACTTCATTTTAACTACCATTTGATCCCATCTAGTGACTTTTTCCTTTCCTCTTTAATTTCAATCCAACTAGATCTCCTACCACCAGATCTTTGCATGACCCTTTAGTTTGGCCTTCACAAACTTGACCCTATTTCAATCTTCAATATCTTCATATTCAAAGTACTCTTCCAATTCATTGATCTAGTCAATCAATTCCTTTGGGTTGAAATTTCTTGAAAATTTGGGAACATCAAACTTAGGTCTTTTTCTAATATTGGAAATGACCCTAAAAAGTTTCACCTCCTTTGGGTTAAGAACTTCATTTACTATGTTTGGGTCTACATTTTCTTCTTCTTCTCTTTCATCCTCACTTTTATCATCTCCTATGAAAAATTCATTCCTCTATGAGTTTGTTCTTGTATTTCTTGAATTTTCCTCTATAGGATTCTAAAATCTTGAAGTGTAACACCTTCAACTCTTCCACCATGCTCTCTTCATGGAGGCATTTTCACACTTCCACTAAAACCCTAGTGCAAACTACCTCACAATCCATGATCTATCTACATACTCAACCCAAACCAAATTCCTAGCATGAACTGCCTTATAGTCGGTGATCTATCAACACTCTCAAGAACTCTAGCTCTAATACCACTTGATAAAGGGTGCTCCCCTTAATACCATAAATCATAACAAAAAAAAAAGAAATAACAACAAATGTGAAATTAAAATATGGATTTCCTATTTGAGCTACAAATGTGGAATTATAGAATTCACAAGTATAATATGCTAACCCACATGAGCACCTTCATTACAATAATTTGCAAAGCAAGCTACAAACTATCACCCAGAGTTGTCCTAGAAAATGTTCAGGCCTTTCTTAAATAGGCAATTTTATGTCACCCGGGAAGGTTCTAGAGACATTGAAAATTAATACCTAGGGTTGATAGACCATAGCAATACATATAAAGTCGGCCAAATATATCTTTGACAATTATTTTAGATATTTTGGGTAGCCCAACTTTGCAAGGCCATAGCTCATGAACCATTGCTCTAATTGGCTATTATAACCACTTTTTGAAAACACCAACTTTTGATCTATAGGTTTAGAACTACACAAGTGACCTTCTATCGAGTTTTCAAACCTCATTTGGGCACTCTAAGGCCTCCATCAGTGAGTTTGAAGATTTTCCTACAATTATTTCCACCAAAAATCCACAATAACTTATCTGATACTTAAGCTGGAGCAATGATGTTTTTATGGTAGGCTTATAAAATGAACCTTCATGTAGAAAATGAGAACATTCCAAGTTTGTATGAAAAAATTACTAAAAATAGTAAGATCCCATTAATAGTAACCACCTGATCTACTAGTCCTTATTAAAATAGAAAAGACTAAAAAGAAAATATTTTTGCATGATGCAAGATTGCTCTTACACCCAAGATGCTCCTACATCATAATCTACACTTGAAGATAGAAGGAGGTAAAGGAATCTTACTAGCTGAAATATTTTTTGAGGATATCATGTTTGAAGGACAAAATGTATTATGTGAGACATTTGAAAATGAAATGATGAAAGAATTTGAGATGTCTATGTTTGGGTAAATAAATTTCTTTGTTGAATTGCAAGTATATCGGATGAAATATGGTATTTGCATTACTTAGTCCAAGTATATGAAGGAAATCTTGAAAGCTTTTGGCATGGAATATTCAAGGCTAGTTAATACTCCTATGGTGATAGGACACAAACTATCCAAAACTGATGATTCTAAATCAAACATTGTACATGTCTATGATTGGAAAATTTCAATATGTAGTTCATAGAAGACCTAATATTTCACTAGCTATTGGGATTGTTGCAAGGTTTCTATAAAATCCTAAGGAGAATCATATAATGGCTATCAAAAGGATTATGAGATACTTAAAAGAAATAGAAGACTATGGTCTATACTACAAGAAAAATGATAAGTTTGAACTTAGAGCCTATAGAAATTCTTGGTCTCATTTTTTGCAAGATAAATTTTCCCTAGTCTAGGTACAAAAAATCAGAATTGAATCCATTAATGGTGAATAGGGTTTCTAGTCTTTGGTCCTACAAATTTTTTAACCTTTGAAAAGATTTGTTAAACCCTAGGTCTCATTCCTTTTAAAACATTTTTGGGTGTGAAACCTTTTTAAAAATGTGCGAATATTTTGTATCCATTTCAATTTTTTCACACCTCTAAGTGGCCTTTTTCTTTTCTATTTCTCACCATCCAATCCTTGAAAAATCTACATTAGTCATTATCTTGCTATGAAAAGATGAAAGTGTTTTACCCTATGTGACATAGTGACTGCCACAAAATTGAAGGGCAGTGCCATGAAATGGAGGTGTGGTGATCGGAGATTGTATTGCATCAGAAGTTTTTTATCACAATTTCATGTCAGACATGTCAAAACTAGAAAAGGGATCAGAATAATGAAGTACAAAAGGCATCAGCAGAAATCAATTTTTTTTTATTGGTCACCATGTCACTATCACAAAAATTGTGCATTTTTCTATTAGCAACATGGTGCCTTAATGAAAAATATAGATGACAGTCACTTTTAAGTTTTTCTGTGACCATAAATTTCCCAAGTGGCATGGTGGATGTGTAGTTTTATTTTTCTATCAGAAGCACTAATTAGAGTCATTATGATTTGACATGTTTTTTGTCTTTTCAGCACTAGACCTTTAACAAGCACCAGAGGTTGCTATGTCATGATCAAAAAATGAACGGGCTTTTTCGTTATTGACATAGCAGTTAGCCAAAAAATTATAGCACAACAATAGTTCAACAAGGTGGGCCCCATGACATTTTCTTTGTTAGATATGAGTCATGAAACCTTTGGGCATGATGGCACCTAGTTTGATATGTGTTATGCACCAGAAAAAGATGTGGATGCTGAAGGTTGCTATGTTGCTGTCAAATTTTTTTTTCCCTTGTCATTAGTGAAATAGTACCCAGCTAGGAAATGAACACATGGTGGGACCTAAGAAACATGGCAATGTAGCTAGGATTAAAATATGGATTTATATGCCAACTATATAGGATATCCTCATGTCATCAATAACCTAGACCCATGCCCCATTCATAAATCAAATGAAAGATTCTAGTCATTTTATCAAGCTTAGATCAATGATTGTCGTTACCTCACTATGGAAAGATGTACACTTTTTACTCTATGGGACATAGTAACCAGGGGACCCACCACATCTTATGCACATCATGTAGTTTCTTTGCCCTCAGATCAATCTCAAATCTATGGTTGTCACTATCTTGCTATGATAAGTTTCTTGAATGATATGTATAATGACACAGTGACTAAGGGCCCACCATATTTCTCTTAAGTAATGCATCAAATGTCTTCCACATGATCAATGTAGAATCAATGATTATTGCTACCTCACTATAGTAAGGTACTCACTCTTTATATATAGCGAGGTAGCAACTCAACGACATGTGTCCTTAGTCATCAGTGGATCTAGACTAAAATACCAACAATATAGGAGATGTACACATGGCTAAATCTCATTGGGTTCACTACCAACATGTCAAGTAGAAAATGAGTTAGCTCTACTTGCATCCCAGCTAGATCATAGGATTTTTTGAAGATAAATGGTGTAAATTTTAAAGAAGAAGGTGGTGTCACTCTATGCATTTATGAGGAATGAAAGCTTCACATGCAAAAGAAAAATAGATTATAATACAAAATATTGTGTCAGTTCCTTCTCACATGAACAAAGATTGCAAGTTTTCAGAGAAAAAACCATTACTAAGAAGACCATGTCAAGCTTTACAAGGGTGTGAAGCAAATTCCCATTGTTCGTGAAGACATTGCAGAATTACAGAGAGAAACAAGAAAAGAGTCAAGTAAGTACTTACACTATAATCTCTTTAGTGTCTCATTTTCTACAAATTATAATTAAATATGCCTCCAAAGAAGGTGTTTTCTAGTCAAGAGAATTATTTGGATAGTAATGTCCATGATGATTTTCTTGAGCTTCTCCCTAACTCCACTATTGAAATTGTAAAAGTTAAAAAGCTTACTTCATTAAACCCTAGGTTGAGAATAGTAGATGGATTGTACAAAAAGTGGAATTGTGTCCAAGATGTTAATACCTCTCAAACTAGTTTGGATTTTTTTAAGAAATGGTTTTCAGAGAGGAATCTGTTTGCCAACATGCCAATATCTAGAATTTTGATTTAGGGAAATTGGCAATTCCTAGTGTTTTTATGGATTATGATCTTCTTGAAGTTGTGGCAAAGGACTATGACCAAGCCATTAGAGTAGTGAGAAGAGCTAATGGTGAGGCCCTACTTACAGTTAGCCTAGATGAAATTAGGGAAGTTTTTGGTTTAGGGCCTCTCACTGATTATCATGTGCCTATTGATTTGAAAGGGTTAGAAAAGGAATACATGTCCAAGAAGGATGCCATTAGGCAAGGTACACTAAAGGCACATATAAGTAAAATTGGAACTTTGCCAGTGATAACAATAGCCTCTAGGGAACATTTCAAAAGGGCATACATCAATACCAAGGTTGTGGAGATATATAGGACCCTGTGCAAAGTTTTTGGGAAAGCTGAAGAGGAGTTTATGCCTGTGGATTTTATGTACATGGTTACTCAGATTTCATCTTTTGGGCTAGACATAATTTTTGATTTTGCTTCTTACTTAGCTGAGGAAATTCACAATGGACTGATTGGGATTGCTAAGGGAAAAGTGGAAAAAACTTTTGGCCATTATTCTTTGTTGATGCAAATGGTTTTGTTTAAGGGAGCAACATATTTTGGTAAAGAAATGGAGTTGAACAGAGAAGAGAATGGAGAATCCCTTCCAATCCAATTATGGAGTGCAGATATGACTTGGGATGCAAATAAGGCTAGCTTTTCTAGGTTTGATAGGTATTTCACTTCCAAGCTGAGATGCCTCTTATTGAGTGACAATACTAGAATCCCTAGGGCACTAATGGGTCTCATTAGGCTTATGGACAATCCTAGTGGTTTGAAAGTTTCACATAATTGGGGAGATGTAATCCCAGACTCTATTTCTACTATATTTAGAATCTATGGTTTTAAAGGAAGCCCTTATGTACTACCTTACCAAGTGCCCTTAAAGGTAGGAGTAGTTGAATTTTTGTGGCAGTTGGGAGCATTGGAAGAAACCTTTTTGTTAAAGAGGGGAAGGGGGTCAATTTTTCCTACTTGTATAGTGGCCCATCATTTTGTAATCACAAAAGGGGGTTGGCTTTCTCTAAACAAGATTTTGGATCCTTATAAGATGGCTATTTCTCACCCTCATTTTTGTGATTCTAAGGGATTTTATCATTTGGCTTTGAGACATAAAATTAAGCTTGGTAAAATTGAGCATGAATTCTATTTTCCTAAAGACATAATAAGAAATGAATACTCCTTGCAAAAGATGGAGACTAGAAAGGAAAAGTGGAGAGTCTTCTCTAAAGTTTTGGATTTCATTCATTGTTTTGATACAGATTATAGTTTTTTAGACAATGTTGTTACAAATGCAAATAAGATAAATAAAATTATGAATACCTTCCCTAAAATAATGGAGACAATGAATGAAAAGAAGCAATTCTTTATTAAATTTTACCGAGATAAGGCTAGAGAAGTAATGAGAAGACTATTTTTTACTCCCAATGTAGGGGTAGGTCAATTAACTATCCAGAGAAGGCCAGGGTATACTATTATTCAAAATAAAAAAGACCACTATGGACAAAAGCAAACAAATAATTGAGTCCATTGGTAATGTTTTGGAAGAGAGGCCTCTTGAGCCCTCCCTTAAAAGGAAAAAATAATAAGGGAAGAGGATCCTCATGTTGAGGAATACTCACCCTCACAGACCCCTATGAGAATTGAAGAAGAAAAACTCACTAAAGAGAAAATTGTAATCCCAAGGGGCAGTTTTTGTTACACAATCAAAAATAGATGAAGGAAACCCCCAAGAGCTTCTAGTGCCAAGTTTTGAGTTGACAGTTGTAGATTATAGTGGAAGGGAATTAGACCCTATACTAGAACAAGCAAGTCAAAAAAATTTATTAGATGACAACTTTGTCAAATCTTGGGCTTTTTTCCAATTTGCATGGTGAACTAACATGAGAAAATTTGAAGAAAGATGCAACAAGTTGAGAATAGAGCATCCTGAGCTAGAGGAGGTAGCCCTACAAAATCAAATAAAGGAACAGACGATTCAAGAGTTCCAAAACATAACCCCTGAAGAGGGGAAGCAGATGGTCAAGGCCTCAAGTATTTTATTATTACCCAATTGGGATATAGCTGATGCACTAATTTTTAGTTCTATTTCAAATAAGTTGGATTTCCATGACCCAAACAAGAAGGAATTCACAAGGACTGCATTCAATGAAGACCAAGTTGCTTTGGTTATATGGTCTTTAAGGAAGGGATCAAGAGCTACCCCATCACACCCAGATGAGTCTGGATTGATGGGAAATATCATTGTAAGAAGAGTAGTTGATACTTCACATGTAAAAGCTTCACATTGGAATGTAGATATGTCTCAATTTTTTTTGGCCACTACAGAAAAGGAAGAGAAACCCATGTTTAAATTGCAATGCAAATATGAGAGTTTTTTGGAAGCTTACAATAAGGAATTTCAAAAGAGGATTGAACTTGAAAATAAATTAATGGAGAGTTCCAAGAATAAAATATCCCAATCCCCCAATGGAGCCTTCTATATCCACTCCTCTTATAGAGATGCTAGATACCCCACAGAGGCCACAGTATTACACTGCTAAAGACTTTGAAGAAGAAAAGAGCAAGTTAAGGACCTTACATCTAGAATTGAATGTATAATATGAAGATAAATTGAGAAAGGCTCTCACATATTTGGGGGACAAAATTGAATGGCAATTAGTTTATGATCAATTGGCTAGAGTGATAGGCATCTAAAAAGAATTGAAGGAAAGTGATGAGGCTCTAAAGCCCATTGTGAATAAATGGGTAAGAAGGAGGAAGGAAATGACATTTTTATGTTATTCCATAATAAAAGTCTCATATGATCAAAATGAAAAGACTTTCGATATTGTTTTTAACCTTCTTGATTTTGATAATAAGAGAATTCATCTGTAGAGATTAATAGTTGGCTATTTGAATAAATATAAGAGCCAAAAGTTTAGATTATTTTATCAAGCCCTAGATAGAAGTAATAATTTGAAAAACAAAGATGAATGGGCTAAGGAACTTGATGATTTATTTTGTCTAAGGATGAATAAAATTATCAATGAAATAGGGCATGCATGGTGGGCTACCACAACTAAGGAAATAGTGAAAGCCTAGATATTCTTTGATTCTTTGAAATAAGAATTTATTGATATTGATTAGGAATCAGAATATGTTATCAAGAAACAATAGGATATTCTATAGTTTGATTGGCTAGATGACACACCGTTTGACAAGTGGATGGCAAACATTGCTCCTGATGAACAATTTGAAGAAGTTGAAACTGATAGTGATGAGGTTTAGGATGATGAGATTCAAATCATTGATGCCACCACACAAGACCAAAAAGAAGAAAAAAATAAAGGTGACCAATCAGTTTCTGTTGTAGGCCTAGAGAACTTCAAGATGTTGACACAACTGACAAAAGGGGAAAAGCAAAAGTAACTTTGATAGTATAAGATGAAGATAGTGAAAATTCACAGGTCAAGATTAATCTACAATCATCAAAACATATTTCATCATTGGTGGGCATAGCAAGTGTATACGCAGAAGAATCAGAATAGTAGCTAATCAGAAAATCAGTAGTATAAAAGGATGTAACAAAAAGGGACCCACAAAAAGAATGTTTGATGTATAAATCTTTTTGTTACTCACAATTTTGTCTTTTTGTGATAGGTGTACGTAAATATCTCTTGTAAAAGATACCTATCAGTTCTCTATGCCTGAAGCTTGTTGCATCTCACATTATATAAGTGAGATTCCAGGGCTAGAGATTGGTCCAATTTCTAATGCATTTTAGTATTACACTTAGGATATGTCTTCTCTACATATTTTTTGAGAATATATCAATATGGAATGATCTTTGTGTCTCTTTATAAAGTCATTCTAATTTTCTACAAATTACATACAATATTCAAAGAAATTAATACAAATTTTGAGCTATCCCCATATCAGTTCTTTCTGAATTTTATCTCCTTTATTGTTACTTGGTTATTTTAAGATTGTGTGAGTAAAGCTGGTGTAATTAAATAGAATTCATTTAGGTTGTATGTCATTTCATTATTGCTATTATTCAATGAATTAAGTAAAAGCTTTGATGAATTTGATGAGATTGTTATGGTAATAGAAAGGATGTCTATAAGTATGAGTTCAAGTGAGAATTGCTGATAATATTTGTTGTAAGGCAATAAATTAGATCCATAAATTTATAGTAGACTTTGAATCCCAAAGGAATAGGCACTAATCTAACTTATCTAGTCTGTAGATAGATATATCATAAATGAGTATCAAGTCTAAAATCACAATCAATTTTACTTTCTTTTCATGAAGATTTTAGAAGATGGTCAATACTTGTGTTAGAAATGATTGAAAAGATCATGAATGAAGAATAATGGAATTGGTAAAGAATGTTTTCAATCATTGTTTTGTCATTGATGTCAAACTTGCTAGTTGCAAGAATGAAAATTTCTTAAGTGATCCAAATACTATTAATTGGTTGATTGACAAGGAGGTGGCAATCAATAAGATGTACCTAGAGTACCTAGAGAAAGGTTGAAGTTATGATGTTGCAATGAAGTATAAGGATCAGCTAAGCCATTGATGAAATAGTGTATTGATGACATACTTTCAAGTAAGTTAGAGCCAAACGGATTCTTAGTTGAAGCCGAGAACACTATGCATGCTGAGCCACAACATGTGTCGAGTTAGAAAATCCTTCAGGTGCCAAATGAAGATCAAGTGCCGAGTGACTTCAGGTGCCAAGCAAGATATAGGAGCCAAGTGATATTCAAGTGTCGAGCAAAGAAAAAAATGCTATAGGTGCTGAGTGCTAGTAAAGTAATAGTAGAAGCCGAGTAAGACAAAAGGATTCGAGCATCAATAAATCAATGATGTTGAGTTGCTACATTATTTGTTAAGTCAAAGATTCGCCAGATCAGCAACAATAAGTTTGTTACATAAAATTTTGTAAATTAGTTGGATGATAAGGATGATGAGTAGATGTCACAGAATTTTATGTAAACCATGCAAACCAATTCAAGGTGAATACTAATGGATTTATCATGAAGTTTCTAGAAGAAACAATTTGGAGGGAAAACAATACCATTTTCTCAAGATCACATTAAGATTTGAGCGAAAAATGAAGAATAGAACTTCTTTATAAGGAGTTACAGATCAGAGATAAAATGTGCATGCATGAGAGGGAGTTGGTCTTAAGTTTGATCATGAAAAGAATCCAAGAGGAGTAAAGTACAGAGCATCAAGACTCTGATTTGATCCAGTGATCATGGAGTGCATTGGCATAACGAGTGGAAGAACTCAAGGAGATAGATCTTGAAGGGTGAACAAGTTGTTAGCACTACAAGGGAGGAAAGCCAAGCAAAGAAAAGGACTAAAGAGTGATCTGAAATTTGCAAGGTTGAAGTTGCAATTTGTATCAAATCAAAACCCTTCTAATACTTTCTTACCATTATATTAGACATTGAAACCCTACATTGCTAGCTTAGCTTAACAGCTAGGTGGATAAGCTTCAGGAAAAGGATAAAGAGATCCCCAGGAAAAGGATAAAGAGATCCTTAGGAGAAGGATAAAGAGATCCTTAGGAGAAGGATAAGAGATCCTTAGGAGGATGATACGAGATCCTTAGATAGAGATAAAAGTTTCTTTTGAGAAGGTGACTGTAAATCCCATGGACTTGGGTGAGCCTAATAGTTCTATGTAAATCCTTTAACAGGGTGACAATCCAAGTTGAATGTTCTTAAGTCCTCTAATAGGGCACACTCCTAACAGGGTGTAGAAATCCTTTAACAAGGTCACATTTAACAATGTGATGTAGCCTTTAACAGGGCAAACCATTAGAAGTGGTTGAAATCAATTGCACAGTTTTTCTGTGGGTATCATCCCCACCCCAATTTTACCTTCTTATTCCTAGAGGGTTTTTGGGTCATCAAAATCCTTAGTTTTATGGTGTGATGCATGTTTACTTTTCATGATTATTTAATGTTTAATTGCATGCATGATAATTTTAGTTATGTGCCATTAAGGATTAGAAGAAAAAGTTGAATTGGACATCATTGAACCTTGGATAACTGATTCACCCCCCCTCTCAGTTATTCTAAAAGAATTCTAACAACTTGTTTGCATGAAATGTTCTAGCCTTAGTTGGCCACTATTGCTAAGAATACTTGCAAATCTACAAAATAATTAATGACCAAATATGCTATATGGGATGTATTTTGTTTAAAATGTTACAATTAGATATGTGTTTGAGGATTGAGGATGAGAATCAAAATGAAACTAATATAGTTCTCATCCAATAGTAGTCAAATTGAATCATCCCTTAGGTATACCTACCTTGGTTTTTCAAAGCCTAAAGACTAGAAAGCCAATTGTGGTTTTTTTGAAGTTGGTTCCAACTAGTTTATATACATAATTGTTGATAGGAAATAGATAACCCTTAGATTGTTTAAGTATTATCAACTTGGTATTGAGCCTTTTTTGTCCAATAGTTTTAAAACACCAAAAAAATGGTGACTCTATTAGGGACTTGTCTAACACATTTATAAGAAGTACTACAATTTCTTTGGTCTTATTTGGTACATGATGTGTGTTAGATCTTTAGTGTTGCTCGTGGTTGTAATGGGTGTGTTTTAGTGATAATCCTTGAGAATTTAAAAAGAGAGAAAAGAAGCATATGCCACTGAGCTACATTGACGTATTTAGCCCTTCCACGTGTCTTATTTGTCAAGCAAGAGTTGCAGTCTTTTGATCTTAGTGATTGGTCCATCTCTGTTTTAGATATTTTTATATTAATTTGATTCTTTTCTTTGAAGCTAGGAGTAATTGTAATTGTGTATTGTCCCAAGAAAAGGGTCGTGACTTAGTCAAATTTTTGAAGCTATTGCTAATTTGATAAATAGTGAGTATGGCTGACAAAAGGAAAAACACAAGAGCCAATCCTAATGTACCTATGTATACTGACTTACCTCAGGGTGGTAGGAAGAATCCAAATAAGAAGAAGGTAGATCCAAATCCCACTTGGAAACCATGAGGTAGTGTATTAGTTAATTCTCAGTACTAGCCAATGATAGGGAGAGAGAGTCTTCTTCACTCAATTTTGAATTAGAAACCACAATACTCTTAGGAGGAATATTTAGTACCCCATTACCAGATGAAAGAACATACTAGGACAATGATATGTCACTAGTAGGGAATAGGTCCCCTAGACTAAATCTAATAGTTGAGATGAATCATAGGTTAGGACTCAAAAGTTCATTTGTAGATCCCTTTAATCCTAGAGAAATCCCACACATGGAACCCAATCTTATAGATCTTGATGACCCTATTGATTCAAAAGCTACTTCTACAAATCCCAAAGAATTACAATCAGAGATAAGATTTTTGAAGAAATAGGTTGCTGAGGAAGAAGCTAAGGCTATCTATCTAGAGAAAGGAAAAGAGCAAGCTACCTTAGATGCCATTGTTGAAAGAGATAATATGCTCAGAAGGATGGTCACTTTAAAAGAATAGAACAAGAAGCTAATAGAGAGAACCTCAGTTCTCCATGTTGATGTATTTGGAGATGTAGACACTCTAAGATCTAAGGTTCTAGAACAAGAAAAACTCCTAAGCTAGAAGCAAGAACCAGTCATGACTCAAGTCCAAGCTTATAAGCCTATTCAAGTGGACCCAATAGAACCTAATATGAAAGTCACTGATAAGGGTAAGGGTAAAGCTATAGGAGTCCAAATAAATGAACCCCAAGTTTTACCAAGCAAGTCCACAAAACCTCCCATGTCAAAATTGGATTTAGATTTGGAAAAGGCTAGGAAGGAGAAAGATCTTGCAAAAGAACTTTAAAAAGTTGAGAATGAAGCCCAAGCCCTAGAAACTAGGAGGAAAATCCAATTCATAAAATCTAATTCTACTTTGGCTTCATGGAAAAATATTTCTCTCCCATTTGTAACTCTTATTCTAGTTTCTAGTCCATTAATCTCAATTTAGGGAACATCTCAAATTGCTCTAGCCTTATCATCCACTATTAGTACTCAAATTCCTCTAGGCCAACCTCAACAATCTTAGAATGTTGTTCTTAACCAAGCTAATGTAGCGAGGACCTCAAATGTTGCTGGTTTTCAGAAGAAACCTATCTACATGGAAAAATATAGAAAAATGTCATTTGTTGGTATTCTTGGTGCCCCACACCCTATATCTTTTGACTTAAGAGACAAAGTTGTCAAATTCTCTAGGAATAATGCTATTACTAGTGAAGAGCATTTAAGATTTTTTATAGACATGCTAAATGACTTTGAGGTTGAACATGAGGATGTAATGATGAAATTTTTTGTTCATTCCTTGACTGAAGATGTAAGGAACTAGTTCAGAAGACTACTTGATGACAATAATAGTTCATGGAGTGATTTGGAAAGTCTATTCAAAGAGAAATATGGAGATAATACAAGTGTTGGGTTTATGTTGAATAATTTTAATAACATTAAAAAGAACCCTAATGAATCCACCTTTGATTTCAATGTGAGATTCCAAAAAGGTATGTACAAATTATTTCAAGTTATGAGGCTAAATGAGGATGTTTGTCTTACAACTTATTTTAATGCTTTTGACAGCAAGATGGGCTACCAGTTAAGGGATAAGGATCCTAAAATTTTGAGAGATGCTTACAAGATTGTAGTTAATATTGAGAATAATAGGAAAGCATCTAGCAAGATTGGTAGGAGAGATGATCCAAAGTTGTTTAATCCTAAGACTAACAATAAGAAGGATGCTGATAAAACTCCAATTGGAAAGAAAACTAAAGAACCCACAATAGGCCAAGTATTGAACCTATTAAAAAAGATGAACCCAACTACTTTTAATACATATAAGCCAAATGTTGGTGAAAAATCCCCTGTGAATAATAGAAATTTCAATAGAGAACCTAGAATGTAGAATTATCCCTATACCACTCAATGGAAGGATGGTAAGCCAATTCCTCACTAGGCCCAAAATGTGAAAGACAAAGGTAGACCAAATCCTTTACAAAAAAGTTCTATTAATATGAATGATGATGTACCATGGTATATTATTTTCCAGTCACCTCACTCCTTAGAATATTATGTTGTTGCTCAGTACTTTGTTTCAAACCATAATGCATGAAATGAGGAGGAGGATGAAGTAAAAAGCCATGATGATGTAAGTTGTAATTTGTTGAGCATGTGCAATGAGAATCTGGATTCTAATTTGGAAGAAATGGAGAGTGATCTTGAAGATAAGAAAATTTCTTATCTATTACATCATCAACAAGCATTTTTAGATAATGAAGGGTATCATGAAGATCAAGTATGTGTTGCATCTTCTAAGGTTGGTCATGTGAGCTTGAGAATGCCTTCTAAAGAGGAAATTGATAGGATCATTACAGAGATGATTTCCCAAGTACATAGCAATTACAACTTGAGAAATAGAATAGTTAACAATGATGTTGGGAAGCGTTTTGGTATCTTCATAAAATATATTATGCATAAGATGAAAGATGAAGATAAGAAGGCTAATGTAGAGAGTTAAGATTAAAGACATCAAAGCCAAAAAAATGGGAACCCAAGAAGAAAGTTCAATTCCAAACAAATGAAACTGCAAGGAAAAGGATGAGGGTTTGATACTGCAAAACAAATGATAGAACCTATTATTCAAAAGGCTCTTACTCCAAGTATGATTGTGAAACCCACTATATCTGATCCTATTGACATGATATCCATGTTATCACAAATCACTATTAAGCTACCTTTGTCTGAGCTATTTCAAATTGAAGAGCATAAGAGAAAAGCCTTGTCATGGTTGAGAGGAATAAGAAATAATACCAACAATGTAGAACAAAATGCTACTCAGCAGACCCCCTTAGTAATAGAAGATAGTGGTATCATGTCCCAAATTCCCCAAATGTTCTAGGATGACTCATTAGTAGCATACATAGAAGATATTGACCCATTTTTTCTTAGTTTAATTATAAAGGAAAGACCCTAAAAAATTGCATGATAGACTCAGGAGCTTCTAACACTATCATGCCTTTCAAAGTAATGGAAGCCTTAGGGTTTACAGTAGACACTAAACGAGGCAGATGCAAAGGTATGGATGCTAGAGAAGTCCTAGTCATGGGTACAATAAACGCTTTACCATTTAAGCTAGGTACATATCCTGAGGTAGAATTGACTATGTTAGTCCTTATAGTTGATATTCCTCCACATTATGGAATGTTGCTCTATGGAAAATGGAGTGATGCTATGGAGGTAGTCTATAATGTGACTTAACTTATGCAACTTTTCACATAGGTGACAAGGCTATTAAAGCAGACAAAGAGCCAAGGATTAGTCATATCTTAGGTGAATAAATTGACAAACATGCTACTTGCTTTTTAGATATTGGCTTGAATGCATTCAGAGCTGAATTAATTGTCCAAGAAGTTGAGAAATTGCCTACTATTATTGAACATGAAGCTGAGTATTGTATGGACTTACCAATATTATGGACAATTTTGTTTGATGGGGCTAGTTCTAAAGAAGGTGCAGGGGTAGGGGTAGTTTTTGTTTCTCTAGAGAAAAAAAATTTTAGATATTCCTTTACATTGAATTTTTCATGCACTAATAATATAGCTAAATATGAGGCCTTGCTGTTAGGATTGAAAGTTGCTACCCACCATTAAATCAAAATGTTGCATGATATAGGTGACTCTAAATTGATTATCTCATAGATAAAGTGAACATATGCTTCTAAGAATAGAGGGTTGAAATAGTACAGGGATGTTGTTTGGGATTGGATTGAATTTTTTGATGCATCTAGTATACCATGGAGAGATAGATCTCAGAATAGGATGGCTAACTTTTTAGAAAATGTAGCAATTAAGACACAAGAAGTATCATTTGCAGGAATCTCATAGATTGAGATTCAAAATAGACCCTCAATACCTGATAATATTCAACATTGGCAAGTGTTTGAAGATGACAAAGACATTGTCAATTTCTTATTAAATGAGGATAAGTATCATGGTCAATTAATGGACTGCATTGATTTGGTTGAAACCAAAGATGGTAGGGAAACAATCTTTGGCCGAGAGGTCATACAATTAAGACTAATAAAGTAACCTAAAGTTATGGTTATTTTGGAGAACATGTTTGATAACCAAGATAGGGCAAGGCCTGAGGCTAAAGATTGTAAACCTCAAGAGTTAGAAGAGATAAACCTGGGTATTAATGAGGCCCCAAAGAAATTTTATATTGGTTAGAACTTGTCAACTAAAATTAGGAAGCCTTTGATTGATATATTGAGAAAATATAGACATGTTTTTGCATGGTCATATGATGACCTAAAAGTTTATAAAGAAGATCTCTTTCAACATGTCATACCACTGAAGGACAATGTAGAACCTTTTAGGAAAAAATAGAGACTAGTTAATCCCACCCTATCTCCTAAAATGCAAGAGAAACTAATGAAGTTAAGGGATTGGGGAATAATTAAACCTATTAGACATTCTACCTGGGTCTCAAATTTAGTACCTATCAGGAAAAAGAATGGAGACATCAAATTGTGTGTAGATTTCAGAAATTTGAATATTGCTTCCTTAAAAGATAATTATGGATTGCCAAACATGGAAGCTATGTTAGAATAAGTAACCAGGTCTGAACTCATGTCTATGATGGATGGATGCTCAGGATATAACCAAGTCTTGGTGAAAGAAGAGTAGTTTGAGATAGCATTTACAACTCCCTAGGGAACCTATGTATATGTAAGAATGCCATTTCGATTGATTAATGTTGGTGCCACTTTCCAAAGAGCCATGGATGTGGCTTTCCATGAGTACATCAAAAAGTTAATGTCTGTATATCAAGATGACCTCATAGCTTATTCCAAAAAGGCTGAGGACCACTATAGGCATTTGAATTTTTATTTATTAAAGAATTGGGATATGGAGTGTCATTAAACCCAAATAAATGTATCTTTGGGGTAACTAAGGGTAAGTTATTGGGACATATAGTGTCAAAGGATGGAGTGAAGATAGACCTTGAAAGGGTAGAAACCATTGATAATGTTCTTAGGCCAAAAAATGTGAAAGGAATATAGTCTTTCTTTGCGCAAGTTAATTTTCTAAGAAGGTTTGTCACTAACTTTGTTGAGATTAGTAGACCTATTTCTAAAATGCTCAAGAAAGGAGCCACTATAAATTGGAATGGTGAACCTTCACATGCATTTCAAGATATTAAAATTGCCATAAAAAATGCTCCAATTTTGAGGACTCCAGACTATACAAAGCCAATGCATATTTTCTCTTTTGCATCTTTCCACACTGTAGCTATAGTTTTGTTGCAAAAGAATGAGGAAGGATATGAACAACCCATTGCTTTCTTCAGTAAGTCATTGTAGCTTGCTGAACTAAAATATGAGATAAATTAGAAACAAGCTTATGCTTTAGTAAAATTTGTTAAGGCTTTTAGATGCTATTTGGTAGGTCCTATTCTCATTGCATTTGTGCCTAGTGCTATTGTAAAGGATATTTTTTCTCAACAAGAAGTATCAAGAAGAAGGTGTAGGTGGATCAACAAGATCCAAAAGTTTAACATTGAGATACAGATAACAAAACTAGTAAGGGGTCAAGGTTTAGCTAAACTCATGGCTCAATCTAATTTGGATGCTAATCAGAGAAATATGGTAATAGATGACCTCATATTTGATTTATGTGACATGGATCACTGTGACTAGTATGCTAGTGTTATCCACTATCTACAATATATTGAAGATCCACCTCATTTGACTGAAAATGAGAAATGGAGCACTAAATTAAAAGCCATCAGATACATAATTATCAAAGGCAGCTTATGGTGGAGAAATTTTGAGGGAATATTAGTTAAATGAGTTGATCAAGAAAAGGCTAAAGAAGTCCTAAGTGAAATGCATGATGGAGTGTGTAGGGGACATTATATGGCCAAAACCACTGCACACAAGGTGATGAGAGATGGATTCTAGTGGCCATCCCTTTTTAAAGATGCTCAAATCATGGTTAGGAAATGTGATGCCTATTAAAGGTTTTCTAGAAAACTAAAATTCTCAGGTAATACTCCCTTGAAGCCAGTTGAGGTTCAAGCACCTTTTCAGCAATGGGGTATGGATTTCATAGGTGAGATCTCTCCTAAATCTAGCACTAGCTATTCTTGGATTTTAGTTGCTACTGATTACTTCACAAAGTGGGTAGAATCCATCCCTACAAAAAATGCAACTAGTAAAGTTGTCAATAATTTTTTGCTAAATAATATTATTTCCAAGTTTGGTTGCCCCCAAAGAATTGTAACAGATAATGAAATGTGCTTTAGGTCTAAGGAATTCATAAAATTTTGTGACAAGTATGGAATTACAAGATCAACATCCTCCCCATATCATTCATAAGGAAATGGACAAGCTAAATCAATGAATAAAATCTTTTTAAAAGTCATTAAGAAGACCTTGGATGATAACAAGAAGGCATGGGATTCCAAGTTGCAACTAGCAATATGGGCTGACAGAGTAACTCTGAAGAAGGCTATTGGAGTTGCCCCATTTGATCTAGTATATGGAATTTAGGCAAGGATGCCTCAGAATAACTTGGTAGGACTCTACAATTACATCTAGTTGTATGATGAAGATATTACAAATGACATGCAAGAGAGGCTAGATGAGCTTGTAGGATTAGTAGAAACAAGAAGAGAAGCATCTGTTAAGAATAAAATGCTGCAACTACAAGTTAAGACATTATATGATAAAAGGATAGTGAGTAAAATTTTTGAAGATGGAGATTTAGTCCTAATGTGGAATGCCAGAATTGAGGAAAAAGGAAAACATGCTAAATTTGATCCTATCTAGTTAGGTCCCTATTTGATTGAAAACACTTAGGGAGAAGACTCTTATGTTCTCAAAGATTTGTTAGACAACATTCTTGAATTTCCAGTTCATGGATAGTTCTTGAAGAGGTATTTTTCTTGAAAAAATACTTGTTTCTTCCATGAGCAGTAGTTTAGGGTTTTCTTGTACATTTGTAAATCCTTTTGTCTTTGTTTAGTTTCTTATATATAGTTTTCTTGTGTTTGTTTTTCTCAAAGAGTGGTTTGTTTGTAGGGAATCTTTGTGGTCTGCTTCTCCCAAAAATTTTGAGCCCTCATTTGACTCTATATTTTTCAATGTCCCTAGATAGAGTCACTATTGGTCTAATTTTTTGCAAGATAAATCTTCCCCAGTCTAGGTGCAAAAAATCAAAATTGAATCCGCTAATGGTGAATAGGGTTTTTGATCTTTGGTCCTACAAATTTGTTAACCTTTGAAAAGATTTGTTAAACCCTAAGTCTCATTCCTTTTAAAACATTTTTAGGTGTGAAACCTTTTTAAAAATGTACAAATATTATATATCCATTTCAAAATTTTCACACCCTCAAGTGGCCTTTTTCTTTTTTGTTTATCACCATCTGATTCTTGAAAAATCTACAATAATCACTATCTCGCTATGAAAATATGCAAGTGTTTTACCCTGCGTGACATAGCGACTTTCATGAAATTGAAGGGTGCTCCCATGAAATGGAGGTGTGGTGATTAGAGATTGTATTGTTTTAGAAGTATTTGATCATATTTTCATGTTAGACCTTTGAGAACTAGAAAAGGGATCAGAACAATGAAGTATAAAAGGCATCAGTAGAAATCAAATTTTTTTGATTGGTTGCCGTGTTGCTATCACAAAAATTGTGCCCTTTTCCTTTAGTTACATGGAACATTAATGAAAAATATAGATGAAAGTCACTTTTTAAGTTTTCTGATGACCATAAACTTCCCAAGTGGCATGGTGGATGTGTGGTTTTATTTTTCTGTCAGAAGCACTAATTAGAGTCATTATCATTTGACACGTTTTTTCTCTTTCTAGCACTAAACCTTTAACAAGAACTGAGGTCGCTATGTCATAATCAAAAAATAAATGGGCTTCACTATTAGTGACATAGCGCCCAGCTCAAAAATTATAGCACAACAATAGTTCAATAAGGTGGGCCCCATGACATTTTCTTTGTCAGATATGAGTTACACAACCTTTGGACATGGTGGCACCCAGTTGGATATGTTTTGTGCACCAAAAAAAGATGAGGATGTCGAAGGTTGCTATGTCACTACCAGGAAATTTTGGTGCCTTGCCATTAGCGACATAACACCCAGCTGGGAAATGAACACATGGTGGGACATAAGAAATGTGGTAATGCAGCTAGTATTAAAATATGGATTTATATGCCAGATGTACAGGATATCCTCACGTCATCAATAACCTGGAGCCACACCCTATTCATAAATTAGATGAAAGATTATGGTCATTTGATCAAGCTTAGATAAATGATTGTTTCTACCTCACTATGGAAAGATGTGTACCTTTTACTTTATGCAACATAGTGACTAGGGGACCCACCACATCTTATGCACATCATGTAGTTTCTTTGCCCTTAGATCAATCTCAAATCTATGGCCATCACTATCTTGCTATGATAAGTTGCTCAAATGATATGTATTGAGACATAACAAATAAGGGCCCACCATATTTCTCTTAAGTAATGCATCAAATGTCCTACACATGATTAATGTAGAATCAACGATTATCACTACCTTGCTATAGCAAGGTGCTCACTCTTTATGTATAGCAAGGTAAAAACTCAATGACACATGTCCTTAGTCATCATTGGATCCAAACTGAAATGCCAAAAATGAAGGAGATGAACACATGGCTCAATCTCATTGGGTTGAATGCTAACATGTCAAGTAGAACATGAGTCAACTCTACTTGCATCCATGGATCATAAGATTTTTCAAAAATCAATGGTGTGAATTTGAATGAAGAAGGTGGTTCCACTCTGTGCATTTATGAGGAATCAAAGCTTCGTGTGTGAAAGCAAAACAAAGTATAATACAGAAGATTTCATCAGTTCCTTCACATGCAAACAAAGATTGCAAGTTTTCAAAGTAGAAGCCATTACTAAGAATATTGTGTCGAGCTTTACAAGGGCATGAAGAAAATTTCCATTGTTTGCAAAGACATTGTAGAATTAAAAAGAGAAACGATCAAAGAGTCAAGTAAGTACTTACACTATAATCTCTATAGTGTCTCAATTTCTTCAAGTTATAATTAAAGATGCCTCCAAAGAAGGTTTTTTCTAGTCAAGAGAATTATTTGGATAGGAATGTCCATGATGATTTGCTTGAGCTGCTCCCCTATTGAAACTGTACAAGTTAAAAAGCTTGCTTCATTAAACCCTAGGTTGAGAATAGCAGATGGATTGTATGAAAAGGGGAATTATGTCCCGGATGCTAATACCTCTCAAACTAGTCTAGATTTTTTTAACAAATGGTTTTTAGAGAGGAATTTTTTTGCCCCACATGCCAATATCTGGAATTTTGATTTATGGAAATTGTTGGTTTCTAGTGTTTCTATGGATTATGATATTCTTGAAGCTATGGAAAAGAACTATGACCAAGCCATTAGAGTAGTGAGAAGAACTATTCGTGAGGTCCTTATTACAGTCAACCCAGATGAAATTAGGGAAGTTTTTGGTTTAGGGCCTATCACTGATTATCATTTTCCCATTGATTTGGAAGGGTTAGAAAAGGAATACATGTCCAAGAAGGATGCCATTAGGAAAGGTGCACTAAAGGTACATATAGGTAAAATTAGAACTCTACCAGTGATAAGAGTAGCCTCCAGGGAACCTTTCAAAAGGGCATACTTCAATACCAAGGCTATGGAGATATAGAGGACCCTGTGCAAATTTTTTGGGAAAGATGAAGAGGAGTTTATGCCTATGGATTTTATGTACATGGTTACTCAGATTTCATCTTTTGGTGTGGACATAATTTTTTATTTTGCTTCTTACTTAGTTGAGGGAATTCACAATAGATTGATTGGGATTGCTAAGGGAAAAGTGGAAAAAAATTTTGGTCATTATTCTTTGTTGATGCACATGTTTTTGTTTAAAGGAGTAACATATTTTGGTAAAGAACTGGAGTTGAATAGAGAAGAGAATGGAGAGCACTTCCAGTCCAATTATGGAGTGCACATATGACTTGGGATGTAGAGAAGGCTAGCTTTGTCAGGTTTGATAGGTATTTTCCTTCCAAGCTAAGATGCCTCTTATTGAGTGACAATCCCAGAATCCCTAGGGCACTAATGGGTCTCATTAGGCCTATGGACAATCCTAGTGGTTTGAAAGTTTCAAATAATTGGGAAGATGTAATCCCATACCTTGTTTCTACTATATTTAGAATCTATGGTTTTAAAGGAAGCCCTCATGTAGTACCTTACCAAGTGCCCTTAAAGGTAGGAGGAGCTAAATTTTTGTGGCAGTTGGGAGGATTGGAGGAAACTTTTTTGTTAAAGAGGGGAAGGGGGTCAATTTTTCCTACTTGTATAGTGGCCCATCATTCTATAATCACAAAAGGGGGTTGGCTTTCTTTGAATAGGATTTTGGATCCTTATAAGATGGCTATTTCTCACCCTCATTTTTGTGATTCTAACAGATTTTATCATTTGGCTTTGAGATATAGAATTAAGCTTGGTAAAATTCAGCATGAATTCTATTTTCCTAAAGACATAATAAGAAATGAATACTCCTTGCAAGACCAAGAGACTAGAAAGGAAAAGTGGACAGTCTTCTCTAAAGTTTTGGATTTTATTCATTATTTTGATGCAGATTATAGTCCTTTAGACAATGTTGTTACAAATGCAAATAAGATAAATAAACTTATGAATAGGCAATGAATGGAAAGAAGCAATTATTTATTAAATTTTACCCAGATAAGGCCAGGGAAGTAATGAGAAGACTAGGTTTTACTCCCAATATAGGAGTAGGTCAATTAACTATCCAAAGAAGGCCAGGGTATACTATTATTCAAAATAAAAGGACCATTGTGGACAAGGGAAAAAAAATAATTGTGTCCAATAGTGATGTCTTGAAAGAGAGGCCTCTTAGGCCCTCCCTTAAAAGGTGAAAAATAATAAGGGAAGAGGATCCTCATGTTGAGGAATACTCACCCTCACATACCCCTATGAGAATTGAAGAAGAATAGCTCACTGAAGAGAAAATTGAACAATTGGGATCCCAAGGGGGAGTTTTTGTTACACAATTAGAAATAGATTAAGGAAACCCCCAGGAGCCTATAGTGCCGAGTTTTGTGTTGACAGTTACAAATTACAGAGGAAGGGAATTAGACCCTGTACTAGAACAAGCAAGTCAACAATTTTTATCAAATGACAACTTTGTCAAATCTCAAGCTTTTTGCCAATTTGCATGGAGAACTAACATGAGAAAATTTGAAGAAAGATGCAAAAAGTTGAGAAAAAAGTATCCTAAGCTAGAGGAGGCAGCCCTACAAAATCAAATAAAGAAATAGATGATTCAAGAGTTCCAAAACATAACCCCTGAAGAGGGGAGGCAGATGGTCAAAGCCTCAAATATTTTATTGTTACCCAATTGGGATATGGATGATGCACTAATTTTTAATTTTATTTCAAATAAGTTTGATTTCTATGACCCAAACAAGAAGGAATTCATAGGGACTGCATTCAGAGAAGACCAAGCTACTCTAGTTATATGGTCTTTAAGGAAGGGATCAAGAGCTACCCCATCACACCCATATGAGTAAATATTGTTGTAAGAAGAGTAGCTGATACTTCCCATGTATAGGCTACACATTGGAATGTAGATATGTCTCAATTTGTTTTGGCCATTGCAAAAAAGGAAGAGAAAGCCATGTTTGAATTGCAAAGTAAATATAAGAGTGTTTTACAATCTTACAATAAGGAATTTCAAAAGAGGATTGAACTTGAAAATAAATTAATGGGTAGGTCCACAAGGCCAAGAATAACATATCCTCATCCCCCAGTGGAGCCTTTTAAATCCACTCATATTATAGAGATGCCAGATATGCCACAGAGACCACAGTATTACACTGCTGAAGACTTTGAAGAAGAAAAGAGCAAGTTGTGTGTCTTACATTTAGAATTGAGTGTACAATATGAAGATAAATTATGAAAGGCTCTCACATATTTGGGGGAAAAAATTGAATGGCCATTAGTTTATGATCAATTGGCTAGAATGATAGGCATCTAGGAAGATTTGAAGGCAAGTGATGAGGCTTTGAAGCCTATTGTGAATAAATGGGTAAGGAGGAAGGAAATGACATTTTTATGTTATTCTATCATAAAATTCTCATATGATCAAATTGAAAAGAATTTTGATATTATTTCTGACCTTCTTGATTTTGATAATAAGAGAATTCATCCATAGAGATTAATAGTTGGCTATTTGAACAAATATAAGAGCCAAAAGTTTAGTTTATTTCCTTATGCCCTGGATAGAAGAGATTATTTGAAAAATAAAGATGAACGGGCTAAGGAACTTGATGATTTATTTTTTCTAAGGATGAATAAAATTATCAATAAAATAGGGCATGCATGGTGGGCTACCACAATAGAGGAAATAATGAAAGCCTAGATATTCTTTGATTCTTTGAAACAAGAATTTATTGATATTGATAGGGAAACAAAATATGTTATCAAGAAACAATAGGATATTCTATAGTTTGATTGGCCAGATGACACACTATTCGACAAGTGGATGGTAGACATTACTCCTAATGAACAATTTGAAGAATTTTAAATTGATAGTGATGAGGTTCAAGATGATGAGATTCAAATCAATGATGCCACCACACATGGCTAATAGGAAGAAAAATATAAAGGTGACCAATTAGTTTTTGTTGCAGGCCTAGAACTTCAAGATGTTGACACAACCAAGGAATGGGGAAAAGTAAAAGTAACTTTGATAGTACAAGATGAAGATAGTGAAAACCCATGGGTTGAGATTAATCTGCAATCATCAAAATAGATTTCATCATTAGCATGCATAGCAAGTCTATATGCAGAAGAATCAAAATAGCAACCAATCTATAATATCAACAGTATAAAAGGATGTAACAGAAAGGGACCCACAAAAAGAATGTTTTATGTATAAATCTTTTTGTTACTCACAATTTTGTCTTTTTTTGATAGGTGTATGTAAATAACTCTTGTAATAGACACCTATCAGTTCTCTATGTCTGAAGCTTGTTGCATCTTGCATTATATAAGTGAGATTCCAGGGGTAGAGAATGGTCTAATTTCTAATGCATTTTAGTATTACACTTAGGATGTTTTTGGTCTAGTCTTTAAGCAACTTTATGATATGTCTTCTCTACATATTTTTTAAGAATACATCAATATGGAATGATCTTTGTGTCTCTTTCTAAATTCCTTCTAATTTTTTGCAAATTGTATACAATATTCAAAGAAATTAATACAAATTTTGAGTTGTCCCCATATCAGTTCTTTATGAATTTTGTCTTTTGAATTGTTACCTAGTTATTTTGAGATTGTGTGAGTAAAGTTGGTGCAATTAAATGCATTTCATTTAGGTTGTATGTTAGTTCATTATTGCTATTAATTTAATGAATTAAGTAAAAGTTTAATGAATTTGATGAGATTGCTATGGTAATAGAAATGATGTATGTAAGGATGAATTCAAGTGAGAATTGCTGATAATATTTGTTGTAAGGCAATAAATCAGATCCATAAATTTTTAGTAGACTTTGAATCCCAATGGAATAGGCACTAATCTAATTTATCCTGTCTATAGATAGATATATCATAAATCAGTATCAAGTCTAAAATCACAATCAATTTTACTTTCTTTTGATGAAGATTTTCAAAGATGGTCAATACTTGTTTGCATGAAATGTTCTAGCCTTAGTTAGCCACTATTACTGAGAATACTTGCAAATCTATAGAAGAATGTATTACCAAATCCGCTATATGGGATGTATTTTGTTTGAAATGTCACAATTAGGTATGTGTTTGAGGATTGAGGATGACAATCAGAATGAAACTAATATAGTTCTCATACAATAGCGATCAAATTGAATCATCCCTTAGATATACCCACCTTGGTTTTGTAGAGCCTAAAGAGTAGAAAGCCAATTGTGGTTTTGTTGAAGTTGATTCCAATTGGTTTACATACATAATTGTTTAGAGGAAATAGCTAACCCTTAGATTGTGTAAGTATTATTAGCTTGGTATTGAGCCTTTATTGTCCAATAGTTTTAAACCACCAACAAAAATATTGATTGGGCTAGAAACATTGATGACAGAAAAAGTACAAGTGGTGGAGATTTTTTTTAGGAAAAAGGCTAGTTACTTGGACCAGCAAGAAACAAAATTGTATTTCACAATCTACTACTAAATTTGAATATGAGGTTGTAGTGAATTGCACAAATGTTGTATGGATTAAATAGGCACTCAAAGGAATTAAGGAGGAAATTAATGAACCTGTGGTACTCTACTATGACAACACAAGTTCTATAAACATATCAAAGACCCTTTTAAAGCATACAAAGACAAAGTATATTGTAGTGAAGTATCATTACTTGAGAAAGTTGGTTAAAGACAAAGAAGTGAGAATGGAATATGTGAATACAAAAGAATAGATAGCTAGTATATTTACACAGGCTTTACCTAAGGATGCACATGAATATCTTAGAGGTAAATTAAGGGTGATACCACTATCCAATGCTACTTAATAAGTAAGATTAATGCCCTACATCAATTGAGTTGAATGACATATTTACAATTTGATGCAGTGGATATTACTTTAGGACCTACCTAAAGTAAGGAAGGAGCTTAAAAAAAAAGTTTTACAGTCACATGCAAGATGACTGAGGGAGAACCTAAATTAATTATATCTACATGTCTTGATGACAAGTCTTTGGCATTTTTGTCAAAGAGGGATAATATATTTAGGGAGAGTTTATTGAGAATGAATTGAGGGAGATATTAGAGAGATCAGAGAAGGAAGGAAAAAGATTTTTGAAGACCATATGAGGGAGAAATCAAAGGAAGGCACACATTTTGATAGAGGGAGAGATGTTAATAAAGGCATTAAGTTTCTTTTTTCTATTGTTATTGGAATTGTTTTTCTATCAATGATGAAAAGGTAGATTGTTAAAAAGAGATTTTTGAAAGGAAGAAGATGGATGAAACCTATCATGAAACAATCATTATTTTGTCACTGATGTCAAGCCTACTAGTTGCTGAAAATATTTATTACTTTGGTCTAAATGCTATCATTTGATTGATTGATGAAGAGGATTTGAAAAGAAAGGATAACAAGAGAACCTAGAGAAAGGTTGAGTTATATGGTGTATAAAAGGAGCACAAAGACCAAGCCTAACTAACCAAATAGTAGAAGTTGAGCAAATAACTATGAGGGGGGGTGAATCAATTATTCAAGGTCTAAATGTCCTAATAAAACTTTTTCACTAAATATAGTGAGCCCATCTAAACTAACCATGCATCCAAGCTAAAAAATTATTTTAGCAAGTTACTAAAAAATCATCATGCAAGAATAAGACATGAAAGATCAACACATAACAAAATTATTTATGTGGAAACCCAATCTATGAAAAACCACTAGTAACATGCTATTCCTTTCTCACTCTTCTGAAGTGATACCCTATGAAAGGCATGCCCTATTAAAGGCTACAACACACTATTAAATGTGACCTGGTTCAAGGATTTCAACCACCTTGTAAGAAGTGGGCCTAGTTAAAGGACTTTAGAACATTCACTTGGAATGTCACCCTGTTAAAGGATATGAAAATGGTTGTTAAACCAACCTATGTCCATAAGATTTTTCTTTATCTAATACAATTGCTAGAGAGTAACAATAAGGGCTTTTGATCTAATACAACTCACAACATAACTTGCAGATTTTAGATATCAACTCAACTGACAAATTTTCCTAGCCTCTAGTCTTTGTAGCTCTAACAACTTGTCCTTCTTTCAAGCTTTGTCCTTTTTGATTCTCCATGCTCATTGTGCCAATGCAATCATTTCTCTAGTCACCTATCGAAGCAAAGTCTCTACATTTTGTTCCTCTTTCTTGATGCCTTCTCCTTGACACCACACACTCTCTCTAACCACTCTTTCTTCTTGACCTCTAACTCCTTAAATAGAAGTCTGGAATACTTTTCTCACTCTAGTCTTCCTACTCTTATTTTTGGTTTGAATGGATTAGGTAACATTCAGTGAATCTACCCCTTATCTTGTTTCTTCTAGAAACATGATGTAGAATCCACTTGTATTCACCCAAAAATGGTTTACCTAGAATTTTGTACCACCATCTCATCATCCTTATCTTCCATTTGGCTCACAAATTTAAGGTAACAAACTTGTCAACTCAGATCTAGTGAATCTTTGACTTTTGAAATAATGAAGCAACTTGACACTATTGAATTTCTAATTCTTGACACATACTATGTTACTCAGCATCAACCAATTTTTTCTGATGCTTAGCACCTACTATGGATTCACTCAGCATCAACTAAATTTACTGATGCTTGACACCTATTACATTTTTGTCTAGCTTAGCACATGAATTTGTTTGACAACTTTTGTCTTACTCGGTACACAATAGATTTTGCATTTTCTTACCACTTACTAATAATCTGCTCGTCATGAACTAACTTTCTTGGTAGCCACTAATGAATTTAGTCAAGCCTTGCAGACACCTTTGTCACAACTTATTCTTCTAGAGTTTCTAAGTGTAGCCAACCTATGTATCTTCAAGTGTATTATCAATACATCATTTTACCATTGTCTTAACTGATGCTTATACTTCATTACAAAACTATAACTCAACCTTTCCCTTAGGTGCTTTTGTTATATCTTATTGATTAAATCCTCTTCATCAATCAACTAAGTGATAGTACTTAGATCTTATAAGCAATTGTCATTCCAAAAAATAGTAGGTTTGGCATCAATGACAAAATATTGATTAAAAACATTCTTTATCAACAATCTCCCTTCTTTTCAAACAATCTTCCTTCTTCAATAATGATCTTTTCAATAAGATCTTCAACAATCTCCCTCTTTGGCACTGATGGAAAACCAAACTAATCAACCAAGTTATCAAAATGCTAACTAGGTTAAAATAGTAAGTTAAATGACAAAAAGAAAACTTTGTATTCATGTGACTCCCTTTGAATTCTACAAGTAAATCCCTCTTTCAAAGTATTATGGATATCTCTTTTGCTAATACACTATCTTCTCCTTTTTGTTTGTTCTACTATCTCTTTGATTTGTTATCTTGACTAATTCCTTTGCTTCTACTTCTCCCTCTTAACTTGTTTTTCCTTTCTCATTTGTTTCTACTATTTCTACCTCTACATGTCTAATTAGTTTTTTCTATTTCTCCCTCTTTGACAATAATACCAAAGACATATTACTTCAACATCTTATTATGCAAGTGTAGCATTTGCAAAAAACTCTAATTTCTCTCTTTGTCACCTTTCCTATGACTTTTTTGGAAGTTTAGTACTTTAATTACTTCAGGTAAAACCTAAAGTAAGTATCCTCTGCATAAATTTATAACATTCTAGCAATGATCTCATTTGATGCAAGGCAATCTTACTACTACTTAAATAGCCTTAGATAGTGGTATCACCCCTAACTTACCTCTAAGATATTCAAATGCATCTTTTGGTAATAGTTTTATGAAGATGTCAACAATTTGTTCCTTTGAGTTGACATACTCCATCTTCACTTGTTTGTCTTCCACTAGTTTTCTTACATAGTGATACTTAATTGCAATGTGCTTTATTTTGACATGCATCACAAGATTCTTTGATATGTTGATGGCACTTGTATTATAACAATAGAGTATCATAGGTTTAGTTATCTCTTCCTTCATACCTTTCAACAGGTGCTTGATCCATACAATATTGGTGCAATTGATTGCAACAACAAAATACTTAGCTTCAACTATGGATTGGGAGGTACAATTTTTCTTTTTGCTAGTCCAAGTGACTAATCTTCTACCTAAGAAGAATGCTCCTCCATTGGTACTTTTTCTATCATTAATATTACCTCCCCAATCTACATCAATGTAGGTATTTAACTCAAAATTTTCACTCCTATTATAGTATAAGCCAAAGTCATGTATTATTTTTACTACCATAAGATGATTTTCTCTTGGGTTTGTAGAAAATATTGCCACTATTCCAATGGATAATGCAATGTCTAGTCTACTATATACAACATATTGCAACATTCCAATCATTGAATTGTACATTGTCTGATTTACTTTAGCTGACTCATCATTCTTGGATAACTTATGTCCTATTACCATTGGTGTACTAATTGGTTTTATATCCTCTAAGCCAAATGTTTTGAGTATCTCCTTGATATATTTTGATTGAGTCACAAATATTCCATGTTTTAGTTAATGTACTTGCAAACCAACAAAGAATTCGATTTCCCCAAACATTGACATCTCAAACTCATGTTTCATCTCGTCAGCAAAATATTTGCATAGTGCATCTTTTCCTCCAAATATTATATCATCAACAAAAATTTCAAATATCAAAATGTCTTTACCTTTTTCTACCTTGAGATACAAGTTGTTGTTGTCATCTGTTCTCTCAAATCCTATCTTCACTAGATATTTTTGTAGTCTCTCATACCATGCTCCAGGTGCTTGTTTCAAACCATAGAGTGATTTATGCAATTTGTAAACCATATCCTTGTTTTTTTCATCAAAATATCCCTTTGGTTGTTCTATGTAAACTTCTCTTCCGTTATACCATTTAGAAAAGTAGACTTTACATCCATTTGATAGACTTTAAAACCTTTGTAAGCAGCATATGCAAGTAGAGTTTTTACTCTTACCATCCTTGCAATAGGGGTAAACGTTTCTCCATAGTCCAAACCTTCCTCCTATGCATAAACTTTGCAAACTAGTCTAGCCTTATTTCTTGTGATCTCACCATTCTCATTTATCTTTTTCCTAAATACCCACTTGATAACAATAACATTCTTATTAGTTGGTCTTGGAACTAAAGTCTAGGTTTTTTTCTTCTCTATCTGCTTAATCTCTTCTTCCATAGCTTTACACCAGTCATCATCTTGTAGTGCATCTTTCACTATTTTGGGTTCAATCTTTCTTAGCAGACATGATTCATTTCTTAGTATTTTCCTTGTCATTGGTCTGGCTTCCTTGTCACCAATGATTTGTTTAGTAGGGTGATGTCTTTTCACATACTTGGATAACCTTGGTTCTGTCCTTGTTTCCATGTTTGGTCTTTTAGCTTTAGAGTCATTGTGCACATCTCTTTCAAGTAGCTCAACACCTCTTTCATGTGTATTTATTTTAGAATTAGAATGTACATTTTCTTCATTCTAAAACTCAGCTTTTGAATACAACTTGAAATTCACTAGTTGTGACTTGGTTGATACTGAAACTTGTTGCTGATTCCCAACTTGATTAGTAGCTTCTTCTTCAATAGGTATTCCTTCATAAAAGTATACAAAGGATCTATACTCTTCTAGTTTCTTTGATTCATCAACTTGAACTTCTGCATGCTCATCAAAGTTTACATTTGTACTCTCCACAATTTTGTTAGTGTTAGTATTTAAACATTTATATGCTTTACTTCTAGTGGAGTATCCAAGGAATATGCCTTCATCACTCTTTGCATCAAACTTGCCATTTCTAGAATCTTTAAGAATATAGCATCTACAACCAAACACTTTGAAATGTTTTACATTAGGTGAGTGACCATGCCATAATTCAAAAGATGTTACATTTGTACCTTTCTTGATTTATACTTGATTTAAGGTATAGATAGCTGTACTTATAGCTTCTCTCCAATACTTTATAACAACTTCCTTCTCCATCATTAATGTTCTGGCATAGTCTATCACTGATCTATTCCTTCTCTCTATAATGCCATTCTATGGAGGAGTTATAGGTGTTGATGTTTGTCTCTTAATTCCTTTATCATTGCAAAATGTCTCAAATTCTTTTGATGTGAACTCTCTTCCTTTGTTTGATCTTAGGCCCTGCAAACTCTTTCCTATTTATTTCTCAACCTTGGCCAAATACCACTCAAACATTTGAAATACATCAGATTATTTTTTAAGAACATGACAGTCATCATCCTAGAGTAGTCATCAACAGTATTATATATCTTTCTCCTTTGTAGCTTTTCACTTCTATTGGACCACATAAATCTATATGCACTAACTCTAATACTTCTTTGGAAGTGTAGGTTTTACTTTTGAAACTTGACTTGATCATCTTTCCTAGCTGACATTTTTTGCACATTGTGTTGTTAGGCTTCTTTAGTTTAGGAAAACCTCTGACTTTCTTCATTTTTCTTATGCTAATCAGATTTTCAAAGTTCATGTGACATAAAATTTTATGCCATAGTCACACATCATCAAATCTTACAATAAGACATGCAACATCCTCCATATCTAGGTAAAATAGATTACTCCTAGTTTGGTCTCCTTTTCCTATTAGATTTCCATCAATGTCATAGATTTTGGAAGATTTGTTTCCAAATTCTACTTTACATCCTACATTGCTTAACTATGACACTCTCAATAGATTGTAGTTCAATCCTTCAATATAGTATGCATTATCACATAAAATTTTCACATTAAGCTTAATGGAACCTTTTCCTTTGATTAGACATGGAGCATCATTTCCAAATCTAACACTATTTCTATCATACTAAGTAAAAGTAACAAACTTACTTTTGTCTCCTATCATGTGATGAGAGTGCCCACTATCTATGATCCATGTGTCATTCTTGTTTACATAGGTTACTAGTTTTTTTGCCTCATCTTCATCTAACTCATCCTTCATGGCTACATAGACTACCTCATCATCATTTTCATCAGAATCCTCTTCTTCAACAATGTATCACTTTTTGTCTTTGTCTTTGTAATCTCTGACATCATCTTCTCTTTTGTTCTTGTACTTCTTCCCTTCTCTATTGTTCTTTTTCTATGTGCACCTTGTAGTAATATGTCCTATGTTATTGCAATTAAAAAAAATGATAGGTAGCTTACCTTTGAATTTACCTTTGCCTCTATAAAATCTTCTAGCTAGTAATGCTTCCAATTGTTCCACATCTTCTTCATCTATACTGTTATCACTAGATGCATATTTTATCTTTATTTTCTTCTTCTTTGGTTTCACCTCTTCAGTGTATTTCAACAAAAGCTTGGCCTTGAAAGTAGATTCAAGATTCTCAAGTCTATAGTTATTAAAGTTGGATAACTCAAATGTAGTAAGTCTTCCCACTATACCTTCAAGAGTTAGCTTGTTTCCTGGTATGCATCTTAACTCTTGGATGGCTGACACTCTAATAGCATAGATGGAGAGCAAAATTCTTAAGAATTTTCTATTAATAGTTTCATCTTCTAAATGACCACCCAAACTTCTTATTGCACTTACTATTTCCTTTATTCTAGAGGAATATTGAGCAATATTCTCACCTTTCTCCATTCTCATGTCATCAAACTTTCCTCTAAGGCTTTCTCTTTTTGCTCTTTGAACATTCTGATCTCTTCCATGAATAAATGTCAAGGCTTCCCACATCTTGAATGCAATGTTAAATCCATTGATGTCATCAAATTTAGAATAGTTAAGGGTAGAGGAAATCTCTAGCATTACTTGATTGTGCTCCTTCTTTTTATTCAAATCTTCTATAGTAGGGACTCCAACTAGATCAACATGCTCCACTTCAATTGAGGTTTTTGCATGATCACCTATTGATCCTAGATGCAACTTCATTAAACTTTTCCATGCAAAAAAGTTATCTCTTTTAATCTTGGGAACTTCTCTCATAGACATCTTGATCTCTATGTTTTTAGTACCTTTAAACCAAATCAGTAGATGGCTCTAATACCAATTGTTAGAAATTCTTTAAAATAACTAAGAAGGGGGGGTGGGGGTGAATCAATTATTTAAGGTCCAAATATCCTAATAAAACCTTTTCAGTAAGTATAGTGAGACCATCTAAACTAACCATGCATCCAAGCTAAACATTTATTTTATCAAGTTACAAAAAATCATCATGCAAGAATAAGACATAAAATATCAACACATAACATAGTGATTTATGTGGAAATCCAATTTGGGAAAAACCACCAATAACATGCTACTCCTTTCTCACTGTTTTGAAGTGATGCCCTATGAAAGGTCTGCCCTATTAAAGGCTACAACACACTATTAAATGTGACCTAGTTAAAGGATTTCAACCACCCTATTAGAAGTGATCTTGGTTAAAGGACTTTAGAACATTCACTTGGAATGTCACCCTATTAAAGAATTTGCAAATGGTTGTTAAACCAACCTAAGTCCATAGGATTTTTTCTTATCTAATAAAATTGCTAGAGAGTAAAATAAGGGCTTTTGATCTGATAAAACTCACAACATAACTTATAGATTTTAGATCTCAACTCATCTCACAAATTTTCCTAGCCTGTAGTCTCTACAACTTTGATAGCTTGTCCTTCTTGAGTCTCCATGCTCATTGTGCCAATGCAATCACTTCTGTCGTCACCTATCAAAGCAGAGTCTCTATACTCTATTCCTCCCTGTCAATTCCTTCTCCTTGACACTACACACTCTCTCTAACCACTCTTGCTTATTGACCTATAACTCCTTAAATAGAACTTTGGAATACTTTTCCCACTCTAATCTTCTCACTCTTTTTTTTGGTTTGAATGGATTAGGTAAGATTCAATGAATCTACCCCTTATCTTGTTTCTTCTAGAAACATTATGTAGAATCCACCTGTATTTTCCCAAAAATGGTTTATCTAGAATTTTGTACCACAAGCTCATCATCCTTATCTTCCATTTGGTTCACAAAATTCAAGGTAATAAACTTATTGGCTCAGATATGGTGAATCTTTGACTTTTCAAATAATGAAGTAGCTCAACACTATTGAATTTCTAATGCTCGACACATACTATGTTACTTAGCATCAACTAAGTTTTTATGATGCTCGGAACCTATTGTGGATTCACTCAACATCAACTAAATTTCCTAATGGTCAGCACCTATTACATTTCTATCTAGCTCGGCACCTGAACTTGTTTGACACCTTTTGTCTTACTCGACACACACTAGATTTTACATTTGCTCAACACTTACTGATAATCTGCTTGAAATGAACTAACTTGCTTGGCACCCACTAATGAATTTAGTCAAGCCTTGCAAAAAGCTTTGTCACAACTTATTCTTCTAGAGTTTCTAAGTGTAAGCAACCTCTATATCTTCAAGTGTATTATCAATACATCATTTTACCATTCTCTTAACTGGTCCTTATACTTCATTAGAAAACCATAACTCAACGTCTCCCTTACATGATTTTGTTAGATCTTATTTATTAATTTCTAACAACTATATTAGTCTAGATAAATCATTTAGACTAAGGTTGACATAACAGTCATTAGTAAATCCTTTAATAGGGTGACATGCTAATGGAATGTTCTAAATTCTTCTAACAAGTCTTACTCCTAATAGGGTGATTGAAATCCTTTGATGAGGTCACATTTAACAATGTACATTGTAACCTTTAAAAGGGTTGGCTCCTCATAGGGCTCAGTTCATAAGAGTGAAAATTAGTAGCATGGTATTGGTGGTTTTCTTAGATTAAGTTTCCATGTAAAATCCTTGTGTCAAAATGTGTGACTAATTCTATGGTATTGCACGTTTATATGTCTACAAAGTTATTTTGACCAAGGACAATAGTATGCAAATGTTTAAGGTATTGAATGATCAATGAATGCATAAGTTGAAGTATTGCAAATTTTTATTTGTACATTTGGACCTTGGATAACTGATTCACTCCCAGCCTTTGAGTTATTCTAAACATTCTGACACCATCATCATTCATGCTAATATCTTTTTCATTTTCTAAGTTAGTCCATATATATTGTATATAGTTTTTCCAAAATATGGAGAAAAAATAGTAAGAGTTAATAATTGGTGATAAAATTGAGTTTTTCTATTATAGGAGTTTACATTGATATGTATATTTTGAAATAAAGTAATACAGAGATGTAGAAAGTTGGCTATATATTTTAGATCTTGTCTCTTCTTTTGTTACCACTTAATTCTCTATGATTTAACATAAAAGTTTACTAAATCTTAGTTGTAATTCATTTTGAATTATATTTTTGTTTACATTTTTCTAATGAATTAAATGGGTTATGTAATTGCTTGATGTAAGTTGGAAGAATTTCTTTGTTTTAAATGAGTATTTTGATAAGAGTGGGATCTAGAACTAAATATTGATATTCTTCTCACAAAGTTTTAAGATGGATCTGATAGTAAATGTCAAATTGTTGTGAGCTAATAGCCCAATAGATAAGGTATTGGACATTCATTAAATTTAATATAGTTTGGAATGTCTATATGCTATAATCTTTTATAAATCAACCTTTTAAGTTTTATTATTGAATATTTGAAAAGTGAGAATGTACTTGATTCATGGAGTTTTAGTTTGATGGATTATCTATTTATCATCTCTATTACAGTCCTAGAATTAGAATAATCAAGGCCAATTATCTATTATAAGGGAATTCATGTTGAAAATTGAGAAATATAAAGAAAGAGAGTGTAAGTTCATAGGTATACCTGCCTGAATTTTTCAAAGTTCAAAGAGAAGAAGATATTACAATGTCTTTTCATTTTTTCCTTTTGATTTGTATTGAGTTGTCTATTATGATTTTTAGCTAATGCCTAGATAGCTTTTCTTTTCAAAAGGTTTTTTAAATTCTATCAAATCAAAAGCCAACAGTTTTAAGAAGCTAAAATGATAGGAGATGAATATGTAAGAAGTTATTTTGGTAGGATATCAAAGATTGCAGTAGGAATTATGACATGTGATGGGAAGTAGGATGAATATGAAATTGTGTGGAAGATCTTGAAAACTCTGACACCTAAATATAAGTAGATAGCATAGATGATTAAACAAGTTGTTACATTCTTGAAAATGTTTACAAGAGAGAATCTTCTTGGAAGATTGAATGAAACAGAGATAAGTTTGAGGTAGAGTGGAGATTATCCTAGAATTGAGACTACATTCAGTGCATTGAGTGTTTGACTTACCTTGTGTAGGAGTGCGAGTACTAGTAGAAATTATAATAGCAATACTAGACGAAGAAATGAAGAAGACATAAAGATTAAAGAATGTATTTCCCTACTTGTGAGAAGAGAACCTAAAGGTAAGAAAATCTTTAAATATTGGACTTGAAATGATTTTTTTTCATTATGCTTCTAGGTTTCCTAACAGAGTGAAGAAGTATAAAAAGAATTTCAATCCTAGGAGATCTTGAGAATGTCTTTATACAAATGATGAATATTTGAAAGCTAGTGTGGAAAGATTCTTGAGTGAAATTGATAATGATAATGATGAACTAGGATTTGTTGCAATTAAGGAAGAGAGTCTTGAAAAAGAGAAAGTTAAAGAAGAAAAGATATTAGTGCCACAAGTTGAAAAGAAGAAATCTAAATAGATCATAGATAGTAGTTTTTCACATCATTTGACTGGTGATAAGAATAAATTTTTGAGCTAAACAATTGTGATGGTGGAATTCTTAGAGTTGGTAAAAATGTGACTTGTCATATTAAGGGAATAGGATCTATTACTCTTGATGGTCAAACTAATACTGGTGATGTTTATTTTGTTGATGGGCTAAAACATAATTTTTTAAGTGTTGGCTAGTTTTTTGAAAAGGGATATCAATTAGAGTTCACATAGAAGACATGCATTATCAAGGATAGAAATTATAAGATAATGATATTGGAACAAGATAAAGAGATAATATTTTTTTAGATGAATGCTACAAAGATGACATTCTTGGTTGCTAAGTTGAAAAAAAATTGTTGTGGCATTATAGGTTTCTTCATATAAATTTTGATAATATTGTGAAGGTGAATAGTACACTTTTTGTTAGGGATTTTCCTAAAATAGTGAAGCCTACTAATATGGAATGCATGGAATGTGTTATGGAAAAGAGGAAGAAAAGATCTTGTCTAGGAAAAAAGTTCACAACATCAACAAAGTTGGAGATAGTGCACATAGATTTGAGTGATCCTAAAAAAATAAGACCACTCTATGGGGAAAGGTAGTTTATGATTCTTTTTGATGATTTTACTAGGATGATGTGGGTAGAATTTCTTAGAGAGAAATATGAAGCATTTGAGAAGTATAAAGTGTTTTAGAATAGAGTTGAATTTGGATTAAAGATTAAGTGTTTATGATATAATAGAGGTAGATAGTTTACCTTGAATGAGTTTAACTTTATTTGTTAAGTAAATGGCATTAAAAAAACTTTCAGCCCCTAAGATACTAGAGTAGAATGGTGTAGCAGAAATGAGAAAAATATCAATGATAGAAGAAGCTAGAGAAATGATGTTTGAGAATGTCATGCCATAAATTTTAATGGAAGAACATAATCAATTTTTATTTCATCCGGATCTAGAATAGGGTCCTAGTGTGGGCCTTACATCTTCCCCCCAGCTCTCGACTTCCTCCTAGAAGTCTTCTGTAATTAGAGACATAACTCTCATATGAAGGTTTACCTTGATTCATTATGATTAATACACTTGGGCCTAGCCTGAACATCAATTCATGTTCCTAACAATCTTACATACAATCAAAATATAGACTTATGGAATATTGTCCCATAGCTTATAGGGGAAGAATCAATTAATTCGCCATTGGTTGGTTTGAGTTTCATTTTAAGTTAGGGTTTCTACCAATACCTGATATAAACATACTTGTGGACTAGATAGGGCAGCTATTGTTATATGTAGAATATATAAGCCCTTGCAGAATTCCCAGCCTCTTAAGAATGGTTCATCACAATAATATATTCAATAGCTAATTTTGTAATTATACTTCTTTGGTTATTAGTTTAGTCATTCCATGGCGTAATTTCCTTACCTTTGTCATTGTCCAATTGTTTATTTAGTTTCATTACCATTTACAGGTCGGAGTTACTTATCCTCCTATGTTGCACCTTAGTTGACATACTTACTTACTCTCCTCACTCTCACTTAGTTATTCTCCTTTAGGGTTTACTTTCTATTTTTTTGACAGTTACGATCTTATACACTATGTCTTGTTTGGGTGACCATCCATTTACCCTTGTCATCATATTTTTTATTAGTTCTTACTAACTCGAGTCACTCCCTCAACTCAACATTGACAAGTCTTATGATGATGATTCCAACATTAATTTATCAAAAAGGTTGATATATTTTGTAAATCTCCAAAAATTAATTGAGTTTAACATCCAAGATCCCCTTACAAGTTCTCAATTGCTAGCACTTTTTAGTTACAATGTTCTTTTGGTTCCATCCGAATTGAGAGCTTTGATCATTATCCTATTAGTTGGACATACTTATTAAGTATTAGTTCGAAAGAGCATTGTGTATCCCTTCACTTTCGATCTTTATAGGTCCATCACATTTAGTACCTTTACATAAAGTCCTCAGCATAGTATGAAATGGAAGTATATTCATTCAAGAGTCAAGGTATTTCCAAGTTTATAGGGTTAAATGAAATCATAACTCATAATGAATGGAAGGGTGATATTCTAATTTTCCCATGATGTTCATCCAAGATATTCCCTGATATGACCGACTTGAAGGTATCATACAACACTCTCATAGAAAAATGCCTCAAAAATAAAGATAAAAATAAAAATAAATAAAAATAAAATCACCAATTAAACATAAGTGTGGCCACAAAAAAAAAGGAAGTTTCTGCTAAAACAAATCACACCCCGAGGCAAAAAGAGGGACCATACCAAGAATCATCATAAATGAGTGTTCCATAGAACTACCATAAATATACCAAAAATTGAAAAGAACAACAAAAATTCAGAACAATCCAAATCTTCAAAGGTATTGTGATCATACTAGGGTCTTCCTAAGGAAAAAAAAAGAAGAAAGGTTGTCCTAGGATTACGTGGTACTCAAGAGTATGCAAAATGATTCCCTTGCATTTCTGGTCTTCCCATGAATATGTCTAGAGAGTAATTCACACCCTTGTTACTTAAGGGATTGTCAATTCTTAGAGATTTAGTTCCTTAATTTCTTGTGTTTCCTTACCTAAAAATAGAATGTAACAAGTTTTTATAAGAAGATCGATGGGGTTATCTCATAAACTTCCATCACACCTTCCTTCAAACATCATACGAATGTATCAGTCCCTTTTAGGGTGGTTCCATCATTCAATCTCATGTTAGCAAAAAAATCATTTTGATATTGTTGATATAATGGGGACTATTTAGTCTTGTCAAGATTTTGTATCTTTTGAGCTATAGTGTTATCCAAGAAAGAGAGTGATAACCGAGTCATAGTTTTCCATCAGGTTGCAAGTTGTTGTTGGGTAATGACAACATTTTGAGCAGACACTTGACTTGCAAGTTTCACTAGGTGTTGTTGAGAAACCTTCATGCTTATCGAGTTATCCTAACTAGTGAGTATATATAGTCATGTTTCCCATCTTGTTATGATGGTGAAGGTGGTGAGGGGTTCTCGTTTGTTGTGGAAGTATACACTATAATGAAATTAGTGTACCATGTTCTATTTATTGTTATATGTCTCCATATGTGTTTTCCTTCTTTTTTTTTCCTTCCCTGTGGGTTCAAAAGTGGATTAATCTTTATCAAACATCACTTCTCAGGAGTTCTTTACATGTAGTTTGGATTAAGATAGTCAAGACATAAAATTTAGCCTTACTATAATCCTATTAATCCTTACTCCATTTTCCCCATTATAGGGGTTCCTTGTCACTATTTATAAACTTTCTTTCTTGTCATTCTCATTTACCCCATTTAAGTGTATTTTGTTTTCATGAAGGACTAGGATCTACATTTCAAAGGGGTTTTTAGCTCTTACCAATACCTTGACACCATCAAGATAAGAAACCACCCATTCCATCCTGAATGTTAGTATGTTTCTTTTATTTTGTTGTTTAATGTATATTTTCACTTGTACCAAGGTCTATAATTGTTAAGTCTCACAATAATTGAGAGGGAATTACATAGGGATCCTAAATAAATAGATTTCCACAAAAGCAAGACCAACATCTTGTCATATCCTAATTCTTAATAGCTCTAGCTGATTATCATGGTTAATTAATGTTATCAGTTTTAGGGGTGTTCAACTCAATTGCCAATTAATAATAATACAATTATAAGCCAATTTCCTAGAAGGCCTATTTCCTATTTAATATGGTATTAGGATAAATTTAATGGTACATTCATTTGTGGACTCATTAATGCCCAATGTTGTATAACTTTGCTCTGATACCAAAATGTCATGCCATAAATTTTAACGAAAGAATATAAACAATTTTTATTTCATTCGAATCTAGAATAGGGTCTTAGTGTGGGCCTTACAGAGAATAATGTCTCAAAGACATTTTGGAGAGAAATAGTTAACACAATAATGTATACAATGAATAGAGTATAGATCAGACAAGTTATTGGTAACACTCCTTATGAACTTTTCTTTGGACGTACACTGTTAGTTAAGTATTTTAGAGTCTTTGGAAGTAAGTGTTACATTAAGAGAGAAGATGGCATTGGTAAATTTGATGTAGCTAGCAATGAAGGTATGTTTCTTGTTTATTTATTGAAGAGTAAAACCTATAGATGTTTTAATTAGAGAACTAAGACTATTTTTGAGAGTTTAAGTGTTAAAGTTGATGAGGAAATTAGATTCAAGAGATAATACTTGGTTATTATTTTGATGGAGAAGCTAACCAAAGGCTAACCAAGAGAATTTTTATTTTTTTTGTGAAACTAACATAGATTTGCATAATTATACATAGATTGTAGAATAGAGAGAAGAACCAAGGAGTGAATCTAGAGCTAAAGTAAGAATTGAGATAGTGGCACCTAACAAGTGTTAGAAGATTAGTTGGAAGTATGAATACTAATGATATTCCTTGTTGGAAATATTCAAGAATATGCTAAGTTAATAAGAGGGGAGGAGTGAATTAGTAACTTCTAAAACTTTAACAATTTCAATTCTTCCAATAATCCAATTAGCACTTAATTCATCACAACTGATCTAATTGCATGCATGAGAAACTAAAAATATGAAAGCATCCATAACACATTGACACAAAGATTTGGTGACCCAAAAACCTTCCAAATAGAAAGTAAAACTAGGGTGGGGATGAAACCCACAAAATTTAGTACTGTAGCATAAAGTTGGCCTATCAAGGCTTACATTGATCACTTCTAATGATCTGCCACAATAGGAGTAATTAGGACTGCTAGGTCCACCTTGTGAGAGGATTTACAAACATACAATGAAGTGTGCACTTGGTAAAGAGATTTATAAAAGATTTTTAGGTCTACCTTGTTAAAGGATTTTGACTAGTTCACCTATTAGGATGAAGCAAAAACTAAATACCTTTTGTTCATCACCACATGATACTAGCTCAATAGAGTCTACTATATTTTTTTGATATTTTTCAAAATTGATCTTTATAAGGTATATATAGTATACTATACATTTTTCTCTATATACAACATGTCTTACTGATACAAATTCTCCACCATAGGATATTTATCCCCCATACTATGTGTCTCTCTATGTACATGTTTATATGGCTTTCTCTAATGTAGCTTTTCTCCCCCTTTTTGATAGTAATGCCAAAGATTTATTCTAAAATATTTATATAGAAACACCAAAATGGGATAAGAATTCAGAATCTACCTTGAGAGTGATTACTAGGGTTTTATCCCAATTTTCTTGCAAGACCTTTCATATATGAAGTGTAATTTGTACTTCTATTGATAGTTCAATCATATGGTCTACAATAGAGAAGTTATTATCATGGATCAAAGTTTTTGAATATACAATATGTTTTAGCATTACATCCATGATTGGAAGGATCATATTTTGTATGTCAATAAATGGTGATCGGATCCTTGCTTCTTCTCTTAGCTATTCAGCTTGCATGTCTGACAAAAATATAATTTTCTTGAAATGTGTAGAGCTTAAACTAGGGTCAAGTTGCAACTATTGAGCACTTTCCTTTAGATTTATATCAATTTTGGACAATTTATCCTTTATTTCCTTTGTATACTCAATGACATCACATAGTTTCCCAAAAAGTGATGATACATTTGAACAAGACACTTCAAGATTGACCAAAATTGTAGAAAGCTCTACTTGATAAATGGCTATTTGCTAAGTAACATGCTCTAGCACTTTATTATTAAATTTCTTTTCATCCTTTTCAACTATTTTGTCTTGACCATCAATGTCCTCATTGAATTTTTGGATTACTTCTTCTTGCTGATACAAAATAGGTTGAGAAGAACCAACCTCAATTCTGATTGCCTCAGTCAAAATGTTCTTAGCATCTGCAATTATCTTATACTCTTTATCTCTCTCCTCTTTATTCTTTGTTGTATAACCTTTTTCTAGAACCAAATGTGTGCATTTGGTTTGGAATGAGCTTATAAATATCCCATTTAGGAATTACTATTTCCTCATCTAAATCTATGTCTTCCTCTATCTCTTTTCCTTTCCCCAAAAATTTTGTGCTCGATTGATTCTTAGGCTAAACTATCCTTGCACTTATTGCTTTTGTACTTGGAATGGAAACAATAGTAGACATACTTGGGCTTGCAATAAAAATTGATACCATACTAACTCATGGAATACTTACAAAAATATTTGAAGAATCCAAAACTAATGAAGTCAAAATTGTAGAACCTAAAGCTGAAGTAGACAAAATTGGAGAGCTTACCATTGATGTACTCAAAATTGAAGAAGTTAAAATTTGAGAGGTCAAAACTAAAGTACTCAACTTGGTATATGAAGAAGAAGTCTGTAGTTTGTTGGATGAAGTGGAAGTCACTTCTATTAGTGAAATGTTGAGTTGAGTTTGGTCAAAGAGTGATTGGACATTTGATGTATCACTATTAGTCACAATCAAACTTACTAAAGTTGTCTCCATACTTGATGCATCAAATGGTTTTCTCAGAGAGTGAGGAAGTGAGGTAATGACTACTGCAACTATCTTGACTAGGTTAGTCTCCTCATCATCTTTCTTTTCTTTCTCAACAACTTCTTGATCCTCTTCATCTTCTTCATTATCATAGTGAGTCACTTCTTCAACATTCTCTTCCTTATTTTCTTCTTCATCATCATCCTTTACTTCAACTAGAAATTCACTCAGTTTATGAAGATGGTAAACATTCTTCCAAGTATTTGTAGTATTCCTAACAACATGTTCAATATCTTTGATCAAAACCAAACAGGTATTAAACTTTAGAGTTAGTTTTTCTTCCTTTTTCTTTAATGACTCTTTTACATCAACATTTGATATTTTTGATAGTAACTGCCTCAAGGTTTGTGCGTATACATCTTTGACTATTTGCATAGCAAAATCCCATCTTGGCTTTATCTTCTTTAGTAATTCACTGGTGACTTGAGAAGTGAGATGATCTAGCAAGTATTTCCACTTACCCATTTTATTTAGCACCAGGTCTTCAACTTGCTTCTACTCAGCCTCAGTCCTAATCTCATATTTCAATGATTTAAATTTTTTTTATCGCTACTCCTTCTTCCAATTGCTTTAGCCTATCCTAGAAGGTGGGTGGAGGTTTGTTGAATATAATGTCACCTCCTTCCTTGTCATCTTTCTTCTATGAACTCCTTGTGAAGACTATAGTGGATGATATTGAAGGCTTGGTGATGATCACCTTGCCCTTTTTATATTCTTCCTCATCCTCTACTTCTTCCACATCCTCAACTTTTTCCTCTATTAACAAGAGAGGTGCACTTGATTTTAGCTTTGCTATCCTTCTCTTTCCTTTGTTAACTACCTTTGGGAGCTTTATTTCTAGCTCAATTCTAGCCTTGGCTTCATCATATGTTCCAAAATAAGGGGCCTTGGGATAAATAGGTTCATTGACAAGGGATTAAATGATATCCTTTGTCTCATCAATATTCACCACATAGCCAAGAGGTTTCACCCATGCAACTCTGGGATTAACTACTTGGATATATACTTTATCACTATCCAGCATGCAACATACATCGTCCTTATAATCTTCAGCTAACTTCTTTGGAATCCTGAACCTATTGTTCATTTTCTCCTTGAATACATTGAAGTAGTTGTCCATGATGCTACTATAGTTCTCACCCATTTCTGCAATATATTCATTTATTTGGTAAAGCATCGACACATCTTTTCTATAGAATATAGTGCCTTCAAAAGGGAATAACTTATGTATATAAAAGAATAGGTAGCTTAACAATGAACCAAATTTGCATGGGTTGTTCTTTGACATTCTAATACTCTCCATGTTTTTGTTGAACTATCTCAACAATAGGTTGGCAAGGTCATATGACAAGTTGTTCTTAACCACCTTATATGCCAAATCTATTGCTTCACATGACACATTGTTAAGTCATCTTGAACTATATATTTTTTGTGCAATAACATGAATTTCAAATTTCAATTCTGCATCTATGACATTGCTAATTTTCATACCTTTTCCATCCCACTCAGCTACGGTCTTCTTTTCTTACTCTACCTGACCTAGTGTTTTCATTATTTTGGCTTTGGCTAGCATGGGGAGGCCAGTGATTTGATGAATCATCTTCTTTGTTTTCAAAATTGGTTGTTCTAACCATAGCTGCCCATTGTGCACCTGGCTAAGGATAAGACTAACTCATTCAATTTGAAATTCTTAGGGCACATAGGGGATATGTGTCAACCCTTTTTCTTCCAAATGTTGATGCTCAGGTTTTAGGGTTCTATTTACACATAAATGACTTAGAGCATCATAAATTTCTAGAGTACTAGTTTCTTGAATAGTACATTTGAAATGAGTATGAATGTCATTAACAAGAAGTACCTTAGGAGGAATTTAGGATTGAGCTCTACATGGATCTAGGGTTTCAGACACTATGGGAGTGAGTTTGAAATCTGGCACTTTCCATTTAACTCCTTGAAAAAACATGTTAGACCCTCACTTGACCTTATTGCTGCTAGATTCCATTTTTGCTTGGTAGCTTGAGAGAACTTCAAAAAACTTTTGTTGGAAATTCTCTCAAGTTACTTTGATCACACAAACAATCACTCTTTGTAATAGCACTTGAGAAATGAATTTGATTCCATGCCCTTTGATAAAAAAATTCAAATAATGCTTAGTAAAAAAGTAGATATGTTGATAGACTATCATCTACTACATGGCATTGATTACTCAACAACATCTTTATAACTCAATAACCATAGGTGTATTTGTTACTCCTAAGCTTCCTCGGTAGATTCTATGACCTAACCTTACATAGTAGAGATGGTAACTTAGTAATAACTAATATCAATCTTGCTCAATGATGTCTTTGTATCTTGTATACAGATTTGGATCTTTGTCACCTTTCAACTAGAACTGACTTGAATGTCATCTTTGATAGCCTAGTTCCAGTTTTCCCTTGAGAACTTAATTAGAAATGGTAGAGTCACCCAATTATTGAATGACTTGACCATCATTGCTCAAACTAGTATCCCTAGTAGAGCTAGGAATCCATTTCTCTTTCATCTACTTTTAGATTTTATCAACTTTTGACTTCTTCTCATCTTCAATTCTACTAGTATACATACAAGTCTTGGCAAGCAGACCAAGTTCTATACAAATGAAACATCTTTTGGTAGTATCTCTTTTCCTCATATGATATTTGACACAATTCATACCAATGTGTCCAAATTCTCCATAGTAATGACATCAACACCAAGTACTGTAGTCCCAACCAAATATTATTTTCACAATTTTTTCTACAAGATTCAATGCCTTTTTTTTTCATTCTAATGCCTTGTGTCCATGTTTCTTACATTTATGAAAATTGCCTTCAAATCTTGGTTTCTCTCTGCATTCATTAGCCATATGACCATGATGATTGCAATTGTAGCATTTTCCATTGAATTTTTCTTTTCCATTGCTCCAACATTTGTTTGATGTATGACCTATCTTACCATAGTGATTGCAAGTATGTCTTTGATTCTTTTGAGTACCTTGTTTAGAGGATTCACCTTCTTCTTTGTATCTAATTCTTGCTTTTTCCTTTTTTCTATAGAGGTTTTGCTCATTCAATTGATTCATGTCTACTTGAGATTTCATCATTCTCTCATTAATTTGCTTCTCATAGTTTAGATAATTCCTCAATCTTTCATTGATTTGCCTTTTAGAATATAGATCATTCCTCATTCTTTCATTTTCAAATCTTAGACTCATGATTTCCTTGTCTATATTGGAGAGTTGATGAATAAGGTCTACTTGCTGAAGGGATTGGTTCTAGATTTCATTGTTCCTTCTATCCATCTCTTCTTTTATCTTGTTTCTCTATTCCAAGACTTCACATAACCTTACTTATTGAATCTCTTGCTCTCTTCTTAGCTTTCTTACTTCTTGTAGAGAACCATTCTTCTCTAGTAGTTCTTTAATTACATCATTTGCTTCATCTGAGTTGTTTGAAGAGTGAAAGTCTTCAATTATTTCTTCAATGTAGAGATGATCATTCATTTGATTTGCAAGTTCCTTTCTTCTTTTTAGGGATTGGGAAAGTTTCTCCTTAGCTTTCTTGAGTTGGGCAATGGCCATTTCCATATCTAACATTTCATTTTCAATAGCTTTGTCAAGTTAAAATATCTCCATATCCTTGACCTTTTTCTCAATTTTTTAAACTTTCTCCCAAGAACCACAAAGCTCTAATACCAATTCTTGGAAAGATTCAAGACTATGCTAAGTTACTGAGAGGGGAGGGGTGAATCAATAACTTCAAAAACTTTAACAATTTCAATTCTTAAGCCAATAATCCAATTAGTACTTAATTCATCACAATTGAACTAATTGCATGCATGAGAAACTAAAAATATGAAAGCATCCATAACACATTGACACAAAGATTTTGTGACCTAGAAACCTTCCAAATAGGAAGTAAAATTGGGGTGGGGATGAAACCCACAAACTTTAGTACTACAACATAAAGTTGGCCTATTAAGGCTTTACATTGATCACTTCTAATGATCTGCCCTGTTAGGAGCAATTAGGACTGCTAGGTCCACCTTGTGAGAAGATTTACAAACATACACTGTAGTATGCACTCGATAAAGAGATTTATAAAAGATTGTTAGGTCTACCTTTTTAAAGGATTTTGACTAGTTCACCTGTTAGGATGAAGTAGTAGTAGATCTTTGATTTGAAACTAGATTTGTTGAAAGACATTCCTTTGTGTACTGATCACCTTTCTATGATAGATATGTATATGTTTCTCCTTATGTTGTTATGGCCTTTACAATTCACTCTTTTTTTCCTTCATTCATAACTCTTTGCATCCAAAATCACATTACATCCATGCATACATTTTTTTGTAATAATATGGTACAATACATTACATATATATACCAATCCAAATTATATAATTACAAAGTTGTCCATGATACAAGTTAACACAAATATTAAAAAGTCAGCCCACATGAAGACACTTAGGTTCACAAGACTAACTCAATGAGGTTTTGATACTTGACATCCACTATTAATGCTTGGCATCATTATGCACTTGGTAGATGTAGAAGCTAGGTCCATATTGATCACTTTCAAGTAGTCTTGAACTTAGTCTACTTTGGTTACTTGGTAGATATTGTGCAACTTGGCAAACACTAAATCACTTAGTTAGCACAGAGTAACTTAGTTAACACTGGCTTTGCATCTCATGAATTGTGAACTCGGTAGACATTGCAAAGCTTGGTAACCACTAATAAAATTGGTGTATACTAAAATACATGGTTTAAACTATTGAACTTCACATTGACTGAATCTACTCGATAACCATTGGGATTAGTCCAAAGGACTTGGTAGCAATTGAAATGCATAGCAAACACTGTAAACTAAACCATGAGCTCGATAGCTATACACAATCTAAATAAGAGTGTGTCACTAATAAAAAACTTGATTGATATGTTAATAATTCCTATGGGGAAGTACTATAGATATTTTACTATGATGATTTGTTACATTCATGACTGAGTTTGTCATTTATGTCAACATAGAAATTTTTTGTAGTTTCTGACAGAACAATAGCAAAAAGATCAAGTTGGTATGGATGGATAGTTGACCACTCTAACCATTTGAGGTTATTAGAGATACTCTTGAGTATATGGTAAATGCAGTTAATGTTAGAAGAAGAAAGAATAAGTCTAGAAGAAGTTATGTAAGTTTTGGTGATGTTTATTCTGAGATAGAGTTTATAGAGGCATGTTTTGGTAAACTTGTTATATCTCTTAACAAAGTTGTTATTCTAAGAATTGAGATTGAGGACATGAAGAAGACATGTTGGTGATGACATGGCTAAGCTTTCTCATCATAATATTGTGTATACTAAAATTTATTCCAGTTCCAAGGTAGAAGATTAATGTTATTGCTAAGTGAAACATGTTCTTAATGTGGTCCTATAGTAATTAATTGAGAAGGTCTAACAACCAACTTAGGGAATTGTTTTGAGGACGCAATATAAAGGAACAACATTTTCCTTTATCATGGTATGGAATCATATGTTTTTTATAATTAACTATAAGCAACAAGAGCAGAATGTGAAGTTGAGAAAAGCAGTGTGAAAGTGAAGGAAACTTTATTGTCAAGGTTTTTTCTGAATGATCCAAGGTTTGATATTTGGATCTGAGGTTTGTGACCTAGTCTACAAGGTTTAACACTGATTGGTCTAGTTGAAAGAAAAAAGGGAAGAAGAAAATAACTATAAACTATATGTTTTAGCAATGAGCTCTTCTTGTAGTTGAAATTGCATGTTTGGGAAATGGGCTCTTCTTGCATACTTTGTACTACAACTCCTAATAGGGTTGGCACATCTCCTAATAGGGACTTTATGTAGTAAATGTTCTAATCGACTCCTAATAGGGTCCATCCTCTAATAAGGAATATTTATATTAATACATCATCTTGTGGGCATCATTCCCACTAGGGTTTTCCCTCTAATCAAGGGTTCCTCTAGTCAACATATCTTGTGTAATTATCTATGTGAATTTTATGGTCACTATTTACTTTGGTTGAATGGTTAAGTTTGTTTAAAGAAGATAAATATTTTAATTGTTGGATAATTGATTCACCCTCTCCCCACCCCCTTTCAATTATCTTGGTGGACTATTGTTTCTAACAATTGGTATTAGAGCATCAAGTCCTTGAAGATAAAGTTTAACAACTTTGGGAGATCCATGACGAACATGTTTAGGAAAAATAGTTCAGACACTAGTAAATTTGGACCCAATTTTCAAATAATTTTGGTTGAATTTTGACCAAGCTTCATTGCTATTTTTCTCATCAAAATTTTGACCAAATTGCAAGTTGGTCAAAATTTTGACAAGAAAAATAGTGACAAACCTTGGTCAAAAATTGGGTCCAAATGTACTAGTGAAAGTTTGATCAAACAAATTATGACAGCTAGAAAGAAAAGATGAAGATACATCTGTTGTGTATGGATTTGGGATATTGGATCTTGAAAAAATCAAAGAAGATAATCATTACTAAAGATGACTTGGAAACTTGTATCGAGGTAGAAAGAGATCTTTTTATGTGTGACATGAGAGCTAAAGAAGCACTATTGACTGCACTTCTTGAAATTGAGTACAATCAGGTAAAATCACTTGCTACTTTACATTTGATTTAGAAACTTTGGAAAATAGTTTTGAAGGAGATGCACATTCTAAGAAGTTGAGATTACAACATTGGATTTACATGTTTCAAGATGCTAAAATGATGGAAGATGAATCTATAAGAACATATATAGGTATAATATCAAAAATTCTATAGGTATCAAAGCTCAAGGGAGGACTAAAGAAGATTATGAGGTTATATGAAAAATATTGAAGACTCTAACACCACCATTTAAGTTAGCAGTTTAGATGCTACAATTGTTGATATCTTGTACCAAAGATTTCACAAAGGAGATATTGTTTGGAAGACTTGTAGTTTTTGAGAATGAACTTAGATTGTCTAGAGAATTGACCAAAATAGAGACAACTTTTAGTTACTTGAATATTCAATCTAATTTATCAAGGAGCACAAGTGTTGGAGGATATTTTTCTAGTAGTAAAAAAATCTAAGGAGGACAAAAAGATTGAAGGAGTAGCCCTTCTTTTAAGAAGAGAAAAAGGAGGTAACAAAATCTTTAAATGTTGGACTTGTGATAAATATGGTCGTTATGCATCTAAGTGTTCTAAAAGAGAGAAAAAGTATAAGGGAAATCACAAACCTAGAAAGGATAGAGAGTATTTGTATGCAAATGAAGATGATGATTTTGATGAGAAAGCATTAAGTGCTAGTGATAATGAAATTGAGTTAGTTGTAATTAAAGAAGAAAGTCCATAGAAGGTAGATTTGGTGTCATAGGTTGAGAAGAAGTCTAATTGAATAATTAATAGTGGTTGTTCACATCATATGACTAGTGACAGGAACAAGTTTTTTGACTTCAAAAGTTAGGATGGAGGAATTGTCAGAGTTGAAAATAATGTAGCATGCCAAGTTAAAAGTATTGGATCTATAAGTCTTGATGGTAAGACTAACACTAAAGATGTATACTTTGTTGATGGTTTAAAGCATAATATTTTGAGTGTTGGAAAATTAGTAGATAAAGGTTATCAATTTTAGGTCACAGAAAAGACATGCATGATTAAAAAAAAAGATGGAAAGGTAATTGGAATAGGAACCAAATCTAGAGGTAATGTATTTCAGTTGAATCCTACTAAAATGACATGTTTAGTTGCAAAGGTAGATGATAGTTGGTTATGGCATAAGTTATTTTGTCATATAAACTTTACAATATTTTGAGGATTAGTACAATATTTGTAATTAGAGATTTTCCAAACATTCTAAAGCCTACTAACACAATTTGCAAGTAGTGTGTTTTGGAAAAGCATAATAGAACTTATTTTCCTAGCAAGAAGTTTGTCACTACAACAAAGTTGGAGATTGTAAACATAGATCTCAATGGTCCTACAAAGACTAAAGAATTATTTGGTGAAAGGTAATTTATGATTCTAGTTGATGATTTTTCTAGAATAATGTGGGTTGAATTTCTTAAAGAGAAATCTTAGGCATTTGATAAGTTTAAGATATTCAAGTATAGAGTTGAAAATGAATCTGGTATGAAAATAAAATGTTTAAGATTAGATAGAGAAGGAGAATTTACTTTAAATGAGTTTAACATGTTTTGTGAAGAAAGTGGAATTCAGAGACAGTTATCAACTTTGAGAACCCCTAAACATAATGTCACTATAGAAAGAAGGAACAAGTTAGTTAGAGAAGTTGCAAGAGCTATGTTAGAAGAGAATGATGTATCCAAAAATTTTTGGAGAGAAGCTGTGAACACGTTAGTCTACACTATGAACAAAGTGCAAGTTAGGAAAGACACAAACAAGACACCTTATGAACTATGCTTTGGTCACTCACCTATAGTCAAGTATTACAGAGTTTTGAAAGTAAGTGTTATATCAAAAGAGATGATGATATTGGTAAGTTTGATGCTAGAAGTGATGAAGGTATGTTTCTTGGTTATTCATTGAAAAGAAAGGTGTATAGATGTTATAATAAGAAAACTTAAGACTATTATAGAAAGGAAAAATATGAGAATTGATGAGAAATTCATAATACAAGAGAGAATAGTTGATTACAATTTAAATGATGATGTTGTTACTAATCCAATGAATAATGAAGAATTTCTTGAAACTAACAATACTTTGTAGAATGAAGAAGAGCCAAGGAAGGAAAAAAATTCAGAACCTTCAGTAGAGATAAGAGTTAAGTTAGCAACTCCTACTTTCAAAAATAATATGATAAAGAATCACCCATCCAAGTAGATCATTAGAAGCAAAGATAAAGGTGTGATAACAAGAAGTAGAGTCAATGAAGAACTATGACTAATATCTCAAGTTGCACCTAAGAATGTAGATGAAGTATGTAAAGATGATCACTGAAAATGAGCTATGAAAGAGGAATTGGATCAGGCAATTAAGAATTAGACATGGGAATTAGTCCCTAGACTAGAAGGCAGGAATGTGACAGGAACTAAATGGGTATTCAAAAATAAGATGAATGAACAAGGTGAAGTTGTAAAAAAGAAAGAAAGATTGGTATGTAAAGGTTACTCATAGCAAGAAGGAATAGATTATGATGAGACCTATGCTCTAGTGGCTAGAATAGAAGCAGTAAGATTATTCTTACCCTATGCAACACAAAAAAAATAATTCAAAGTTTATTAGATGGATGTCAAGTCAGCATTTCTGAATGGAGAACTCTAAGAAGAGGTATACATGGAACATCCTAAAGGATGTCCTTTAAAAGATGACAAGACATAGTATGCAGACTACAGAAAGCATTGTATGGATTGAACCAAGCATACAAAACCTAGTATGCAAGGTTGGACAAACATTTGACAAAACTTAGATATAGCAAAGGTATGATAGATAGTAATCTATATTGGAAAGAAATTGATGATGGTTTAATTATTTTGGTAATATTTGTTAATGACATCATATTTGGAGGAAATGATGAGGAAAGTGAAAAAATTTCTAAGGAAATCAAGAAAGAATTTGAGATGAGTATGATAAGAGAGGTAAAATATTTCTTAGGATTGAAAATTGTATAGAATAAAAAATAAATCTTTATATATTAGACTAAGTACTTGAAGGATTTACTAAAAAGGTTTGGATTTGAAGCATGTAAACCTGTTGGAACACTTATGGTAATTGGACACAAGTTATCTATAGAGGATGAGACACCTACTATTGAGTAGAAAAAGTATAGATTTATGATCAGAGGATTGCAATATCTAACTCACACAAGGCTAGATATAGAAAATGTAGTTGGAATTGTTGTAAGCTTCCAAGTTAATCCTAAAGAAGCACATTATGTAGTAGTAAAAAGGATATTTAGATATCTAAAAGGAATATAAGAGTATGGATTATAGTATGATAGATCTAATGATTTCTTTCTAAGTGCTTATACTAATGCAGATTGGGTAGGAAATATGAATGACAGAAAAAGCACCACTGAAGGAGCTTTCTTTTTTGGAGGAAGATTGGTTTCTTGGTTAAGCAAGAAGTAGGATTGTACATCACAAAGTATAGTAGCAAAAAAGTATGTTGCAATAGAAAATAATTGCAATCAAGTCATTTGGATGAAGCAAATGCTGAAGGATATAAGGATAGAAATCAATGAACTTGTTGTTATACATTATGACAACACAAGCACAATAAATATGTCTAAGAATCTAGTGTTGCATTCAAAGACTAAGCACATTTCTATTAAGTATCACATGTTGAGAGAGAAATTGTAAATAAAGAAATCAGATTGGACTATGTGAGCTGTAAAGAGCACATTGTAGTATTTTCACTAAGCCTCTTCCCAAAGACACTCTTGAGTATTTATGAGATATGCTTGGGGTTATACCCCTCCCTACATTAGAGTAGAAGATGCAAGAATGCATTAGTCTAGGGTAGCAAAGCACCATTATTTTGCTAGATTGAATGTTGATGCTTTATGTATGGGGGAGTATCTGTGATGGAAAGAGTCATCTAGGAATCTTATTGGATGTTGTTTTGAATAGTGTCTTTTGACCCTCAAGCTAGAAAGAATTAGTTGTTGCATAGTTTGATACAGATATGTTGATTGTTGAAACCTTTGACATTGATGTTAATGGGAGAGAATATTGCATGAAAAACATTATGTTGAAGTTTGGCATGTTCAGCATAAGTACAACATGGAATGATAGTTTGATAGAAAGCACATTGAGGTATATCAATGATTGATGAAGAGGATTTGAAAAGAAGATTAACAATCTTTTATTGATATTCTTGGAACTAGATCTTTTTCATCTATGTTCCCATCAATGCCAAAGGGGGAGATTGTTAAAATATTGGTTGGAAGCATGAATGCTAATGATATTCCTATGGGGGAGTATTGTAGATATGTTACTATGACAATATCTTACATTCATGACTAAGTTTGTCATTGATGTCAACATAGTAGTTTTATGTGGCATCTGACAAAAGAATAATGAAAAGATCAAGTTAGTACAGATGGATAGTTGATCACTCTAACTATCTAAGATTATGAGAGATACTCCTAAGTATTTTGTATATATATTTAATATTAGAAGAAGAAAGGATAATTCTATAAGAAGTTATGTAAGTTTTGGTGATGTATGTTCTGAGATAGAGTTTACAGAGGCATGTTCTAGTAAACTTGTTATATCTCTTAGCATAAAGGTTATTCTAAGAATTGAGGTTGAGAACATGAAGAAGCCATGTTGATGATGATGTGGCTAAGCTTGCACATCATAATATTGCATGTATGGAAAGTTATTCAAGTTGCAAGATGGAAGATTAATGTTATCACTAAGTGAAATGTGTTCTTGATGTGGTCCTATAATAATTAATTGAGAATGTCTAATAGTCAACTTAGGGAATTGTTTTGAGGAGTCAGTATAAACGAAGGACATTTTCCTTTATCATGGTATGGAATGATATGTTTTTTATATTTGATTATAAGTAGAAAGAGTGAAATGCGAAGTTGAGTAGAGTAGTGCAAAAGTGAAGGAAACTTCATTGCCGTGGTTTTACTAAGTTATTTGAGGTTTGATATTTGGATCCAAGGTTTATGACCTAGTCTACAAGGTCTAAAAATGATTGGTTCAGTTGATAGAACAAAGGAAAGAAGAAAATAACACTAAACTACTTGTTTGAGTAGTGAGCTCTTCTTGTAGTTGAAATTGCATGTTTGGGTAGTGGGCTCGTCTTGCATACTTTTTACTACAACTCCTAACAGGGTTGGTACAACTCTTGACAAGGTTGGAATCTCCTAACAGGGAATTTATGTACTAAATATTGTAATAGACTCCTAACAGGGTCCATCCTCTAACAAGGAATATTTATATTACTACATCATCTTGTGGAAATCATTTCCACTAAGTTTTCCCCTCTAATCAAGGGTTTCCCTAGTCAACATATTTGGTGTAATTGTCCATGTGAATTTTATGATTGTTTCTTACTTTGGTTGAATGGGTAAGTTTGTTTAAAGAAGACAAATGTTTTAATTGTTAGATAATTGATTCACTGCCACCCACTCCACCCCCCCCCCCCCCCCCCCCCACATTATCTTGGTGGACTATTGTTTCTAAAAATAAGGACCTAATAAAGAACCATCCCACTAATTAAATTATTGGTAGAAAGGACAAAGTTATTATTACAAGAAACAAGGTACAAAGAGAAGAATTAATTTTTATTTGTCAACTTAAGCCTAAAAATATAGATGAAGATAATAAAGATGACTTTTAGATTCAAGCTATGAGAGAGGAGTTAGATTAGATTAATAATAATGATACATGCTAATTTCTTCCTAGACCTATAGACAAAAATATTATAGGAACTAAATGGGTTTTCAGAAATAAGATGAATGAACAAGGTGAGGTTGTGAGAAATAGAGAAAGATTGGTATGCAAAGGATATTCATAGAAAGAAGGTATTGATTTTTGAGGAATCATTTTCACCTATTATTAGAATAGAAGTAGACAGATTTTTTTGGCTTATGTGGCTAACAAGAAATTTGAAGTGTATCAGATGGATGTGAAGTCAACATTTCTAAATGGAGAACTTGAAGTAGAAGTTTACATTGAGAATCTTTAAGGATTTCCTTTGATAAAAAGAAGGAGATATGGTATAGAAGATAAAGAAAGCATTGTATGGTTTGAAACAAGCACCTAGACCTTGGTATGTGAGATTCAATAAATATTTGGAAAAACCAGGATTTGCTAAAGGTATTGCATATAGTAACTTATATTTGAAAAAAATTGAGAATTTTTTGTTGATTATTGAATTATTTTTGGATGATATAATCTTTGAAGGAGATGATTAATAAAGTGAAGCATTTTCTAGTGAAATAAAGGAGTTTTAGATGAGCATTATTGGTGAGATGAAGTATTTCTTGGGTCTAAAGAATGTGCAGATTAGTGAAGGTATTTTCTTATCATAGACCAAGTACTTGAAAGATTTTCTAAGAATAATTTCTTTGGAAAGTTGTAAACCTATTGGTACACCTATGGTAACTGGTCATAATTTATCTAAAAAAGATGAGATACCTACTATTGAATAGAAGAAGTAAAAATCCATGGTTAGAGGTTTGGAATATATGACATGTATGCAAGACCAAACATAGATAATACAATTGGAATTGTTACAAAATTTCAAATTGGTCCTAAAGAAGCACATTATGAAGTGGTCATGAGGACTTTCATAGACTTGAAGTGTACAGCTAATTTTGGACTATGGATCAAATGACTTTACTTTATGTGTATATAGTGATGTAGATTGGGAAGGTGGTATGGATGAAAAAAAGAGTACAAATGGTGGAACATTTTTATCAGGAGGAAGGTTGGTTTCTTGGCTAATAAAGAAACAAGATTGCATTCTAAAAAGTACAAAAAAAATAGAGTATGTAGTAGTAGATAATAATTACAATCAGATTATGTAGATGAAACAGATGTTGAAGGATATTGGAGTTGAGTTTACTAAGCCCGATGTCATACATTGTGATAACACAAGTACAATAACTATTTCTAAGAATCATGTATTGCATTCTAAGATAAAGAAAAAATCCATCAAGTATAATTTTTTGAGAAAGAAGGTTGTATAAAAATAGATCATACTAGACTATGTTAGTACAAAGGAGAAGATAGCTAATTTTTTTTTAAATCCTCTACTAAAGGATACATTTGATTATTTTTGAGGTATGCTTGGGGTAATGCCCCTACCTTCTTTAGAATAGATGATGCAAATATTGCATCATTCTAGTGGTACATAACACTATTGTTTATCTAGATTAAATGTTGATGCTTTCTCTATGGTGGAGTATTTCTGTTTGAGATGAGTCATGAAGGACTCTTGGTAGCTAGTATTGAATAGTTTCTTTGGAGACTTAATCTAATTAAAAATATTGAATATATGGTAGATTGACATAATGATGCATTTTCATTGATTTCAATGGAGGAGAGAATGCATAAATAACATATTCTAGGAATGAGGAGAGAAGTATCTCTTGAGAATGGGGGAGAGAGTGAATAAGAAATATCCTCTAGATATGGGGAGAGTTGTATTGATAGGAAGTATATAACTGGGGGAGTAGTAGCACAAATGAAGAGTTATTATTATTAGATTCAAATTTTATTGATGAAGAGGATTTGAAAAGAAGATGACTACAACAATGGAATAGTTGCATCAAAGTGATATGTTTTGGATTTGTTGGAGTTTGAAAATGTTACCCATTTCCAATTACCCTAATGAGAACAAGATGCATCTAGGGGCAGCTAACTCCCATTATCAACACATCCATTCAGACACCAGGCCAACTATAAGGCTATACTCCTTCTGCACTTCAGGCTCTGCAAAACCTAGGTGGGTGAACCTATAGATTCCTTATATGGTACCAGTTGTCAAAGCATACACTGAATCTAATACAAAGCAGATAGAAACCCTTATTTCTCCTAATGGCTTATGAAACAACACAGATTCTACAATAGCTAGGTGCAAACCTATATTATTCATAAACTGAGTGAGGGTTTAAACTTTTATGTCCACTTCAACATGAAGGGAAAATGATTGATTTATATTGAGAAAAGACAGCATGTCTAATACGCAGCAAAAACTTGATGATCCTACAAATGACCAGTGCCTTATCCATTAGGGCAATCCTATACTCCAGAATTATGCATCCTTGAACATCACTCAACATATGTTATATGTAGAAACATTCATGTTCGGTCTGTTCACCTTATGAATCAGACAACAATATCCAATATAACCCCATACTTTCACGCATCCTTCTCAATGAATCTGCAACCCTGTATGAAACCACAAGCAATTATATGACTCCTTGAGTCAAAGGCAAGAAAACCTCAAACATACAACTGGGCAATTGCAAATAGGTTCAAGATCTTTGTTCTTGAACATATAAAATTACAAATTCAACAAGAAAGGAGACATAATTATATTGAAATTCAAAACCTTCTGTACATTGTATTTATCTCCTTGAAATAAGTACATTAGGAATGCATAAAACAAGATACAAGATCACACTACTGTATCAGAACTATCTATGAAATTCATATGCTGTTCATACGAGATATGTTGGGTGTGTGGCTTTCACAGCCTGAGCAGAGCTCAAAGAACTGGAAAAAGAAAACCAACCAACAACCTTTTTTTTTAGGGAAGAAGACAGAATATGTATGGAGAAGGCAATTCCCGGATTTGATTTGCAATTGACACTTGTCTATCTGAAAAACCTTCTTAACAGGTTAAAACAACTCTTTAATCTTTCCCCTCAACTGGTGAATCAAATCTTTTCATTTTACCTCTCAAGAGCATCAAATATCTCAGCAACCTAATGATGAAATAATGTAACTGATTTTGATAAAAAAAAAAAAAAAACTCAATGTAAAAGTGAAAATCAGTTCACAGTGACCTCCAAAATGCAAGAAAACTGCTGAGAGTTGATTTTTCTCCATATTCAGATCCCGACAAGCTTTTAAAATTTCCCTCTAACCAATTTTGATGCTCTAGAATCAAGTTTGCTCATTCTGTCGCTAATGCCCCAAGAAACACAAATTGACCTATAACTCAAACTGGTGAGCACCTGTGCAAGAACCAACCTCAAATTCAGAAAATTCAGATCTTCCCGGTTCCGATGGTATATTGGAGTGCCCAATTTGGTTAAAAATTGCCCCAGATATTGCCTTTTGAAAATCTCAGTCTTGTTCATGACTTCCATGTAGTTTTGCAAAAAATTTAACTTTTATATAGTTTCAAACTATATGATAAGTGAAAATTTATTTAAAAAACTACCCCACGTGATCTTTTAGAAAAAAAAAATTATTTTTTTTTTTTTTTTTTTTTTTTGAAAATTCCACCATATGTTTCACTCGGGTCAAACTTGGTTTGACCATATCGCCATGTGTCACGTGCTGATTCGCTGATTTGACTCTTGCCGGATTCTTGAGTTTTCGGCAACCTCGCTATATCGCTAGCCGAATTTTTTGAGATTTTTCGGCAAGCGACATAGCGACCTACCGGATTTTTGACTTTTTCGGTCGGATTTGCTGACGTCATCCTTTTGTCTGCACGTTTTTCTTCAAAATTTTGCTTGTCTCCAACCAACCACGGACCCACCTGCACTAGCTTTGGCTTTACAAAAGCCTCTGTCTTGCTGACACTAAGCATTGGTAAAGATTTGTATTTAAATAATCAAAACTTCTTTCCCACAATGAATATGGGATAAAACAGTTTCAATGTTTTTTTTTTTGCTGTAGTGAATAGCTCCCTTGTTCATACATGGATCATGTGCCATCTCTGATGGACCTCCCCATTGTGTAAATTGCTGCACTTATCCTCACATGGCCCCTCTCAAAAACGTGCATTGCTGCATTATTTGCTGCCATGGACTTGCCTTTTAATTGTGGGGCTCCATTTAGTGTGTGAGATGCATTTTTCATGGTCCCTGTGCCAAAACGTGGAGCCTTTTGTTGTTCCTATTGCCTCGGACAGTGGCATTTCCCTTTGTAATCTTTATTCTACTCTTTGGACGCCCTGCAACATATGGATGCCCCAAAAACGTGGGCTGCTCTGTGATTTGCTCCAACACATGGAGTTCCTTGCTGGTTATCTTATTTAAAACATGAGACTCTCAGCTGGTGCTTCCCTTCTTCCTTGCCTATGGATGAATGACTCTTTTCCTGGTGATGCCTCTGTTATGGCATGAAAGCCCTCTATTTTGCTCAATGCATCTGCACATTTTCTTAGTTTTCTTCTTGTGTTAAAACATTATATTGTCAAAACAAATAGCCCTTCACATTTATTTGATTCTTTTATCATTGAGAAAAAGTCCAATCTCATACATTTAGTGAACTAAGATAATGACAATGACTACAGTGAAGCATTGTAATGATTGTATGTAAAACAATCAATTTAAAATTTCATTTTAAATCATTTCCGCACTAGTGTGAAATTTGTGTCTGGAGGCCCGCCAGGTGGCCGTAAAAACTAACTCAATCAGGTAACCAGGCCATGAAAATCGGCATGAGTGTTCAATCCTGCATACTCTCTCACACTGCAAATTTTCAACCCATGATGGATTCCCAGTCAGAAGATTTTAATAGCCGAACATCCATACTTCAATTACTCTATAGACAAACAATGTTAAAAAAACATAAACTGGGCTCGGGTTCGGCATTATAAACTGGGTTATTGATCACTTGGGGTTTTGAAAATTAGGATATAAGTTCTTTGCCATGAAGAGGATATAATTCCATGTTTTGGGCTCATGAAGAATCACAGGGCACATTTGGCGAATTTTCGAAAACAGGCACTTGGAAATTTTAACTGGCAAATGTGTCAAAAAGTGATTTTTGGTAAATGTACGGACATAAGAAAGTATGCAAATGGATTCATCATGACTTAAGAACTGGCATACTTCAAGGATTTCTAGGACACAACACAATGGTACAATCCATTTAGGCTAGCCAATCACACGATCAAAGTTATAACATGCCGAACAGGGGTACGGATCAATCTGGATACCATAGCCGTAACAAAACAATGCAAACTGGGTTTTTGATCATGTTAGCAAACTGATCAAATGGATTCGACATGATCTCAAAATTGGAACATATGAAGTATCTTACCCCTAGAACACAATGCAAAAAGGATTTTTTCATTTGGGTCAACTGGGTCAGAGATATGATTGGTCGAACAGGGCTTTCCAGAATTGTGATCAACTAGTTAAATGCACAAAACAGTAAATGACCAACTTTGTGGGGTGCAAAACCTAGTCAAACGGATTCTAAAAGACTTGAAAATTGAAACATAGGTTCTTTGTTATACACACTAAACATCCCCAAAGTGACTAGTCATGACACAGTCCTGGGTAAAAGATATTCAGATGCAAACTGGGCCTCTGATCGCTATTTGACACTTGGTAGAATTGCAAATTTTGACACTAGCTCAAAATGGGACTTCACAGAATGATTCAGGATGGCAAAATAACATTGTGGATCATATGCATATGTCAAATGAAAGGTGTTAAGCCACTCAAACACCATCTAGGCCTCAAGCTACCAACTGACCACATGCATAAAAGGCACTTTAGGACATGATTTTCCAAAATTTTCAAAATGTGACTAAAAATGAAGCATGCAATTTTCAGTCCCAACAGGATTCTTGAAACTTAGATAGTTTTCATCTGTGTTGCCATAAATGCCAAAGGGGGATATTGTTAGCATGAATGCTGATGATATTCTTATGAGGAATATCCTAGAATTGTTAGAAGAATTTGGAAGATTATTTGAGTAATCATATGTTTCATTCATGGTAGTGTTTTTCATTGATGTCAGCATAAAAAAGACTAACAAAGCAACAGATAGAGATCAAGATCATACAATTCGAGGATTGAAGATGTGGTGAAGTGCACTTGAGGATATTTTCTATAAACTATCCTAATCTTATAATTAAGAGAACATATATAAAATCAAAGATTGGTAATAATTAATTGAGATTTATAGAAGACAAAATAAAAACATAGTTCTTGAGAAGCGGTTTATGGTAATCAAGTTATATATCCTGACTAGGATAGAATCTAGTTATACGCAGTTGTATATAGATATAAGACATCCTGATGATGAAATCAATGAGCACAAGAAGTTTGAGGGTGCACTTGTGAAATATTTGCAAATAACATGAGATGACAATATTATGTAATTATGAAAAGATGTAATGTAGTGTGTATTGTTTTATATTAATGAGGTCCCATTGTAATTGTAATTTAAGAAAGCCTCAAGATCAACTCAATAAATTATTTTGAGGTCTTGGCATAAAGGAAAATTTTTTTTCCTTATGATTGAATGTTTGAAGTATGAGATGCTTTTGAAAGAGAAAGTGAATTTTAAGTGCAAGTTACATATAAGTAAGAGATCTAAGGGATTATTGTGATGTAATTGTTTAGATCTTTTATTGAGATCCAAGATTTATTTGGTGTAGAAGAGGCACATTGAATGAGCATAGTGATTATATTTGGTATGGAATGCTAGTGGACAATTGATCATTTTTTATTATTATAAAAGGAATAATATAGAGGCCAATTGGATAGTGAGTTTGGTAGTCTTTCCCTTGAATCTATTTAGATAGTTGATCCTTTTGTCTTCCACAACTCCTAACAGGGTTGGCACAACTCTTAATAGGGTTAGAATCTCCTCACTAGGATTCAATGTCTCCTAACAAGGACTAATATATACTAAATGTATTTCATTGACTCCTAATATAATCTATCCTCATACAAGGAACTTACATATTAGTAAATCATTTTATGGGTACCATCCCCACCAGGGTTTTCCCTCCAATCAAGGGTTTCTATAGTTAACAAATCTAGTGTTATTATGTATGGCTATCTTCTTATGGTTATTGTACTTTTTTATTACATGCTTCAAATTTAATGAGGATAAGAAAAGTTGTTATGATTGTATAACTAATTCATTCCCCCTGTCTTAGTTATCTTGGTAGAATTTACTTTCTAATTATTCATTTGGTTCTAAAATGCTTGAATGGACTATAGGATAATTGAGTATAAATAATTCACCTCCCCCGCTCTCAGTTGTCTACTAATTGGTATTAGAGGAAAATGCTTGGAGAATAATTTTAAAGGAATATGAGTGAATGATCACAAGATGTATTTAAGAGGGGTAAAAAAGATGAATTAGAAGAATTTCTCATCATGGAAAGATAGAATGAGGTCAGATTTATTTGGAATTGGACATAATATCACTCACTAGATGGATAATGAATATGATGCACCTCCTACTCATATGATAATGGAAAAAATCATAGAGAAGAGGAACTACAATAACTTAATGATTGAGATTGTATTTCCACTTAATGATATTGAGTTTGGTGATATCAAGAAATGCACAAACTATAAATAGATGTGGAAAAAATTAAAACTTGTACATGATGGAGATCTAAATACATTAAGAGCTAAAGATGAAAGTCTTATAGGTAAGTATGATGACATGAGAATGAAAGGTGAGAATGTTGCACATTATGTAAATTGAATCAAAGAAGTTCTAAGTTCAATCAAAGTTGCTAGAGTAATTATCAGTGATGGTAAAATTGTAATTAAAGTTACTAGAACTATTCTACCTATTTATGTTGTCAAAGTTTCTACAATTCAAGAAGTAATAGCTATCTGCATGTTTGACTAAGTGTCTAACAATGATAGGAAGCCTAGTTTGCACTTGAATATCTTGCACCCAGTAAAGTGTGATGACCTGCCACATTGGAAGTGTCTACTATGCATATCAAAAAACCTATGTTTCAAATTTTAATTCAGTTTGATATGTTTTGATAAGGTTTTGAGTTCCCCAAAGTTGGTTATTTTATCATGTCAATGCACATTGTTCAAAATTTTGAGAAGCCCTATTTGGCAATGAATATTTTGATACCGATTGAATATCTTGAGAAATGGTCATATTACAATATTTTAATTCTAAATGATTTCCTATGTTTTAAATTTTAGGTCTTGATGAATCTATTTGATAAGTTTCCCAAAAAAATTCCATTTGCAATTACTTAAAATGGTCTAGTTGTCTTTTGTGAAAGTTTATAAGTAGTTGTATTTGACCTGTTACAACTTTGACTATGTTGACTCTATTGAGAAAAATCTTTTTTGGTGAATTCTAGGGTTTGTAGACTTGTTATGATGAATTTATTTTACTAGCTTTCAAATGCAGTACCAAATGCAATTTCTAAAGTTTTAATGGTAACTAGATTTGCAGATTCATTGGTAGAACTGTTTGGGATGTTATAACTTTGAAACTATGATAAATGAAGCCAAAAAAATTGTACCACCATGTGTCACATTAAAAGCACTCCAAGTGTGCCAATTTCTAATAATTTATGAATTCATTTGCATGCTTTCCCAAGTCCATTTTGTTTGCAAAAATATTTATTTTGATAGATTATCTAGTTCCTAGTAGCTACCTTCATGCATTCGCCAATTTCATTTGGTAATCTTTCATGAGCCCAAATTGAAAATTCATACTTTTCATATGAAATCCTAACAATGCCTCAAATTTCAAGTTCCCAAGCAGTCATTTGACCAGTTTTCAAAGTCAAAACTAAATGCACTTTTCTATTTCTAACAAGTTGTTTGCATGAGCAGTTTAAAAAGGGAAACTTTGTCAGTCAATATCTTTTGACTAAATGATCATCATAAGGTGAGATTTTGCAGACTAAAATATTTTTCACTAGTAAACATGATTGTATAATTAATAGGGCTTGATCAGGTGTTTTAAACATTTTTTGAAGCTAGTTTTAGAGGCTCCCAACACAAAGTTGATAGTTTGCACAAGAGGCGAATGATGTGTTTTGAATGTTGAATTAGAGACCCGGATCATATTCAAAATTTTCAAGGGATTAATTTAGTGAATTTAAGGAATGAATTGTGTTAAATGCAAAAAATATTAGCCCAACCCATGTTGGGGCCCGACCGACATCAATAGATTCATAAGATGCTAGGGATTGAAGATCCTCAAAATACATTATAATGATTTTAATCATTGTAACATTTTAACATGTGCACATGTCACTCTATATTAATTAGGCATATGTGATTCATGTTGAAAATGGGATTGATAGTGTTAAGTGGTGCCTTAAATTTGTTTCCCTCCAATGGTTAAGAAGATGGAGAGGATATTAAAAATTATTGTGGGCTCTCTTTAAGTAAATGAAATTTGATCCCAAGGATGATGTGTTGTCAAGTTACATGGACCTATGAAGATGTTATGAATGATAGAAAATTAATATGGGAGTTAAACATACATAGAAGATCTATTGGCTCATATATGTTAAGAGAGGCTTCAGTGAAGATTTTCTCAAAAGGCACAATTAAAGGAATCAATTCTGGTAGTTATTTGTCATTATTGGGTGCCATTGAAATAGAAGACAATAAATATGTCTTGATCCTATGGTCACTAGGAAGACCACCTTGAGAAAGTGGCCTTCAAACTCTTTTAGATCAAAGCCAAACCTTGCTAATGCACGAGTTGCAGTATTAAATCCTTCTTAAAATATTAAATATTGCAAAAGAAAAAAATGATTGAGATGATCTTTGAAAAATATATGTGCCCTATTTATAGGCATAAACACCATGCAAGAGGGCATTACTTCTATATTTAGATTGGTGGCACCTATTTTAAGATCTACTTTTGTAAACTTAACTTCTACAAAAAAAAACTAAAAAGATTTTGACAATATTTATTAAGTGAACGAATAGTGTGGTTCAATGAAATATATTTATTATTTTAAAATTGAATATGCCAAATCCCTTTACATTTCGGTGATAGCATGATCAAATTGGGGAGGGAGTGACTGATATTTTTTCAATGTCCTTCATTGCATTGGGATATATCAATTTGTAATGTGGGGAGACATTTCAAACTATCCTCCATCATAAAGGATATGATACCCAATCATTGTGAAATATAATGTAAAGTTTGAGACTTTATTTTCAACCAATTTTGATACAACTCTAATAGGGGAAGATGCTATTTTAATGTGAAATTACCATGTCAAAGGAAATTTCACGTGTCTTTTATTGAACTAGCCTAGGCCAAGTGTCTCGCATATTAATCTTTTTACATACCTCTACTTGTGTCAAACACCAAAGAACCTAAAATGAACATTATCAAATTGTGCATGCTAGTGTGACAAAAGTTTCACAATGTTTGGAATCAAAATAGCTAAATATTGAATATGATTTATTTGTTTGAAGTGGGAATGGAGCACGTTTTGAGATGGATCTCAAATTATTGAGTGCATGAACCATATTGCCAATGACTGCTTGTGATTTGAAGAGGAAATTTTCATAAGACCACCATAAAGTGACCTCTTGTAGGGTGCTAATACCTAAATAATTTCTCATGGGAAAATTTTCTATGGGATCTTAATAATCTAGAAAACATTTTATCTAAGTGAACATCATAGATCACTGAAGCACAAGAAGGGAAATGTATATCAAAACAACATGTTTTGCAGTGATTATAAAGAAAGCCACATATGAAAGCATTATCATCAGTCTGATCATTGCCAAGGGGAGAGTTGCTTTTTTTAAAATTCTAAAATGTGTAAGTACTACCTTATTTCAAAGGTGGAAAATTCCATGATCAAGTTGAGCGGCATTCTTAGTAAGGGATTTGTACCATAGTCAAAGAAATTCAAGCAATTTTTTCAAGGCATGTGTGCTCACATAACAAAAAAGATAGGAATACATATAATTTAATGTTTCAAAGATTGCAAATATGGATTGTGCACTGACTATGTTGGTGTTTCAAACTATTGAACAACAAAATGCTCAATATCACAGTGAAAATACTCATATAATCTAAGGATTAGCCAATTCCTAATAGCAATTACATGAATAAACCACTATGACCCATTTTCAACAAAACCAAGGGATGGTTTCCTACTCTTTTGGCTCTGTTAAACCAAGGAGCGTATACCTAGGGATGATTCTAATGCAAACTGCTATGTAGAGATTCTTTTAGTTTCATTCTAATTCTCATCTATTACCCACTAACACATGAGTAGTTTACTTCACTTCCTTTAATGTTCTCCAACTTGTATGCATACCTTATTAGTAGATCTGGTCATAATTCTCCTAGGATTTACAAATATTCCTGGAAATAGCAGCTACCTAAGACTCAAAGAATAGATATAAATGATTAGTGACCAACATTTATAACTTTGAACAAAGTGAAATGAAAAATGATTTTGATTTTATAATTGGTTTGATATGTAGCAGCAGAATTCATCCTTGTTCATTTCTAACTTATGTGACTAGTGCCTTATCCATTGGGCACAAAATTGACTATTGGTGGGAGATCTAATTCAAATAACTTGTAAATGAATTACTCAATTGTAATCACACATTCCCATTCTTATGAAGTATCCTTTTCATAAATTTATAAACCCTACTGATTTACTGAAGCATTTTTATAATTCCTTGAATTAAAAGAAACAATGAAATTAGTATACAACAAATCCAGATTGCATTAAGTCAATTTAAACTTTATTTAAATGACTTCAAAGTAGATAAACACATAAAATGGAGACAAAAATTGATGACACAGATATAGTGTAAATACCCTTTTGTATTATCCCTTTATATGACTAATACAACGACCAATAGAATGAAAAATCCAGAATACCTTGTTGATTCTATCATTTCAATATATCATCAGAAAGTAAAATTGGAAATAAACTCAAAAAAACTACACACTATTGGACCAACTATATTCTCTCCAAAGACTAAAAACTGTACCAAATTTGAACCCTCACATTGCCTTGAAAACTCATTTATATAACATGAGTTGCAACAAGCAAAGGGAAAATGTGATTGACAGGTGTCCTTTTTCAAAATGAGTACATCAACCTTTTTCAAAAATATCTAGACACCTAAATTCAAAAAGAAACCAAAAATAGTTGTAGATGACAGCTAGAGCATAAGATCTTTAATTTTGTCTTTTCCTTTAACTGCTCCATGTTGGTATAGCTTTAATTTATGCAATCACTTCCCAAACAAAAACTTCTCTTTTGGTGGTCCATTCACATTCCTTGACTATTGTTAGTTCATCAATAGTTTTCTGCCACCTGGCATCAGTAATCACCCTTCCTTCTATGTTAAACCTATTCATTTCAGTTTCAACCTTGAATAGGGTATCAATTAGTTCATTGAAAAGACATTCATCAATACTATCTTGGAAAATGGATACCACTTGTGGCAAGTCTATAATGTGATCAAAAGAACTAGACCACTCATTAAAATCCTTTATTTTGTCATCAGAGTTAATAACAAAAAGAATTAAAGAATAGAAACCATTTGTCAGCACTTTCATTTTGTTTTGAATTACTTCCAGCTTCCCTGTGAAAATTTGCAATAAGTCTTTCACTTTATCCATACCTTCCTTCATAGTAATAACTTTATCTAGGAGATCTAGCTTCTTGGCTAACAAGGGTATCGACCTATCAAAGAATTGCATATATGGCCCCCATTGTTTAAAAATAGGCTCAAGCCATCCAATTGCATCCTTGCATAGGTATTCTAAAGATTGTAGATTGATCAATGCATTATAATCATCTTGAGATATTCTTTTCAGAATGCTTATTCTATGATTTAATAAATTTAGCAAAGCATTTTTCTTGATGGCACTATCAGATTGGGAAACTCCCATTTTCATACTAATCACAGGAACTCACACTGTTACCCCTATTGATATCTCCTCTGTTTGGGCCTCTGCTTCTACAGTGTGCCATCCTTCTATTTCCTACTTGGTGTATGTTTGCTTCCAAGATTTTCTTGAGTTATTCCTTAAGGGATATTATTTCTGCTTCTAAATTTTGTATCTTCCCCTCCAACTCTTCTATCTTTTGCTTATGTACATGCTTTATTTTAAGCTCCTCCTTATGCAAATTTTGGACATCTATACATTCATTGTACATAGTAGCTAACCTATCTTCAATTTTCTCAACTTTGGCCTCATTCATGAGTGCAAAATGTTTGACTAGGCTAGAAATTTCTCTTCCAAAAGTATTGTTCAATGTCCAAACAATCATATTACCTTGGGCAGTTTCTTACATATCCATCATTTTTGGCTTCTTTGTATCAGGGGAAATACACCAAACTGCTAGGGTTTTTGTATCTACATTAAAACCTAACCCCCTCTTCAATCCCTCACTACCACCAGCCTCATAGCTAATAGTTTTGTCCTATCTTCTCATCTAATCAAGTACAAAAGCTCTCTCAATATCCCAATTAGGATTCAAAATCATACTACTCCTGTGTACTAACTCCCTAGCCTCAGCAGGGGTCATTGTTTCAGGCTCAAGATCATAAGCCAATAGTTTTTCAACTAATTTCATATTTTTCTCAAGATCCTCTCCTAGCATGAGACTCAATGTGAGCTCATTTTGTTTGATTTTATAAAGAAAACTTTTAAACTCTAATGATTTAATGAAATCATCATCTTCCACGAACTTTTCAGATTGAATGATCCTGTCATCCAATCTTGATGCTACAAATTGAAGATTAGTAGAGGCCTTCCCTACTTTTGTAGCCCTTTGGTGTAGTTAATTTTTCCTAATATTAGAAAAATACTCACTATTCCATGACATTACTTGTAGGATTCTTCTTACCACCTTTTCAGGGATGTGCATTGTCTTTTCTCTTTTATTTTCTTTTGGCACCCAAGTTGAAGTTGATGGTTGCTCCTCCTCTAATTCAATCTCCAATTGTGTATCTAGCTCAGGGGATTCACTATTTAAAATGGCTTCCTCTCCATTTGGCTCATGTGGCATTTGTGACATAATGTAGTCAAAATTATCCACCATTTTTCTCAAGTTATTAGGATATGGAATCTTTGTATAGAAACCCTTAAAATCAAGGTTGGTCCTCTTCAAAGCCTCCTCTACTCTCCTTGTCTCCTCATATTTCCTTAATAACTCATCAGCCTCCCCTATTGCTACTATGTTGGCAATTAAGTCCTCTATAGGGATTGGCTTGCTTGGAGGTAGAATGTATCCCCTAATGGCCTTAACCCCATCGGTAATGTAATTGTCAGGGTCATACATCTTATACTGCCCAGTAGTAAATTTGTACTGGCCTAAATATTCACTTAATTCCTCAAATGCATTCTTGCCTATTTCAAAATCTTCTACTTTAAAGGTTCTATAGACAAAATTAGGCTTGTGCAGAGAGGGAGGAATCATTTCTTTATTCATCAACAAAAATTGCTAGAAGAATTCAATAATGGCCAATCTAGGGGGTAAATATTTAGGCAAAAGATGAGGAGGCTGTGGGCATGCAAACACTCTCATTAAAGTGCACTCCTTAAAAGAAAAAAGACACTCCCCCAGTTATGATCTAATTTAGTTTTTTCATCTAAGAATGAGGGCCTAAGAAAAGTCTTCAAAACATTTGGTGTCCTAAAGAAAGTATGATCTAATTGCCTTATGATAACAGAACTGGATAAATTAAAAAACACAAGGCCATTTGAATAATAGAAATTCTTATGCCAAATACAATTCTAGAGTTGCATAGGTAACTCACCAAATTCATCAGAAGTTTGATCAATGAAATCCCCACTGATGTATCCAATGTTGTTATATAGGATAAGGTACATCAGCAGTGAATAATGGTGGAACTTGAAATCTATCATCTCTCCCTTCTTTGCATCACAAATCTACATATGCATATTTTCAATGATGAAGGCTACATAATCATACTCCTTGTGGTGGAAAGGGTCATGTATATCACATGCCATCAGAAAGAGGGAACCATACACACAATCCTCTACACCATCACTTTGTGCAACCCATACACTATGTTTTTGAAATAATTCTTAAATCTACTCAAAGGTAGAAGATCCCCCACCTTTTTTGGAAGTAACCCTGCCTTTTTTACCCTGTAAGGAATATGTGGCAGCATAACATTGTTCACAAAGTAGGTTTTATTTTTGTCAAACTTTCCCTATAAATTTGCAATGTCAATAGGTACATTCATTTGTCCCATTAATCCAAAGGCCTCAACAAAAGAAGTTCTATCCAATGTGCATAGTATACTCCCATTATGCCTATGGAATGTTTTGGTTATTGGATTGTAGGAATTCATTAGGGCCTTCAACAAGTCAACATCAATGAATACTTTTGAAAATATCAATTTTGCCATGTTTCTATTCCATGGGTTACACATTGGCACATTTTCTGTTCTATTCACATAAAAGTAAATAAAAAGATCATAACCAATCACTCTAGGGAATTCACCATCTTGAAAAAAAACATATGGGTCTCAAAAAATATGGTCATTTGCAAAAATTGCATTTGATGATCCTAGGAGAATTTTCAGCCAATCCTCAGCATGCTTATTTGGCTTCCTGACCCTTGTCTTCTTCTCAGTCTTTGCAGCAGATTTCTTTCTTTTTCCTTTAGGTGTGACCTCTACAACATCATCACCCTCATCTTCAACTTTGACCTCTTCTTCATGCATTTCTTCAACTTCTTTGTCCACCATCTTCTCCACAAGTATGTTCTTGACACTTTACATAGGATACACAAAACTCTGCAACTGGTAGGTTTCAGAATGGAGCAAGAAACAAATTCTTCAAAGTAGCAAATATTCTATTATTTAATTAAACCCTTGATGTTTTAATCATGTATCTACCAAATTTTTCAATAAATTTAGCATGCACAAGCTTTAAAACCATTCATGCAAGTTGTCATCAAGGTATATCAGCTGCAAAATTTGATTCTGATGTACTTTTCAAAGCTCTATTTTACTTGGCTATGGCAATTTTTGTCTTTCATGCTTACCTGGCATGACACATCAGCTACTTTCTTTCAAATTATGGTCTCCCATTCTTACACTGAGTCAAACCTTTGATCTTCATAACACTAGAAATGCCTTTGAGGGATCTCTATGTTCACTTGGAGACACTTCAGCATATGCTAATTGTAAGAACATAATGATGTCTTGGCACTGTATTGGAAATCCCTTTTATGTTCTTATGATTCTCTTTACCTCATATGACCTCGAACCTTTATACTTGATACTTCAATTTTTATGATTTAGACTTTCGTCGTATAAGTGTAAAATCCTTATCATAGCCTTCTTCACCCTTTACACCTATACGCAACCCTTTACACCGCAACATTGAAAACCTTCTTATTGACACCTTCAGTCTCACAATTCAACCACTACTTGTATGAGCATAAGATCCTTGCTAAAGGCTTTTCCTTTTATCCTTTTTATTTCTCCTTTCCACCCTTATGAGTTGCCTTTACCTCGTAACCTCGAAGAGCGTTCTCAAATGATATCCCACTCTTACATTTACCCTTTCTCGTAGAAGTATAAAACATTCTCTTCATCTCCTTTCTCTACCTTTTTATGCCTATACACTGAAACTCAACTTGTAACCACGAAGAAAGGATAAAAAGGCTCCTCATTCCTACACTTAGCTTGCAAGTGTAATGGCATAATGACAAAACTCCCCTTTTCAAGTATCAATGATTTGATCTCAGAAAATTAAAAATAACATTGCTATTGATTTTGTGTAGATGCAAAATTCATTCCTTAAGTGGTATGCCATGTGGGGTGGGCCCATCTAACATGGATGTCATGTCTTCATCTGATTCTCTTGCACTAGGGCCCATCTGAAAATTCAATAGGTCCCACTCAACACTTTTACTACTAAAATAGGGCTTTATAGTTTTTTTTGAGATAAAAAATGTATGCTCGTAATCACATTTGAACTTTACTTCTGTTCTTATGAAATCCTTTTATCCATAGAACCATAAAACCTTCTCATGCATGCTTTTCATATCATGCTTTACACCATGCCGGGGTATTACGCCCTTACGTTATCCATTGAAATGTATATGAGTAAATCATAACTCAATACCTCTCTGCCCTTTCGTTCAATTTTTTGCTCGTATCCCCATAAAGCAATATAACATCCTCCTTGAAAACCCTTACACTTACTCACAAATCACCTTAAGCGTATGCTCGAGAATTCTTTTTCAAACCCTTTGCGCTCACCCGCTCAACCCTATACCATAAGACCATAAAGGGAAAATTTTAAGCACTCTACAAATCCTTTTGAAATTTTAAAAAGAAACCTAGGGTTTTTCACACTTAGGGTATTTTAATGGCTGACCTGAGAGACAAATCTTGAGAATTTAAAAGGGAAAGACAACACATGAAATAAGGCATGACTAGGGTAACCTAAAAATTTGAAAAATATGAGGAACAAAAACCCTAATCTGCTTTATTCAAAGACTTAAATGATTTTTCACCCAGATTTTTAGAGTTTTTCTATATTGTGAAAAATCAGACCAACAGTGGCTTTGTTTGGGGATGATAGACTACCTAAGTCTATGCAAGAATTCAAAATCTATGGAGGAGAAGACCACATACTTGGTGCAAAAATGACAACTTCTTTAGAGAGCACAAAGCAACACACGGAAACAAGAAACTAGACTATACAGGGCTATTTACAAGGATTTACAAAATATATAGAATGTACAAAAACACTAGGAAACCCTAAAACTACTGTTCATGGAAAATTGACAGTTCAAGAAAAGTACCTCTTCAAGAATTGTCCATGAACTAGCAATTCAAGAATACCCCCAGTTAATTCCTTCAAAAAATATGAATCTTCTCCATTTCTATCACAAATGATATATGGACCGAGCTAGATTGGGTCAAATTTACCATGCTTTCCCCTATCTTCCATTCTAGCATTCCACATTAGTACCATATCTCCTATTTCAAATTTTCTCTCAATGGCCTTTTTATCATATAAGTGCTTCATCTGTTATTGGAGCTTAGCATTTTGAATAGAGGAATCTCTTCTTGTCTCTTCTAACTATTTAATGTCATCCATTCCGAGTTGCATCTCATCAATGATGTCATCTTCATATAGCTAAATGAATTTATACATCTCCCTCAGATTATTCTAGGTAAATATAGCCTATATACCATAAACCAAATCAAATGGGGCACAACCAATGGCCTTTTTCATAGTAAAACCCTATCAGCCCATAGGGCTAATGGCAATTTTGAATCCCATGCCTTCTTGTTCTCCCCTAGAATTCTCTTGATAATCTTTAGTATACTCTTATTTCTTGATTCTTCCTAACCATTCCCTTGAGGATGATAAGGTGAGGATGTATATTCTGTAATGCCATATTTTCTACAAAACTCTTTATACTCATCAGATCTAAAACACATAGCATTATTAGTTATTACCTTATGTGGGAAACCAAATCTAGTTATGATATTGTTTAAGATGAAATTGATCACCACTTTGCTTGTAGCAGTCTTGGTAGGGATTGCTTCAACCCATTTAGTGAAGTAATTAGTTGCCACCAGAATCCAAGAATGTCCACCACTAGATCTGTTTGAGATTTCACCTATGAAATCAATTCCCCACTGTTGAAATGGTGCCTGTACTTCTATAGGTCTTGATGGTAAATTCCTAGAAAATTTCAACTTTCCACTAAATCTTTGACAAGTATCACATATCTTGAAAAATTCATGAGCATCTTTGAAAAGTGTTGGCCACCAAAAACTAGATCTAAGAACTTTGTGGGTTGTGGATTTAGCCATGTAATGACCTCCACACACACCTTCATGCATATCTTTCAAAATTCTAGCAACCTTAATTTCATCTACACATTTCAAAAGTACTCCTTCCATGTCTCTCCACCATAACTGTCCTTGAACTATAATATAGCTTATAGCCTGCAACTTCAAAGCTTTTTTTTGATTGTCTATTAATTCTAGTGGGGACTTCTTATTCTGCAAATAATAAATCATATCCTTGTACCAATCAGAGTTGTCCATATCTTTTTTTTTTAAAGAAAACATGGCAAGCCACTATAATATTTATTAATCTGATTCAACGTGGTCAACTAGGAAAGAATCAGTGAAGAAAATCTAGCATCACCCCTAAAGTTTACATGTATGTATATATTAAAAGAAAATAATTAAAAAAAAATTATCACCCATCTTAAGATAACCCACTCTAAGCTTCTGCATAATACATATACAATAAGTTTGGCAGCAAATAGACTTAGAGCTTCAAAATTAGAGATATCTCCAACTAAAAAGAGTTAATTTCTGAGATGAACCAATGGTTTGCAATTCTGCCCAAACTGAAAGAACACAAACAGAAGAGCTAGAGATCAAAAAAAGAGAATTCCATAGCCAAATCATGAAATTGAGTTATGTACGAGCCAATCTAAATTAGAGTTAGGCACACCAATTGAATCCCAACAATTTTGTTCCAATGGTTGAGGAGTTACCACCAATGCATTTTGAGTGGGAGTTGAAATATTAGGATCCGACTGCAAATTAATCATTGCCAATCCAACTGACAAGATTCTTTCCACCACCCACTCACCCAAAAATTGTGGATCAAAAGGAAAAGATTGTTTTAAATAATTGATATTATAGTTATCTATAGAATTCTTCATTGCCTCAAGAATAATATAATATTCATGCTTTTGCAAGATTTGAAAATGTGAAAATAGACCACCTACTAAAGCCATACCATTCCATAAATCATATTTTTGCATGGCCATTTCCAATTTATAATCCAGTAAGAAATGTGGTAGAATTACCTTACGAGCCAAGCCTTGAAGTAACTCTAGATATTGTAGAAGATCCATGGCATTAGATAGGAAAATAGATATGACCTTGGAGGGATATAAAAACACAAGTGTCGAGGGATAAAGAAGCTCCTCACCAAGGATGCACCAAAGGTTGTAGTTGTCCATATCATAGAGGTCTTCTTTGCAATTATCATCCAATTGATTAATTTGGTTTGCCTCTAGATTTGCTTTTGTCATCAACTTGGCCAAACCTTGACCTTTGACCAATTTAGTAATCTAGATGTCAATGTTGAATTCTTTTATTTTATTGATCCACCTACACCTCCTGCTAGATACCTCTTGTTGTGAGAAAATGTCTTTTACAGCAGCAATAGGGATAAAAGCAATAGCTATAGCCCCCATTAAATAACATATAAAAGCCTTCACTCCTTTGACCAATAGATATGCCTATTTCTCATTAATATCATACTTTAGCTTAGCTGCTTGCAATGACTTGCTAAAGAATGCAATTGGTTGTTCATAACCTTCTTCATTTTTCTATAAGAGTACTGCAACAATGGTGTAGAATGAGGAAAAAGAAAATATATGCATTGGTTTGTCATAATTAGGAGCTCTAAGAACAAGGGCATATTTAATAGCTTGCTTAATTTTTTGAAATGCAATACTAGGTTCACCATCCCATTTTATTTCAAATCCTTTCTTTAGCATTCTTGATATAGGCCTACTAATCTCTGAAAAATTTGTCACAAATCTCCTAAGAAAATGGATCTGTCCAAAAAATGGTTGGATGCCTTTGACACTCTTGGGTTTCTAAATCTCATCTATTTTTGCTACCCTTTCAAGGTCAATCCTCATGCCATGCTTGCCAACTAGATGTCCTAACAATTTTCCTTCAATGACACCAAAGTTAAATTTCCTTGGATTCAAAGATATTCCATGTTTAAGGGCTCTAATAACTACCTTTTCTAAGTGCATGAAATGATCATTTTCATCCTTGGAGTAGGCAGTAAGGTCATCCTAATACACATCAAGAAATTTTTCTATAATATTAGAAAAAGCCACATCCATGGCCCTTTGGAAAGTAGCTCTACCATTAGTAAGCCCAAAAGGCATCCTGACATAAACATATGTACCCCATGGAGTGGTGAAAGTAGTCTTAAACTATTCTGATTCTTTGACAACCACTTGATTATATCATGAAAACCCATCCATCATGGACATCAATTCTAAACTAGTGACCTTTTGCAACATGGCTTCCATATTGGGTAAACCATAATTATCTTTTAATGAAGATATGTTGAGATTCCTAAAATCAACACATAACCTTATATCTCCATTTTTATTTCTTACTGGTACTAGATTGGATATCCAAGAAGAATGTCTAATAGGCTTTATAATCCCAGCATCTCTTAACTTGATCAATTCTTCTTGCATTTTGGGAGCCAAGGTTGGATTTATTGGCCTTTGTTTTTGTCTGAAAGGCTTAGCATCTGGTTTCAAAGGGATTTCATGTTGAAATAAATCTTGCCTATAGGCCTTTTGATCATCATATGACCATGAAAACACATGTCTATACTTCCTTAGCAGCTCTATTAGATCTCTCCTAATTTTAGGAGGTAATTTCTTACCTGTTGGCCTGAAATTTTGTATAATAGGTTTCGGCTTGCCCAGATAAAATTTCAGGTTTTGATCATTTAGATGGTGATTAGGTTTCCAACTAAGTGCATGTTTTTATTGGGCTAGTCCTTTCTTCCTTTTAAAATTTTCCTTAGCATGAGATTTAAAAAAAAAAAGGGGAGGGAAGGAAGATTAAGCAAATGATTTTATTCACCTATGTTACCGCACTGTCGGATTTCTTTCAAAACTATGGTTGTCGCTAGCTTGCCATGAGGAGATGCAAGAGAATTAAGCATAGCGAGTTGATGACATTATGACACATGTACATGGTCATCGAGAATAATAAATCTGGCATCGAAATTACTCTGGCAAGTCACTAAGTCGCTATTAGAATATACAAGCAAGTTGTTAGCAGCGACATAGCAAGGACGAAATCAGTGCTAAAGGCAGTTGTTTTCTATGACCAAAAATAATTTGGAAATGCTCAAAAAATTTCTTTGCAGTCTGTGCTACTTTTCCCGGTGCCTGTTTTCCAGTGGGTCGTTGCATTGCTAGCAGGATATTGTTATGTTTTTCCGGTAGTGACATAACAACTGACCCAACAGTCAGAAAACATGGTAGAACCTAAAATAAAGTATGATTAAAATATATATGTGCATGCCATCACATTCCACAAGCTTAGCAATAGATGTACCATGGACCACTTCCCAAGAATATAATACAAGGTTTTTCGACTATAAGATTGGGCCAAGATCGAGGGTTGTCGTTAGCTCGCTATGAAGAAATGCTCAGAAGTTAAGCGTAGTGAGTTAGCAACGTGATGGCCCACCATTGATTCTTTGAAAAGTTGTTTCAAATGTATGCCACATGATTAATATAAGATCAAAGGCTATTGCTAGCTCGCCATGGGAAGATGCTCGAGAATTAAGCATAGCGAGTTAGCGATGTGACGACACGTGTACGTGGTCATCCATGGGCCCATTCTAAAGTGCTAGCATTGAAGGAAAGGTACAGGTGGAGCTGTCCCATTGGTTTGATTGCAAATATGTTAAGTAAGGAAATGAGCTAGCTTAGTTGTCATTACCAAATCGCAAGTTTTTCCAAGAATTGACGATGCTTTTTTTTTTTTAAAAGGAGAAAGGTGGTGACATTTTGTCCTATGCATTTATGATGAACGAAGATTTCGCATGTGAGAAAAAGGCAGAGTATAATATGTAAGATTTTCTTTTATTATTCACTACAATCCACTCCAGCAAAGATTTAATTTTCTTTGAGCATAGGCACCTATTGATCATTTCGTAATTAAGCATTGGTGAAGATGCAAAGACAGTTTCATATCTATTTGAAAGTAGTTGCAGAAGTTCAAAAGAGGATAACTTTGGAAAAATCAAGTAAGTATTCGATCATAACTTCTATAATATTCCAATTATTACAATCAAGATGCCTCCTAAGAAATCATTCTTTGGGCAAGTTAATTATATGAATAGGAATGTCCACGATGATTTCTTAGAATTAATCCCAGGATCCACTACAGAGTCTGCACAAGTCAAAAGATTAATTTCATTGAATCCTAGGCTTAAAATTGCTGATGGCTTGTATGACAAGGGGAACTAGGTAGGGGATGTAGTAACCAATCAAACTAGCCTTGTTTTGTTAAAAAAATGGTTTTCAGAGAGGAATCTATTTGCCCCTCACGCTAATATATGGAATTTCAACTTGGGAAAGTTAGTAGTTCCTAGTGTTTTCATGGACTATGACTTGCTCGAAGATATTGCCAAAAACTATGACCAAGCCATTAGGGTTGTGAGAAGAAGTGATGGTGTGCCTCTAGTATCAATTAACCCTGAAGAAATTAGAGAGGTTTTTCACTTAGAACCATTATAAGATTTCCATGTGCCAATCAATTTGCTGGAATTAGAAAAGGAATACAAAGAAAAAAAGGATATAATTCGGGGAGGTGCATTGAGGGCACACATTGGTACCATAGGAACTCTACCAGTAATAACCGCGGCCTCTAAAGAACCTTTTAAGAAGAGCCTTTTCACTTCCTGGGTCGTAGAGATATACAGGACCCTATGTCGTGTTCTTGGTGAAGATGAACAGGATTTCATGCCCATTGACCTCATGTATATGATGATTCAAATTGCCTCTTTCGGTGTAGATGTCATTTTTGATTTTGCCTCCTTTCTAGCTGAAGAAATTCACATTGGTTTGGTTGGAATTGCGAGAGATAAGGTGGAGAAAGCTTTTGGCCACTATTCCTTATTAATGCACATGTTTTTGTTCAAGGGGGTAACATATTTTGGTAATGAGATGAAATTAAACAGAGAAGAAAATGGGGAAACATTGCCAGTCCAGTTGTGGAGTGCAAATATGACTTGGGATGCAAATAAAGCCAGTTTTGTCAGATTTGATAGATATTTTGCCTCTAAATTGAGATGTCTATTTTTGAGTGATAATCCCAGGATCCCTAAAGTATTAATGAATCTCATAAGACCTATGGATAGCCCCCATAATTTGAAAGTTTCACACAATTGGGGAGATATTATTCCATACCCTGTTTCCACCGTTTTCAGAATTTATGGTTTTAAAGGGAGCCCTCATGTCCCACCTTACCAAGTACCCCTAAAGATAGGGATGGTAGAAGTCTTATGAGAACTAGGAGGAGTGGACGAAATGTTCTTGTCAAAGAGGCAACTAGGGTCAATTTTCCCTACTTGCATAGTGGCCCATCAGTTTGTGATTACTAAAGGAGGATGGCTCTTTTTGTACAAAATTTTGGATCAGTATATGATGGTTGTCTCCCACCCCTATTTTTGTGATTCTGAGGGATTTTTCAATCAGACTCTAAGGCATAGGATCAAGCTAGGACTAGTAAAGCATGATTCATATTACCTAGAAGACATTATAAGAAATGAATTTTCTTTACAAGAACAGGAAACTAAAAAAAAAAAATGGAGAGTTTACTCCCGGGTCCTAGAATTTATTCATTGTTTTGATCAGAATTATAGTCCTTTAGAAAATGCTAATATAGAGGCTGACAGAATAAATAAGCTCATAATTAACTTCCTTGCAATAATAGAAACCATGAATGAGAAGAAACAATTTTTTATTAATTCTTCTCCTGATAAGGCCAAAGAAGTCATGAAGAGGATAGCCTTTACTCCTAATATAGGGGTTGGTCAAATAATTGTACAGAAAAAACCTAGTTACACTATAATTTAGAATAAAAGGGCTCCTATAGATAAGAGAAAAAAAATAATTAGATCCACCAGTATAGTTCTAGAGGAGAGAACTGATGAGGCTAGCCCAAAGAGGCATACGGTAATAAGAGAAGGGAGACCCCAAGCTGAGGAATATTCACCCACCCAATCTCCTTTGAGAATTGGAGAAGAGCAGCTCACAGGTGAGCAAGTTGAAGAGATTGGATCACAAGGAGGTGTTTTTATTACCCAAGCAGAATTGGATGAAGGTAATCCTCCAGAGCCTCCTCTCCCAAGTTTGGATCTGACAAGAGTTGATTATAGAGGCAGGGAATTGGACCCTGTATTAGAACAAGAAAGTCATCAATTTTTCACTAATGACAATTTTGTAAAATCAAGAGCTTTATAGCAATTTGCATGGAGAACAAACATGAACATCTTTGAGGAGAGATGCAAAAGGATGAAGACAGAGCATCTAGAAATGGATGAAGCTTCCATACAAAACTAGATAAAAGAAGAAATGATGAAGGAATTCTAGAATATTATCCTGAAGAAGGAAGACAAATGGTAAAGACCTCTAACATATTATTGTCGCAAAATTGGGATATTGCAGATGCTTTAATTTTCAATTCTGTTTGAAGAAAATTGGAATTGCAAGACCCAAATAAAAAGGATTTCCAAGGAACTGCATTCATTGAGGATCGAGCTACTTTGGTTAGTTGCTCATTGAAAAAAGGATCTAGAGCCACATCATCGCAACCAGATGAGTTTGGGTTGATGGGCAACATACTTGTAAGAAGGTTTGCTGACACTTCCCATGTACAGGTAGCCTATTGGGTTGTGGAGTCTTCCCAGTTTCTTTTGGCCACTGTTAAGAAAGAGGAACATGTTATGTTTGAGTTACAAAGAAAGTACGAGACAGTGGTGGAGGCATACAACAAAGAGGTAAAGAGGAGGATTGAGCTTGAAAATAAGCTATTGGAACAATCCACTAGGCCTAGAATAACCTATCCTCATCCCCCAGTAGAACCTTTCAAGTGTACCCCCCTCATTGAAATGCCAGATACACCCCAGGGACCACGATATTATACTGCTGAGGAATTTGAAGAAGATATGGCTAAACTTTGGGCCTTACATATAGAATTGGAGTCTAAATATGAAGATAAACTCATAAAAGCTCTTATATATCTGGGAGACAGAGTAGAATGGCCATTAATCCATCATCAATTGGTCAGGGTGATTAACATCTACGAGGAATTAAAAGGAAATGATGACGCTCTGAAGCCTATTGTGGACAAGTGGGTAAGAAGAGAAATGGAAGTAACCTTTTAGCATTTATCTATTATAGATAATTCCCATGATCAGATTGAAAAAATATTTGATATGGTTTCTGACCTTGCTAACTTTGATAATAAGAGGACGCATTTACAGAAGATAGCAATAAATCATTTAGACAAATATAGGAGTCAAAATTTTAAATTATTTCCTCATGCCCTGGATAAGAAAAATAATTTGAAAAGAAAAGAGGAATGGACGAAAGAACTTGATGATGCACTCTGATTAAGAATGAATCAAGTAGTAAATGAAACCGGGCATGCATGGTGGGCCACCACAACAGAGGAGATGGTGAAAGCCAAAATATTCTTTGATTCTCTAAAGCAGGATTTCATTGATATTAATAATATGGCTGATTATGTAATAAAAAAAATAGAAGGACATTTTGCATTTCAGCTGGCCAAATGATGCATTATTTGACAGATGGATGGCAGAAATGGTTTCTAGCGAACAGTTGGATGCAAATGACACTGACAGTGATAATGTGCAAGATGAGGGATTCCAAACCACTAATACTATCATTTCTCAAAACCAATCAGAAGAACAAGACAAGAGAAACTTGTCACTTTCAGTTACAAACCCAGGACCACAGGATGCTGATACGGCTAGTGAAGAAGACAAGATAGAAGTTGTTCCTGTCACCCGAGATAAAGACGAAGAAATCCTCCAGGTGGAATTTAATATGCCATCATCAGAACAAGTTTCATCATTGGCTAATTTGGCAGTTACTTATACAGAGAAAATAGATCAATAACCAATCAGCAACACAAAATCATATAACAAAATCTGATTCACTTAAAAGAAAGTTTTGATCTAGGACATCTTCTATTACCCGCATTTTATCTTTTTGTGACAGCTGTATGTAAATATTCTTTGTAAAGAACACCTATCTTTTCTTTTAGCCTGAAGCTTGGTGCATCTCACACTATTTAAGTGAGATTCCAAGGCTAAAGAGTGGTTCGAATTCTATTTTTCTAAGTGATATGCTTAGTCTGTCTTTGGTCCAAATTTTTGAAAGAAAGTTTATGATGTATTTTGTCTGTCAATTCTCTGAGAATACATGAATATAGGATGAGCTGTGTTTCTTTCTAGAGGTTATTCTGAGTCTATTGTAAATGATATACCATTTTCAAAGAAGATGAATACAAATTGTGAACTGTCCCCATATTATTCTTTTTGAATCTTGTCTCATTTCAATTACTTGGTTGTCTTTATATTGTATAAGTAAAGGCTTGTGCAATTGAATGCAATCTAGTTAGGTTGTATATCTACTTATCGCTATTGTTAATTCAATGGATTAAATAAAAGCTTTGATGAATGTGATAAGGTTTCTTTAGTAGTGGAAAGGATTTTGAATGATGAATTCTGATAAGAATTACTGATAGAATTTGTTGTAAGGCAACAAACTAGATCTGAGAACTTGCTATAAACTATGAACCCCAATGGATTAGGCACTGATCAAATTGATTCAGCTGAAGGAGAGATATATCATAAATGGTTATCAAAATGCAGCATTAAATCAAACTTTACTTTTATTTCCTGTAGATCTTCAAAGTTGGCCAGCACTTGTCTGCATGGAATGTTTTAGCTTCAATTAGCCACTATTGTTAAAAACATCTGCAGATCTATAGAAGAATTCTTGTCCATATCTATTTTATGGGATGTGTTTACCAAGTTAGTAAGAATTATGTATATGTTTGAGGATCTTGAAATGAGAATCTGAATGAAACTAAGAATAATCCTCATATAGTTGTTCCAGTTTTGAATCATCCCTGGGTATACCCACCCTGGTTTTGCAGAGCCAAAAGAGTAGAAAACCATCTGTGGTTTTGTTGAAGTTGGGTCCAAATACTTTGCATATACAATTGTTGATAAGAATTAGCTAGTCTTTAGATTGTGTTTGTACTATCCTTTTGGTATTAAGCATTTTGTCGCTTAGTAGTTTTAGTGCATTTTAAAACACCAACAAAATGGTGACTCTACTGGGGAGTTGTCCAACACATCTGTGAAAAGTACTACAATTTCTTTGGTCTTGCTGTGTACGTGTGTGTCATGTGATCTAAGTTTTTGTTGTGGTTATAAGGGAATCTTTTAGTGTCAAACGTTGAGAATTTAAAGAAGATAGTGCCCAAGTACCATTGCTACACACTGACGTATCCAGCCTATCCAAGTGTCTTATCTAACAAGCAAGAGTTGCAGTCTTACGACATTAGTGATTGGTCTGTCCATGCCAGATATTTTTGTTTCTACTTGTGTATTGTTTTCTTTCAGTTAGCAAAAGTGTCATTATATATTTTCTCAAAATAGGGTGGCAACTCAATCAAGGTTTTGAAGCTAGTGCTTATTGTAACAAAAGGTGAATATGGATGACGAAAGAAAAAACATAAGAGCTTACATGAGAGCCAATCTCGATGTATCAATGTATACTGATCTAGCCCAAGGTGGTAGGAAGAACCAAAATAAGAAAAAGACAGATCCAAATCCCAGTTGGAAACCCAGAGGTAATGCATCCGTCAATTCCCATTATCAACCGGTAATAGGAAGAGAGTCTTCTTCACTTAGCTCTGAATCTGAAACTACAAGACTCTTAGGAGGCATTTTCAGTACCCCATTACCAGATGAGAGAGTTTTTCAAGATAAAGATGTATCCACTATAGGAATTGCTTCGTCAAGGCCAGATCCTGTAGCAGATATGAACTATAGGCTAGGATTTAGGAGTTCATTTGATAATCCTTTTAATCCCTGAGTAGCCCCATATGTAGAACCAAATCTTATAGATCTGGATGACCCTACTGATTCAGAGGCAACTTTTGTAGATCTTAAAGAAGTCCACTCTGAAATAGAATTTTTGAAGAAATGGATTGCTAAGGAAGAAGCTAAATGCATTCATCTTGGAAAAGAGAAGGAGCAAGCCACCTTGGATGCCATAATAGAAAGGGATGCTTTGCTAAGAAGGATGGCTTATTTGAAGGAGAAAAATAAAAAGTTAGAAGAAAATACTTCAACTCTCCATAAGGATGTTTTTGGAGATGTTGATAATATGAGAACTAAAGTTCAAGAATAGGAGAAACGCCTAAATCAAAGGCAAGAACTAGTTATTGCTCAAATCCAAGCCTATAAACCTATTCAAGTGGATCCTATAGAGCTCACTACAAAATTCCCAGATAAAGGGAAAGGCAAGGCTATAGGAATCCAAATAAATGAGCCTCAAGCTATACCAAGCAAACCTATACAACCCTCCATGTCAAAATTAGATCTAGATCTTGAGAAGGCTCAAAAAGAGAGGGAAGATCTTGCAAAAGAACTTGAGAAGGTTGAGAATGAAGCTCAAACTATAGAAACTAGAAGAAAAATCCAATTCATAAAGTCTAATTCTACATTGGCTTCATGGCCCAATTTGTCTATCCCACCTACAAATCCTACACCAGTTAGTGGTCCAATAATCTCAACTCAGGGAGTACCCCAATTTGCTCCTACCTCATCTTCCACTATTAGCACCCACATCCCATTTTCCCCACCTCAACAATCCCAAGCTACTCCCCTGAGTCAAGCCAATATAGCTAGTACTTCAAATGTTCTTGGTTTCCAGAAGAAACCTGTATACTTGGAAAAGTATAGACAAATATCATTTGCTGGCATTCCTGGTGCTCCACATCCCATATTGTTTGATTTAAGAGATAAAGTGGTTAAGTTCTCTGGGAATAATGTTGTTACTGGTGAAGAACATTTGAGAATTTTCATTGATATGTTGAATGATTATGAAGTTGAACATGAAGATATGGTAATGAAATTGTTTGTGCATTCACTAACAGAGGATGCAAGGGATTGGTTTAGGAGGTTGCCTGATGACAGTATTACCTCATCGAGTGATTTGGAGAAATTGTTCAAGGAGCAATATGGAGACAACACTAATGTAGGATTCATGTTGAATGAGTTCAACAATATCAAGAAGAATCCAAATGAATCCACATTTGATTTCAATGTAAGATTCTAGAAAGGTATGTACAGATTTTTTCAAGTTATGAGGTTAAATGAAGATGTCTGTCTCACAACATATTTCAATGCTTTTGACAGCAAAATGGCTTATCAATTGAGGGATAAAGATCCTAAGACTTTAAGAGATGCCTATAAAGTTGTAGTAAATACAAAGAATAATAGGAAGGCATCTAGAAAACTAGGTAGGAGGGATGATCCTAAGCTTTTTAATCCTCAGAACAATAATAAAAGGGAGGGTGACAAAACTCCTATAGGAAAGAAGCCCGAAGAACCTACTATAGGCCAGGTTTTAGAAATGCTCAAGAAGATGAATCCCACTAATTTCAATAAGCCAAATGTTGCTGAAAGACCCCCTGTGAATAACAACAATTTCAATAGGCAGCCTAGAATGCAAAATTACCCTTACACCACTCAGTGGAAAGATGGTAAGCCAGTTCCCAACTAGACCCACACTGTGAAGGATAAGGGTACTCCAGATCCCCTACAAAGGAACATTGTAAATATGAATGATGATGTACTATGGTGCATTATATGTCAATCACCTCATTCTACTAATTATTGTGCAGTGGCACAGCCATTTGCCCAAGGTCAAGGAGTGCAACCTGAAGAAGAAACTAAAGAGAAAAACCATGATGATATAAGTTGCAATATGGTAAGCATGTGTGATGACTTGATAGATTCTGATTCAGAAGAGCCTGAAAATGATATTACTAGCTAGAGAATTGCTTACCAGCTACATCATCAGCAAGTACTTTCAGATGATGAAGGGTATGATACAGATAAGGTATGCAGTACATTTTCTGATGTAGGTCTCACAAGCTTAAGAATGCCCTCCAAGGAGGAAATTGACAGAATTATAGCAAAAATGATTTCACAAGTCCATAGTAATTACAATTTGAGAAATAGAGCAATAAATAATGATGCAAGAAAGCCATCTAGTGTATTCATCAAAGACATCACTCATAAGATGATTGATCAAAACAAGAGAGTCAATGTAGATGTGCCTAAGATCAAGGAAAATAAGGGTAAGAAATGGGAACCAAAGAAGAAGGTTCAATTTCAGACAAGTGAGCCAACAAAACCCATTGTGCAACCCAAGAAATTAGAACTTGATACTATCAAGAAAATAGTGGTGCCTACTGCTCAAAAGATTCCAACTCCAGGTACTTTTGTAAAACCCACTATTGTTGAACCTATTGATATGATCTCTATGTTATCTCAAATTACTGTAAAAGTGCCCTTGTCTGAACTTTTTAGAATTGAAGAGCATAATAATAAGGCTTTGTCATGGTTGGGTGGAATACTAAACAATAATATTGCTGTAGATCAAACTGTGTCCCAACAAACCCCATTAGTAATAGAGGACAGTGGTATCATATCCCAGATTCCTCAAATGTTTCTAGATGATTCCTCAGTGGCATTCATAGAAGATATTGATCCTTTTTTCCTCAGTCTAATCATAAAGGGGAAGACCTTAAAAAATTACATGATAGACTCAGGAGCTTCCAACACTATAATGCCTTTCAAAGTAATGGAAGCCTTAGGTTTGAAGGTGGATACCAAGCAGGGCAGATGCAGAGGGATGGATGCTAGGGAAGTCCCAATCATAGGTACCATAAATGCCTTACCATTCAAACTAGTTGCATATCCTAAAGTAGAATTAACCATGTCTGTCCTTGTCGTAGATATACCTCCACACTATGGAATGTTACTCTCCAGAAAATGGAGTGTTGCCATGGGGGGAAGCCTGCAATGTGATCTCACTTATTCCATTTTCCATATAGGGGACAAAGCTGTCAGGGTAAATAGGGAGCCAAGGGTTAACCACATTTTAGGAGAAGAAATTGACAAAGATAACACTTGTTTCCTAGATACTGGGATTAATGTTTTCAGGGCTGAGTTAATTATTCAGAAAGTTGAAAACTTACCTGCTATCATTGAACATGAAGTTGAATGTTGCATGAATTCACCAAAATTATGGACAATGTTATTTGATGGGGCTAGTTCTAAAGAGGGTGCAGGGGTAGGTGTAGTTTTTGTGTCCCCTAAAAATAACACTTTTAGGTATTCATTCACTTTGAAGTTTTTCTGCACTAATAATATTATAAAATATGAAGCATTGCTGCTAGGACTCAAAGTTACCATACATCATAGAATTAAGAAATTATGTGTCATAGGGGATTCTAAACTAATTATATCTCAAATCAAAGGAACCTACTCATCCAAGAATAAGAGATTGAAACAATATAGAAATGCAGTCTGGGATCAGCTAGAATTCTTTGATGCATTTGGGATCTCGTGGAGAGATAGGACCCAAAATAAGATGGCTGATCTATTATCAAATGTAGCAATCAAGCCAAAAGAGATATCATTTGTAGGAATCTCCCAGATTGAGGTGTAAAATAGACCTTCCATACATGACAACATTGAAAATTGGCAGGTTTTTGAAGATGACAAAGATATTACAATTTTTTTGTTAAATGAAGACAAGTACCATAGTCAGGAGATGGATTGCAGTGGACTGATTGAAATCATAAATGGGAAGGAAACCATTTTTGGTCAAGAAATTATGCAGTTGAAAACAAATAAGATTCCAAAGGGGTTAGTGGTCTTGGAAAATGTTTTTGATAACCAAGACAGAGTAAAATCAGGAGTTAACAACCCCAAACTTCAGGAGTTAGAAGAAATAAACTTGGGTACTGATGAAGCTCCTAAAAAAGTTTATGTTGGCCAAAATCTACCTGTTGGAATCAGGAAAACATTGATTGACCTACTTAGAAAACACAAACATGTTTTTTCTTGGTCATATGATGACCTTAAGGCTTACAAGGAGGATCTGTTCTAGCATGTCATACCATTGAAAGACAATGTAAAACCTTTTAGGCAAAAACAGAGACCAATCAATCCTACCCTTGCCCCAAAAATGAAAGAAGAATTGACAAAACTAAGAGATGCTAGGATAATCAAGCCAATCAGGCATTCCACCTGGGTTTTAAACTCGGTTCCTGTTAGGAAGAAGAATGGAGATATTAGGCTATGTGTGGATTTTAGAAACTTAAACATTGCATCTCTGAAAGACAATTATGGCTTACCTAATATGGAAGCCATGTTGCAGCAAGTGACTAGCTCTGAATTAATGTCAATGATGGATGGTTTTTCTAGATATAATCAAGTTCTAGTAAAGGAAAGTGAATAGTTCAAGACAGCCTTCACAACCCCATGGGGAACATATGTATATGTGAGGATGCCTTTTGGCCTGATTAATGGAGGAGCTACCTTCCAAAGAGCCATGGATGTAGCATTTCATGATTATATTGATAAATTTATGGTTGTGTACTAGGATGATCTTACAACATATTCTAATAAGGCTGAAGATCACTGCAAACATTTGGAAAAAATCTTTATCAAAGCTCTGGAATATGGGGTTTCTTTAAACCCAAAGAAATGCACATTTAGGGTCACAGAGGGCAAACTATTAGGACATATAGTGTCTAAGGATGGGGTGAAAATAGACCTTGAGAGAGTAGCAGCTATTGACAAAGTCCCTAAGCCAAAAAATTTAAAAGGAATTCAATCCTTCTTTGGCCAAGTTAATTTCCTTAGGAGATTTGTTACAAATTTTGCTAAGATCAGTACACCTATCTCGAAGATGCTAAGAAAGGGAGCCACTATAGATTGGAATGGTGAGCCTTCACAAGCATTCCAAGATATTAAAATTGCAATAAAAAATGCTCCAGTATTGAGAACCCTAGATTATTCAAAACCCATGCATATTTTTTCTTTTGCATCCTTCCATACTGTGGCTATAGTCTTATTGCAGAAAAATCAAGAAGGATATGAGTAGCCTATTGCCTTTTCCAATAAGTCACTACAGCCTGTTGAACTTAAGTATGAAATAAATGAAAAGCAAGCATATGCTTTAGTAAAGGCTATAAAAGCTTTTAGATGTTACTTGGTAGGTGCTACTGTTATAGCTTTTGTACCTAGTGCTGCAGTCAAGGATATATTTTCTCAACAGGAAGTATCAGGCAGGAGGTGCAGATGGATCAATAGAATCTAGGAATTCAACATTGATATATAGATAACAAAGTTAGTAAGGGGCCAAGGTTTGGCCAAACTCATGGCTAAAGCTAATCTAGAGGCTAATCAGATAAATTTGGTAAATGATGATCTCAGAGCTGACTTATGTGACATGGACCAATGTGACTGGTACACCAATGTCATATATTAATTGCAACACATGGAAGCTCCTCCCCATTTGCCTAAAAATGAAAAGAGGAATACTAAATTGCAAGCCATCAAGTATATAATTTTCCAAAGCAACCTATGGTGGAGAAATTTTGAGAGAGTATTATTGAAATGTGTTGATAAGGAAAAGGCAAAAGAGGTTTTAAAAGAAATGCATGCTGGAGTGTGTGGGTGGCACTATATGGCCAAAACTACTACACATAAGATAATGAGGGCTAGATTCTAGTGGTCTTCCCATTTCAAGGATGCTCAAGTTATGGTTAGGAAATGTTATCCTTGTTAGAGGTTTGTTGGAATGCTAAAATTCTCAGGAAACACCCCATAAAAGCCAGTGGAGATTCAAGCTCCTTTTCAACAATGGGGTCTGGACTTCATAGGAGAGATTTTCCCCAAGTCTAGCACTAGCTATTCTTGGATTCTGGTTGCTACTGACTACTTTACAAAATGGGTAGAGGCTATCTCCACAAGAAATGCAACAAGTAAAGTGGTCAATAATTTCCTATTGAATAATATTATTTCTAGATTTGGATGTCCATAGAGAATTGTAACAGATAATGCTATGTGCTTCAAATTTGAGGAGTTCATCAAGTTTTGTGATAAATATGGAATGACAAGGTCATCATCTGTTCCATATCATCCACAAGGGAATGGACAAGATGAGTCCACAAATAAGAGCCTGTTGAAGGTCATTAAGAGGACATTGGCTGATAATAAAAAGGCATGGGATTCCAAGTTACAGTTGGCAATATGGGCTGACAAAGTAACTGTAAAGAAAGCCATTGGTGTAGCTCCATTTGATTTAGTTTATGGGATTCAAGCCAGAATGCCTCAGAATAACTTGATGGGACTCTACAATTACATCCAGTTGTATGATCAAGATACTATAGATGAAATGCAAGAAAGAATGGATGAATTGGTAGGATTGGCAGAAACCAGAAAAGAAGCATCTCTAAAGAATCAAAAGCTGCAATTGCAAGTTAAGACACTCTATGAAAGAAGAACTGTAAGCAGAAAGTTTGAAAATGGAGATTTAGTCCTAATGTGGAATGCCAGAATTGAGGATAAAGGAAAACATGGCAAATTTGATCCTATTTGGTTAGGCCCATATCTAATTGAAAATAATTGGGGTGAAGATTCTTATATACTAAAAGATGTATTTGACAGTATTCTTGAATTGCCAGTTCATGGATAGTTCTTGAAGAGGTATTTTTCTTGAAAAATACTTATTTTCTCCATGAATAGTAGTTTTAGGGTTTCCTATCATTTTGTATTTTCTGTAAGTCCTTGTAAGTATCCCTGTATAGTTTGGTTGTTTGTTTCTATGTGTTTCTTTGTGCTCTCTGAAGAAGTTGTCATTTTTGCACCAAGTATGTGGTCTGCTCTCCCATAGATTTTGAATTCTTGCATAGACTCAAGTAGTCTATCATCCCCAAAGAAAGCCACTGTTGGCCTAAAATTCTGTATAATAGGTTTTGGCTTCCCTAGATAAAATTTTAGGTTTTGATCCTTTAGATGGTGATTAGGTTTCCAACTAAGTGCATGTTTTTATTGGGCTAGTCCTTTCTTCCTTTTAAAATTTTCCCTAGCGTGATATTTTAGAAAAAAAAGGGGAGGGAAGGAAGATTAAGCAAATGATTTTATTCACCTATGTTACCACACCGTCGAATTTCTTTTAAATCTATGGTTGTCGCTAGCTCACCATGAGGAGATGCAAGAGAATTAAGCATAGCAAGTTGGCGACATTATGACACGTGTACGTGGTCATCGAAAATAATAAATTTGGCATCCAAATTACTCAGGCAAGTCGCTAAGTCGCTAACAGAATATACATTCAAGTTTCTAGTAGTGAAATAGCGATGACGAAATCAGTGCTAAAGGCGGTTGTTTTTTATGACCAGAAATGATTTGGAAATGCTTGAAAATTTTCTTTGCAAACTATGCTACTTTTCCCGGCGCCTATTTTCCGGTGGGTTGTTGCATCACTAGCCAAATATTGTTATGTTTTTCTGGTAGCAACATAATGACTGACCCAACAGTCAAAAAACATGGCAGAACCTGAGATAAATTATGATTAAAATATATATGTGCATGCCAGCACGTTCTGCCAAGTCGTTGCATTGCTAGCCAGATATTGTTATGTTTTGCTGGTAGCGACATAATGATTGACCCAACAGTCAAAAAACATGGCAGAACCTAAGATAAAGTATGATTAAAATATATATGTGCAACAGATTTACCATGGACCCACTTCTCAAGAATATAATACAAGGTTTTTTGACTGTAAGATTGGGCCAAGATTGAGGGTTGTCATTAGCTCGCTATGAAGAAATGCTCAGAAGTTAAGCATAGCGAGTTAGCAACATGATGGCCCACCATTGATTCTTTGAAAAGTCATTTCAAATGTATGCCACATGATTAATATAAGATCAAAGGCTATCACTAGCTCACCATGGGAAGATGCTCGAGAATTAAGCACAGCGAGTTAGCGATGTGATGACACGTGTACATGGTCATCCATGGGCCCAGTCTAAAGTGCCAGCATTGAAGGAAAGGTAAAAGTGGAGCTATCCCATTGGTTTGATTGAAAATATGTTAAGTAAGGAAATGAGCCAGCTTAGTTGTCATTACCAAATCGCAAGTTTTTCCAAGAATTGACGGCGCATTTTTTTAAAAAAAAGGAGAAGGGTGGTGACATTCTATCCCGCACATTTATGATGAACGGAGATTTCTCGTGTGAGAAAAAGGTAGAGTATAATATGTAAGATTTTCTTTTATTATTCACTACAATCCACTACAGCAAAGATTTTATTTTCTCTGAGCATAGGCACCTATTGATCATTTCGTGATTAAGCATTGGTGAAGATGCAAAGACAATTTCATATCTATTTGAAAGTAGTTGCAGAAGTTCAAAAGAGGATAACTTTGGTGAAATCAAGTAAGTATTTGATCATAACTTCTGTAATATTCCAATTATTACAATCAAGATGCCTCCTCAAAAATCATTCTCTGGGAAAGTTAATTATATGAATAGGAACTTCCACGATGATTTCTTAGAATTACTCCCAGGATCCACTACAGAGTCTGCACAAGTCAAAAGATTAATTTCATTGAGTCCTAGGCTTAAAATTTTTGATGGCTTGTATGACAAGGGGAACTGGGTAAGGGATGCAGTAACCAATCAAACTGGTCTTGTTTTGTTTAAAAAATAGTTTTCAGAGAGGAATCTGTTTACCCCGCACGCTAATATATGGAATTTTGACTTTGGAAAGTTAGTAGTTCCTAGTGTTTTCATGGACTACGACTTGCTAGAAGATATTGCCAAAACTATGACCAAGCCATTAGGGTTGTGAGAAGAAGTGATGGTGTGCCTCTAGTATCAATTAACCCTAAAGAAATTAGAGAGGTTTTTCACTTAGAACTATTATCAGATTTCCACGTGTCAATCAATTTGCTGGAATTAGAAAAGGAATACAAAGCAAAAAAGGATATAATTAGGGGAGGTGCATTGAGGGCACACATTGGTACCATAGGAACTCTACCAGTAATAACTGCAGCCTCTAAAGAATCTTTTAAGAAGAGCCTTTTCACTTCCTAGGCTATAGAGATATACAAGACCCTGTGTCGTGTTCTTGGTGAAGATGAGAAGGATTTCGTGCCCATTGACCTCATGTATATGATGATTCAAATTGCCTCTTTCGGTGTAGATGTCATTTTTGATTTTGCCTCCTTTCTAGCTGAAGAAATTCACATTGGTTTGGTTGGAATTGTGAGAGTTAAGGTGGAGAAAGCTTTTGGCCACTATTCCTTATTAATGCACATGTTTTTGTTCAAGGGGGTAACATATTTTGGTAATGAGATGAAATTAAACAGAGAAGAAAATAGGGAAACATTGCCAGTCTAGTTGTGGAGTGCAGATATGACTTGGGATGCAAATAAAGCTAGTTTTGTCAGATTTGATAGATATTTTGCCTCTAAATTGAGATGTTTATTTTTGAGTGATAATCCCAAGATCCCTAAAGTATTAATGAATCTCATAAGACCTATGGATAGCCCCCATAATTTCAAAGTTTCACACAATTGGGGAGATATTATTCCATACCCTGTTTCCACCATTTTCAAAATTTATGGTTTTAAAGGGAGCCTTCATGTCCTTCCTTACCAAGTACCCCTAAAGATAGGGAAGGTAGAAGTCTTATGGCAACTAGGAGGAGTGGAGGAAATGTTCTTGTCAAAGAGGCAACTAGGGTCAATTTTCCCTACTTGCACAGTGGCCCATCAGTTTGTGATTACTAAAGGAGGATGGCTCTTTTTGTACAAAATTTTGGATCAGTATATGATGGTTGTCTCCCACCCCCATTTTTGTGATTCTGAGGCATTTTTCAATCAGACTCTGAGGCATAGGATCAAGCTAGGACCAGTAAAGCATGATTCATATTACCCAGAAGACATTATAAGAAATAATTTTTCTTTACAAGAACAGGAAACTAAAAAAGAAAAATGGAGAGTTTACTCCCGGGTCCTAGAATTTATTCATTGTTTTGATCAAAATTATAGTCCTTTAGACAATGCTAATACAGAGGCTGACAAAATAAATAAGCTCATAAATAACTTCCCTGCAATAATGGAAACCATGAATGAGAAGAAACAATTTTTTATTAATTCTTCTCCTAATAAGGCCAGAGAAGTCATGAAGAGGTTAGCCTTTTCTCCTAATGTAGGGGTTGGTCAAATAATTATACAAACAAAACTTGGTTACACTATAATTCAGAGTAAAAGGGCTCCTATAGATAAGGGAAAACAAATAATGGGATCCACCAGTATAGTTTTAGAGGAGAGACCTGATGAGCCTAGCCCAAAGAGGCAGAGGGTAATAAGAGAAGGGAGACCTCAAGCTAAGGAATATTCACCCACCCAATCTCCTTTGAGAATTGGAGAAGAGTAGCTCACAGGTGAGCAAGTTGAAGAGATTGGATCACAAGAATGTGTTTTTATTACCCAAGCAAAGTTAGATGAAGGTAATCCTCCAGAGCCTCCTCTCCCAAGTTTGGATCTGACAAGAGCTGATTATAGAGGTAGGGAATTGGACCTTGTATTAGAACAAGCAAGTCATCAATTTTTGACTAATGACAATTTTGTAAAATCAAGAGCTTTATAGAAATTTGTATGGACAACAAACATGAACATCTTTGAGGAGAGATGCAAAAGGATGAAGACAGAACATCCAAAAATAGATGAAGCTTCTGTACAAAACTAGATAAAAGAAGAAATGATGAAGGAATTCTAGAACATTACTCCTGAAGAAGGAAGGCAAATCGTAAAGACCTCTAACATATTATTGTTGCCAAATTCAAATATTGCAGATGCTTTAATTTTAAATTCTATTTCAAGAAAATTGGAATTGCAAGACCCAAATAAAAAGGATTTCCAAGGAACCGCATTCATTGAGGATCAAGTTGCTTTGGTCAGTTGCTCATTGAAAAAAAGATCTAGAGCCACATCATCGCAACCAGATGAGTCTGGGTTGATGGGAAACATACTTTTAAGAAGGGTTGCTGACACTTCCCATGTACAGGTAGCCTATTGGAATGTGGAGTCTTCCCAATTTCTTTTGGCCACTGTTAAGAAAGAGGAACATGTTATGTTTGAGTTACAAAGCAAGTATGAGACATTGGTGGAGGCATACAACAAAGAGGTAAAGAGGAGGATTGAGCTTGAAAATAAGCTATTGGAACAATCCACCAGACCTAGAATAACCTATCCTCATCCTCCAGTAGAACCTTTCAAGTCTACCCCCCTCATTGAAATGCCAGATACACCCCAGGGACCATGATATTATACTACTCAGGAATTTGAAGAAGAAAAGGCTAAACTATGGGCCTTACATATAGAATTGGAGTCTAAATATGAAGATAAACTCATAAAAGCTCTTACATATCTGGGAGACAGAGTTGAATGGCCATTAATCCATCATCGATTGGTCAGGGTGATTAACATCTGGGAGGAATTAAAAGGAAATGATGAGGCTCTAAAGCCTATTGTGGACAAGTGGGTAAGAAGGGAAAAGGTAGTAACCTTTTAGCGTTTATCTATTATAGATAATTCCCATGATCAGATTGAAAAAATATTTGATATGGTTTCTGACCTTGCTAACTTTGATAATAAGAGGACGCATTTACAGAAGATAGCAATAAATCATTTAGACAAATATAGGAGTCAAAATTTCAAATTATTTCCTCATGCCCTTGATAAGAAAAATAATTTGAAAAGCAAAGAGGAATGGATGAAAGAACTTGATGATGCATTCTGTTTAAGAATGAATCAAGTAGTAAATGAAACCAGGAATGCATGGTGGGCCACCACAACAAAGGAGATGGTGAAAGCCAAAATATTATTTGATTCTTTAAAATAGGATTTCATTGATATTAATAATATGGCTGATTATGTAATAAAAAAATAGAAGGACATTTTGCATTTCAGCTAGCCAGATGATGCATTATTTGATAGATGGATGGCAGAAATGGTTTCTAGTGAACAGTTAGATGTAGATGACACTGACAGTGATAATGTGCAGGATGAGGGATTCCAAACCACTGATACTATCATTTCTCAAAACCAATCAGAAGAAGAAGACAAGAGAAACCTGTCACTTTCAGTTACAAACCTAGGACCACAGGATGCATATACGGCTAGAGAAGAAGACAAGATAGAATTTGTTCCTGCCACCCGAGATAAAGATGAAGAAAGCTTATAGGTGGAAGTTAATATGCCATCATCAGAACAAGTTTCATCATTGGCTAATTTGACATTTACTTATATAAAGAAAACATATCAATAACCAATCAGCAACACAAAATCGTATAACAAAAGATGATTCACTTAAAAGAATGTTTTGATCTAGGACATCTTCTATTACTCGCAATTTGTCTTTTCGTGACAGCTGTATGTAAATATTCTTTGTAAAGGACACCTGTCTTTTCTTTTAGCCTAAAGCTTGGTGCATCTCACACTATTTAAGTGAGATTCCAAGGCTAAAGAGTGGTCTGAATTCTATTTTTCTAAGTGATATGCTTAGTCTGTCTTTGGTCCAAATTTTTGAAAGCAAGTTTATGATGTATTTTCTCTATCAATTCTTTGAGAATACATGAATATAGGATGAGTTGTGTTTCTTTCTAGAGGTTATTCTGAGTCTATTGTAAAAGATATACCATTTTTAAAGAAGATGAATACAAATTGTGAATTGTCCCCATATTATTCTTTCTGAATCTTGTCTCATTTCAATTACTTGGTTGTCTTGATATTCTATAAGTAAAGGCTTGTGCAATTGAATGCAATCTAGTTTAGGTTGTATATCTATTTATCATTGATGTTAATTCAATGGATTAAATAAAAGCTTTGACGAATGTGATAAGGTTTCTTTAGTAGTGGAAAGGATTTTGAATGATGAATTTTGATAAGAATTGCTAATAGAATTTGTTGTAAGGCAACAAACTAGATCTCAGAACTTGCTATAGACTCTAAGCCCCAATGGATTAGGCACTGATCAAATTGATTCAGTTGAAGGAGAGATATATCATAAATGGTTATCAAAATGTAGCATTAAATCAAACTTTACTTTTATTTCCTGTAGATCTTCAAAGTTGGCCAGCACTTGTCTGCATGGAATGTTTTAGCTTCAGTTAGCCACTATTGTTAAAAACATTTGTAGATCTATAGAAGAATTCTTGGCCATATCTGTTTTATGGGATGTGTTTACCAAGTTAGTAAGAATTATGTATATGTTTGAGGATCTTGAAATGAGAATCAGAATGAAACTAAGAATAATCCTCATACAGTTGTTCCAGTTTTGAATCATCCCTAGGTATACCCACCCTGGTTTTGGAGAGCCAAAAGAGTAGAAAACCATCTGTGGTTTTGTTGAAGTTGGGTCCAAATACTTTGCATATACAATTGTTGATAAGAATTGGCTAGTCTTTAGATTGTGTTTTTACTGTCCTTTTGGTATTAAGCATTTTGTCACTTAGTAGTTTTAGTGCATTTTAAAACACCAACATTACCAATATATACCTTTTTAGGTGTTTCTTGAGTTCCCAAGTTCACCTCCTCTAAGTCCTTGGCAGTATACCCATCAGTATCCATTTGTGTCCTATCTTGGTTGTCAAAAATAGTTTCTAAAACAACTAGCCACTTTGGAATTTTTTTTGTCTTCAATTGCACAACTTCATGCCAAAAACTAGTATCTTTTCCTTCTATAGTTTCTACATAAGCTGCACAGTCAACTTCTTGTGCTGACAACATATGCTCATAGTTCAAAAATCTCAAAATGTCCTTGTCATCTTGAAATACTTGCAAATTTTGGACATTTTCAGGAACAGAAGGCTTGATCTGAGTTTCAATTTTAGATATACCAACAAATATAATATCATCAGGTTTTCTTGCTATATTTTCCAGCAAATCTGCCATCTTATTGTTAGATCTTTTCTTCCAAATTATCCCAAATTCATCAAAGGACTCAATCATGTCCCATACTGCATTTCTATGCTGTTTTAACCTTTTATTCTTTAACACATAAACATTTCTCACCTGGGATATAATTAACTCAAAATCCCCTATTACATGTATACATTTTATCCCATGCTTATGAGCTAGTCTAAGTCCTAACAACAAAGCCTCATATTCTGCTATGTTATTGGTACAGGGGAAATTTGATGTAAAAGAAAATTTGTAAGTTACCCCAACAAGAGAAATTAATAAAATACCTTCACCTGCACCATATTTGCAATAAGCAACATCAAAGAACATGGCCCATAAGTCACCTTTATTTGACTTTGTATCAACTTCCATTTCTATTTGAGATTTTTGCTTGCTTTTCTTCAGAGTTAGGACCTCAGCTCTAAATGAATTGACATCTGTATCCACAAAATTTGTCATATCATCCTCAACTTCCTCTCCTATCATATATATTCTTTTTGGTTCTCTATTGATCTTTACAAAATTTCCATCAATATTAAAAGTAGAAAATGATAGGTCAAATTGTAAACTTCCTCCCATGGCAGCACTCCATTTTCTAGATAATAACATGCCATATTGAGGTGGTATGTCAACAACCAATATGCTCATAGTGAGTTCTTTATTTGGACAAGCTGTCAATCTATAGGGCAAGGCACTAAAAGTGCCTATGACTATAACGTCCCTTGTATCCATGGCACAACATCTTCCTTGAGTAGTGTCAACCTTCAGACCTAATTCTTTCATTATCTCAAAAGGCATAAAAATACCAGATGCACCAGAATCAATCATACAATTCTTTAATGTCTTACCATTCACTAAGATTCTTAAGAAAAATGGTTCAACATTTCCCAAACATTCATTGACAGAGTTATCCAAAAACATCTGGGGAATTTGAGACACAAAAAATTTAGTGTCCTATTCCTTCACCTTTTCCTTTTTCACTCTTTTAGGAACATGATTTTCATTAGATTCTTGACTTACCTTTACATTAGTATTGCCCAACCATGCTATGGATTTATCTCGGTGCTTTGGGATTCTCAATAACTCTGACAGAGGAACCTTAATATTAATCTGAGACAAAGAAGAAAACATATCTATAGAAGAATTAGAAAGGTTATCATTATTCACATTCCCTATCTCATCATGCCTACCCAAAGTGTTCAAGGGATTATGATGACTCTTATCTTGCTCAATGACATTCTGTGATATCTTCCCATTTCTTTTCTTGGAGATATTATTTGAGTGCTCTATATCCTCAGGGTTGCCCCCTTTCCTTGGTTCCCATTTTTTATTTGAAAATTTAAACTTCACAGCAGGGGACTCTTTAGGTTTTACAATTCCCCCTTTCTTATGGTTAGTCCCCTTTATGAAGATACTAGCTACCTTATTCCCCTCATTTCCTTGAACCATACTTCTAGTTTGAACCTGAGCCACCATATTAGCATTAATTTGGTCAATTTCTTCGCTAGAGGGTTTTCTCAAGGTCACTTCTTCCTTTGAACCTATCATGTTACACACATTATCCTCAACATCACTTTCATTAGAAAATACTTGTTGTTGATTGACACTATGAAAACATCTATGATCATTTACATCTCTGTCACAACCTTCATTGTCAGAAAAATGTGAATTGAACATGTTACATCCTTCATCATCATTGGTTTCCTCCTATTCTTGACATTTTTCCACTATATTCTAATTTCTAGAAAATGACAAAGCTACTGCACAATATTCAGGGGCATGAGGTAGTTGACAAGTAGAACACCATGTAGGTTCAGCAGTGAATTCAAGCATCTACCAAATTTATAGAGCCTTTTGATAAAGGATTAGGGGTCACTTTGTTATTTGTGTTCTTGGGGGGAGGAACATTAGGATAACCATCCTTCCAAGTAGTGTTATAAGGGAAATTTTGCAATCTATTTTGTCTACTGAAATTTGATTGGTAAGGGACCCTATTTTTAGTGGGGTTCCTATCATTCTTTACCTAAGGAAGATTTAAACCTTTTATAGCCTTTAGAATTTGAGTCATTTCACTAGGCTCTTGCTTTTAACCTCTAGTAGCTTTATGTTCTTCTTTTCTATTTTCCTTATTCCCAAATAACCTAGGATCATCTCTTTTTCTTTCTAACCTCCCTGAAATCCTTATGTTATTTTCTATATTAATGGCAATTCTGAAAGCATCTCTTAAAGTCCTAGGCTCCTTATCCCTAAGTTGGTATGCCATTTTACCATCAAAAGCATTTAGATAGGTAATCAGACATACCTTGTCATCAATTTGAATGGCTTGTATTAACTTGTACATCCTTTTCTAGAATCTAGTGTTAAATGCAGTGACAGATTCATTAGGCAACCTCTTAACATTATTGAATTCACTCAGAATATAACTCTAATTTTTTTTATCACCATATTGCTCTTTGAAACAATATTCAATATCTTTCCAATCAACAATAGATAATTTAGGGAGTCTCTTGAACCATCCTCTAGCATCTTCAATTAGTGACTAAACAAACAACTTCATAATGATATCTTTAACTTCAACCTCATAATCACTCATCATATCAAGAAAACTCCTCAAATGGTCCTCATAAGAGATAGCATTATTTCCATCAAATTTAGGAAATATTTTTCTCATTTCTTGTGGTATAGGATTAGGAAAACTAGGGATCCCATCAAAACATATTTTCCTATAACCTTCTAAGTGGATAGGTCTCCTTTGTACATCAATCTTAAGATGATTAGCACTATCTTTCTTATTATTATTTGTAGTATTACTAGTACTAGCATCACCAATAGATTTTTTGAGATCTACTTTTAGTGAAGATGAAGAAAAGAAAGAAAGAGGTACCTTAGTAGTGTTTTGGTTTGCATCATTAGATCCATCATTATCTTTAGGCATGGCTACAGACTGCTTCTTGGTACTTTCCAAGAATTTAATCTTATTGTTCATTTCAACTATGGCAGCCTCATTTTCAGCAATCTCCAATCTCTTAGCTAAAGCATCCCTTTCTTTCCTTCTCTTTTCCAATTCAATAGCAGAGATGACATAGAATCATGGATCTGAACTATCTTCACTGGCTCATTCGTCTTAACACCAATCTCCTTTTTTTTTCCTTTATCCTTAGCCCGTACAACAAGTTCCACATTCTTTACTCTATTGTTATCAACTTCTAGAGCAGTATACCTCTTAACTTGCTATATCACTAGTCCCTCTAGATTCATTTTCTAAGTTTCCAGCAACTTTTTCTCTTGCCTCCTAAGTTTTTCAACTTGTCCCACAATCTCAAGCTACCATGCCCTAGCTACTATCTAATTTTTCTTATTTAGAGCAGCAATTTGCCTTAGTAATTCTTGTTTTTCTTCATAGTTCTTCATAATCACTTCTTCCCTTTCCTTTTGAAATCTCCTATTTATAGATTCTTCCTCCGCAAGCTGTGCTTTCAAAATTTCATTCTCATCAAGATTAGGGATAGTGAACTCAAACCCAGATGTTTTCTCATCATTAAAACTTTCAGGTTCTAAGTGTCTAGGTCTGACCTTTTTAGGGGAATAATCTGACATGAAATGGTTTGTACTACACTAGAAAATATTGTTACTAGTCCTACCCTCAAGATTAAATACCTGTGGTTGCACAATCTTCTCCTGGCATATCATTTTAGGGGTATTATAGAAATTATAATCAGACAAAACAAGATGAGATCTCAGACCTTTGGAGAAAGGCACTTTTTCAATAGTAGAATGGTGAGCACTATCTATACCTACTACCTACTCCTATGAATAGCTTCCTTTATGTATCCGGTTTCCCTTCAAAGCCCAATTCTATCTTCCTCTAGGATGGAGATCAGTCTGTAATTTGATGCATGGGTTTTTCCTCAAATTTGCCCATGTATTTCTTTTATTTTCCATAATTTGGGACAACAATTTTCTTAATCTTGAGATTGGTTAAAACCTTTTGTGTCACCACCCACTGTATCAAAATGGGAAAAAGAACTGAATAAATGATAAATCCTTTAGTGACAATCTTAGGCAAAACATATACAAATTCCAAATCCACAAGAAACTTTAGCATAAGATTCTACAATTCTGCCCAAGGGGACACAGCTCTCTAATAATTCACTATTTATGACAACACTAAGTGTAATTCCCCAGCAAAGTCACCATTTTGTTGGAGTTTCAAACTATTGAAGAACAAAATGCTCAATATCATAGTGAAAATACTCATATAATCTAAGGATTTGCCAATTCCTAATAGCAATTACATGAATAAACCACTATGACCCATTTTCAACAAAACCAAGGGATGGTTTCCTACTCTTTTGGTTCTGCTAAACCATGGTGGGTATACCTAGGGATGATTCTAATGCAAACTATTGTATAGAGGTTCTTTTAGTTTAATTTTCATTCTCATCTATTACGCACTAACACATGAGTAGTTTACTTAACTTCCTTTAATGTTCTCAAACTTGTATGCATCCCTTATAAGAAAATCTAGTCATAATTCTCCTAGGATTTACAAATATTCCTAGAAATAGCAACTACCTAAGACTTAGAGAATAGATATAAATGAGTAGTGACCAACATTTATAACTTTGAACAAAGTGGAATGAAAAATTATTTTGATTTTATAATTGGTTTGATATGCAGCAGTAGAATTCATCCTTGTTCATTTCTGACTTACGTGACCAATGTCTTATCCATTGGGAAAAAAATTGACTATTGGTGGGAGATCTAATTCAAATAACTTGTAAATGAATTACTCAATTGTAATCACCCATTCCCATTCTTATGAAGTATCCTTTTCCTAAATTCATAAACCCTATTGATTTATTGAAGCATTTCTATAATTCCTTGAATTAAAAGCAACAATGAAATTAGTATACAACCCATCTAGATTGCATTTAGTCAATTTAAACCTTATTTAAATGACTTCAAAGTAGATAAACACATAAAATGGAGACAAAAATTGATGACACAGATATAGTGCAAATACCCTTTTCTATTATCCCTTTATATGACTAATACAATGACCAATAGAATGAAAAGCCCAGAATACCTTGTTGATTCTATCATTTCAATATATCATCAGAAAGTGCGATTAGAAATAAACTCAAAACAACTACACACTATTGGACCAATTGTATTCTCTCCAAAGACTAAAAACTATACCAAATTTAGACCCTCACATTGCCTTGAAAACTCATTTATATAACATGAGTTGCAACAAGCAAAGGGCAAATGTGATTGATAGGTGTCCTTTTTCAAAATAAGTACATCAACCTTTTTCAAAAATATCTAGACACCTGAATTCAAAAAGAAACAAAAAATAGTTGTAGATAATAGCTGGAGCATAAGATCTTTAATTTTGTCTTTTCCTTTAATTGCTCCATGTTGGTATAGCTTTGATTTCTCTGATCGCTTCCCAAAAAAATACTTCTCTTTTGGTGGGCCATTCACATTCCTTGATTGTTGTTAGTTCATCAACAATTTTCTACCACCTGGCATCAGTAATCATGCATCCTTCTATGTTAAATCTATTCATTTCAATTTCAACCTTGAATAGGGTATCAATTAGTTCATTGATTCGACATTCATCAATACCATCTTGGAAAATGGATACCACTTGTGGCAAGTCTATAATGTGATCAAAAGAACTAGACCACTCATTAAAATCATGTATTTTGTCATCAGAGTTAATAACAAAAAGAATTAAAGAATAGAAACCATTTGTCAGCACTTTCATTTTGCTTTGAATTACTGCCAGCTTCCTATGAAAATTTGCAATAAGTCTTTCACTTTATCCATACCTTCCTTCACAATAATAACTTTATCTAGGAGATCTGGCTTCTTGGCTAACAAGGGTATCAACCTATCAAATAATTGCATATATCGCCCCCATTGTTGAAAAAAAGGCTCAAGCCATCCAATTGCATCCTTGCATACCTGTTCTACAAATTGTAGATTGATGAATGCATTATAAGCATCTTGAGATATTCTTTTCAGAATGCTTATTCTATGATTTAATACATTTAGCAAAGCATTTTTCTTGGTGGCACTGTTAGATTGGGAAACTCCTATTTCCACACTAATCACAGGCACTCGCACTGTTACCCCTATGGATATCTCCTCTATTTGGGCCTTTGCTTCTATAATGTGCCTTCCTTCTATTTCTTACCTTCGTGCATGTTCTTCTTCTAAGGCTTTCTTGAGTTGTTCCTTGAGGGATACTATTTTTGCTTCTAAATTCTATATCTTCTGCTCCAACTCTTCTATCTATTGCTTCTGTAAATGCTTTATTTTAAGCTCCTCCTCATACAACTTTTGGACATCTATACATTCATTGTACATAGCAGCTAACCTATCTTCAATTTTCTCAACTTTGGGCTCATTCATGAGTGCAAAATGTTTTACCAGGCTAGAAATTTCTCTTCCAGGAGTATTTTCCAATGTCCAAACAATCATATTACCTTGGGCAGTTTCCTATATATCCATCATTTTTAGCTTCTTTGTATCAGGGGAAATACTCCAAATTGCTAAGGTTTTTGTATCTACATTAAAACCTGACCCCCTCTTCAATCGCTCACTACCACTAGCCTCATAGCTAATAGCTTTTTCTTGTCTTCTCATTTGATCAAGGACAAAAGCTCTCCCAATATCCCAATTAGGATTCAAAATCATACCACTCCTATGTACTAACTCCCTAGCCTCAGCAAGGGTCATTGTTTCAGTCTCAAGATCATAACCCAATAGTTTTTCAACTAATTCCTTATTCTTCTTAGGATCCTCTCCTAGTATGAGACTCAATGTGAGCTCATTTTGTTTGATTTTATAAAGAAAATTTTTAAACTCTAATGATTTAATGAAATCATCATCTTCCATGAACTTTTCAAATTAAATGATCTTGTCATCCAATCTTGATGTTGCAACTTGAAGATCAGTAGAGGCCTTCCCTACTTCTATAGCCCTTTTTATAATTAATTTTTCCTAATATTAGCAAAATACTCACTATTCCCTGACATTACTTGTAGGGCTCTACTTACCACCTTTTCAGGGATGTGCATTTTCTTTTCTCTTTTATTTCCTATAGGCACCCAAGTTGAAGCTGATGGTTGCTCCTCCTCTAATTCAATCTCCAATTATGTATCTAGCTCAGGGGATTCACTATTTACAATGGCTTCCTCTCCCTCTAGCTCATGTGGCATTTGTGACATAATGTAGTCAAAATTATCCACCATTTTCCTCAAGTTATTAGGATATGGAATCTCTATATAGAAACCCTTAAAATTAGGGTTGGTCCTCTTCAAAGCCTCCTCTACTCTCCTTGTCTCCTCATATTTCCTTAATAACTCATCAGCCTCCCCTGTTGCTACTATGTTGGAAATTAAGTCTTCTATAGGGATTGACTTTCTTGGAGGTATAATGTATCCCCTAATGGCCTTGACCTCATTTGTAATGTAATTTTTAGGGTCATACCATCCTATAGTTCTGAGTAGAAAATGTTTACTGGCCAAAATATTCACTTAATTCCTCAAATGCATTCTTGCCTATTTCAAAATCTCCTACTTTAAAGATTCTATAGAAAAAATTGGGCTTGTGCAGAGAGGGAGGGATCATTTCTTTATTCATCAATAAAAATTGCTAGAAGAATTCAATGATGGCCAATCTAGGGGTAAATATTTAGGCAGAAGATAAGGAGGCTATGGGCATGCAAACACTCTCATTAAATTGCACTCCTTAAACAAAAAGATACTCCCCCAGTTATGATCTAATTTGGTTTTTTCATGTAAGAATGAGGGCTGAAGCAAAGTCTTCAAAACATTTGGTGCCCTAAAGAAAGTATGATCTAATTGCCTCATGATAACAGAACTGAATAAATTTAAAAATATAAGGGCATTTGAATAATAGAAATCCTTATGCCAAATAAGATTCCAAAGTTGAATAGGTAACTTGCCAAATTCATTAGAAGTTTGATCAATGAAATCCCCACTGATGTATCCAATGTTGTTATATAGGATAAGGTGCATCAGTAGTGAATAATGGTTGAACTTGAAATCTATCATCTCTCCCTTCTTTGCATCAGAAATCTACATATGCATACTATCAATGATGAAGGCTACATAATCATACTCCTTGTGGTGGAAAGGGTTTTATATATCACATGCTAGTAGAAAGAGGGAACCATACACACAATCCTCTACACCATCACTTCCCATCACTTTGTGCAACCCATACACTGTGTTTTTGAAATAATTCTTAAATCTACTCAAAGGTAGAAAATCCCCCACCTTTTTTTGAAGTAACCCTACCTTTTTTACCCTATAAGAATTCAAAAAGTAGGTTTTATTTCTGTCAAACTTTTCCTTTAAATTTGCAATGTCAATAGGTACATCCATTTGTCTCATTAATCCAAAGGCCTCAGCAAAAGAAGTTCTATCCAATGTGCATAGTATACTCCCATTATGCCTATGGAATGTTTTGGTTATTGGATTGTACAAATTCATTAGGGCCTTCAACAAGTCAACATCAATGAATACTTCTAGGGCATTCAGCATCTCGAACAAAAATATGTGTCTCGAAAGATATGATCATTTGTAGAAATTGCATTTGATGATCCTGGGAGAATTTTCAGCCAATCCTCAGCATGCTTATTTGGCTTCCTAAACCTTGTCTTCTTCTCAATCTTTGCAGCAGATTTCTTTCTTTTTCCTTCAGGTGTGACCTCTACAACATTGTCACCCTCATCTTCAACTTTTACTTCTTCTTCATGCATTTCTTCAACTTCTTGGTCCACCATCTTCTCCACAAGAATGTTCTTGGCACTTTACATAGGATACACAAAACTCTGCAATTGGTAGGTTTTAAAATGGAACAGATAAAAAATTCTTCAAAGTATCAAATATTCTATTATTTAATTAAACCCTTGATGTTTTAATCATGCATCTACCAGAATTTTCAATAAATTTAGCATGCATGAGCTTTAAAACCATTCATGCAAGTTGTCATCAAGGTATATCAGCGGAAAAATTTGATTTTGATGTACTTTTCAAAGCTCTATTTTACTTGGCTATGGCGATTTTGTCTTTCCTTCTTACCTGGCATGACAAATTAGTTTCTTTCTTTCAAATTATGGTCTCTCATTCTTTCCTTGAGTCAAACTTGTGATCTTTATAACTTCTGAAATGCCTTTGAGGGATCTCTATGTTCACTCTGAGACACTTTAGCATACCCTAATCGTAAGAACGTAACAATGCCTTGGCACTATATTGGAAAACCCTTTTACATTCTTACAATGCTCTTTACCCCATATGACCTCAAACCTTTTTACTTGATACTTCCATTTTTACGATTTAGACTTTCATTGTATAAGCATAAAATCCTTATCATAGCCTTCTTCACCCTTTATGCCTATACGCAACCCTTTCCACTACAACATTGAAAACCTTCTTACTAACACCTTTGATCTCATGATTCAACCATTACTTGTATGAGTGTAAGATCCTTGCTAAAGGATTTTCCTTGTATCCTTTTTATTTCTCCTTTCCACCCTTACGAGTTGCCTTTACCTCGTAACCTCAAAGAGCCTTCTTGAATGATATCCTGCTCTTATGTTTACCCTTTCTTGTAGAGGCGTAAAACATTCTCTTCATCTCCTTTCTCTACCTTTTTACACCTATACGTTGAAACTCAACTCATAACCACAAAGAAAGGATAAAAAGGCTCCTCATTCCTACACTTAGCTTGCAAGCATAGTGGCATAATGACAAAACTACCCTTTTCAAGTATCAACAACCTAGATTTGATCTCAGAAAATTACAAATAACATCATTGTTGATTTTGTGCAGATGCAAAATTCATTCCTTAAGTTGTATACCATGCAAGCTAGGCCCATCTGACATGGATGTCATGTCTTCATCCGATTCACTTACACCAGGGCCCATCTGACAATTCAACAGGTCCCAGTCAACACTTTTACTACTAAAATAGGGCTTTACAATTTTTGGCAAGATAAAAAATGTATGCTCATAATCACATTTGAACTTTACTTCCATTCTTACAGAATCCTTTTATCCATAGAACTGTAAAACCTTCTCATGCACCCTTTTCATATCATGCTTTACGCCATGCTAAGGTATTACACCCTTACACTATCCATTGAGATGTATATGTGTAAATCATAACTCAATACCTCTCTGCCTTTTCATTCAATTGTTTACTCATATCCCCGTAAAGGAATATAACATCTTCCTTGAAAACCCTTACGTTTACTCACAAATCACCTTAAGCATATGCCCAGGAATGATTTTTCAAACCTTTTGCATTCATTTTCTCAACCCTATACTATAAGAATGTAAAGGTAAAATTTTAAGTGCTCTACAAATCCTTTTGAAATTTTAAAAAGAAACCTAGGGTTTTTCACATTTAGGGTATTTTAATGGGTGAGTTGAGAGAAAAACCTTGAGAATTTAAAAGGGAAAGACAACACATGAAATAGGGCATGACTAGGGTAACCTAAAATTTTTAAAAATATGAGGAATGAAAACCCTAATCTACTTAATTCAAAGACTTAAATGATTTTTCACCCAAATTTTCAGAGTTTTTCTATACTATGAAAAATTAGAACAACAAACTAGTTGATCCTATCATTACATTGAGGAAAAGCATTATTAAACCAAGAGTTTAAGTTTGATGGGTGTCCTATGGAGGTTCTCATGGAAAAGGCCTTTTTGGTGATGTATTCTAATTTGGTAGTTCAATTTCAATTTGTAACAAAATGGTGAAGTGGTTATCCAACGAATTTGGAGAGGGCCTTGTTGGTGATGTTATTTTTCCTTCTAACTAGTTTTGTGAATATTTTGACAACATTTTATCAATGGATATGGTATTTTATAAAGAAAGTATTTTTCTCATCATGTGGAGAGATATTTACAAGTTTTTTGGGCAATGATGAGATTTGATCCAAATTTTAGTAGTAGAGAGAGGAGAGAAGCTTTGATTTAGAAATAGATGGAGATTCAAGTAAAAAAGTGGTAATTCCATATTAGATCCAATATTTTCATTCTTCTATATCTTTTCTTTCTTTCTCTTTGTGCAAGGTTGATTCTAGTCTATTGGGGGTGGGTTTTAAACTTTTGGAAAAGTTCTATAGCTATGATCCCACCATTTTCTTTAGTGATACCTTTTGTATGAAAAACATTAATTAAGTTATAGGGTTTAGTTCTAATCTATTAAGTGTTTTATGAGCTATTTTGATGCATCTTGAATGTACTTGTTTCAAGGAAATGAATACAAAAGCAAGAAAATGAAATTAGTTTCATTTTGATCTATGTCTCCTACCTCTACTGTTTGCAATTTCTTGGTGATTTATGGTCAAAGAATGTAGATCCCAGTTGCATCTCATTTTGGGTTGTATTTTTAGATGGGTTTTTTCATTGATTCAAAGAATCAAGTAAATGTTTGACATGTCTTGACAGATTTGGAGATTTGATGGAAGGATATGACAAGCTTGAGATTTAGTTTGAATATTGATGTCTACTTCACAAAGTGAATGGATAGATCTAATATCTTGGTGTGTTGTGATTTGTGGTCCATACCCAATAGATAGGTCATTGATCATCTATAGGATATGCATGTATTTTTTTTATTTCATATGTGGGTTATACTAAAACCAACTTATAATCAAAATCGTTTTCCCTTTCATGTTGTAGAGTTGAAAAGAATAACAATACTTAATTTTTCAATCTCATAGGTCATATTCGTAACTATTCATGTCATTGTCATTTCATAAGCATTGAAGATTTGGGGTTTTTATCTTCTTAATATAGATTTATATTTATGGTTTTTGCACTTGTAACATAATGGAATCTAAGGTCTACCCACCTAGGTTTTACAAAGCTTGAAGTGAAGGAGTTTATCCTTATAGTTGGTCTAGGTTCTAATCAAAGTGTATCCATCATGGGAAATAGTTACACTTAGATGCATGTTATTGTTAGCTACTCAAGTTCTCTATTAAATCAATAGCTAACAAAATGGTGATTTTGCTGGAGATAGGGGTGCAATAAGCCTTATTAAAAGAGCAAGAATCTTCATTATAAATTATATATGTTGATTCATGTTTTCAATTATGTTTTTCCCATCTGAGTCACCAAAAAAATGGTGGTATTAAATCTTTCTAGTAGACAAACATTGAGTATCTAAAGGAGATTCAATACAACATGAAGAAATCCATGAACAGTTTGCTATAGTACTAAGGTTATGACGTTTGTTCCATTTGCTTTCTAAAGACTCATGTCTCCCAGTAATGCTTTATTCATTTATAGAAGTAGCTTTGAGAGTTAGGTGTAAATTGCATTTTTACAAGTGAATTCATCATCAATCAGTTCAGCTCTATGCAATGTTTTGTTGCAAAATTAAAATTCAAGAATGCCCAAATGTGTTTTCCTCTTTTCCAAGAGTGTAAATATTCAAAAGTTGTTTGATGATCTGCAATTTTCCCACAAGTTGAAAGTATGGTTCAGATATGTCAAGTAAAATAATGTTTTAATTTATTTCTCACAAATGTGAGTGATGACTCAAAAATATATGTACATATTGTAAATTATTGTATGTAAATGTTTAAAGTACTTTCATCATTTTGTTGAGAAGATCTAAAGGTTTTGTGAGTAATTCTTGAAAAGAGAAGTTATAAATTCTTGATTTACAAGTTTAAGTGTTGTTTCCCCCTTCTGATTTCATGTTGGTTGAAGTGTTAAAATAAAATCACAATGGTGATTTCATAGTCCTAATTTCAATGAGGTGGTGACTTTATATTATTTTCATGTATGATGTTAGAAGGAATTTTATACCTACAATTATGCCCAATCAATAGATGAATTTTTAATGTCAACACTTGAGGTATTTTAATTTTCATGAGTTTTATTTCCATTAGAATTAAGTGATAAAATTAGTACCTTTATTTGGTGTATTTAGCACTAGGATAAAGAGGTATAGGTTTAAAATGAAGTCGGATCTCAGATCTGAAAATGGTTTACCAAGTTATGAAAGTTTTTGTGAAGATATTTCTATGTTGAGAAAGGAACTTTGTATTTTTCTCATCAATGTCATAAGGAATCAAGCGGGAAATATTAAAATTACAAATGATATTCAAATTTACATGAAGTTTAAATCAACACTCATGAATCTTCATGTCTCTTTAAGACCTAAGGAGGGTTCATGGACAATTGTCTTCCTAAATATTTTCATACCTAATTTAAACACATTAATTTTCCACAATCCATCATGCATAGAAGGAATTTCTTGAAGAGATTGTGTTGGAGATTTTGTATCATGATTTAGATCACACTCTATGATCCAACATTAGGACATAAGAGAGTTGAAGGATGAGTAAGAATCTAGTTTTTGTGTCAATGTTTTGGATCACACTCTGTGTTCCATCATCAATACATAAGATAGCTGAAGGATGAGTAAGAATAGATTCTTACTCATCCTTCAGCTCTTTTATGTCCTAATGATGGATCACAGAGTGTGATCCAAAATTTTGACACAAATAATCCAACACAATCTCTTCCAAAAATTGTTTCTATACCTAATTTAGTTAATTGGTCAGTATAATTGAGGTTAGAAAGGGCTATTCACATTGAATAATATTTAAATAATATTGACAGTTATTTTAATGGATACCATATTATTTTATTCGATGATGAATGTGAAAGTGTTGAAAATCCTAGTGAGTGTGATGGATCATATGATGATGGTATATCTTATGATTGTGAAGATAAAATTTCTAGCTTAGTGAATCAGATGAATGTAATCAAGAGTTTGAAGATAAATGTGTGACTAATTTTCATTTTTATGACAATATGTATGAGGAGGAAAAGTATAACAGTAGTAGGAATGATTGTTCTTGTGATTAAGTGATTAAAGTGAACCTAATGAGGTTTCAAGTATAGTTTCATATAGAGAAGAGGAAACATGATGATACTTCTAATTTTTCATATTATTGTACTAATGATATTGTTGCTATAATTTTTTCACATCGTCTAGATTATGATCACAAATAAGAAGAACAGACTTGTGATGAAGTCTTGCTAAACACTGATGAAATTTTAGTACTATTGGATCATGACTTTGAAAGGTATGCAAATGTTTGTAATGATTCCCCTACTTCCCCTTGAAAGAAATACAAAATCAGAACATTTTGTGTCATGTTTGGAGGTGTATATGATAGTAGTTCAAGTTCTAATACACATGATGACTTATCTAATGTCGAGAATATTACTAAAGGGACATTTAGTATTAATTTAGATTATGAATTTTCCTCTTTTTCTAATAAATCTCAAGATAATGAATTTTATAGATTCAAGGTTCATTCTAATGAGTTATTTGAGAAAGACAATGACAGTAATCAACATATTGTATGAGAACACTTTCATGGCAATTCTAATAACTTGGTGATTGATCCATTGTTTGAGAAATGTGAAGTATTTTTAGTACTTGTTGAATCTGATTGGATGAGTAGCAAAGTTAAAAATTTTGAGAAATCATATTGCATATACCCTTCATAAATAGATACACAAGGTGAGCTCCAAATTCATGATATGTCTAACTCATTCAATCAAGTAGAGTATGAAGTCTTTGTGTTTCCAATTCATAGCATGCATAATTCATTTTATGGAAGGTAATTTTAGTCTCATTTTAATTCCAAGAGAATGTTGATCCATTCTTTCATAGTGAGCATTATGATGATTTTCATTCTAGTTTTTCCATGCACTATGAAAGTGATGAGATAGAGTTTGTTTTGCTAAATGAGCTAACTAAGAATGCAATTGGGATTGGTGAAACCAATATGGATGAAATTTTGACTTAAATAAATAAGAGATAAATTAAAATTAGGTATGTGAAAGAGGTAAGAATTTTCATTTAAGTTTTGGTGGCTCAAGCCCATCATTTGTACAGTTTAGGAGTAGATTTCTTACTTTCAATAAAGTTGTTCAAGAGAGGATTTTGGAGTGGTCTTCTTCTTCCATAGATCTAAATTATTTCCATTCCCATAAGAGACATGCATCCCAAGATAGAGCCACTATTGGGACTCAAAATTGCAACACTGGTTTTGAGTGCCATTCTGAAAACTAAGTCTCAATAACCCTTATAAGAGCTTTTCATGCATATATACCTGGTTGTCATCGTGAGGCCTATGATGTGTTTTGAGTGTTTAACATATTTAATTTAGCATATTTATGTGTCTCATAATGATAAGTTTTCATTCTAAGCCATTATGTGAGATGTCATTTTGAGCACTCGTCATAATCTGCATTTTTGCCCAAGTGTCTAACAACAATAGGAAGCCTAGTTTGCATTTGAATATCTTGAACTTGGAAAAGTGTGATGACATACAACTTTGGGAGTGTCAAGGTTTCATATCATAGAACCTATTTTTCAAATTTCAAGTCATTTCAATATGTTTTTATAAGATTATGAGTTTCCTAAAGTGGGTTGTTTATTGTTATCATGTTGATGCACATTGTTTAGAATTCCAAGAAGTGTTGTTTGATAGTGAATATTTTTTGGCCCATTTAACATTTTGAGAAAATGGTCATACTACTATGTTTTAATCCTAAATGAAATCCAATTCTTGTAATTTTAGGTCCTAATGAATTTGTTTGATGAGTTTCCCAAATTGGTTCCATTTGTAATTACTTAAAATTGTCTGGTTGTCTTTTATGATAGTTTATAGGTAGCCCTATTTGACCTATTATAAATTTGACCTTGTTGACCCTATTGAGAAAATTATTATTTTTATGAGTTCTATGGGTCAAAGAAGTGTTATGTGTTAGTTTTGAGCTCATGAAAAATCCATTTGACTAGTTTTCAAGTGTGATTCCAAGTGTAATTTCTAAAGTTTTATTGGTAACTAGATTTGTAGATTAAGTGGTAGAATTGTTTAGGATGGTATAACTTTTAAATTGTGATAGATGAAGCCAAAAAGATTCCACCACCATGTTTGACATTGAAAACACTCTAAGTGTGCCAATTTTCAAGTTCTCATGAATTCATTTACACACTTTCCTAGGTCCATTCCATTTACAAAACCTTTATTTTGACAGGTTGTCCAGCTCTACAATTCCAAGTAGCCAAATTCATGCATTCACCAATTTTATCCAATGATCTTTCATAATTCCAAATTAAACATTCATACTCTCCATATGAAATCCTACCAATGCCTCAAGTTTTAAGTTCCCAAGTGGCCATTTGACCAATTTTCATAGTTAAAACTAAATACACTTTTCTATTTCTAATAGGTTGTTTTTGTAAGGCCCCTTCCCTAGTACCTTATTACAAACCCTAAATTTTATGGATATTATTAATATAGAAAGAGCAAGGACATTAGATGATATGTTTTAGTTTCTTGTGAAGAGGACATGAATTATATATAGTTATCCTTACATCTTATGATAAAATGAAGGTAAGGAGGTTTTAGAATTTATGTATGTCATGAGCAATAATTTACTTACCAATAATGAACTACAAGATGTTTCTTGAGATGAATATAGATTTTAGTTATTGCTAGGTTAAATAACCTATTTAGTTGCATTAGGTTGATGAGTTAAGACCATATGGAATAAAGGTGTGAAATGTCATAACCTAGAAACTAGGTCAATGGATTCATGGTATTTTATGATCTATTAGGATAACAAATTATTTAAGAAAGATGAATCAACACCACCCTTGTAAGAATTACAAATAGTGTAGATGGAAATTTTTATCAAAATTGGGTAAGGGTCTACATGGTAGGACTCAGTATGATGTAAACATAATAAGTCAATTATTGTGAAAGAAATATTAGGTGGATATGTTGATATTCATTAGGACAAATTTTATGGTCCAATAAAATGTACTAGATTTATTCTATGATTGATTTTGAAAAAACTATATGACTATGCACACATCATGACTACCTGACATAATCGATACACCTTATAATGCATTATCCCATAATTATTATGAGATACTATTAGTAATCAAACTATATTCAGTTGAATCTAAGGATCCTAGTTTTGATGTTTACATTTATGAGATTTAGATCTAAGACATGTATTCGAAACTAATTTTCATGTTGGCTGATTTAACATTGTAGATTCAAAATTTCATCAATATGATCATAAATGGGATATGATGTGGTTCAGAATGATAGTTGGATCATTTGATGAGATACTAATATTGATATGAAAATTATGATATTTTGATGTTTTAGATGCTTTATATGAAAATGATTAGAAAATAAAAGTTAATTAGAAATAAAGTTGGCTAGGACAATTGAGTATGTTAATGTGAATTATTCAATATGAAAATTGTCATACACCTATATACATGCATTTTATATGATTTTTCATTGGGCTATTGATGTTCGGCTTTAGTGTGTAGGAAATTGAACCATGGAATTTTATTGGGGAAACAAGGTCCAAACTCATGTAAACATAGTTTAGCCAAGGAAAATCTTTGGAAGATTCAAATGCCTCATTGTGATGTATTTTATTTTGTAAATGTAAGCTTGCATGTGTGTGAAAATTTTAATCTTAAATATACATTAGGGACATGTCATGGTGATGTGTGATGTGCTTTAATGTGCCACTTGGTGCTTGTAGATTGTTGGGTGTTAATGACATGTCACCTAGGGTTTTGGTCGTGGTAGCATTTAAACCTTAAACTAATTAGCTATTTAAAGATTAAGTAAACCCACTTGACAAGGGATAGGATGAGTCAATATCAAAGGGAATTTTGAATTCAAAATTGACAAGAATTTTAGAGGTTCAATAGGTGGTCCCAACGTTATTTTTTTGTGAAAATAAGCTACCCATATGTTAGCATATCCTGTTAGGGGCCTAAATTTTACCATTTTAGTGCCTAGCTAGCCTAGGGGGGCCTTTAACCAATTCATTATTCCACCAATTTGAAAATTGAGTTGTCCCATGAGTCCATCCCCATCTTTTCACTTGGTCAACATAGAAAATTTAGTAGGGAAAAAGTTGTAAGAGATAGTGGCTTGATGTTTTTGCAAAAAGAGATAGTGGGAGAGTATTTTTAGGGAACTTTGACAAACTAGTGGAGTGTTCACCCACTCTCTAAGTTTAGAGATAACTAGGGTTTTCGAAAAAGAGAAAGACTAAGGAGAAGGGAGCTTTTTATTGGCTATCATTACCTTTAATGTGGATCAAGGTTGGTGTCCATGCCATGACCTTCTTTTGCACTTTCATAATGGTGTTGTAACCTTTTTATTATTTTTGGTAAAATTATGTTTTGTGTTGTGTTGAAATGGTTGTAAATTGTGTTGCATTTTCTTTCCCTAGATTTTCTTCTTTGTTCTTGTTTTTTTTTAGTGTTGATTGTTCATGGGTGTGAAGGCTTCACTCACCCTTGGGAGGGAAGGGATGCCTTGGGTGAAGGGATTAGTTGGGCTCAACATTTTAGTTGAGAGATTTTTCCTCTTAGAGAGGGTTTTATTGTTCATGGAGTATGGGCTCCAATGAAGCCATATGCCTTGTTTGTTATGGGAGGTATAAGTGTATTGATGTGATGAGGAGGATGTATTTGATAGCCTTGAACAAGCATTATGCAATTGTAGATGTTTATGTATATATGGATATGGCATTCTCCTCTTTGGAGAGCCCACCTTCACCCATTGTTTCATGATTCCAATGGTGAATCATTGTGTTAAACCTTGAAGGGTTTGTAAATGTCTTGTAATATCATGGTTGCATACATTGTGAAATATTTTAGTGTAATTCCCATTTGAGCCTTGTTTCCACTGCTCAGTGGGTGGCTTCTTAGAAGTCTAGGATGGGAGGTGAGCCTCCATGGTTCCTGTGTGAATGTGTTTGCAAGTTATATGCTAATTGGATCCATGAAGATATGATGGTTTCCCCATTTCATTATTGGAGTAGCAAGGATATTTCATTGTGTAATGTATTTGGAAGGATGAAGTCCTCCTTCATGCCTTGAGAATTGTATTTGTAAAGTTAAAATGTCTATGATTATATTATGTGATGAACTTCTCCATGTCTTTGAACATTGTATTGGTAAGTACAAAGTTTTCCTTTATTTTCTTGTGTACTTTTCTACAAGGGGCTCTCTAGATTTTATGTATATCACTATGAGGAATGGTTCCATGAAGGAGTATAGAGATTTTAGATATACCATATGTTTTTGTGTGAATGATTTAATGTTATGCATTAGATGAAGAGAAATGGAAGATAGTCATAATTGAATGTAAAGTAGACTCATTTCAAAGGATATCCAATGTGTTTGGTAGATATGTATTGAATAAGCATTGTTTGCATCATGATCAAATGAACCACAAGTAATACAAGAGAATACATATCAATTGGAATGTTCAGAAAACCCCTTAAGCATAAGGTTATCAATCAATGTCCTTCAAGTACCTTGTTTGTGTTTTTACACTATTAAGCAACAAAATACTCAATAACAAGATAAAAAGATCACAAAAACTTGAGGATTAGCTAATTCCTATAAAAAATTATGTGTGCTTCAGATCTAGACCCAATTGCAATGAAATTAGAAAGATTTTCTACTCTTTAGGCTCTACAAAAACCAAGGCATGTGCACCTGAGGGATGAAAGATTTACAACATGATACTACATACATATTTCACTCATTCTATGACATTCAATAATAATACACATCCCTTATAGCAGATTGGTCATAATTCTTCTTAGATTTAAAGGTAACTCTGGGCAATAGTAGCTAACTAAGACTTAGAATTTAAATGTAAAGAAGTATTCACCAGCTTTGATATTCTTCAAACATTAAAGTAAAATTGATTTTGAAATTAAGCTTGATGCTTATTCATGGTTTCTTCATATACAAACTAAACTAATTGATTGGTGCCTTATCCATTGGGATTCATAGTCTATCTAATTTATGGACCTAATAGACTGTATTACAATCAATTTTATCAACAATTCTCATTGGAACTCATTCTTACACACATCCTTAGTACTACCATGAAGATCGTATCATATGCACTGAAGCATTTACCTAACTCATTGAATTAAAAGAAATAGTGAAAATGATATACAACTTAGCATAATAGCACTCAATTGAACAAGCTTTGCTCATAAAATTCCAAAATAACCAAGTAATAAAAAGGAGACAAGATTTAGGAAGAAAAGATATGGGGATAGTTTATCTTTGTATTAATTTCCTTTGAAAATTGTATAAAAATTGTAATAGAACTCAAAATGACTCAAAACAAGACATCAAGATCCTATAACATCAATGTATTCTCAAATTCTTGTAGAGAAAATACATAATAAAGTTTGCATAAAGATAGGATCAAATAACACTTAGCAAGACTAAAATTGTAAATGGCTCAGATCTTTCCTCTAGCCTTGGAATCTCAATTATATAGTATGAGATGAAACAAGCTTTAGGCATAGAGGAATTGATAGCTATCCTTAGGACAAAAAAATATCTACAATGTTACTATCATAAAAGAAAAAAAAAATTGCAACAAGAAAAACTTTCCATCATAACATTCTTTTATGGGACCACCTTTTGTTACACCCTTTGTTGTATTTCTTTGTGAGTGAAAAAATTGGTGATTGGCCTTATTACTATTGTAGTTCGTTGGAGGTTGTATCCAATGGGATTGATTGCAATATATCTAGCATTACTTCCTGTAGGCTTACTTCCACTTGAGGCTCTACATGTATATCATTATGAACTGATAAGACTATAGTTATATCTGATTTCTCTTCTACCAAGTCACCAATCTAGGTTTCTTTGCTTCCAACTATAGTTGGTTTCTCATCTTTTTCCTCTTCTTTTATTTTTTATTTGTCAATAATTTTTACTTTATCTTGTTCCATATCTTCATCATCAATTTTAGCCTATTCTAACTACTTTGCATCAACAAATTCTTCCATCCACTTGTCAAAAAGTGTCATCTAGCCAATTAAATTGTAGAATGTCCTACTTTTTCATAACATATTCTGCAACTTTGTTAATTTTAACAAAATCTTATCTTAAAGAATCAAATAATAATTGAACTTTTACAATTTCTTAGTTGTAGCAGATGACCATGCATTTTCATTCTCATTTATGACTCTATTTATCCTTAGAAAAAGTAGATCATCTAGTTCTTGGGCCCATTCCTCCTTATTTTTTAATTTGTTCTTTTTATCTAAAGAATTTGGAATAGTTCAAATTTAACACTCTTATATTTGTCCAAATAACTGACAATTCTCCTTTGTAGCTCAACTCTTCTATCATCAAATTTTGAGAGATCATTGGCAATATCGTAAGTCTTTTCTATATTTTAATATGATAAATTGATGATAGAAAAACATAAAAGAGTAAACTCTCTACTCCTTTTACTCCATTAATTGACAATTTGCTTGAAGGCTTCATCATTTTCCTTTATCTCATTCCATATATTTACTGTCTTTGTTAATTTCTCATAAAATGAAAGCCAATATATTTTATTAACAATATACATGAGAGTTTCCTTAGCTTACCCTCATATTGTACATCCAATTCCACATGCAATGCCCATAATTTTTTTTCTTCTTCTTTAAAGTCTTTTGTAGTATAATATTGTGGCCTTTGTGGTGTGTCTCAGATTTCAATGAGAGAAGTGGATTTAAAAGGCTCCACTGGTGGATAAGGATATGTGATTCTTGGTCTAGTAGATTGTCCCATTACTTTATTCTCTAGTTCAATCCTCTTTTTGAACTTCTTTATTGTATGAAGCCAAGACTTTCTAATACTTTTCATGTATCTCTAGTCCTTATCTCTTGTCTCTTTGGGTTGTGGCTAAGGTGAGGTTGGTTGATCTGACACCTAGCTCTATTGCCTCTTCAGTGGTAGTTTCTTCAACTCTCTTTACAATCAGGCTTCCTATCAAGCCAATATCATTAGGCTTAGAAGAGCCAATCATGGATCTTTTTCTCATTGACCAAATGACCAATGTAGCATGATCCTCACTACACTTAGCACATATCAATTCTTTCTTCCCCTTTTCTTCAATACTCAATTTATTTGCAATAGAATTGAAAACCATGGCATCTGCAATATCCCAATTAGTTAGCAGCAAAACTCCAAATGCCTTTATCATTTGTCTCCCTTCTTCAAGAGCCAAGCTCTTGAATTTTTCCATCATCTCTTCTAATATTTGGTTCTACACATCTGCTTCTTCCATCTCTAGATGCTCTTTTTAAAATTTATTGCATCTTTCTTCAAACATTCCAATGCTTTTCCTCCAAGAAAATTGGTAAAAGGCTCTAGATTTGAAAACATTATCATCAGAGATAAATTCATGGCTAGCGTGTTCCATCATAGGGTCCAACTCCTTTCCTATATAGCCTACCACTATTAACTAAAGGCTTGGGATCCCAATTGTTTCACTTTCTCCCTAGTGAGTTTTTCATCTCTTATTTTTAATGGGGACTGAGTGGGTCAATATTCCTCAATTTGAGGTGTTTGTTCCTTTTCTATTCTTTGCCTCTTAGATGAGGGCTCATCAGGTCTTACCTCAAGAACAACATTATTTTGGATCATACTATAGCTACGTCTCTTTTGAACAATCAACTACCCTAATCCTACTGTAGGAGTAAAAGATAATCTCCTCATGACCTCTTGGGATTTTTATGCAAAAGAATATATAAAGAATAGTTTCTTTTCATTCATGACCCCCATAATTTTAGGAAAAGTGGTCATTATTTTTTTAACCTATCTACCTCTAGTTTTGCATCAGCTAAAGACTTGTAATTATTATCAAAATAATGAATGAATTCCAAAACTCTAGAATAAACTCTCCATTTTTCTTTCTTGATCTCTTTCTCTAGCAAAGAGAATTCATTTCTTATTATGTCTTCTGGAAAGTAGGATTCATGATTTTTTGAACCAACTTTAGCCCTTCATTTGAACACATCAAAAAATACCTCAATGTTACAAAAATAAGGATGAGACACAACCATCTTGTTCAAGTCTAGGAATTTATACAAGAATAACCAACCACCCTTTGTGATTATGAAATGGTGGGCCATAGTACAAGTGGGGAAAATTGGGCCTCTATTTCTCCTAGGCAATTGTGCTTCCTCCCATCCCTTATCTACCACAACATCTCATCTATCCCTACCTTTGAATCAAAAGGATTATCCATAGGTCTGATAAAATCCATCAGTGACTTGGGGACTCTAGGATTGTCCCTTAACAAGAGGCTTCTCAATCTAGAGGAAAAATACCTATCAAATCTTTAAAAACTAGCCTCCTCTGCATCCTAGGTCATGTTTACCTTCCACAACTAGATTGGTAGAGCCTCTTCTTTATATTTTTAGTTCAGGACTATCTCCTTTTCAAACTATGTAACCCCTTTAAATAGGAACATGTGCCTTAATAGTGAATAATGGCCAAAAGTCTTTTCCACCTTGCCCTTTGTAATTCCAACTAATCCTATGTGGATCTCTTCTGCCATATAGGATGCAAAGCCAAAAATAATAACCATGCCAAAAGAAGAAATCTGAGTCATCATATACATAAATTTTATTGGCACAAAATTATGTTCATCCTCACCAAAAACCTTACACAGAATCATATATATTTCTATGGCCCTAGAAGTAAAAAATTCCTTCTTAAAAGGCTCTTTATTAGATGTTGTGGCCATGGGAAAATTTCCAATTGAGCCCAAGATTTCCCTCAATGCACCTTTCTTGACCCTATCCCTCTTAGATAAGAATTCCTTTTCTAGTCCTAATAGGTCAATGGTCTCATGGTAATCTAAGAGTGGTTCCAAACCAAAAACCTCTCAAATTTCTTCAACATTTATTCTTACTATGCATTTCCCATCTATTCTTCTCACTGTCCTAGCTGCTAGGTCATAATTTTGGTCAATGGCCATGATTAGGTCAGAATCTATAAAAAATGCTAGGGACCACTAATTTTCTAAAATCAAAATTCCAAATATTTCAATGGGGATCCAACAATTTTCTTTCTAAAAACCACTTCTTAAAAACATGGATCCCTATTTTAGTAGTACTAGCATTCCTAATCCAATTCCCTCTATCATATAGGCTATCCACAATCTTGAGCCTAGGGTTACCAGAAACTTTTTTTTTTTTTCATCTGGGTGGACTCATTCAGAGACTCAAGAAATAGCTCAAGAAAGTCATCATGGATATTTCTACTTGCATAATCTACCTTTCCTGGAAAAATTTCTTTAGAGACATGTTTACTAGTGATGCAGAATACTAGAATTATTTACTATCTAATGGATTTAGTTACTTACTTGGCTATTTTTTACTCTTTCACTACAATTTTGCAACACACTGTGGATACTAGAAATTCTTTTACATTTTAATCACACAAGGAACCATTCTTCAATGGCTCTTAGCTCTTTCAAAATTCTAAATTCATTTGTGTAGACAAAAAATGGAAAAATCTTGCAATATATCTCTAGTTCTAGTTCACATAGGGAGCTTCCAATTTTTATAAATGTATTGTAAGGAGAAAGAGGGTAGCATCACCTTCTAATTTTGAAAATGCACTATCGATTCTAAAAAAATCCAACGATCTAGGAATAAAATCATAAATGACTCACTTTCAATTTGTTAGGTTGGTAGTCAACCCAATCAAGTTTCTCCACATAAGCTTTTCCATCCACTACTGGCAACTTATTCTAGACCCAATAGCACTCATGGATATGTGTCACACTCTTTCTATGTCACTACACATAAATGTCAAGCAACTTCTACATGCGACATAGCGAACATCGTTGATGCATCTTTGATCTAAGGATGTACATTTTACAAGTGTTTTATTGCAACTATGGTGGGTCCTTTTATTTCTGCTTTGGTCACCATGTTGCATGAACTAAAGGTTGAGCAAGTTCCTATAGTGACATGGTGCCCACCATCAATCTAGGAGAGATATGATGGCATCAATCAACATGAATCCTCTTCTAAGTGCAAATCCCAGTGGCATGTGGCATCAGCCTAACTTGACATGTTGGCATGGTCATTTATAATAGTTAACCCTTTTGGTACTACTTTTTAGAAATAGGTCCCGCCATGTTTTCCCTTTCATGGGAGGTTATTATGTTTCAAATGGTGAAGATCTTATAATTTTTGGTGGTGACATAGTGACCACTATATTTATTGAATAAATTTGGCATTGTGAAGTAACACACATTCATTTCATGGTTCACTCTTTACTATGCCTAACACATCTGATGTTCCATAATGATGAGAAGTCTTATTAATGATAGACAGAAGTCATGGTGCCATATTTACTTTAGGCCTCACCATGTTTCTCTTTTGTGGGAGGTCGCCATGTCACAATTGATAAAAATCTTACAATTACTGATAGTGACAAGACAACTACTTTAGATCTTAAAAGATTTGATGGTGAGGAACCTTTCAGGGAATAATGAAGCAAAAATGAAAATTCTTTAAAAAGTCCCAAAAAAATACTTATTTAAAAAATGATTCATCCCACTTGATTTAAAAGGTGAAACATATGACCTAAAGGTCTCGCTTAGGGCATAAATCTTGTTTTAATTAAGGTTTTCCCTAGGTTTAACCAATTTTGATAAGAATAAACCTTAATTTTTTTTTATAAAAATAGGGATATTCACATAATGACATATTCAAAAAAACATGAGGCTAAAACCATGACCAATAGTGGCTTTTTCTGGGAACAACAAAAATGCAAAAATCATATGAGGGCTTAGAAACCCTAGGAGAAGTAGACCAAAAACTTGACACATAATATTCTTTAACAACTCTAAAAGAGAAACAACACAAAGAAAGAAATATAAAAGGGCTATACAAGAGACGCAAATAATTCATAGAATGTATAGAAAAAACCCTAGACTACTATTCATGGAAGAAATAAGTATTTTAGCAAAAATACCTCTTCAAGAATTGTCCATGAACTAGAAATTCAATAATATTGTCTAATAGATCATTTAGAATATAAGAGTCTTCTCCCCATGTGGCTTCAATTAGACAGGGACCTAAACATACAGGATCAAAATCCTCATGCTTTCCCTTATTGTCAATCCTGGCATTCCACATGAAGACTGGATCTTCAATTTCAAGTTTTTTTCTCACTATTCTTCTATCATAGAGTGCTTTGACTTGTAATTGCAATTTTTTATTCCTCAGAGAATCTCCATTCCTAGTCTTAGTTAGCCCTACTAACTCATCCAACCTCTATTGCATATCATCAATAATGTCCTCATCATACATTTGAATGTAATTATATAGACCTACTAGGCTGTTTTGGGGCATCCTTGCCTAAATCCCATATACAATGTCAAAAGGTGCTACACCTATAGCTTTCTTTATAGTTACTCTATCAGCCCATATTGCTCACTGCAATTTGGAATCCCAAACCTTCTTGTTATCTTCTAGAGTCCTTGTAATGACTTTTAATAAGCTTGTATTTGTGGATTCAACTTGTCTATTTCCTTGTGGATTATGGGGAAGATGTTGAACTTGTTATACCATTTTTGTCACAAAATTTTATGAATTCCTCAAATCTAAAAGACATTGCATTATATGTCACAATCTTCTAAGGGTATTCACATCTTAAAGTGATATTATTGAGAAGAAAATTATTCACAACCTTGCTAGTAGAATTCCTTGTTGGAATAGCCTCTACCCACTTTGTAATATAGTCAGTAGCTACCAGAATCCATGAATAACTAGTGCTAGACTTAGGAGAGATTTCTCCTATAAAATCCATCCCCCATTGCTAGAATGGTGCTTAAACCTCAAGTAGTTTTAGTGGAGTGTTCCCTAAAAATTTCAATTATCCTACAAATATTTGGCAAACATCACACTTTCTAATCAATACCTAAGCATCATTGAAAAGGGAAAGCCAGCAAAATCTAGCCCTCATCACTTTGTGGGTAGTAGTTTTGGGCATATAATGTCCTCCACAAACTCTAACATGCATTTCATTGAAATCTCTTTTGATTTTTCTTGATCAACACATTTTAGTAGCACTCCCCCAAATTTATGCCACCATAAATTGTTCCTAACAATAATATATCTGATGGCTTGTAATTTTGTACTTCTTTTCTCATTTTCTATCAAATGGGTAGGAGCCTCCATGTGTTGCAAATAGAATGCAACATTAGTATACCATTCATAGTGAGCCATGTCACATAATTCTAATCTTAAGTCATTTGCTACTACATTTATCAAATTAGCATCCAAGTTGGACTAAGCCATTAGCTTTGCTAGTCCTTGAGCTCTCACCAATTTCATGATTTGGATATCAATGTTAAATTCTCGGATCTTGTTGATCCATTTGCACCTTCTACCTGACGCCTTTTGCTAAGAAAATATGTATTTTATAGTTGCACTAGGTACAAATTCAATGACAATGGCACCCACCAAATAATATCTAAAGTCCTTTGTAGCTTTTACCAAGGCATAAGATTATTTCTTATTGATTTCATACTTCAGTTTAGTAAGCTGCAAGGATTTTCTAAAAAATGCAATTGGTTATTCATATCACTCTTCATTCTTCTATAATAAAACTGTAGCCATAGTATGGAAGGATGCAAAAGAAAATATATGCATGGACTTTGTGTAATTTTGGGTCCTAAGGATTGGAGCATTTTTTATAGTAGTTTTAATGTCCTAAAAGACTTGTGAAGGTTCACCAGCCCAATTAATAGTAGCTCCCTTCTTGAACATTTTGGAGATAGGTCTGCTAATTTCAACAAAATTTGTAACAAACCTTCTCAAAAAATTAACTTAACCAAAGAATGACTGTATTCCCTTCACATTCTTTCATTTAGAAACCTTATCAATGGTTGCCACTCTTTCAGGATCTATCTTTATGCCATCTTTTGACACTATGTGTCCCAATAGTCTTCCTTCTATCACCCCAAATGTACATTTTTTTGGATTTAAAGATACTCCATATTCTAAAGCTTTGATGCAAGTTTTCTCTAAATGTATGCAATGGTCCTTAGCCATTTTGGAGTATGCTATGAGATCATCTTGTTATACCACCATAAATTTGTAAATATAATGATGGAAGGTTACATCAATAGCCCTTTCAAAAGCTGTACCTACATTAATCAACCCAGAAGGCATTCTCACATATACATAGGTACCCCACGGAGTTGTAAAAGTTGTCTTAAATTTTCATTTTCTTTCACAAGGACCTGATTATATCCTAAGAATCCATCCATCATGGACATTAATTTGGAACTAGTCACTTGTTGCAGTGTAGATTCCATGATTGGTAACACATAATTATCTTTTAAGGAACCAATATTCAATTTTCTAGAGTCTACACACAACCTTATGTCTCCATTCTTCTTTCTGATAGGAACCAAATTTTAAACCCAAGTAGAATTCCTAATTGGTTTGATTATCCCTCCACCCCCCTGCTTCATTAACTCTTCTTACATTTTAGGGGATAAGCTATGATTGAATGGTCTCTACTTCTGCCTAAAAGGTTTGACATTCTCTTTCAATGGTATGACTTGTTGGAATAGTTCTTATCTATAGGCCTTAAGGTCATCATATGACCATGCAAAAACATGTCTATACTTTCTTAGCAAGTCAACTAAAGGCTTTTTGATTTTAGCAAATAAATTTTGACTAATATAACTTTTTTTGGAGCCTTTGAGGTACCTAGGTTTATTTCTTCCAGTTCTTGAGGCTAATGATCTCTAATTCCAAGTTTTACCTATCTTGGTTGTCAAACATGTTCTCTAAAAAAATCAACCCTTTAAGTACTTTATTAGTCTTCAACTGTATGATCTCTTGACCAAAAATTATTTCCTTACCATCTATGGTTTCAATTAAATCACTACAATCTATTCTTGACCATGGCATTTGTCTTCAGTTAACAAGAAATTTACAATATCTTTATCATCCCCAAAGACTTGTCAATGCTCTATATTGTTAGGTATGGAAGGTCAATTCTGAACCTCAATTTGTGAAATTCTTGCAAATGATACATCCAAGAAATACCAAATGCATCAAGTAGTTCAATTTGATCCCACACAACATTTCTATAATGTTTCAATATTTTGTTCTTAGAGGCATTGGTTTCCTTTATTTGTGAAATAACCAATTCAAAACCACCTATGACATGCAACCTTTTGATTCTATGATGGGTTACAAATCTCAATCCTAATAGAAGAGCCTCATATTCTTCTATATTGTTGATGCATAAAAAATTCAATGTAAATGAATATCTAAATGTGTTCTTTTTAGGGGAAGCAAAAACTACTCCTATCCCTGAACCTTCTTTGGAGTTGGCCCCATCAAATTACATGGTCCACAAAATTGGGGAGTCCATGCAACATTCAACTTCATGTGCAATCACAGTAGAAATTTTCTCAACTTCTTGAATAATCAGCTCTGGCCTAAATGCATTTACACCAGTGTCTAGGAAACAAGTGGAATCCTTATCAATTTCTTTCCCAAGAAAATCATAGACCCTTGGCTCCCTATCTACCCTGATAGCCTTATCACCTATATGAAAATTTGTATAAGACAAGTCACATTGTAGGCTACTTCCCATAGTAAGACTCCATTTTCTAGAGAACAACATTCCATATTGTGGAGAAATGTCTACTATAAGGACTAACATCATCAATTCTACATCAAGGTATGTAGCCAGCTTGAATGGTAATGCATTGATAGTACCTATGACTAGGACTTCCATAGCATCCACACCTCTAAATCTACCTTTCTTGGTGTCTACTTTTAGACCTAAAGCCCCCATAACTTTGAAGGGCATGATGGTGTTAGAGGCTCCTGAGTCTATCATACATTTCTTAAGAGTCTTTCCTTTTATAATCAGACTAAGAAAAAATGGGTCAACATCTTGTAAATAAGCCAAAAATGAATTATTTAATAATATTTGGGGAATTTGGGAGACAATTCCATTATCCTCAACTACCACTGGGGTTTTTTGTGTGGCATTTTGTTCAATAGGATCTCTACTATTACATATTCCATTTTACCATGACAAGGCTTTACTCTTATACTCATTAATTCTAAAGAATTTGGATAAGGGTACTTTGAGAGTTATTTGTGACAACATAGATATCATATCAATAGGCTCAGATACAATGGGCTTTACAAGCATACCTAGAGTGGAAGTCTTTTGAATAGTAGGAACTATCATTTGCTTAACAATGTCAAGTCTTGATCTCTTATCTTGCACACTTGCCTTTACTATCTCATTTGTTTGAAACTAAACCTTCTTCTTAGGGTCCCATTTCATGGCCTTACCATCTTTGACCTTTGTTGTCTCAATATTAGTTTCCTTTTTGTCATCCTTCATCTTATGAGTAATGTCCTTTATGAATATACTAGAAGGCTTACTAGATTCATTACCAACTATCCTATTTCTCAAATTATAATTACTATGGACTTGAGAAATCATCTCTATAGTAATTATGTCAATCTCCTCTTTATAAGGCATTCTCAAATTTATATGATCAATGACTAAGAATGTAACACATACCTTGTCTTCATCATAATTTTCATCATCTACAAATATTTGTTGATGGTGTAGTAGGTAAATTTCCCTCTAACTAGTAATGTAATTTTCATTTTCCTCTAAGTTAGAATCTACATCGTCAACACACATGCTAACCATGTTACAAATTTCATCATTTTGGCTCTTTTCTTCTTCTTCCTCCTCATTTTGTATATTCTAGTCTAAATCAAATAACTGAGCAACTGCACAATAATCTAAAGAGTGAAGTGATTGACATATGATGCACCATGGCACATCATCATTCATATTAATAAAGCTTCTTTGCAAAGGATCTGGGTACCATTATCTTTTACATTTTAGGTCTAGTTAGGAATTGGTTTACCATATTTCCACTCAGTGGTATAGGGGTAATTTTGCATTCTTGTCTATCTATTAAAATGGTTGTTATTCACTAGGGTCTTTTCACCAACATTAGCTTTATGCAAGTTAAAAGCTAGTGGGTTCATCTTCTTCAATAAATCTAGTACTTGGCCTATTGTGGTTTCCTCAGGTTTCTTATTCATAGTAGTTTTATCATTCTCCTTCTTTTTGTTCTTGGGATTGAACAACTTTGGATCATCTCTCCTTCCTAGCTTACCATATACTTTTCTATTATTTTCAATATTCACTAAAACATCCCTCAAAGTCTTGGGATCTTTATCTCTGAGCTGATAAGCCATTTTGCTATCAAAAGAATTGAAATATGTTGTAAGGTAGACATCCTCATTCAACCTCATAACTTGGAACAATTTGTACATTCTCTTTTGAAACCTATTATGGTTTCACAATGCATGCCCTATTTCTAGCACAAATGGGGACCTCCTACTTTATTTTTCAGCATTTTGGATCCATAGTCTAGGGTCTGAGTCTTTCTGGGGTTTTTGGTCAAGTGTGGATCTTGACTAGAAAACTGAGTTGTCAAAAATTAGACATTTTGGATGGAGATGGTCTTTTTTTTCGAAAAAAGAAAGGTGCACTAGTGCATCTAAATGGGTGTTTTAGTGTGCCAAAAGTTAAAAGGAAATGCATCTTTTGTGATGCATAGTTGCGCAGTAGTGTAGCTATTCACCTACATAGCACAAGAGTGGGTGAGGTTTGTGGACCTATAAAGCCCCCTACCCCTTCTTCTCACCATCTTCCTTCATTTCATCATTAGCAGATCTCCATAGCTATAGCTCCATAGCACAAGAGGTGCACCTTTCTGCCTAGCACCCTACAAAACACAAATAAATGTTAAGCAAACCAACAAAAGGTGTACATCAATGCACATCTAGAGGTGCACTAATACACACCCTTAAGCATCAAAACATTAAAAACCTCTAAAAACTTCAAAAGGAAAACATAAACCTTTAAGGTACATAGTAGTGCATGTCATGAGGTGCACTACTATGCACCTTAAAAGGAAACATAATAAGATGCCCAAGTCAAAAATGAGGTGTGCATCAGTGCACCCCATGAGCTATGCTGATATGCACCTCATTATATTGAAATTTTCTTTTAAAGAAGGCGCACCTATCAAGTGTGCTAGGTGTGCCATTTTTTGCATTTCAAGACTATTAATAAGGTTTTCTAATGTTTTTGAATGGTCTAATTTTTAGGGTTTTTGTGTGAGCTAGTTTTAGGGTGTCATTAATCCATTTTCCCTAAAGTTAAAACTAATGAACATGCTTTTGTGCAAATACAATGGCATCTTCATCATCCTCCCTTCCTAAGAAAATGGCACCAAGACCAGTAGTATTCAAGTTCTAGGGTGTTCCTACAAAATCATAGTTTTAGGCTGAGTAGTCAGAGTTTCAAGACACATATTTAGGTCACACAAATTTGGGTAAGTTCCTTAAATTGTACAACAAACCAACTAAGAGGTCTCAAATGATATTCACACTAATTTGATTAGGGCTTGTTAGTGTAGTATCACATGCAATTTCAATATAGTCCTCACAATTAATAAGGACAGAGCATTTTGTTCTTGAAGAAAGAGTTGTCAAGAGCATTACCGGAGAGACCATTCTTGATCTTTGACCCAAGAACATTGAAAAAGTGTTCCATTTCCCAAGGGCAGATCAATTCATTAGACTAACTTATGAGCAAGAAGAGAGATGGTATCAAGAACATATTGATGAAGCTTCTGAAATCATCCAGTCTTCATACATTATAGAGAAGACTCCTCTAGGAAACAAAGTGGGCAAAGTAGACATGGCAAGAGGATACATGAAGGAAGACATTGGATATTAAATCATACTCTTGAGTAGAGTTATGGGTTTTTTAGTAGCTAGACACTAGAATATTTTTATGGTGCATTTTAATGAGACAATAAAGAAAGCAGAGATGGCACTGGATTGGGATTCTACTCTTAGTGAGAATTTGGGTGAGCAGTTGGTGGCTTTGAAGAACAACAAGAAATTTTACATGACATCATACTTAGTCTACTTGTTAGTCATGAGGGTGATGGATTATCTAGGGCTCTATAAGAGGGGTAGCATACAAGATGCAAATGCATGGCCTTATATTATATATTCTTAGTTGGTAAAGAAAAGGCTTTCAGAGAAAAGCAAAGAATATAGGATTGTAAATGATGCTTTCATATTCACAATAATCTGGTTCATAGAATGGGATTAAATATGAAGAGAATATGAGAGGAGGTAGCTGCATAGATATCTCTAGTTGGAGCTTATTATATCCAATTCCAAACATTTACATATTTTAGGGTAGAAAGTACAAATATTAACCCTAAGAAGCTCCTTAGCTATCCTAGTGATATACTTATTCTCCTGGAGATCTACCGAAAACTCTTGTCTACATATGACAGAGTTAGAAAGTAGCACAAAACATATTGGATGTGACCTATGACTATAGGACCTTTTTAGGTGGATCAAATGTAAGATATTCCTTCTTTTGAATGTTAATGGGATTAGTATCCCTTGGATGAGAATAATTCTTCTCGGCTATATCTTGATAACAATGGGAGAGTACAACACTTAGCTAGTAAAACATTTTAGCATAAAGATGGCCTTGAAGATCACTGGATGAATGCAACAAATGACTATGGTTTCTGCATGAGGGATTATTGTAGGATGACTTGGTATTTAGTAGAGAAGGCTTTGAAGATAAATATTCCACTTAAGATTGTGCAACAATTCACACAGGAGTTGCTTGATCTATTGTTCAACAAGGACAAGATTAGTGAATGACCTATCATGAGTGTTGAGATTGATAAAGAAGAGAACTTAGACATTAACCATAGAGTAAGGCACATCATCAAATTGGTGAAAATTTGGATCAAGAGACCTTGCAAACTTGATCCAATTCTTGAGATAGTGATCTTCCATGTGCAAACCCATCTAGCTAGAGGTAGAGGAGCAAAGGTCACAGTGCCTACATTTACAACCCAATCACTAGTAAGACCATAAATGGTGCACCAAATTGATAGACTAGTTGGGTATTATCAAGTTCAAAAGAGTAAATGTAAGGGGAAAAGGAACAAGAATTATCCCCACCAAGCTGAAATAGAAGAGGGATAAATTTAGGCACCTATACAGACTAGAGAAGAAAATGTGCAAGGATCAGAACATGTAGAAGCTTCACAATCTCAAGGTGATCCCCAAGTGCCACCAGCTAAACAAGGTCAAGGGGAAGTAGAAACTAAAGTACAAGAGGTTTCTCTACCTCAAAAAGTAGAGCAAGCCTCCCCCTCTATGCTTAAAAGAAGAAAGCTCAAGACTTCGATAAAGAGAAGGCAAAAGGTGATCAAGAAAGTGATTCCTTTCCCATCAGTTCCTAAACCAATCCTTGAAGAAGTAGAAGAAGAGGAGGATGATGATGAAGAGGATAACTTACCTTTGAACCAGAGGACTCATCTAGCAAGAGCTATAGAGTTAGAAAGGAGAAGAAGCTCTACCATCACACTACCATCTATTCTCGAGAAACCCATTCAAACTACTAAATCAAAAGATGAGATGCAACAATGGATAGATGAGAAGGATGTGGAAGGCACTAATGTCTTCAAGATATTAGATTTTTATTTCATGCCAGTACATACTAAATTGGTGGGATGTAAGATTAGGGATACTCCAAAAAATCAACCTCAATAGGACGAGTGGATTCAGATGCCACTTAAATCACAAAAGCCAAAGGTAGCACTATCATCCTAGGTGCAAGTCACATTTTTTGTTGATAAGGGATCGGCTACTCCCCTTCCTCCAAACAATGAAGAAGAGAAAGTCCAAATGGGAAAAGAGGGAGAGCTAAAACAAGTATCCACTGAGGAAGTGTAAGAACAAGGGTAGATAAGTGAACAACCTCAGCAAACTTCCCAAGACACAAAGGTGAGAACTATGGGTTCCACAGATACAAAGACTCCTAGTGAAAATCTCTTGCAAAAGGAGAGGACTCCAGAAAGGGGAGATAAGGGAAAGAGCTTGTAGAATAGACTCCAGCTTCATCCTCAAAAATTAAATCTCCATTAGAACGTATCTTGAGGTGGCTAAGAAAAGAGGTAGTAAGAAATAAAAAGCATCAATTCACCATAGAGGAGGAAGATAGGATGGAATTTATTGAAGTCCTAAGGAAGCCTAATTCACCTCTAAAAGATGCACAACCATTAGCCTTCATTATGAGTGATCAAAACTAGGACTTGTCTTCTCATGTGGCTATCCCTCCTCTACATTTGAATGTTGAAGAATTTATTTTGCAAGATTATTAGATCAAGGAGGTCATTCTTGGAAAGCCTACCTTGGATACTACAAAGCTAATGGTTATAATAGGAATGAAGGAGGTATTCAGGAGCTTGGAGCAAGATGGGGTAGAACTTATAACACTTTGGAGACAAAATGAAATCATAAAAGGATATCTAAGTGAAGTAGTTAGTGAGCATCCAAAGGAGACTTTGAACACAACTATTGAGAGAAGAGATAGGGGTACATCCCAATTGGATCCATTTTTGAGAGCTTGTCAATAGTGGAGAGAAAGTTTTGAGGAGAAAGGTGTACTAATTATACAAAGAAATATGAAGCTATTACACATCATGAAAGATAATGTGGATAGGCTAGTAGCCATTTAGAATCAGGATTTTGGTTTGATGGATGAGGTACATACCTAGGGTAAGGATTTTCAGGCATTACAGGCAATTAAAGGCCAAAGGTATCAGATGTTGATGGATATATATACAACTAAGGAATTAGACAAAATAGGTGATTAGATAGAGAATAATGTGAATGGAAATAAATTAATGGAGACATTACATGTAGAGATTCATAAGCTAAGGACAGAGCCCAAGAGAAATTTTTTGAAGCTAAGAAACATTATAGTGATGCATGTTTGGACACTTTTGAGGATGATACATGAGAGAAGCTAGTATTAGTAGAGGTGGCAGTTGCGAAATTTTGAAAGAATTTTGAAGAAGCCTCTAATGATGAAGATATTAGGTAGGCATTTAGAATGAAAGAAGCTTTATTAGAGCTTGATGTAAAACTCTGAGATTTTGCAAAAACTCATATAGAAGTGGGCAACTGTAGGCAGAAGGTGAAAGATAAATCTAATGCCTTAGATTTTCCAAACATGGCTCAAGTCACTGAGATAATTGAGAAATTAAAGAGAAAATATCTAGACATAGCTTTGGTATAAAGAGGAACAAAACCCAGATGCCAGAATTTCAATTTTGACACTTAGTGAAATTTTACATTTTGGAGCTTGCATTCTGAAGTATGCTACTATGCTAGGTGTGCAAGTGTGCCAAGTGCACTGGTGCATAGATGCACTTTTTTAGTAGTGTTCTGGGAGATTTTCAAGAACCTAGAGGTGCACTAAAAATTAACTGCCAGTTCTAAAATTAGAGCTTTCCATGCATCAAAAATACATTCTGACAATAGTTTAACTCCTATGGATGCCTAGTAAAGATGGAGCTTCTATTTTTGCCACTTCCAGTCACTTCTACATCAACTAGAGGCTTTCATTTTCTTATTCTCTCATGATTTATTTTTTATGACATGTAAAGGCTCATGCATCCAATTAATGATATAAAATGGATGGAGTCCTACTTAGTACCAATTAGATAGATAGTTTGCATATAAATAGATTTGTTTTATTAGTTTAGAAGCATATGATTGCATAAAGATATCTCTTACTCTCAACACAAATTAAGGAGAATATTTCTTATAAATTTTGGATAATAGTATTTAATCAAGGCCACCATTATTCTGCAATAATATATTCTTTTGGTGCTTGCATTTGGAGTGTAGTGATTCTTGCTTAAGCATGTTATATTTTGTGGATGTATGTTCATGGGATGTAATTGAGACAAAAGTTTATTGGGTTATTTTTTGTCATGTGATCTTTAAATTCTAGTGTTTTCTATGGGTCTACAAATGCTACTGATGTATCTAGTTCAAGAAGAGATCATCATCTTGTTCCTACATATCTTTTTGTCTCACATTAGTGCACTTTCCATGGCCTTTCAATCTGATGAAAAGTGAAACATCTTATAGTTACTAAATTCCCCATCAATGATTGCATCAATGGAATTAAGGAAGTGTTGCTCCTACTTTCATTGGTTATCTACTAATCTTTTCAAAATCTTAACTTGTGGACACATTGTTTTTGTAGTTTATGTGCATTAGAATTTACTTTTCATGTTATTTGCTTAAACTTCTTGTTACTCTACCTTCATTATTTTCTTTTACAAACATTTAGTTAATTTAGGAATTCATATAGTTGCATTTCTAGATTGCATTCATTAAAAATAGAAAAATATAAAAATATAGTTCTTTTTGTGTGTGTTTTATTCTTTTGATAGTAAGTAGATTCTACATCTTATGCAAAGTTTTCAAACCAATAAAGGTTATGTAGCACACCAATCTCAATTCAAAGAGAACTTAATAACTCATGACAAAACCCAATATAGATTTAAACTCTAAATTGTTCATTACAAAAAACTATTTCTACATGGATCTCTAACTCCATTAAATAACAACTAAATCTAAAAAGAGAAAACAACAAATTTCCAAATTTGGTAGATTTTGACAATTTGAAAAATATGTCATTTTTTATAACTTCTAAAAAACCTCTGAAAGAAAATTCAAAGTTTCCTATATCTACCCTTTAAACCATAAAGACAAATTTCAAACTAATCTTTGAAATTTAGAAAGAAATTTCAAAGTTATTACAAAGTAGAAAAAACAAAAAGACACCTAAGATATTTTAAAACTAAAATTTGAAGGTCAAGATGGAATTTATCACTCTAAAAAATAAATCAAAATGGGCCCCAACAGAGCTAGCTAAGTTAGAATCAACCTCAACTATAGATTTTGAAAAAAAACCCAAAATATCTAAGAAAACCTATATCCAAGTGAAAAGTTACGACTCTCTAAACTCCCTATATCAAAAGGCCTACTCATAAACATTTACATTTATCTTTAACTAAGTAGAATCTAGTAGGTGGAAAGATCACCTAGAACCATGGAGTTGATCCTCAGATTAGCTTTCCAAGAGAGGAGTTCAAAAGGATTCCTATCATTAAGCATCATGCAAAATGATAGCTCAATAAAAAAGCTTACATTGTAATCGAATGTAGATTCATTAGGGTTCTTCTTGATGTTATTGAAGTCATTCAACATAAAATCAACATTAGTGTTATCTCCATATTGTTCTTTGAACAATTTTTATAAATCACTCCAAGAACTAATGCTATCATGTGGTAGTCATCTAAACCAATCCATTGCATCCTACGTCAGTGAGTGAACAAACAACTTCATGACCATGTCCTCATGTTCAACCTCAAAATCATTTAGCATATAGATAAAAATTCTTAAGTGCTCTTCACCAGTAATAGTATTATTTCCAGAGAATTTAACAACTTTGTCTCTTAGGTCAAATGATATTGGGTTTGGAGAGCTAGGGATTCCTAAGAATGACATTTGTCTGTACTTTTCCAGGCATATGGACTTCTTCTAAACACTAACATTTGATGTGCTTGCTATAGAGGCCTTATTATGAACAATAATTTGTGACTGTTAAGCTTGAACAATAGGGATTTGAGTATTAATAGTAGATGATGAAGTAGGGCAGATTGTAACATGGTCTGGTTAGAAACTACTAGTCTAGAAGTAGGTACAAAAGTTGCAGCTTGGGTGGACAGATTTGGCCATAAGGCTAAGGCAGAATTGGACTTGATGAATTGAATTTTTCTCCTCATTTATGCTACTTGGGCTTCATTTTCAACCTTCTCAAGCTCTTTGGCAAGATCTTCCTTCTCCTTCCTAGCCTTTTCCAAGTCCAGATCTAGTTTAGACATGCAAGGGTTTACAAATTTACTTGATATGGCTTGAGGCTCATTTATTTGGATTCCTAGAACCTTACCTTTCCCTTTATCTGTGAGTTTCATAGTATATTCTACTTGATTTGTCTAAACAGGCTTGTAAGGTTGGACTTGTGATATGACAGGTTCTTGCCTTTGGTTTATGAGCTTTTCTTTCTCTTGAAACTTGGATCTTAGACTGTCAATATCCCAATGGATAAGGCACTGATCAATTAGTTCATTTTGCATATGAAGAAGCCATGAATAAGAATCAAGTTTAATTTCAAAATCAATTTTACTTTAATGTTTGTATAATATCAAAGTTGGTCAACACCTATTTACATTTAAACTCTAAGTATTAGTTAGCTACTATTGCCTAGAGTTACCTATAAATCTAAGAAGAATTGTGACCAATCTACTATAAGAGATGTGTATTGTTATTGAGATATCTCAGACTATCAATATCCTCTAATTGACTGCATTACAATCAATTTTATCAACAATTCTCACTAAAACTCATTCTTACACACATCTTTAGTATTAACATGGAGATCCTATCATATTCACTAAAGCATTTACCTAATTCATTGAATTAAAAGAAATAGTGAAAATGATATACAACTTAGCATAATTGCACTCAATTGAACAAGCTTTGCTCATATAATTCCAAAATAACCAGGTAATGAAAAGGAGACAAGATTCAGGAAGTAAAGATATGGTGACAATTCATCTTTGTACTAATTTTCTTTGAAAATTGTATAACAATTGTAATAGAACTCAAAATGACTCAAAATGAGACATCAAGATCATATAATATTAATTTATTCTTAGATACATGCAGAGAAAATATATCATTAAGTTTGCATCAAGAATAGATCGAACAAAACTTAGCAAGACTAAAATTGTAAATGACTCAGACCTTTCCTCTAGCCTTGGAATCTCACTTATATAGTATGAGATGCAACAAGCTTCAAGCATAGAGAAACTGATAGCTATCCTTAAGACAGAAAAAATATCTACAATGTTATTGTCATAAAAGAAAAAAAATTTGTGCAACAATAAAAACTTTACATCATAACATTCTTTTGTGGGACCACTTTCTATTACACCCTTTATTGCATTTCTTTGTGATTGAAAAAATTGATGATTGGCCTTATTACTATTGTAGCTCCTTAGAGGTTGTAGCCAATGGGATTGATTGTGATATATCTAGATTTTCTTGTTGTAGGCTTAATTCCACTTGAGGCTCTCCATGTATATCATCATGAACTAATAAGCCAATAGTTATATCTAGTTTCTCTTCGGCCAAGTCACTAGTCTAGGTTTCTGTGCTTGCAACTGCAATTGGTTCCTCATCTTTGTCCTCTTCTATTATTTTTGATGTGTCAATACTTCATTTTGTTCCATATCTTCATCATCAATTTCAGTATGTTATAACTACTTTGCATCAACAAATTCTACCATCCACTTGTGAAAAGTGTGTCATCTAGCCAATTAAATTGTAGAATGTCATGCTTCTTTTTCATAACATATTCTGCAACTTTGTCAATTTCAACAAAATCTTGTCTTAAAGAATCAAAGAATAATTGAACTTTTATGATTTCTTTTGTTGTATTAGACCACCATGCATTTCCATTCTCATTTATGACTCTATTCATCCTTAGACAAAATAGGTCATCTAGTTCCTGGGCCCATTTCTCCTTATTTTTCAATTTACTCTCTTTATCTAAAGCATGTGGGAATAGTTCAAATTTAACACTCTTATATTTGTCTAGATAACTGATAATTCTCCTTTGTAGCTCAACTCTTTTATCATCAAATTATGAGAGATCATTGGCAATATCATAAGTCTTTTCTATATGTTCATATGATGAACTGATGATAGAAAAACATAGAATAGTAACCTCTCTATTCCTTTTACTCCATTTATTGATAATTGACTTCAAGGCTTCATTTTTTTCCTTGATCTCATCCCATATATTTACTATCTTTTTTAATTTATCATAAAATAAGGGCCAATAAACTTTATTAACTAAATACATGAGAGCTTTCCTTAGCTTATCCTCATATTGTACATCTAGTTCCACATGTAGTGCCCATAATTTTCTTTTTTCTTCTTCAAAGTCTTATGCAGTATAATACTATGGCCTTTGTGGTGTGTCTAGGATTTCAATGAGAGAAGTGGATTTAAATGGTTCTACTAGTGGGTGAGGATATGTGACTCTTGGCCTGGTGGATTTTCCCATTACTTTATTCTCAAGTTTAATCTTCTTTTGAACTTCTTTATTGTATACAACCAAGACTTTCTCATACTTTTCTTGTACCTCTGGTCTTTCTCTCCTGTCTCTTTGGGTTATGGCTAAGGTGAGGTTGGCTGATATGACACCTACCTTTATTACATCTTCAGTGGTATTTTCTTCAACTCTATTTACAATTAGGTTGCCTATCAAGCCAGTATCATCAGGCTAGGAAGAGCTAGTCTTGGATCCTTTTCTCATTGACCAAATGACCAATGCAACATGATCCTCACTAAACTTAGCACCTTTTAATTCTTTCTTCCCCTTTTCTTCTGTACTAAATTTACTTACAATAGAATTAAAAACCATGGCATCTGCAATATCCCAATTAGGTAGAAGCAAAATCCTAGATGCAGTTATCATTTGTCTCCCTTCTTTAGGAGTCAAGCTCTTGAATTCTTGCATCATCTCTTCTTTGATTTTGTTTTGCACATCTACTTCTTCCATCTCTAGATTCTCTATTTTTAATTTATTGCATCTTTATTCAAACATTCCAATATTTGCCCTCCAAAAAAATTAGTAAAAGGCTCTAGATTTGACAAAATTATCATCAAAGATAAATGCATGGCTGGTTTGTTCCATCATAGGGTCCAACTCCTTTCATATGTATTCTATCACTATTAACTAAAGGCTTGGCATTGGAGGTTCCTGAGGATTTCCTTCCTCTAATTCTAGTGTAGTAATGAAGACTCCCCCTTGGGATCCCAATTGTTCCACTTTCTCCCTAGTGAGTTGTTTATCTCCTATTTGTAATGAGGACTGAGTGGGTGAATATTCCTCAATTTGAGATGTTTTCTCCTCTTCTATTTCTACCTCTTGGGTGAGGGCTCATCGGGTCTTTCCTTAAGAAAAACACTGGTTAATCCCATTATCTATTTTCCTTTATCTATAGTGGCCCTTTTATTTTGGATCACACTATAACCAGGTCTCTTTTGAACAATCAATTGCCTTGATCCTACTATAGGAGTAAAATATAATCTCCTCATGACCTCTTTGGCTTTTTCTAGAAAAGAATTGATAAATAATAGTTTCTTTTCATTCATGAGCTCGATAATTTCAAGATAAGTGGGCATTAGTTTATTTAACCTATCTGCCTCTATTTTTGCATTATCTAGAGGCTTGTAATTATTATCAAAACAATGAATGAATTGCAAAACTCTAGAATAAACTCTCCATTTTTATTTCTTGATCTCGTTCTCTTGCAAAGAGAACTCATTTCTCATTTTTAGTGTAAATAATTAATTATTATTACACTTTAATGAATTTTACTTTAGTTAAATGCATTATCATATAGACACCTAGGAGTATGCATAGTCATACAAGTTATCTTGTTGACAACACAAGAGTTTGCATATTCATTTAAGTTTTCATGTAGACAACATAGTTTTTTGTACACCAATTGAGCACATGGTGTCTATAATATCTCTTTAATAGATACACCTATGTAAACTTATCCTCTCATCATCGTACAAACTCCTATAATCAATGGAGGATAATCCACTCTTGTTGGACATGTGCTTAGTTGTTAGGCTTATTACTTTGTTAACTCCTAGTCATTTTAGATGCCTTTATATACAAGAACTTATAGTGTGTATTCACATGATATTTACTATCATTATTGTTATTATGATCATCTATTATTGGTCCATATTGTGCTAGTGCTTGAGCTTCTTGATCTTGGTGTTATTTTAGATGCCTTTATATACAAGAACTTCTAGTGTGTATTCACATGATATATACTATCATTATTGTTATTATGATCATCTATTATTGGTCCATATTGTGCTAGTGCTTGAGCTTCTTGATCTTGGTGTTATTTTTCCCTAAGGCAAATTCTTGCAAACCTTGACAGTCACGGTTAGCATATTCCATAAAATATTCTACATCAACTGATAGCACATCCCAAATTGTAGCAGACTTCCATATCATAATATGCAAAATCAAGGAAAGTGGCATTCACACCACAATATATTGATGACTTTAAGCTAATTCAATAACCCATAGGCTCTAACTTTTATTCACACTGGCACCCTCATACATGGTGCATGTGGGATTAATATCCCAAACCACCACCAACCATGGCCTTCAACCTCTGATTAATGGTGACCTTTGACTAATGTCAAATAGTTCCTGCCAGTGAACACAGTTCCCTTTGGTGACCTTTGCACCGCCGACAAGTCCCTTCTGGCAATAGGTTTAACAGCTTGACTCTCATGTCCTCTGCTAATGCAACCACCATGTCAGCTACCCATACAACCACATCAACAGTACAAAAATGACTACCATGTTAGCTATACAAATCTACCACATCAGCAACACATCATCTGTATGGACTACTACATAAGCTAGGCAGGTCCTTTTTGCTGACATCATTATTTTTACAATCCTAAAATTGACATTTGTTTGACCATCACAAGCAAGCCATAATACACTATTGTGATATCCATTTAGATATCAAATTTAACCTAGTAGTTTCCTATCATCATTAGTGTAGACCCCTCACCATATGTAGTTTTGATTTGACAGACCAACTTTGAGAGGCCATATCTTAGTCATTTGGACTCCAAATCAGGTGCAATTTTTTTTGGTTTGGGCTAGAATTTCCTAATCTTTTTAGTGATGCTATTCTTTTTTAGTTTTGATGCATGAATTTTTTTAGAAAAAATATTTTTTTGGCAACTCTACCTATCTAATCCTACATTTTACAACTTCAAATGCTCTATACGGGCTCATCTGGACACAAAGGTTCCATTTCTTTTAAAAGTGCATTTTTTTTGTCTGCATTCTAGATTTGCATGCAGATTACAGGCTTGTGTGGATAGAAATATGAATTCTAGAAATAGGTCCTTTTTTGCATTGTATTTCTTTGATTAACTTCAAAATTGTTATATATCTGAGCTACATTGCTAAGTACCAAATTTGAACTCCAAGAGGAGATTGTAAATAGAAAAATTAGAAGTCCACTTTGTCATTTGGGGGGTGTTCTTTGACTGAGTGAAAATGGAGGGTGTGTCTTGTGTTTTTGTATCCTTGATATTGTGCTCTTTCTTTTGAATTATGGGTTCTTTTTCTAAGTTAACACCCCATAATTATGCTACTAGGAAAGAAAAGATAAAGGAACCATTAGTTGAAAAAGATTTATTGTGTTATGTAACTAGTCCAGCAAAGAAACTTGATGATGATTTTGATGAGTCTCATAAAGAAGACTTGGCATCAAAATAAGAAATGGCCCTAAGAACCTTGTTAAATAATATCTCAGATCTTGTCAAATTTCACATCAGGAATATTAACAATCCAATAGAAGTTTTGGATAAAATTGAAGCATTGTATGGGATAGAAGATGAAGATATGGCCTACACCATGGAGGACAATCTTCTCAAATTTGATCATAGGAATTTTCACACCATCAAATTTTATCTTACCCAAGTAGACATGTATAAGGAACAACTTAAGGATTGTGGTGAACTCATCAAGGATGGAAAGTTGATCAAACATGTGATGACTCATCTTCCTCATGAATATGCCACTTTTGTTTCAATTTATAATACTCACAAGTTAACAATGGGTAGTGCCTTCACTAAGCCTTCATTCGAGTCATTTTCAGGAATGATGGTCTTAGAACATGAAAATTTAGTGAGTATGGGAATTCTCTAGTCTTCCAAGACCAAAGCCTTGGTAACTAATCAAGGGAGTCAAGGTAATAAAAATTCCAACAAGAAGAAAAAGTAGCGGAAGGCTAAGCCACTAGATGACACACAATAATCTTCCTCCATACAACAATATTCCTCACAACAAGGCAAGTCTTTTTCTAAAAATAATAAGAAGGGAAAAAACTTCAACAAAACGGAGAAGAAGACTTGTGCCTATTGTAAGAAGAATGGTCTTGATGAACATGAGTGTAAGGATAAGAAAATTGATGAGTTGCTAAACATAATGAGGAAACATAAAATTGGTGTGCCAAATGCCTATAAGGATAAGAGATCTTCATCCACTTCAAAATCTAAGGGACAAACTTTGGTAGAAAGTACAAACAATTTTGAGGAATGGGTTCTTGATTCAAGAGCTACACATCATATGGGTGCTTCAAGTGAGCATTTTTCCTCTTTGAAACCATCACATGTACCTTACATCTATGTGGGAAATGACACACAAGTACAAGTTGAAGGAAAAGGGAATGTTGAGTTGGACAATGGAATTTTCAAGGATGTTCTTCATGTTCCCAACCTTAGCACCAACCTTCTTTCAATCTATCAAATAACTCACTATGGATGTGGCAACAAAGTAGAGTTCCTTCTTGATTCAATTTTGGTGAAAATTATAAAGGATGATTCTATGGTGGCAATTGGAAAGGCTAATCATGATACAAGATTTTAGTATTTTTCTCATTTTGTGCCTAAGTCCACTTCCCTTCCCTTGTTCACACACTCAAATTCACAAAGTAAACTATGGCATGAGAGGTTTGGACATCTCAATTATTGCTACCTTCAACAACATAGCAACAAGGATATGGTCATAGGTCTACCTCAAGTCAAGTATTTAGAGGGTGTATGTATAGGTTGTGAAGCAATAAAGAATATTGAAGAGAAATTTGACAAAAAGAAGTCTTAGAGAGCTACTATTGTTCTTGAATTCGTTCACAGTGATGTAGCTAGCCCACTTCTAGTACCATCATTTGTAAAGGCTCACTATATTCTCACATTCATTAATGACTTTTCATGCTACACTTGGGTCTTCTTTCTTTCTCATAAGAGTGAAGTGTTTGATAAGTTTATCACCTTTGAAGCTCAAGTTGAGAAGTAATTAGGGAAAGCCATCAAGATTCTTCAAACAGATAATAGAAGGGAATATGTGAACTCAAGGCTTATAGACTTTTATACTCATGAAGGTATTGATCTTCAACATTTAGTTTCATACACTCCACAAAAAAATGGTGTTGCTAAAAGGAAGAATATAACCCTTAAGGAGATGACCACTTGTATGCTACAACATAAGTCTCTAGATCAAGTTTTTTGGATAGAGGCTATGTGTTGTGCCAATTACATCCAAAATAGAAGTCCCCATAAGGCCTTAGATGGAATTACACCTTTTGAGGCTTGGTGTGATAGAAAACCAAGTGCAAGGATACCTCCAAAAAAATGGAATTACACCTTTTGAGGCTTGGTGTGATAGAAAACACTTTAAAATTTTTGGTTGTCCAGCATGGGCAAGGATACCTCCAAAAAAATGGAAGGCATTGGAACCACAAAGTAAAACTTGTATATTTGTTTGATATCCTAACCACCTTAAGGCATCAAACTCATTGATCTAGAGACACATGAAATTTTCTTTAAGAGGAGTGTTCACTTTGAAGAAACTTGTCTAGGTTTGGCTCCTTCAACTCCTTCCTCCTTCATGGAAAGTGATGATAGTGATGATAGTAACTTGGAAGATTATATTCCTTCAACTTTTACTCATAGGACACCACCTTCGTAGGATCCACAAACAGTTGAGGATATTCCTTCTTCCTCTTCCACTAGACCTCGTTGGGCTTAACAAACACTTGATTCAATAGGTTCATTAGTGGGGAATCATTCAGATACTAGGAGGAAAAGGTCACAACACAAATCATTTCCACATGCATATATTTCTATTGCTTCTGATCCACATTCATTTAAGAAAGCATCAAGGTTTTTTGAATAGGACAAGGCCATGGATGAAGAAAATAAACTTTTGATGAAAAACAACACTTGGTACTTAGTTCCCCATCCTAAGGGAAGAAATTTAGTTCAATGTAAGTGGATCTATTGGACCAAGTTTGTAGTGGATGGAAGTGTGGATAAGTATAAGGCTAGACTTGTTGTCAAAGGTTTCTCACAGGTTCCTAGTATTGAGTATACTAAGACCTTTGCACTAGTAGCTAAGATGAACTCCATTTGTTTGAAACTAGCTATTGTTGTAGCTCATGGTTGGGTTGTACATTAGATGGATGTGAAGATTTCTTTCCTCAATGGGGGTCTTCTTGAAGAGATTTATATGGACAAACCACAGGGATTCATACAGGATTCTTCTATGGTTTGCAAGTTGAGGAAGTCTATGTATGGCCTTAAGAAAGCTCCTAAGGCTTGGTATTCCAAGATGGATTCCTTCCTACTCTTAGTAGGATTCACTAGGTGTCATTAATATTTGAATGTCTACATTCTTTAGAGGGATGACTCACACTTGATACTCATGCTTTATGTAGATGACTTGATCATTATAGGAAGTACTTTATCCATCATTGCCAATGTTAAGACTTCTTTGTAGGACAAATTTTCTATAATAGACTTGGGTTTACTTCATTATTTCCTTAATATTGAGATCATACAATCTTTAGCTAGGATCACACTTTCACAACCCAAGTATTCTCTTTGTTTACTTGCTCAATTTTGCATGAGTGACTACAGTTTTGGACCTATTCCCTTTCTTTCAGGAGTTAAGTTAAAGGCCAAGTGTTTCTCTCCACTTATTGATGCTACATTTTATAGACAGTTGGTTGGGAGTCTTGTTTACTTGACAAATACATGCCCTAACATAGATTTTGTAGTTGGCATAGTTTCTTGCTTCATGTAAGAGCCACACAAGATTCATTGGAAGGCTATCAAACACATCTTGTAGATACATGGTACAAATACACATGGGATACACTATGCAGTAGGTACTGGACTTCATTTGGTTGGATATGTAGACTCAAACTATGCAAGGGATCTTGATTTTTGCAAGTCAACTTCAAGTTACATGTTCCATCTTGGTTTTGACCCCATTTGTTGGCAAAGTAAGAAGAAAAATACTATTGCTCTTTCTTCAACTGAGGCTGAGTATTGAGGGATTGTCACTATGGCTAAAAAAGCTATTTGGTTATAGCATATTCTGAAGGAGTTTGTATTTGACATACCTAAACCCATAGTCATTTATTGTGAAAATTAGAGTTCTATTGAGATCTCAAAACATCTAGTTCAGCATCAGTGGACCAAACATATTAAGGTTCATATGCACTACATCAGAGAGCTAATCCATGAGTAGGTCATTGAATTGTAGTATTGTCCTATAGTAGAGTAGGTTGTAGATATCTTAACCAAACCATTCGCTAAGGTCAAGTATCTTCATTTGCGAGATCTCTTGGGGCTGCAAGATATTTCGCTAGGGGGGTCACATGACTCTTCTCTTCTTTATTGTACTTATCTCTCTTTTTGGGGGAGGGTTTTTCCCATGATTTTTTCCCTCTCTCTCCATTTTTAGAGAGATTGAATTTCATTGCATCACATTATATGTAGAGCATTTCATTTGTACATGGGTACCTAACATGGCCTAGTAGTCAAGATCCATCATGCAGTTTCATCATAGCTTTTGTGAGCTTAAGTACATTCCCTAAGTTTCACTTAAGGGGGTAGAGTAAATAATTAATTATTATTACACTTTATTTAAGTTTACTTAGGTTAAATGCATTATCATATAGACACCTAGGACTATGCGTTTTCATATAAGTTGTCTTGTTGATAACATAGGAGTTTGCATATTCATCTAATTTTTCATGTAGACAACACAATTATTCACTCTCCAATTGAGAACATGGTGTCTAAAAAATATATTTACGAGATAAATCTATGTAATCTTATCCTCTCATCATTGCACAAACTCCTATGCTCAATGGAGGATACTCCACTCTTGGTGGATATGTGCTTAGTTGTGAGGCTTATAACTTTGCTGACTCCTAGTCATTCCAGATGCCTTTATATATAGGCACTTCTAGTGTGTATTCACATGATATTCACTTTCATTATTTGTATTATGATCATCTATTATTCATCCATATTATGCCAGTGCTTGACCTTCTTGATCTTGGTGTTGTTTTTCCCTAAGGAAAACTCTTACACTTATTATATCTTTAGGAAAGTAGGGTTCATGATTTTTTGAACCAACTTTAGCCCTTCATCTGAACACATCAAAAAAACCCTCAGTGTCACAAAAATGGGGAAGAGATGCATCCATCTTGTACTGGTCTAGGAGTTTATACAAGAATAACCAACCACCCTTTGTGATTATGAAATGGTGGGCCATAGTACAAGTGGGGAAAATTGAGCTTGTCTTTCTTCTATCCAATTGTGCTTCTTCCAATCCCCCTATCTGCCATAGCATCTTAGCTATCCCTACCTTCAAAGGCACCTAGGGAAGTACATGGGGAGTCCCTTAGAAACCATAAACCCTAAAACATTTTGAAATAGGGTATGGTATGATATCTTCCCAATTGTGGGACACTTTCAAATTAGACAGATTATCCATAGGTCTAATAAAATCCATTAGTACCTTGGGGACTCTAGGATTTTCCCTTAACAAGAGGCTTCTCAATCTAGAGGAAAAATACCTATCAAACCTAACAAAGCTAGCTTCCTTTGCATCCCAAGTCATGTCTACACTCAGTTGGACTGACAGAGCCTCTTCTTCATATTTTTAGTTCAAGACTATCTCCTTTTCAAAATATTTAACCCCTTTAAATAAGAACATGTGCATTAATAGTGAATAATGGCCAAAATTCTTTTCCACCTTGCCTTTTGCAATTCAAACTAATCCTATGTAGATCTCTTCTACCATATAGGATGCAAAATCAAAAATAATATCCAAACCAAAAGAGGAAATCTAAGTCATCATTTACATAAATTTTATTGGCATGAAATTTTGTTCATCCTTGCCAAAAACCCTAAACAGTGTCATATATATTTCTATGGCCCTAGAAGTAAAATATTCTATCTTAAAAGACTATTTAGTAAATTTTGTGACCACTAGATAAATTTCAATTGAGCCCAAGTGTGCCCTCAGTGCACATTGCATGACCCTTGTAATACCCCAAAATTGTCTCATCACCATGATTACCAATTCTGGTCTATTTTGATCAATTCTAAAGCCCTATTCTACTGTGCAATTCTTATTCTAATTTTTGCTACTTGACTTAATTGTCAAATATAGAAAACCCTAATCTGTATTAATTAGGCTACCTATTTAATTCCTAAGTATTGACTAAAATTAGCCACATTAAACCTATTAATTAGAATCTAATTTAAATATAAAGTTCTTGTACTTTAATTAAATTATATCCTAAGGCTAATGTACTAAGGAATTAAAAATATTTAATATAATAATTATGCTCATTTTAATTAATTGAATGAGATTATTCAATTAAATGAAAAAGGCATTTATGAGGTCATATCTCACTTTATTATATAAAATAATATCTTCAAAATCCTCTCTTCAATTCATAAATGGAAACTCTTTAGTTAAAAAAATTAGAAAAGGAATGAAATCAATTAATTCCTTGTTTCACTCATGAAAAGCTCAGTTAAGTCTCCTTTCTTAAGAGAGTTTCTATTTTAACTAAATCTTCCCCCTAATCCTAACCATCCATCCAAATTTATCTTGATTGTTGATTAATTCCTTGATTCTATTTAAGAGACTCACAATTCCTCATTACAGAGGTTAGAATTCGATAATATTGAATTGTTGTCAAACCGAATACTCATTTTATAGCTCTCATATGTGTTTTTACTTAGTATTTTGATGTCATCTATCTTAATAATGCATGCATCTAGCTTATTTTCTTTTATTGTTTAATAGAATAAATTGCACATCATATAAATTACTTGCATAATCATACTTTGTATAAATCCTTCATTCTAGAAATGTCTAGTTGCATGCTTCTCGATCTGAGAGTACATAGGCAAAATCCTTCTAGTTAGAAGGAAACAAGTTGCATTGTCAAGCCTTCTTGGATGAACTATCCCATGTTCATTCCAGGATGAATCCACATATAATGACCATGTTTAAGTGTAGGTGAAAGATTCAAGGCCACATTTTCACATATACATTTCTGGCACCCACTATGGGGTAGAGAAAAATAATTTTTTTGGATTCATCTATCTTACTTTTTGTCATTTTCATTACTCTATCATACTTGTCCATACAATCTTCCATATTTTCATGCAAAAAAATTTATTTTAACACAAAGATTTGAGGGTTTTAAATGTCTCTGTATGCTTTCTCATGCAAAAAATTTCCTTATTGCATAGGTTCTTGCATGGCACATCATTTTCTCACACCGGATAGTAAAAGACTTTGTGCAAGAAAGCGTAAGATTTTGGATGAAATCTTTAAATAGAACAGTTAAAATGTAGTCTTTCAATATGTTGTTTATCATTTTTTACTGATGTGTTCTCTCTGCAAGCATCATTATTTAAGTTTTTCTAGTTTTCTATAGCTTAACAATTTTTTGTAGGACGTTTGATGAAGACTCCTTTATACAAAATTTCCCAAACATGAACTAACTATGTGTTTGTAGGAGGTTATCAAAGATACGATTGTCAAAGACCAAGTCTTAAAACTCACTAAAACAATGTGTCTTTTTCTTGCTTTCTAAATATAGTCTAATTAGGTCTTGTGAACTTCATAGGGCACAAGACAAAAGAATAGGGGACTATGCTCTTCACCACTTGGAGGTCATGACCAAGGGTGAATCAAAAACCTAGAAGCTTCTAAAAGATGGCATTTGAGGGAGGCAAGAAACTTAGTGGTTCTCTAGTGCTAATCCTCTTCTATGATGAGATGATGGTTTCCTTTTAGGGGATCAAAATCTTTAGAAAGGATGAGTCTAGATTGATTAAGCTAAGTTGGTGATTAATGTGTTCTGCATGTTTGGGTGAGAAACTAAGGTAGAGGAGTATGCTCTTTCCCCTTGAGGGAAATCAAAAACTTTGACCCTTATGTTCAAACCACCAGTCCAAGTCAATCCTTTAGAGGGCTTGCTAGAGTGATCCAACCTCTAGGAATGATCCAAGTGAGCACACTCCTTTCACTAGAGATTCCAACTCACTATAATAAAGAAGCTTTGTAGGGTGAAAGACTCAAAAGTTGTATTAATTTCTTCCTCTTGATTCTTGATATTGTATATCAAGAGGAGGCTTTGTCTTTTGCACTGGTTGGCACTAGCCCCAGTCTTGCTAAGAAAGTGTGTGCACTTTCAAATGTTGGTGTGGGTTTTTGTTCTCAACTTTTCTTGTAGAGCCACTAAGGATTAATATGAATAGATTCCAAGTAAAAAACTTTAGTTAGAGGCTACCCAATTCACCTCCAAAAGGAGGCATAATCTTTGTGCAAGGAGGGGGAAGAATCTCTCCTGTAAAACTCACCATAGGCATGCTACTAGGCATTTGAAAGTGGTATGCACACTTGACCCCTACCATAAGGGTGTTCATTTTGCATATATGTTATTGAACCCTTTGAATACACCAAAAACATGAGTGCCCTCTAGGGGGTGATACAGCTATGTGAGGTGCACACATGCACATAAGTAGTGGGACAAAGGTTTTTCCTTCTCTACCATTTTCTATTTTTAGGGATAAAGCATTTATTTTTTTAGTCTTTAACATGTCCAAACTATATAAAAAAACTAAAGGTCAAGACTTCCCCATCCCTCTGAGTTGCTTTGCCATCAATTGGATTGTATTCAACTACTACTTGCTTCCCATGTCTTGTTGAAAACACTTTGTCTTACTTGAAACCCAAAGCTACTTCATAATCTTAAAATCAACCCTACAATTTGTCCATTATCTATCAAACAAACCAAAAATTTGTCTGGAATAGTCTAAAATTGTCAAAACCTCTTCAAAATTGGATTCTATTGTCTGTCTAGTCTCAAATTTTGCACGAGCTCTATTTGTTCTATCACTTCTTCATGTGGGTCTGTCCAGATCTTTATGCAAGAACTTGCATATCTCCACACGAGATCTTACTGGTAGTCTTCTATTTTTTCTACTAAAACCTATCACTTCTTCATGCAACCTATACTACATCCTCACATAAGTTTTAGTTGCTAATCTCAGTCTTTGCACCTGCCTATGTACTTTCTCATGTGCCTCTTAGAGGGTCTTCACGTGAGACCTTTTGTCAAAACTATCAAATCAACTTGTTCTAGCAATCTGTGCTCTGTGTCTAGTCTATTTCTTGCATCAAGTTACCTCTTCTCTATTTGTGAATAGTCCCAAATAGATACATTTTTCTTAGCTGATGACTTGTGGTCTACACTTTAACTAGTCTCATCTCTCAATGTCTTGTTCTTACCCTCTAGTGTTCTTTATACTTGGTATCACAATAGTCATAATCCTTGGTTGTTCTAGCCTTCACTCAAAATACTCATACCTTAGTACACAACACTCTTCCTTTTTCTTTTTTTGGAGACTACATTTTAGTGTAATCCTTGCCTTGGTTCTTGGTTCTTTTCCTTGTCTATGACTGTCGCACCAAGAAGTGGAAACATATTTTATCCCATTAGACTTAGGTGAGGTTGAGCTCGGACTCATAATCATGGTAGAGGTTGCCTTCTATTTTTTACATGATCTATGTCCAGTTCATCTAGTGAGGCATCTTCATGATCTCTCTCACTCGTCAATTCACCTCAAGTCTAGTGAATGTTCTCCATAAACTTACAACAAACTAGGAACCCCTTGTATCTAGAGGATCCAAAGACTAGCAAAGGTCCCACATCTCCAAACAAAATGAATGAATTTATTTTTAAAGGGCCTTTCCAATCATAACATACTAAAACTGAACGCATTCCTACAATGGTTGATTATGAACCTAAATATGGTAATCATAATAGACACCAAGATCAACCTAGGAAAGACAAAGACAAATGCCATGACATTGATGAAGAATAGGAAGAGGTGGAAATACTTTTTGAACACATAGTAAAGTGTTGTAAAGATAAAAACTTCCAAAAGGTCATGGAAATCCTTCTCAATGAAGAGAAAGAAAAATATTTTCTCAAACTTTCCCAAGAGGGAGCTAAGTTACCCTATCATTTCAATGTGGAAACCATCATCACACTTGAAGAGGAAACTGAGACCTCCAAACTCCAAAAACAACTAAAAATCATGCAAGACCAACTAGCTCACATGATGTGTGAGAAAGACAAACCCACAAAAACATACACCTTAGATGCTCTTTGTCTATTTTCATTTGACAAGAGCATAGACATGCCTCCTTTTCCAAGAGGAGTAGAGCTACCTAAGTATGATAAATACTTTGGAACCACTGATCCCCAAGATCAATTGTAGGAATTTGATGCCTTGTCTATGGAATTTATGCATAACTAGACATTTCTCATGCATTTATTCCCCAAAAGTATAGGTGGTCAGGCTATGGAGTGGTTTTCACACTTACCTCCTAGTATCAAGACATTTGATGAAATTGCCAACTTGTTCGTCCAACAATATTCTCATAACATTCAACACCCTATAAATATTTGAGATTTGTGTAACCTTAAGCAGAAGGTTGAGGAATTCTTCTTCACATTCCTTCAGAGGTGGAGATAAATTTACACTAAGTATTCATCCAAGATTCTTGAAATAGAAAACCTTGACATCTTCACTAATATTCTCCTACCCAATTTTGGGTATAGATTCCAACTTCAAGGTCCACATACCTTTTAAGAAATGGTCACACAGGCTATCTACATAGAATAATTCATGTTCAAGAAGGGAAAACTTACCCTTCAGAAGGACACAAGACAAGCATCCACCTCTAACAAGGACAAACCCAAATATGTCAACAAGAACTTAGAAATTGTGCATGATAGGGTTATTGACAATGTCACTCTTAAACTTGCTAAGGCAGCCTTTAATCTCTAAAATGGTCTCAATGTGGCCAAGAATGTTGAGAAACCTCCTAACAACAATGCATCTAGGAATAGACTGAGAAACTCATGGGCTACATGCCCTAAACAAGAGTATATGCCTCTGGCTGAACCTTAAGATGTGATTTACAAAACCTTGTTACAAAACAAGCTCATTTCACCACTAAACAACTCTCACCCCTATGATCCACAACTGTGCCCACCATGGCAGAATGAAACTACATTTTGCAAATACCACCAAAATAAGGGACACAAAACTAGCAACTACATAAACCTATGTCACAAAGTCTAGCACATGATCGATGATGGTGACATTGTGGTAGATAGACATAATAAGAACTCAAATCACAAGGCTTTCAAGGAGCCCTTCCTAGCTTATGAAAAAGGAGAGAGTTCAAAACCAAAGCTTAACAATAAGGTCAACTATAAATATTCTAACAATGATGATGAGATAGTCCATATGGTTGAACCTATGGATTTTGAGTATTGTGACATTATAACCATTAAGGAAAAGCGAGATAACAATAAACCTAAGAGACCATTTGTCTTGTGGGGCCTTACTTTCCATACAATGGACAACACATCTTCGGAACATTATGCTCAAAGGCCCTGTGTCTTCTACTCCTAATCTTGAACAACATAACAATAAAACCCTTGCTAGTCCATCTGGTAAAGATGCAAAACTTGCAACAAATTTAGTAGCAGCTATCTACAGTGTTCTCAATTAATTAAAATGAACTAATGCTCAAATCTCCATTTTGAGCTACTTAAAATCTCACCTACTTATAAGCAGATTTTGGACAAAGCCCTCACCGGGGCAAATATTCCTCAAGATCTTGATCTTTAGTGATTTTAATCTATGGTAGGTCACCTAACCTTGCCTGAATTTATATCATTCTCACATAATAATGTTTCCTTCATATTAGCAACTAATTACTCCCTTGTTATTGATACTTTTCCCTTTCACTAAGCATCAATTTGTAAGAGAAATATAATTAAATCAAAATAACTCCAGAACCCTATCAAAAATAACATAATAATATAACATTTTGTACAATTAAAATTACACTAATGTTTACCTGCACTAAAGAAGGGGTGGGAGGAACTTCCCTACCTCTATCATGTGATAATCAATCCATTTTTCCTTATCACAAAGATTAAATATAAAAACATTAGCATAATGAAAGAAATAGATGACTTAGCAAAAAAAATTATTAATAAAATGGTATATTGTATATTGGAGTTATTAATTGAAGGTAATTAGTTTCAATGTTATATATAATGTACTTACCAATCCCATAATAGTAAATTCATTTGTATCTATGTGATTCAAATTGTAATCTATTAGCAACTCTTTTGCTACACTTATTGATTTTATCACACATACAAAAACATGATTTCCCTCATGAGCCTCAAAAATGAAATTGGGTCACTTATTAGTTGACCCAAGATGTGTACTATTTATAAAACTTGCAACATTCCATATTTCTTTTCACCTTCCATCAATGTACATAGCAAGTCTTTTACTTTGATCATTTTTTTCTATTTTAGATAACTTGTTTATAGTGCATACCTACACATTTTTTTAATCAAACTATCCACATCCAATTATTTTAATTGTAACAAGGTCCACATACTCCATTAATTGAACAACTTTTTTATAACAAATGTTTATGCCATCCATGGACAATAGGCCCAAACCATGTAGTGATGATGGAGCTATGTGATATATCCTCTTATTAACAAAAAAAACCACTGTTAATTGGAGGTAATTCCTTGGGCACCCATTCTTTCTGAAGATGTGTGTACCTCAAGGGAACCTTGATGGTGCCTTTTGTCTCATAATCCTAAGAACATTTATCCCCTTCAACAAGGAAAATTTGCATTTTTAAAGAAATTTTTCTTCTAATATTTTTACCTCTAGTTGATCTTCCTATTGTAGACCTACTACATGCCTCACATATGTCTTCTATTCCCAAGTTTCCCTCACTCAAGGAAGACAGATCTGACAAATATCTACTTGGTGGTACTAGTAACCCATCAAATGAAAGATACTATCGAGGGAGGGAGATATTTTTATAAATGAGGATAATGTTGTTGAAGTCATCCTAAAGTTGATCTTGAGCATAAAGTGAATGCAAGGAAATAATAAATTATTTCTATAGGGTATATTGACTTGTACATGTTCATCCATGTCACTATGTAGGATCCTTGTCAAAGTGGCTAAATTTCTTGCATATGTAAATAATTTATCTTAAGCTAGTAAAAAATTACATGATATGTATGCTACAAATTACATAGAACATACTATGAATAATATTCATACATCATAATCATTGTATATTTTTTAATTTGTTACCTCTACTTTATGTGTGCTAGCTATGCAAGATCCTTAAGAAAAGGGGTAATGATGTTTGTGCCCCTTTGTCTCTTTCCATAAAGAATGAGAATCATGCAAAAAAAAAATTATTATAAGTAATTAGCACCATAATTAAGAATTATAACACATTTTTAAAAAATGTGTATCATAAATCACCTATGATGTTATCATTATAATTGAATATAATGAATTAATTATACCATGTCATTAGAATTCAATATGAAATACATTAATCATGAAAACATATAATAAGTCAAATGAAACTTTATGAATAAATCATTAAAACATACATTTCATTGATCATCTTCTTCATCCATCTTATTATCATAACCATAATCATCATCATCACCATGACCATCATCATCATTATCATCATCATCACCATGACCATCATTATCATCATCATCATCATCACCATCATCATCATCACTACCACCAGAATCATAATCGCCATCATCATCATGACCATCACCATGATCATCATCACCATAATCATCACCATGACCATGATCATCACCATCACCATCATCACCAGCATCATCATCATCACCATCATCATCATCGTTATCATCATCATCCTCTTCTTATTCATTATTGACTAACTATCATTCATGATCATCATTTACTTCATCTTCTACTTATTTGGTGTCTTCCTTTTTAATCACATTATACTTTACCAATCTTCCTCTTTGATCATTTATAAAAAAAAATAACCAACCTAGTTTATGTTGAATACAAAAGTAAAACACTTTCTCACATTGGCTTGAAAGAACATAGAGCTCATTTCCAACTAGCTCAAATGACCTTGTATTAATCATTTTAAATCCATTATCATGTTCAATAAAAATTCTATTAGGATCATTTTGTTGGAAATATAAGAGGAGTAACTGAGAGGGGAGGGGTGAATTGGTTACTACTAAAATAAATCCTAGATCCTTTGGATGTAATATAAAAATTCAAACTAATAAAACTAATTATTGTTGATACTCGATAAGCATACAAAAATTGTTGTAACTCGATAAATGCAAAGTGTGTTTAACTTTAGCAGATCTTAAGAAGTTATCAGTAATTTATTTGTAAGCATGAAATAAATAATATTAACACATATGACATTAGGATTTAAACTGGAAACCCAATATGGGAAAAATCACCAAATGCAACTAGTTACTATTTTTCACTCTTCTGAAGTGAGCCCTGTTAGGAGCCAACCCTATTAAAGGTTACAAAACACATAGTTAGGTGTGACCCTATTAAAGGATTTATTCACCCTATTAGGAGTAGCCTTTCAAGAGGTCTTGAAACAATTCAATGGATTTTCCACCTTGTTAGAGGATTTACAAATGGTTGTTAAACCAACTCTGTTAAGAGATTAATGGTTAGAGAGTAACAATGAAATGACTTGATTGTGGTGCAACTAAATTGTTGATTATAGATCTCTGTTCTAGTTCATACTTGATCCTTCCTAATTAAATAATACTTTTCTACTCCACAAGGATACCTGCTTATCCTTCAAATTCATTTCCTTTCTCTTTTTCTCTTTAAACTCATTCAACTTGCATATCACACACTTTGAAATTACAACTTGACCTTTTACTTATACCTTCTAGATTGTCAAGTCAACTCAAATATAAATTAAAATAACCAATATTTATCACCTCAGTTGGATAGAATCAATAGGTAAAATAATTAAGCTTTACATGCCAAAATAAGAAAATCCTTTGGTAGCTAACCCAGCTCGGTAGAAACTAATTCTAAATCGATTTCCTTTGTTAACTAATAGGAGCTCAATTAATAGTGCAAACATACAAAATCCCTTTGGTAATTGAGTTAACTTAGTTAACACTAAGTCTATTCAACTTTACCTTCATTAACTAAGTGAGCGCGATCAATACTCTTTTCTACATAACTTCCTTCGATGCCTGAGTGAGCTTGGTAGATACTACCTTCTATACAAAGTAAACTTAGGAACATTTGGTAGACTAAGAAAACTATCTTTATTGACCAAGTGAGCTCGACATGCATTGACTATCAACTAATATGACATTTATGTAACATCAAAGATAACACACAATTAATCAATTGTATCCAAAAATTCCCCTCTTTGGCATTGATGACAATGCAACATGTCATAGCACAATAAAATTTTGAGAACAAGACTCCCTCTATCAAAAAGTTTCTCCTTCTTTGATTTTACATAGAAAACTTCTCCTATAGTATTCTCCTTCTGTAAAGGAACTACTTAACTTCTCCCTCTACAAAATTTTAAAAAAATATGATACTAAACTTCTCCCTCTTTGACAACACATGCCAAAGACAATTCTGATTAATATCAATGTACCTTGAATACAAATTCATCTATAGTATGTCCATATCAATATTGCATCAACTGATGATCTTCAACATGGTTCCTATTGATGCATCACTAAACTTTATTTAGTGAGCTTTAGATAGGGGAATGACTCCTAGCTTACCTCTCATATAAAAAAATGTATCTTTAGGTAATGGCTTGGTGAATATATCTGCAATTTGTTCTTTCCTATGCACATACTCCAATCTAATTTCTTTGTCCTATACTAATTCTCTTTCAAAGTGATATTTTATAGCAATGTGCTTTGTTTTGGAATGCATCACTTGATTCTTTGATATGTTGATTGCACTAGTGTTATCACAATACATGACTATTGGCTCTTTGATTTCAACCTTCATTTCTTCCAACAACTATTTGAGCCAAACAATGTTAGAGAAATTTACTACTGCAGCCACATATTCTACTTATCCTGTGGATTTAGATGTGCAATTTTGCTTCTTTCTTGTCTAAGATACCAATTTTCACCAAGAAAGAATGCTCCACCACTAGTGTTTTTTCTATCATCAAGATTTTCTTCCCAATCAGCATCAGTAAATACTTTTAGGATAAGGTTTCCTCCAAGTTTGTACAATAAGCCATAGTCTTTAGTACCTTTTAGATATCTCAAGATTCTTTTTATTGTCATCATGTAGTTTTCTCTAGGTTTTGCTGAGAATCTTTCCACTATCCCAATTGCTAAGGCAATATCAAGCCTTTTATATACTACATACTATAATTTCCCAATCATTGATCTGTATAAGGTTTGATCTACTTCTTTGGAGTCATCATCTTTGGTAAGCTTAAGTCTAGTACACATGGGGGTTCTAACTAGTTTTGAATCTTCCATTCCAAATTTCTTGAGTATCTCTTTGACGTACTTAGATTGAGTGATATAGATACCATTCTTGTTCTATTGTATCTATAATCCAACAAGGAATTTTGTTTCATGAAACATGTACATTTCAATTTTTTTATTCATTTTCTCTAAAAAATGCTTTGCATAAGTCATCATTTCCTATGAATAGAGTATCATCAACAAATATTTCTGCCAATACAATCTTCTTATCTAGTCCTTCCTTGATGTACAAACTACTATTATCATTTGTTTTTTGAAAACCAATCTATATCAAATAGTTATGTAATCTTTCATACAAGGCTCTAGGAGCTTTTTTTAGACCATATAGGGCTTTGTGTAATTTGCAGATCATGTCCCTTTTGTCAAGATCAACAAAACCTTTTGGTTGTTCAATGTAGACTTCCTCATCAAGAATTCCATTCAAGAATGTAGATTTAACATCCATCTGATATACTTTGAATCCTTTGTGAGTTGCATAAGCCAGTAAAGTCCTAACACCTTCTAATCTTGCAACAGGGGAAAAAGTTTCACCATAATCAATACCTTCTTCTTGAGAATAGCTTTTACATACCAATCTTGATTTTTTTCTTGACACTTTTCCATCTTCATTCATCATATTTTTGAATACCCATTTTGTACCAATCACATTTTTATCTTTGGACCTAGGTACAAGAGTCAAAGTTTTATTATTTTCTATTTGTTTTATTTCTTCTTTCATAGCCTCAATCCAACTTCCATTTTCTAGTGCATCTTTAACACTTCTAGGTTCAAATTCAACAAGTAAGCATGTACCTTTTAGTTTTCTTCTTGTCATTGTTCCATCTAATTTGTCTCCAATGATTTGATCAGGTGCATGATGCCTTCTGACATATTTAGCCACTACAGGTTCTTTGACTTTTGAATGAATTATATTGTCTTCATTTTGAATCTCAACTTCAGGCTCGGGTCCTTCTATCTATGGCTCGGGTTCTTCAGACTTGGTATGCATAAACTTGATAGCCTCTGAATGTGACTCAAGTCCCTATGACTTAGTTTGCACTTCTTGCAACTCAGTAACTATTGGAGACTTGGAGAGAACAGGAGATGAAGTCTCCTTTTTGTCAAATGTGTTTGGCAGTGTATCAAGTTCATAGCAGACAAATCTTTTGTAATCTTCTAGCTCCTTTTTTCTTTCTTCTTCACTCTTTTCTACAAACTCATTAATTCTCACATGCGCACTTTCTATGATTTTGTGAGTGGACAAATTCAGACATTTGTATGCTTTACTTCTATAGGAATATCCTAAAAATATACCTTTATCACCTTTTACATTAAAATTTTCTTTTCTAGAATTTTTCAAGATATAACATTTGTTGCCAAATACTTTCAAGTAACTTACGTTGGGTTTGTAGCCATACCATAGTTCATAGGGAGTTTTGTTTGAGTCCTCTTTACTTGAACTAAGTTCAAAGTATGAATTGTAGTGCTGATAGCTTCCTTCTAGTATTTGATAGCAATGTTCTTCTCAATCATTAGTGTCCTTGCATAATCCATGATGGACCTATTTCTTCTTTCAGCTATTCCATTCTACTAAAGAGTGTCAGGGATTAATACTTGTCTTTTGATTCCTCTTTCAATGTAGAAATTATTGAATTCATTTGAGATGAATCCACCACCTCTATCTGATCTTAAGCATTTAAATCTTTTTCCAGATTCTTTTCCTACTCTAGCTAAATACCATTTGAATTTCTCAAAAGCTTCTTATTTTTCTTTCAAATACATAACAGTCATCATTCTAGAATAATCATCAACAAAAAGAATGAATATTTTTTCTCCAGTATAAGTTTCTATTCCAATGGGTCCACACAAACTAGTATGCACAATCTCCAAGACATCTTCTAACTAATGGTTTTTTCTCTTAAAACTAGTCTTTCCCATTTTACCAATTTGGTAATTTTTGCATAATCCAACATCAAGTTTCTTCAAACTAGGAATACCTCTTACTCTTTTGAGTTTTCTTATCTTGACCATATTATCAAAGTTTGCATGACATAGTCTTCTGTGCCATAGCCAACTTTCTTCTACTTGAGAAATAAAGCATGAAAAATCACCAAGATCAAAATAAAATAGGTTACCTTTTATTTTCCTACCTGATCCAATTAGATTTCCTTGGTTATTCAGTAATCTTTCCTTGCCATTCATGAACGCTGCCTTGAATCCAATGTTGTTCAGCTATGCCACACTTAGTAAATTATGTTTTTTTCCTTCAACCCAATAGGCATTGTCACATATAAGCTCATTGGTTAATGAGATATGGTCTTTTCCTTTTATGTAATAAGGTTAATTGTTTCCAAACCTTACATTACCTCCATCATAGTGTTCAAAATGTTCAAACTTAGTTTTATCTCCAACCATATGGTGAGAACATCCACTATCTATGATCCATGTGTCATTTTTGCTAACATGAAAGAAAAGTGCCATCTTATCTCCTTCATAGTCAGATTCATCTTTTAAAGTAATATACATTATTTCATATTCATTGTTATCAGAATCTTTAGCCATAAAACAAGTTTTCTTACCTTTTCTTTGTAGCATTTATGACCTTTGAATTCCTTCTTGCCTTTGTACTTGTGACTTTTCTTCTTTTCCATGCCTTCTTTGTTTAGACACCTAGTAGTAATATGACCAATTTCTTCACAAGAGAAATAGATTAAAGGAATTTGACTTTTGTACTTTCCTCTACTCATGGAATATTTCTTTACAAGTAGAGCTTCAACAATTTCAAGATCACTATCAGAACTTTCTTCAATTTCTTCCTCACTTCCTAATTGATTATCTTCTATTTTCTTTCCCTTTTCCTTGAGTGAGAGTTTAGCTTCAGATGAAGATTCAGTATTCTTGGAAGTAGTAATATAGTTGTCAAAGTTGTCTAATTCAAAAGCTATCAATCTTCCTACTAAGACATCCAAGCCTATCTTGTTATTTGGATCACATCTATTTTCTTGAATAGTAGATACTCTGATTGCATAGATGGGAAGCGAAGTTTTGAGTATTTTACTTACATCAATTTCTTCTTTGATTTCTCCTCCAGATGCTTTGATTGCACCAACATTGGCCTTAATTCTTTCCAAATATTTTGCAAGATTTTTATATTCTCTCATTCTCATTTGGCCAAATTATCCTCTAAAGCTTTCTACTTTAGCTCTGCTTAAATTGTCATCTACTCCATGGATTTCTTTTAGTTTGTTTCACATATCAAAAGTAGTTTTACAATCTTTGACCTCGTCAAATTTAGCATAACTGAGAGCAGATGCAATATCAATCATCATAATATTATGGTTCTTTTTATCAATAATATTTACAACTAATAATGTTCTAGTGAGAGTTTTATATTCTTCATCAAGGTATTTGCATCTTGAGTCACTAATGGTAGCCAGATGAAGCTTCATAATTCTTTTCCATGCTACAAAGTTGTCTCTATTCAACTTTAGAATCTCTATTTTATAAGACATCATGATCTTTAGCTTAGGTCCTTGAAACCTTCTCTACAAGAACCAAAAGCTCTAATACCAATTGTTGAAAATATAAGAGGAGTAATTGAGAGGGGAGGGGTGAATCAGTTACTAATAAAATTAATTCTAGATCCCTTGGATGTCAAATAAAATCTAGACTGATAAAACTCATTATTGTTGATACTCAGTAAGCATACAAAAATTGTTGTAACTCGGTAAATGCAGAGTGTGTTTAATTTTAACAGATCTTAAGATGTTATTAGTAATTTAATTTCAAGAATGAAATAAATAAAATGAACACATATGACACAAAAATTTAATGTGGAAGCCCAATATGAAAAAAACCACCGAATGCAACTAGTTATTGTTTTTCACTCTTCTAAAGTGAGCATTGTTAAGAGCCAACACTGTTAAAGGTTACAAAACACACTATTAGGTGTGACCTTGTTAAAGGATTTATTCATCTTATTAGGAGTGGCCTTGCAAGAGGTCTTGAAAATATTCAATAGAATTGCCACCTTGTTAGAGGATTTACAAATTTCTATTAAACCAACTCTGTTAAGAGATTTTAGATCACTGCTATGATGGTTAGAGAGTAACAATGAAATGATTTGATTGTGATGCAATTGAATTGTTGATTAAAGATATCTATTCTGATTTGTACTTGATCCTTCCTAATCAAATAAAACTTTTATTCTCCACAAGGATGCTTGCTTATCCTTCAAGTTTTCTTCCTTTCTCTTTTTCTCTTTCAACTCATTCAACTTGCATATCACACACTTTGAAATCGCAACTTGACCTTTTACTTATACCTTCCAGATTATCAAGTTAGCTCAAATAAAAATTAGAATAACCAATATTTATCACCTTAGTTGGCCAAAATCAATAGGTAAAATAATTAAGCTTTACATGTCAAAATAAGAAAATCCTTTGGTAGCTGACCCAGCTCTGTAGAAACTGCTTCTAAAGTGATTTCCCGTGTTAACCAACAAGAGCTCGGTTAACACTGCAAACTTACAAAATCCCTTTGGTAACCGAGTTAACTTAGTTAATACTATCTATGTTCAACTTTCCATTCATTAACTGAGTGAGCTTGGTCAACACTCTTTTCTTCATAACTTCCTTCAATGCTAGAGTGACCTTAGTAGATACTGCCTTCTATAAAGAGTAAACTTAGGAATGCTTGGTAGACTAGGAAAACTGCTTTTACTGACCAAGTGAGCTTGGCATGCACTGACTGTCAATTGATATGACATTTGTGTAACATCAAAGACAACACACAATTAATCTATTGTACCTAACACATTTTGATTCATTCATATCATGTACCATTTGATGACAAATAGAACTACTTTGAAGGAATTAAAATTGCACTCAAGTATATCAACCAAAACTCCATAGTATCAATTTTCATATTTTCAATTATGCATATCATTTTTAGATAAAATATTAGTGACCACAAAGACTGTAGCTATTCTAGAATCACAAGTTTACTTCGTGTTGGTCAAATTTTTTATACAAAATTTATAGCCATGGTAGTACATAGCTTTGTGGTGCTTGACTTACAATTTTTCAATCCCAAAATCATTTGCATCGATCCATGAGATAATATTAAATGTATGGATCATGATAAGTAAACTTATGCATACCTCTCTACTTCCTAAATGATATGCTAGATTAATTAATTTTACTATAACATTAGAATCTTGATGCTTCTTTAACCGATGAAGAAACATCTTTCCATGTTAAATAGTGACGATTTTGTTGAGATCGTTCAATCCATAGCATCATCTAATCAATTAACTAAAATAACATCTTATAATTATCTCTCACTTTCCTCAATATACCTTTCACAATAAAGTACTCCCCTTCAAATTTATTAATGGACTTTAGATCCCAAATGCAATCTACATGGATCTTTGTTGTAGACTTGGGAAGATATTCACTAATGTAAACCATAGTCTAGTATTCCATATATCCCTTCACCATAAAACCCTTACAAAATTCTCTTTGTCAAACCAAACCCTTTAAAAATTTCAAATTTATCTCAACCATCCACATTGGCCTAGTTTGTACTGGTCTACACAATTCAATCTCCGCAACTTGATGTATGAGGTAGTGTTCTTGTGCATTGAAAAAAGTTAAAGGTAGACACTTTTGCATTTCACACAGAAGCTAGAGAATTTTTCTCTTCCAATATTTTATGTTTTTTATTAGTTTCTTGAGATGAAAAACACCTAAAAAAGATTCAACATGCAAAAAAATGTAAATGAGACTTTACAAAAATTTATACAATAAATTACAAAAAAAGTAAAGACAAAATCTAAGAAATAACACTTGTAACCTCATGTATTTCTAAAGATCATATATAACTTGTTTGACATTGTTTTTGAAGTTGTGTCCAAGAGATAGAGGTAGAACATACTACAATTATTATAAAATGGTCATTTCAATATATTATAAAATAATACAATGAAAACTAGATAAAGTTATACAAATATATTATAAATAGAAAAGAACATGACTTACCTTGATGAAGGTATGTCAATCATGCATTTTCAACCTTGACCAAAAATCACCTTTCTTTCATATGAGATTGCTTATGTTTGCACCAGATCCTATGGGAAATTTAGCTTTTTATATGGCATCACTTTGTTGTTGTGTTAATAACCAAGAAAGGGAACTCGTATTAACCCAATCTCCATTTTTGTTTGATTCAATGAAAAACTTCAATGCATGATTGGAATCATCAATGTCATTACAATTTTTGACAATTTTTTCTTTGTCACACCTTCCATCCAATATTTTTCATAGTGTCTCTATTATATTCTTTCTAATTTATATAACATCAAAATAATGCATGATTGGGAGGTGCTCATAGTATGTCAACCTACTAGATTGTCTAGGATATTTTTTTGTCCTTTCAGAAGTTGATCATCATTGCCTTGAAAACCTTCACAAACATCAATTACATCATTACTAAACAAAAGATAATATCCAAATATAAATTTCAAATAAAAACTATCAGATTGAATGACATTACCTTGATAATTTATTCTATTGTATTCCAACTTCCATAGATGAGGTGTCATTTTTGGCGGTTTTAATGTTGTCTCTTCTTTCATATTGAAAATATTTTTTTCAGTAATTTGATACTAAGGATTTTTTTGGAGAAAGTGCCTATGCGCATAGAACACCTCCTTTCCTAAACTTTTTAAATGATGAGATTTCATCTTTGGACCACAAATTGGACATGTAAATTTTCTCTTTGTTTGAACACCTACAAGATCATGTATAATTGGAGGAAATATGTTAATTTTGATATTTATAATTATCATGTGCAACTTAAACATACAAAAAAAATGTATTAGCACTATAACATACCAAACATATGTGCTGATAGTTTTACATACCACAAAAATGTGTTAGCCCAAGGGCATCATGTATTATCCATACAACCATTGCACAAAATTAAAACTATCTTTGTCCTATTAGTATAGATATTTTATACATAGTGACCCCATTCTATAACTCCAAAAAATCATCAATAAGGAGATCAATATTTACATTCATATCTTTTACTTGGTAGTTACTTAGTTAAATGGACAAAAACTTTACATAATTATTATGATTACTTTGATGTGGTGTTTATAAATTAATTTAGATGACTATAACATTAAAAAAAACCTAGTATAATCATTGCCAATGTTATGTACTCCCTCTTTATGAGCATCCAAGGATGAATGCTATTTTTTAATAGAACAAATAGGCCATACCAAGTAAATGGATTTCATCTCTCCAAATGGATTGACACTGTTCACTGACAATGAAATCTTGAGCTTATGAGGTTCTCCTTTAAAGAGTGGCCAAGTATCTTTTATGTACTTAAACTTGGAACCATTTTCAACTATTCGCATATTGTTATCTTGAATATATTGTGTGCATGGTAATCCATAAATGGTGTCAAGCTAGTGCACCTAAATAATCATTGTAGACATGGAATAATAGAAATGTACCAAAGAACCTAGCAAGGCACACTTTTTATTTGTTTGATCTAATTGATATATACTAATGTGACAATCAAGTCATTCAATTGTAAATTTATATTATTTATGGTATATAATATTGTCATTAGGACATGCATTTGATGTTTGATGGTCTATTCCAATATCTTTCATGATGGCAGATAATTCTTGATATGAGAAAGGTAGAATGTTTGATGTGGTAACAAACACTCACATATCAACCTATGGAAAAAAATAAAATTTGTTAATATAAGGAATAATAATGGTATGTTAACATGGAAGATGACAAAAATAATATACCTTAGCATACGTGAGATTTATACATTAGATATACCATTCATAACCTTGAAGTTCACAAAAAATAATATAGTGGAGAGAAGAGTTGTATGGGAGCCTTGATACAAGGGCTCATATGCCTTTTCAAGTATAGGTATATCAAAGTTATCTTCATCATCATCATATGTGCTAGTATCATCATATTGATCATCTTGATCAATTCCACCAATACCATCTTCTTCAATCTTGTTTTGTGGCACATCATCAACTATGCCAATACCAACATCTTTAATTGTGTTCCCTATCTCAGGGTCATTTTCTTCCATGGGAGCATTACTTTTTGCTTTGATATTCACACCTCCATGTTCCCTTGGTTGAAAATCCACATTCACCAATGGACAAAAATTGTTTCCCCCTTTAATGTGACCGTGTTTCCTAAAATGTGTCTCAACTGTTGTGATTGGAATTCTTTGATTCTTTAAGCCCTTAAAATCTTGTAGAGACAATAACATTTTCTATCACCTTTTCTTTTGAACTAAGACCACAATCTAGCAATTGTGTCCTTATTTTTTTCTAGGTTCATATTGTCAGGTGTGATCTTTCTTGGCACTAGAAGAGTGAGAGTAGAGACTCAAAGTTTTCTTGGCACAAGAATTTTTATCACTAAAATAAGAAAAAGGAGCAACGTGTCCTAAAAGATGCATTGAGTATCTAAAATTTTGAAATTTGAAAATTAAAAATTTTCATCAAAATACTTCTTGAATAGTTTCTATAACATTCAACCAATCTTCCATGGTATAGAGAATTTTATACCCCACTGTAACATGTCATTAGAGCTTGTGGAATTATATTTTGTAAGTCTAATTTGAGAGATCTAGATTGCAAACCTTGGTACATTTATAGGATATATAAAAGTTGTCTACTATAGTTGCCTTTAAAAAATCAAAATTTAAAAACTAGAAATAAACTTCAATAATATAGTAATATCATGTGCTTATAAGATATTTGAATGTTGTCTAATGTCATTACATCTTTATGTGTGCCTACTTTTGCTTGGTGGTGTCTCCTTTGGGCTTGGTGCTTATGTCATGCTCCATTTTTGTTGTAGGTTATTTTTTTATGTTTATATGTTTATTGTTTGTTTATGCACTTTTAGTATTTCTCTTTTTTTTTTGTGCATGGGATTTAGATGTATTTATGTTTATTTATTTATGTTATTTTTGTTATTTTTTTGCAATTTTGATTTTATATTATTTATAATTAGTTATGTTTTACATTTTTTAATGTTATTTTATTTGAGTATTCATATTGTTTTTTTCTTAATTTGTTTGAGTATTGATATCCCTATAAGTGTGTGAGATGACAAGCATATTAAACATTTAGCTACTTTAGACCTATGTTGTTAGGGTGGCTTGATTAGCATAGGGGTTGTGGTTCACCCTCCTTTAGGCCTCTTCATGTGGTGCAAATATTTTTTTTTATTTTTCTAATGAAAAACAATGTATCTTAAGTGGAGATTATGTTAGAAGAACTTGAAAAGACTTCTTCTTCATTGGGTTGCATCAAGCTTCTTGTAAAAGTTGATTCTCTTATTATTACATATTTGTTTGATAGCTATTGAAAGGTTGGGAGCTCAACAATATTGGAGAAGAAAATTAATGTTATTTCTTTTGTTCACAATTTTAGGGAATACAACTGGGTGGTGGATTGTTTGGAAAGTGTGTGACTATGAATCATTTAGGAGATAGATACCTAAATTTTAAGCTTTAACCTTTCCACTAACTTTCAAATATGGTGTTTTTTAAGCCAAAAGGAAAGCACTCCTTGAGTTGGCAGTGTTTGTCAAAATAACCACTGCAACATATCTAGTTCTCTTGACTTGCTCATTTACCACAAGGGTAATCTATTGTTGGTTTTGGTGCAGGTTCCTTTTGCTAAGACAATTACTAAATTTCACTTTTTGTCTTTTTTTGTATAAATTGGAAGTAATTGTAGACAAGAGTATTTATTTCTATTTTAATGTTTGAGATAATTTTAAGACATTTTATAGGCTTTTGTTGTCTTTGTAATTCCCCACTACACTAAAGTTTTATACAAGAGAGAGGCCCTATAGAACCCTTAATTCACTTTGTGAATGTGTGTATACACACACATGTGAGAGAGTTGTACAAAAAATGCACATTGATTAGAAAATGTCAAGTTTCAACCTATTTTTACCATTTTTAAATTTTTTTTAAAAAGAGTATATGTCTTTTGCCTTCTAATTTGTGTTTCCATTAGTTTCAGCTCAATCTTAGTTTGTGTCAATATTTTTTTATCAAAATTTTAGTGACTTATCTATTATATCTATTTATTCATCTAATCAATTCTCATTTCATTACTTGATGAAGGAAAAATCTTGATCTCAGTTAGTGCTTGAATTCCCTTTCCAGCATATTAGGGGCATTCTTCCTTCCTAATGAGCAATCATTAAAACAAGAAAGTAATCCACTTAGTATATTTTATGTTGCATTCATCTCCCCATTTTTTGCTATATAGTTTATATCTCCTTACTTTGAATCCAAGATTATTCCTTTGTGGCCCATCACCTATAAACCAAAAAAAGATTTTTTTAGGGTGATGTGAGTTTTCCTAGATCAAACCTAGCCTAAAATTATTTATAAAATTGAAATAACTTAGTTGAAAATGAAAGTTTGATGTAATGTAACAGAGAATAGATCTAAAAAATAAATTGATTACACCTTTACAACTATTCTTTATGTTGAAATACTTATAAAGATGTTGATTTTGACTTGTAGATTTGACTTCATGAAAGGATGATCATGGATGCCATCATGAAATCTTTAGATTTGAGATTTACTTCTATTATTCAACACCATTATGACTCTTGATCACTTGATATTAGAATTTTCTTGAATTTAAATTTAAAATGAGGGAGGGAGAAAGGTTTCTTTAATACCTCTCCCCTTGAAATCTATTAGAATTTTGAAGCAAGAAAACATGGAAGAATATTTCCCTCTTTCAAAAGCTATCCTTTAAGTGATTTAAATTTAGGTTCCTTTTTAAAATAAATGTTACCCTAATTAACTCTATCATGGGTAAAAGTCACTCTAGGATACCTTGTACTAGGTCAAGGTTTCCCCAAATGATCATGCATTAGGAGAAGGTCACCGTAGACACTCATGACCTCTCAATTCAAGTGGGTTCAATGACTTAAAGTTCATAATGAAATAGAGATATTAGAATTTGAGCCAATATAAAACAAAATCAAGCATGATTAGGAATTATAGAATAGAAACACTAAAGTGATGCCTAAGTGAGGATATGTGAGGCCTCACCCTGACCCATCATAGCATAGTTATTTTACTTACATTTTGATATCTAAGACCTTGATATTTTGATAGTTATTTGAGACTTAGATGGATAGTGGTTTTGATTTATCTATGGATTTTGATACTTCAGTAGTGTTTTACATTGTTATATGCACTAAGAACCTATTATTGTGTAAGAAATGTTCAAACATATATGGATGTAGCTTTATGACATGATATTATTAGACTTTGATGCAATACAAATGTTAATTTGATCTTGATGATTTTTTATTTATAGATAAATGTTAAATTGATTGTGATGTTTTATGACAAATAAATGAATGGCTAGGATATGTAGATAGATGTAAATTTGATAATGATGACTTTAAACATGCATATTTTGATATCTTACCATTTTAAATAGAATAATTGAAAGACTAGGAAAAGAAATCTAATTTGAATTATGTTAATGTAGATATTATTATTATGTGAACTTATGTAGTATATGTTTATTTGACCCCTTGGACTACTGATGCTCGAGTTTGATGTGCAGGAAGATGAACCATGGAAATTTAATGAGGAAACAAGGTATAGACACATGTTTAAATGACTCTGCCTAGGTGAATCTTTGTAAGATTCATAAACCTCATTGTGATGTGTTTATTTTGTAAACATGTGATGTATGTGTGTAGTATGCATTTCATGAGTAGGATCTAAATGTGTCATGCATGATGTATAGTGCATTTTGTGTGTGTGTCACTTGACACTTGTATTCGTTATGTGAAATGACATGTTCTTTGATGATGGATCATGTGGCCACCTTATTTTGAGTAAAATGCCTTAATTGAGAAATTTGATTATTACCAAAATTAGTAAAGATAACAAGGTTATCACCATGGGAAATTTTGAAATTAAATTACCTAGCATTGGGAGGGCCATAAGGTAACTCTACGGTGAGTTTGTGACAAAAATAAACCCTACCCATGTTAGTACCTTAAGTTAGGGGGCTAATAATGACCTCTAGGGTGCCTAGTTGACCTAGGAGACCCCAAAAAAATTGCATTCTTTATTGAATCCGAAAATGAGAGGGATATATAGGGGTATGGCTAAATTGGAAACTCACTTGACCACTCTCTATCTTTAGAGACAACTAGGGTTTGGAGAAAGAGGATAAGGAGCTCTACTACAACTATACATTGTCATTGCTTGGAGTGAGGTTGGTACCTTTGATCCTTGGTATTCATCATTTTGTATGTAGAATAGATATGGTGTTCTTCATTTCATGGTGAATTTTTGGTGTATTGTAGATGTGGTTTGTGGAAAAAGATCTTATTTAAGTGTTGCATGTGAGAAGTTTTGTGTGAATCCTTCCTTGAATCTTGCTTTATTTTCATGTTTTTTGTTTTGTGTAATGGGTGTGAAGCATCACTCACCCTTGGGAGGGAAGAGATGCTTGGGTGAAGGGGTTAGTTGGGCTCACACATGTAGTTGAGGAACTCTCTTTATGTGTGGAGATGATTGTATGTGTGTAATGGAATGTGTTCATCTTGCTTACTTGCATTTTAGAAGGTATAAGGAGGTGTGTGGAATGGAAGATATTGAGGAACTCTCCCATGTGTGGAGATGATTGTATATGTTCAATGGAATGTGTTCATCTTTCTTACTTGCATTTTGGGAGGTATAAGGAAGTGTGTGGAAGGGAAGATATTGTAAGCCCTGAAAGGGCATGTTGATGATGAGAAGATGTGTATATTGAGAATCATAGCTTTGGAAATCCTCCTCATGGTGAGAGCCCACCTTCACCCTATACTTGATTCATTTTTTGAATCTTTGTGCAAAGCCTTGGGATAGGATGTGTTGTAATGTATTGTGTTAAATCTTGTCATATTGTTGTGAATATGCATAGAATTTGAATGTGTAGTATGCAACCATCTATGCCTTTTTTCCCCAAGCTTGGTGGGTGGCCTCCTTGAGGCCTAGGTTAGGAGGTGAGCCTCCATGATTTCCCAATTCTTTTTTTGTTTTCTTTTGAAGGTTTTCTTTTGACGAGCTTGGAATCTTGAAGTTCATGTAGTCCATTCCTACATAAGAGAAGAAGACTCTTAATTATTGTATTTGAAATGGAGTAATAAACTCCTCTTGTTATGTGAAGCAGTATGTATTGTAGGAGAGTTTTTATTGTTCTCATTCATATGTCCATATAGAGAGAGATTTGCAAAAGCTATGTATCAAATGGTCCTTCCATTGTGTATAGCTTGATATGGTCATTCCACCTCCCTTGTTCATGCTTGATAATGTGTTGAAACTAAATTTTGAAAGGAACATGAAGGAGAGGTTTTGCAGTGTTGATGTTGTCTTATCTATACTTGAATTTGGAATGTTTTGAAGGAAAGAATTTTGTATCGTTAAGAATGAATTGGACATTATCTCATTGATATCTTTATCTCTTCAATTACATGAGAATAAATTAGTTTTTTGATGTTTAGTATTGAAAGTGAAACTAGTTGTAAGATATGCATTTGATAGTAATGGATTTGTAGATAGCATAATTTTTGAAATTGGATGATATTAAAGTATTTTGAATATTTGATGCAATGAAATTTTAGTTTCAAATATTTCCTAAGTTCCATATTGCAAATTTGATTTTGTTAGTAACATGATAGTTTGCTTCATGTTAAATGGTTTATTAGGATAGAAAATGATAATGCATAATGCAATAATAGACCATCACAAATTCAATCTTAACAACCATAGAGAATGTATGAAAGGAACTAGACAAATCAGTTCAGCTTAAATGAGACCTATAGGTGCATATTTTCATTCTATAAAATGTATGGGTAGACCAAAAAGAGACTCATTCTATTATAGTCAAATAAAATAATAAGCCTTGAATAAAATAATAACATCTTGAAATTTATAGGTTAGCATAAACCAACTCCAAAATCTTCTCCACTAATGAAATGTTAATCATGAATGATGAAATCCTTAGCTCATGTTAGAAACCTAATATATATATATATATATATATATATATATATATATATATATATATATATATATATATATATATATATATATATATATATATATATATATATATATAAAGAACTATAAGTCAATCCCTCTTTAATTTGAAAGACTTGGAGGATCCTAGTGCATGTACCTTGGATAGTCTAGGATCAAATCATAATAAATTAAATTTTTTTTTTAACTTTAAAAAAAAAAAAAAAAACATACATATATAATTAGTTCCCTAAAAGGGGTGACCACACACTAGATGGGACGGCATGGGGGTTGAAGCATTAAATGTGATTATACTTCACACGCATCTGGAGGTTCATACACTCCACCTCCTAACTTGACACTGTACCCATGAATGAAAAATCACGGTGCTACCATAGGATAGGCACCACTTGCCTCTACGCCACTCTACTACTATCAGCCTTCATGTGAATGAAGTGGGAGAGTGGGTGGGTGGGAGGGTAGGTGCTTGGGATATGGGGAGGTGTGCTATACTTAGGGGAAGTGGGTAGTTGGCACCTAGGAAAGGGAGACAAGGCTTAGGAAATAGTAGTTAGGAAAGTTAGGAAATTTAAGGGGACTTGGTTATACAGTTAGTTTAGGAGTATGCTTGTTTTTTAATTTTTTTAAATTTTTTTTTAAATAGGAGTTAATTAAAATAATATGTTTAAGGTGTATTTCTTTATATATATATATATATATATATATATATATATATATATATATATATATATATATATATATATATATATATATATATAGAGAGAGAGAGAGAGAGAGAGAGAGAGAGAGAAATTTAAATAGTCACCTAGGCTTGGAAATGCATTTACTAGTATTAACTTTATAGTTTATATTATGTTTAGGGAATTAAATCAAATTCTTATTTCTAGGTAAATCCAACATAAGGAATCTATGGGGGGGATGTTTTTGTCAAAATTGGAATTATGGATTTTTTTTAGATAAGTAATTAACTATGTGATAATGGATCGACTTGGGTTAAGGGTTAAGTTAGTATTAAGATAAGCATAACTAAAGGTTGATTAGTACTATATTTTATATAATTCAAGATGTTAAGTTTTTGTATTTATTTAAATGTAACTAAAGCATGTCTAGTTTAGCATCATAATAAGTATATTTTGAGTTTAGTTGTTTTGATTATAATTTGATCTTACGGGATGTGTATTCACGATTATACTATATTTTGATTATAGATAATTGGATAATTTAAAAGGGGTAATAGATGAACCTTAATTTTAAGATAAATTAAATTATGAATATTTTGGTAGTAATATATATATATATATATATAAATATATATATTTAAAAAAAAAAATTAAATTTTTTTTTGAAAGGGATAGTATAGAGTATGGATGGTAGTTGTATTCAAAAAAACATTATTAACAATTATGGAAATTCTTAACTTAAATTTTTACTAACAATGTTAGTAAATAAATTAAATGAAGTATAGTAAGTATGGTAGGCACAAGTGATTACTAAGTAATAATATTGAGAATAATTAAATCATGATAATATTTAACATATTAATAGCAATATATTATGTTATGATGAGATGTGCAGGAGCTGATCTAGATAGGTAATTTATGCAATGAAGTTTTAAGTTCATGTGAAACAAATTATCAGGGCTTATAATCATACCACCTCATGGGAAACTTAAGATCTAGTTCTATGTAAAAAAACTCCATACCATTAACAACATTCATCACCTTCAAGTTCAAGGATTAATTAAGTGCTTCCCTTTAGTTTCAAAACAAAACTAGTTGTGATTGTCATGAAACAATATAGGCATGAAAGGATAGAATTGCATATGGATACAATCTATGATGCAAGATTGAGATATTAAAGGTTTCAAGTTTTCTAATCCTAAATTAAATTGGATAAATGATTGGAATATTATCCAACTTTCCAATTAATGAATAAATCAACTTACATAGGTAGGCAACCAGTTTATAGGTGTAAGATAAAATTCATCAATTATTGATCTAAGGTGTATGTATGGTTCATGAATTTTAGGGGTATCATGAACATGAGGGATTATCTCCTTTTAAGGAAGGATATTTTTTTTGGTAGTCATAAAAATAAGAATGGGAGATGCTAGGCTTAAATTTATGAACACTCTTAGAAATGAGGTTGTTTGGAAGTGGTATTTATCTATAACCATTAGGTAAGTGGTCTAGAATTTTGTTTGTGTAGTCTTGTTATCGAGCATTATAACAACATATACTTTATTAAATTTTATAATAACCATATCATTTCTCTTCACCAATTCTTTTTTTTTTTAAATCATCTTTGAGAATATTATGTGTAACATCCCCATTCTAGGTCCATTATTATAAATGACATTTATTGTAATTGTAGGGTTAATAATAGTCATTTTAGTTACCAAATGATAATATTATTTGAACTTAGGATCAAAATATATAGATGTTATCCAAGTTTCCTAGATGTCAAAGGGATTCCCCTCAAATTTTATAGTCCCAAGTCTGTATCTCAATGGATCGTAGATCACTAACCTCAACCCTATCTTGGTACAAAGATACAATTGCTTGGACTTACACAAGACCCTCATTGGTAACATTGTAACTTTCTGATTGTAAATCAAATAATGACGATTATAGAAATAATCACATTTCAATAGTTAGAATATTTAGTCTTATTCTTATGATGTCTCCATTCAATTATAAGAATAATTAGATCAATTCTATATAATAATCATTTATAAGATATTAAAAAATAGTTTCAATTATTATTGAAATCATGTTGAAAATTTATAATATTTCAAATAACATATTTATATTTTGAGTCATATTGTATTATAGTGATGAATAGAATATATTTACTAGATATATATGATACCCTTAAAGTAGATGGGAAACTTCATACTTTCAATGTATAACTACTACCTATAGTAGTGTGACTAGGTATGTAACCCATGTTATTATCACCTTTCTTAATTAGTGACTTATGTCACATTGCATCATATGGTGGGACCATACAACTAATGAGGCCTTACTCCATAAATTTTCCTTTAAATATTATATCTTTCAAACCTATCTAATGTCTATGATACTGTTCACCAGAGGCAGGTCCATTCATTATACATGTCATTGCCCATTGAATCTATTACCCATGTGTTATTTCATTCATATAGTCTTCAATATAGAGGAGGTATTTATAAATACCTTCCATGTACCACGTCAAATAATATTCAAATGTCATTGGCCATTCTCACTGCATATTAAGGTCCATCGTGTTTTACTCCTCGATCTATGTTTTTATTCAATAGTTATGTAGATATAAATACTATTGTAGTGCTTTTATTCAAGGGTTGTGACCTTATAATTTATTTGTCCCATCATTTAGTTGTGTGGCCTCCATATGGTATAGTAGCAGTTAATAGTATGTATTAGTTTGTTTAGGAATTAGCTTATGTAATTGTTCATACAAAATAAATATTTAGTTATTATTATTTATTTTATTTTATTTAATATTAAATATTTTTAGGTGTTCAATGAATTATTTATTTATTAATTAATATATCTAATATTTTATTAGATATTTGATTTATATATTCTTTGAATAAAAAATAGAAACAATAGATTATCAAAGGGGATATTATATTATGCCAGAGGTTTTTTTTCTTGGTGAAGAACAACTACCCCATCAATAAGGAAGTCTAATTTATTATAAAGAGAGGAGTGCAGGAAACATTTAGCTCTCACCTTAAAAACTTAAGAGTAAAGGGATTGGTCTTGAATTTGGAAATTTTAAAAATAAGCTTAGATTCCTGATGTTTAATTATTGAAATGTGAGAAAGATTGGAGTATTGTGAAGGATGAGAAGAGTCATGATTAGTAAACAGAGGCTTTAGAAGCATGTTAAAAGAGGTAGATATAAGTTAGCCCATCTAATAATTAAAGAGAGCCTTGGAAATAGGGAAATAATCAAATTTTAGTTGATTAGTATTTAAGGCTAGACTATGAGTAGTTAAAATTATGTTATGTGAATTAGTATAGGGAGTAGGCCAAGTGGTCAAAAGGCTAGTTTTAGGAGTCAACTTGAGGTCCATGTAAAGGTGGGAAATTTGTACTAGAGAAGCAATAGACTTTGTTTCAAGATCACACCAATTAAAACCATACTAAAGGAGAGGGACATTTCACTAACTTGGACAATTCACTTGGAGGGTATTTATACATGCTACATCACTTTTTTCTAATTATAGGTTTCAGGATCTACTATAGGAATGATGCAAGAGCATCTTGGGTGTAATAGCAATCTTGCATCATCCAAAAATATTCTTCTTTTCAGTCTTTAATATTTTAATAAGGACTAGAAGATAGGGTGGTTACTATTTATGAGAACTTGCTATTTTAGTAATTTTGTCATACAAGCTTGAAATGTTCTGATTTTCTAGATGAAGGTTCATTTTAGAGTTATAATCCTACCATAAAAATCTCATTGCTCCAGCTTAAATATCAGAGAAGTTATTGATGATTTTTGGTGGAGATATTTCCAAAAAAATCTTCAAGCTCACCGTTGGAGGCCTTAGAGTACTTGGATGAGGTCCAAAAACTTGAGGGAAGGGTGCTTGTGTAGTTTCAAGCCTATAGATCATGAGTTAGCATTTCTAAAAAGTGGTTATAATAGCCATTCAGAACAATGGTTTGTGAGTTACAACCTTTCAAAGTTGGGCTACCTAAAATATCTAAAATAATTGTCAAAGATGTATTTGGCCAACTCTATATGTATTTTTAGAGTTTTTTGGCCCTAGGTATTAAGTTTCAATATCTAGAACCTTCTTGGGTGGCATAAAATTGCCTATTTAAGAAAGGCTTAAACATTGTCTAGGACAACTCTAGGTGGTAGTTCACAGCTTAGTCTTGCAGACTACTGTGATAAAGGTGCCCATGTGGGTTATAATTTTGTACTTGTGAATTCTATAATTCTATATTTGTGGGACAAATAAGAAGTCCATATTTTGTTTTTGCATTTTCTTTTGTTTCTTTTTTCTATTATGATTTTATTGTTTTAAGGAGAGCACCCTTCATTAAGTGGTATTAGAGCTAGATTTCTTGATTGTGTGCATAGATCACCAACTATGAGGTAGTTGGCATCAGGACCATGGTTTGGGCTATGTGTGTAGATAGATCATTGATTATGAGGTAGTTTGCACTAGGGTTTCAGAAAAAGTGTGAAAATGCCTCCACAAATAGAGCATGGTGGAAGAGCTATAGGTGTTACACCTGAGGGTTTCCTAGCATTGGAAGAACAAATGTGTAGAGGAATAAATCTTCCTATAAGAGATAAAAGTGAGGATGAGAATGACATAGAAGAAAATTTCAAAGTAGAGGCACTTCTAAACCTAGAGGAAGAGAGGCTTTTTTGGGCCATCTCCAAGATTGGAAAAAGATCAATGTTTTAGGCTCCCACAATTATAAGAAATCTTAACCCAGAGGAGCTAATCGATTGGATCAATGAACTGGAGGAGTACTTTGAGTATGAAAATATTGAGGATCCTGATAGGGTCAATTTTAGGAAGGAAAAAATAGAAGGGAAATGCAAAGATCTACTAGAAGAAATAAGTATTATTGGCCACAAATGTATAAGGATGTTCAAAAATTTGTAAAGATTTGTGGAGTTTGTCAAGTTGCAAAATGAGTAAGTCAAAATACTGGTTTGTATTCACCTATTACTATTCCTAAGAAACCTTGGAGTGAAATCAGTATGGATTTTCTTCTTGGATTACCTAAGATAGTGAAAGGGTATGATTCTATATTTATTGTAGTGGATAGATTTTCTAAGATGGCTTATTTCATACCATGTAAGAAGACATCAGATGCTGAGCATTTTGTTGAACTTTTCCTTAAAGAGATTGTGAGATTACATGGACTACCAATAAGTATTATTTCTGATAGAGATAGTAAGTTTGTTGGTTATGTTTGGAAGACTTTGTAGAAGAAGATGGGTACTGAGTCAAAGTTTAGTTCTACATTCCATCCATAGAAAAATGGAAAGACAGAGATTATGAATAGAAGCTTGGGTAATTTTCTAAGATGTTTAGTTGGGAATAAATGAAGTAATTAGGAGATGGTATTGGCACAAGATAAATTTTCATTTAATAATTTTTTAAATAGGAGTACAGGGAAGATACCTTTTGAGATTGTTACTGGAATGCAGCCTAGAGGTATATCAGATTTGAGAGGTATTGCTAGTGAAGAAAAGACAAGTGCTAGAGAAGAAGAATTTGCTGATTTTATGGAATCTTTACATAAGGAAGTGAAGTTGAGGATAGAAAAAAGTAATCTAAAGTATGAGGAGAATGTTGATCATTCTAGGAGACGTCATGATTTTCAAGTTGGGGATGAGGTGATGGTTCATCTAAAGAAAGGAAGATTTCCTATTGGAACATACAGTAAGTTGAAGATGAAGAAGTTTGGACATTGTAAGATCTTGAAGAAGTTTGACAGTGGAAAAACTTATGAAATTGAGTTACCTAATGACATGGATATATCTCCTATATTCAATTTTGTTGATTTATGCTAGTATCATGAATGATATGATGAAGTTATTGTATCAAAGGATTATCCTAAGAAGCAGATTGAAGAAGTTGAATAGATATTAGATCATAGAGTTTGTAAGAGAACAAGAGGAAAAGATTATTATGAATAACTAGTGAAGTGGAAGAATAGACCTATGGAAGATGCTTCATGGATCTCTCAATTTTATTTGGATGTAGCTTAGGTTGTGACATCTCAATGATTCAAGAGAATCATTTCTTCCAACTCTAGTTGTTTGATGCAGAAGCATCCTGGGTTGCACTACTATCCTGCATATTCTCATTTTTTCATAAGTTTTCTAAGTTACAATATCTTTCATTGCTAATATTTTAGTAATTTTCAAGCATTAGAGACACATGGGGGAACCTTGTCTTATGTGCACAAAGAGATTGGAGTTATCATGTTAAGGTTTGAGTTGTTTTTACCTTGCTACTGGAGCTATATTTTTCTGGTTTATGGGTGTTTGTTGTAGGCTATGTAACTAATTCTATGCAATGAGTTAGAGGCTAAAAATTGTAGGAATTGAAGAGAGCCTATATTAGCCTCCTTTTACAAAGCTGAAAGTCCTAATTCATTATAAGTTGAGAGATACAGAAATTCTCCTAGAGTATTATTTTTTGTTAGTTTTGCACGATAGGTTTTTGTGTGTGATTTTCAGGATGGATGTGCACTTATCCTTGGTGAATAAGATTTTATGCCCTTAATGGGTTGTAGAGGACCTAAATTATTACCTTCAACTTAAAGCACAAGTTCAAATTCAATAAGGGCTAGGAGATATCATGATTTTTCTTGAGTATCAATTTTTGGACATTTAATTTCTATTAGAGGCCAACTTGTGGCTCTTCAAGTATTTAATGTTAGGTTTATTTAGTTTTTAACATTCTAGGATGACTTTTGGCTTAGATTGGTATAAGTAGGGGTTGTGGTTAAGTCTTTAGGAATGATTGATCCATCTTGGAGAAGATAGAGATGATAGGAGGATAGGAAATGAAAAGCATATTTGTTTGGAAATCCAAAATTGAAGCTAGATCTTTGGTTTGAATTTATTTTGTATCTGACCATAACCCAGAAGGCTTTATAGCTAGGCATGTATGATGATATTTTCATAAATAAATAAAAAATATTGTTTTCTCTCTCTTTGTGGTGTTGTTCTTTTTTTTGTTTGCTTCCATTATGTTAACTCTTGCATAGTGGTTTGGGTAGCTGAGTGTGCCAATTGGCCTTAGTTACTCACAACTCCATGCATCAAGATTAGAGAGGAAGAGGTAGAGGAAAAGGATCTAGATGAGGAGGTTTTCATGAAAAAAAAATTCATTGTGGAGAAGAAGGGCATAGAGAATTTAAATGTTCCCAACACCAAGGAAGGACAAATCAAAGAATAGAATGTTAGGCTAGTGTTGTACATATTGATCAAGATATTAGATCCTCACATTCTAAAGATGTTGAAATAGGAGAAGTCCTAGTTAACAAAAGAGTCCTGCTCAGTGGTGAGAATGCATCTAATCAAAGAAGGAGCTTGTTTTGCACAAGGTGTAGATGTGAAGATAAGTATTGTGATGTGATATGTGGAAGTATTGACAATCTGGTGTCAAAAATAATGGTCACCAAGTTGAAACTAAAGATATAGAAACACCTGCATCCATACCATATTGCTTGGGTGCAAGATGACCACAAGGCCATGGTCAACGAGCAGTACTCAGTGAAGTTCAAGATTGGAAGCTACTAGGATGAGGTACTATGTGATATCATTCCTATGGGAATATGTCATATGTTGTTCGGTAGGCCATGGTAGTTTGATAGGCATGCTATACATGATGGGCAAGCAAATACCTACAATCTAACCAAGGATGGAGTGAAACATAAGTTGAAGTCATTGAAGGAGGAAGAAGAAAAGGTATGTAGTGCTGCTAGAATATATTTTTTTGATAGAAAAGAGTTTCTCAAAGGTATGAAGTGTGAGCATATGTGTTTTTCTATAATTCCAAAAGATAGTAAAAAAGAAGTAGAGGAGGTACCTACAAAAGTTGCAGATATGTTGGGAGATTTTTCTAATATTGTATTGCATAGTGTACCTAATGGATTGCCCCCAATGAGGAAGATCAATCAACAGATGGATTTGGTTCTAGGAGCCAATTTTTGAAACAAGGAAATGCATAGAATGACACCAGCAAAAAGTGAAAAGTTGAATAGACAATTTCATGAGTTATTGCAGAAGGGGTTGATTTGAGAGAGTCTAAGTCCATGTGTAGTACCAGTTGTATTAGCACCACAAAAGAATAGAGAATGGAGGATGTGTCTAGATTCTCACATTATCAACAAGATCAAAATCAAGTATAGATTTCCATTAGCAAGGATGGATGATATTATGGACTATTTGAGTGGAGTTGACTATTTCACAAAGATAAATTTGAAGAGTGGATACCATCAAATTCATATTAGGGAAGGAGATGAATGGAAGACTACTTTCAATACAAGGGAATGACTATACGAGTGGTTATTCATGCCTTTTGGGCTAACCAATGCATTGAGCACTTTCATGAGGCTTGTGAATGAGGTACTAAAGGAGTTTCTAGGTAAGTTTTTCATTATTTACCTAGATGATATATTGATCTTTAGTAAGACATTAGAGAAGAATTTGATTCATATTTGCAAGGTGTTTGATAAGTTGAGGTCAGAAAAATTGTTGATAAACCTGAAGAAGTGTACCTTTGTGAAGGAGTTCGTGTACCTGGGATTTCTAGTCTCAGTAGAAGGTCTAAAAATGGACCAATAGAAAGTGAAGGCTATCATTAAGGGCAAAAAAATTGTTGATAAACTTGAAGAAGTGTAGTATTGTGAAGGAGTTCATGTACCTAGGATTTGTAGTCTCAACAGAAGGTCTAAAAAATGGACCCATAGAAAGTGAAGGCTATCATTGAATGTCCTACTCCAAGGAGTGCAAAAGAGGTATGATCTTTTCATGGACTAGCTAGTTTTTAAAAAAAGTTTATAAGAGGTTGTAGTAGTGTTTGTGGACCCCTAATAGAAACAATGAAAGAGGATAGGAAATAATTTAAGTAGACTATATGGGCAAATAAGAGTTTTAATCTATTGAAATAGAAAGTTACTGAGCAACTTGTTTTAGCACTTCTTGATTTTAATAAGGTGTTTTAAGTAGACTATGATACTAGTGGTACTACTATAGGAGCTATTATGAGCCAAGGAGGTAGACCTGTTTCTTATTTTAGTGAGAAAGTGAATGATGCAAAAAGAAAATATTTTGTTTATGATCAAGAATTTTATGCTATAGTTCAAGCATTGAAGAAGTGGAGACGCTATCTTCTTCTGAAGGAGTTTGTTTTGTATATTGATCATCAAGCTTTGCAATATTTAAATAGTCAAGGAAAATTGAACCAAAGGCATTTAAAGTAGGTTGAGTTTTTGTAGAGTTATACATTTGTTTTGAAACACAGGAGTGGGGAGTCTAATAAAGTTGTAGATTCTCTTAGTAGAAGACAACTTTTACTAATAAAAATGCAGATAAAGGTGGTTTGGTTCAAGGAACTTGGTACTTTGTATCTAGATGATCCTAATTTTGGTGAAGCATGGAAGGCTTGTACAAAACCTATTACACTTGACAAGACAAAGTTGTTGGATTTCCCGTTCTAGGATAGTATGTTGTTGAAAGGAAGCTAGTTGTGCATTCTTAGAAGTTGAATGAGAGAGAATCTCATCAAGGAGAAGCATAGTGGAGGATTGGCTAGACATTTTGGTAGAGATAAAACCATAGCTTTGGTTGTTGAAAATTATTACTAGCCATAGTCGTAGCAAGATGTGAAAATTTTTGTACAAAGTTGTAGATTATGTCAGATAGGGAAAGGACTGAAGCAAAATACAAGGTTGTATCAGTCATTACCTATACCAAAGAAGCTGTGGGAGGATGTCAGCATAGATTTCTTCTTGGATTATTGAGGACACAGTGTAAGCATGATTCTATGTTTGTGGTGGTTGATAGGTTTTCAAAGATGGCATATTTATTCCTTGCAAGAAGACTAGAGATGTTGTTCATGTGGCAAAGTTGATTTTCAAAGAAGTGGTAAGACTACATGGTCTTCCAAAGAGTATAGTTTTAGATTGAGATACCAAATTTTTTGGGTATTTTTGTTGTACATTATGGAAGAAATTGAACATGAAATTGAATTTCAGTTCATCACATCATCCACAAACTAATGGACAAACAAAAGTTATGAATCATTATTGGGGAAACTTGCTAAAATGTTTGGTTAGAGACAAGCCAAACGTATAGGATATGATTTTACCATTGGCAGAATTTGCATATAATTATTTTGTTAATAAGAGTACTAGTAAATTTCCATTCTAGGTTGTATATGGGAGTAGTCCCAGAAATGCTTCTAAATTCAGGTAGTTGGATAAATGAGAGATAAGTAGTGTTGAAGTAGAAGAATTTGTTGAACACTTGAAGAACATCCATGAGGAGGTAAGGAAGCACATCATAAAGATGAATAGATAGTATAAGGCTAAGGTAGATGTGAAAAGGAGGTATAAGGAATTTTAGATTCAAGATAATTTCATGGTTCATTTAAGAAAAGAGCATTTTCCAGTGGGCACATATAATAAGTTGAAGATGAAGAAGTTTGGACCGTGCAGATAGTAAAAATGCATCATTCTAGAAGTGCATATGAAGTGGAGTTTCCTGTTGAATTGAATATTTCACTAGTATTTAACATTTCAGATTTGATAGAGTATTATGAAGGAGGAGATGGAGATGAAGTTGCAGAAGTGTAGTGGAGTCTTCTAGCAGCTAGTTTGACTACATAGAAGATTGAGGAGATACTGGACAGTCGGGTTGGAAAAAGTACAAGGAAAAAAACATATGAGAAATATCTGATCAAATGGAAAGGGAGGCCAGTAGAGGATTCATCATGGTTAGCAAGGGAGGAGGTTCACTATATTGGTTTTCCTGTGAACACCTAAGATGTAACGAAGTCACTTCTCAAATTACCCTAGGTGTCTGATGTAGGAGTATCCTAGGTGTAAGAGCAATCTTGCATCACCCAAAAATATTTTTCTATTTAGTGTTTTCTATTTTAATAAGGACTAGTACATAAGGTGGTTACTATTTATGGGAACTTGCTATTTTTAGTAAGTTTTTCATACAATCTTGGAATATTCTCATTTTTTACATGAAGGTTCATTTTAGAGTTATAATCCTACCATAAAAAATCACATTGCTCTAGCTTAAGTGTCGGAGAAGTTATTGTGGATTTTCAGTGGAAATATTTGTAGAAAAATCTCCAGGCTCACTGTTGGAGGCTGTAGAGTGCCCTGAATGATGTCTAAAAACTCAAGAGAAGGGTGCTTACATATATTCAATCTAGTAGATCAGGAGTTAGCCTTTTGAAAAGTGGTTATAATAGCCAATTGGAGCAATGATTCGTCAGTTATGGCCTTTCAAATTTGGGCTACCCGAAATATCTAAAATAATTGTCAAAGATGTATTTGGCAGACTCTATTATGTATTGACAGGGTCTTTCGGCCCTATGTATTAAGTTTCAATGTCTAGAACCTTCCTGGGAGGCATAAAATTGCCTATTTAAGAAAGGTCTGAAAATTGTCTAGGACAACTCTGGGTGGTAGTTTGTGGTTCAGTCTTACATATTACTGTAATGAAGGCACCCATGTGGGCTTGCATTTTGTACTTGAAAATTCTATAATTCCACATTTGCAATGCAAATAAGAAGCCCATATTTCATTCTCACATTTGTTGTTGTTTCTTTTTTTCTATTATGAGTTTATGATTTTAAAGCGAGCACCCTTCATCAAGGAATGTCACTAGATGATAAATGACTTCAGGTAGCTACCACTACAAAGTGCTCATCATCTATAGACCATTTTAATAAATCAATTTCTCATTGAAGTAGTTAAATAATTACCTTAACTTGATTTTATATTATATTTCATAGTTATCAACTATCCCTTTTATAAGGGCATTTCTACAATTTTCTCTCATTTTTCTTCTTCTTGATGATGAATCACTAATTATCATTTTAAACATCAATTAATTAAGTATATATAGTTTAACCCAAAAGGGTTTTTTATAAAATAAAGAATTAAAATCTACTAAGAATTATTAACCCAATTTAATTTGTACAATTTTGCATGTGAATTCAAAGAGATAGTATCTACTACTATCGAAAGAAAAATTGATAAAGGAACAACTCTATAAGCTAATACATAGATGAAGAAGATTCAAGAGGGACCTAAGGATGGTAATATTTGATAGAATTAGAAGAAATCTATGACCTAATGATTGTTAATCAACCTTTTGGAATAGAAGAGTCAGAGAATACCTGTCAGAAGATGAAGATGCACATTCACTATAATACTAAGATGTAGATTCATAGTATTATTGTACAAATTTTATAGATTTTAAAAATATAATTTCCAAGTATTATATAAGCTAAGGAGAAATCATGGTGTATTTTTAACCCTAGTAGAAATTGTGCTTCAAATTCCATAACTTTAGAAATCCCCAAACACATTGGGCATTCGAAACTACACAAATTTCACCTATTTTAAAATGAAGGTTTAGAATATTATTGTACACTTTTCACTTATTTTAAACATCTAGATTCATAGTACTATATAACCCTGGGAGAAAATGTGATATATGTTTAATCATGGTATGCAATAAAAACCTTCTAATCTATCATGTTTATGAGCGTTAAGCTCTAAATTTCACATCCTCGGACATTGCTGACCATTTTTCATTCAAAATTGTACAAATAAAAATGGATTATTAAAAATGGTTTTGGAAACTATCAAATAGATTATGTATCACTAATTGAAGCTTTATGGACATGAACCAAAGATGGTAATATTTGGTCAACGTTCATGCTAAATGAGAAATCATGGATAATACAATAGATAAATTTGAGGGTATGTGGTCTCCTCTAATGTGTTGATTACAAGAACTAAGAGAAATAGATTTTGTAATTAGGTTTTAAAAAATAATTATCCAATCACACATCTAGGCAATGACAAGAGACAAAATATATATTCACTCTTGAATAGTAAATCAATGAGTCTGATTGATTCATAACTTTTCACTTTTGTGGGTCTTCAATTTTCCCTTCTTCCTTCTCCAATAGTGCAAAAAAATATTGCATGAATAAATAAGTTTAAGGGCAAAAAAAATTCCAAGGATTAAACAAACTCAAAGGAACAAAATGAATACCAAGGTTTTGGTGGTTGCTTCTTCACTTACCAGCTTAATGTTTTTTGTTTCAATTTCTATCTTATATTGATATATACATAAGTTGGGATTTCGCATGGGTTATAAGATTTAATTCATGTTTCTTATTGTTTTTCTTATGTTTTCCTATCATCAAAATTTTGATGCGATTGGGGCCTTTGAACAAAAATTTCACAACATTTAATACATTATGTACCCCTAATGTTAAAAGTCAACATCAAACATTAGGTCCTGCCATAAAAAATTTCATGATATCAGGCACTTGGACAAAAAAATTACAAATTTTACATAACATATCCCCAAAATTGAAAATTTTGGTCAAAAATTAGGTTGTAATGTACTAGTGATGTCAAGAATGATATGATTAAGGGAATTACACTTGAGAACCTATTAGGATTCATCAAGAAAACTTATATAGGAATAAAGGAATAACAATTCTCAATTTCTTGTATAGATCCAATTTAACTCAACATCTACTTCTGATTATAGGAATTCATTTATTGGCTTGACAACTCACCATATTAATGATCATCACACTTAAAATTGCAATACTCTTTCTTATAAATACACTTTTAAATCTCTAGGGAGGCCACCACATCAATCAAAAAAATTTACACTTCAATTTTTACCAAATCCACATGATCACTAATTTAAACTGCACATCAATTCAAGCTAGAACATCTGGCCATTTTCACTTTTCCCAACAAATATGCATGCTTCAAGAAATTTGTGTTGATCTCTAAGACCAAGTTGCATATTAGTGTCTAAAACTTAGTCATTTCCAAGGTAGCATTGGATGGTCATCACTACAACCAAGCCATCTAGAGAAGGCTAAGTTACATAGGACTTGTTTATATGTTATCATATCCTGAGAAAGTTATATGTTGTCAAGCACCCCAGTAGAGACTGAGTCAACACACATGTCAACAAACATACAAGAGACTAAACATTTGGGAAAGTCAATTTATGTCAAGTTAGTCAGTAAATACTAAGCATATAGAAATCGAGTGACAACATGAATGTTAGTTATAACTAAGCATCAAAACATTCAAGTGTCATGTAAACCATTTTTTGATGTACAAGTTTGTAATTGCACAAACACTTATGTAAATCATTTTAGAAAACTTCTACATGACCTTTAAATATTGTAGCGACAACTAAGGAGAAGATTATATGTTTTTTCAAAAGGCATTCATCCCAAAAAAGAAGATTAACCGATTAGAAAATTAGAAGGGTAAAATGGAATAAAGATGAAACATGGGTTATTTATCAAGATCTATAACTTTCTAAAATTATCTATTTAAGAAGGGTTAGACCTAAGATCAAAAGGATGGTGATGAGAAGCGAGAATGAAGGAGAAAATAATTTAAGTATAGGGTGAATGAGGCTAAGTCTAAAAGGAGACTAGATAGAGCAACCAAAGTAGTGAAGGACATAATATAGATATCAGATAAGGAGATTAGATTGATATATTGAATAGAGGAGATCTGTAAATAGCTTCAAAGAAAAATGAAGGATTAGGTACCGAATCAGTTTTGATAGATTGAGTTAGGGAAAATATCTTAACATAGTGGTTCTAATAGACCTTATTTAGATCTCATAATAGAGTCCTTACTCTATAGTAAGTGTAAAATCCTTTAACAAGGTAAGACTTAATAGTCTTAAATGATTTTGATAGAGAAGACCCCTCATAGGGTAGATCATCAAATATGATCAAATTATAGCCCTAATAGGTGAGCTTTTTTGTTGCAACAGTAAAGATTTGTGGTTTTCATCCCCACCCCAATTTTTACCTTCAACTTGAAGTATTTGTGAGTTATCAAAATCATTGTGTTTTGAGTTTATATTTTCATTGATGTTATGCTTAGATAGATTTCATTTCAGCATTATAAGTTTATGATTATATATTTTGTGAGATATAAGATATGAGATGGATTAGGTGGGAGTCAACTATAAATATTTAATAGTAAAAAATTTTATAGATCTTGATTCACCCCCCTCCCCCTCTTACTGTCTTGTTTCTCATTGAGATTTGAAACAATTGGTATTAGAGCTCAATTATTTTGAATGAAGCCTAATAGCTTGAGAGCACAAGATCTTGAAATGGAGGAATAAAAAATGGGAGAAATCATTGAGAGCTAGATGAGTGAAATCCATATCATACTACAACAACTTGAAGGATTAAAATATGAGTTAAGGAAATCTTTAAAGAAAAGGAAAGATATGGCCATTCAATAGAATGACACACTATACAAGGAAGTTGATGTGAGAGGATTGCTTAATAGTGGGAATACGAGTGATAGTGATGCAAAAATTGTAGATCTACTAGAGAATAATAGCATTCAAAGTAAATAAGTCAAAGAACTCAAGAGAGAAAAATAAATTCAATTAGTAAGACTATGTGAGATGACTAAAGAAAAGAAGAAAGTTGATGAAGAAAGAATTGTGGTTGAAGAATACAAAAACCAAATGGCAACCAAACTTGAGGAAAGATCATTTGATGTGTTACTAGAAATCAGTTGGACATCATGAACCAGTTGTTAATGAAAAATCAAGAGTTGAACAAAAAGAACATCAAGATCACAAATTTGAGATCATAGAGTGACCAATTATGGAATGAGTTGAGATATGACAAAGAAATTTTAAAAAGAATGAACAAACCAAGTGAAGCTATTAGATACTTTGAAGAATTGATTAGATGACCAAGGTCACCCAATGATACTTCTGGTCTAGGACATGTCAATTATACTTTATCTACTAAGGAAGGAGAGTCATCAAAGAGTGGAGAAAAAATAAATACAAAATCCAATGAAAAACCTGCTTGTCATCATTGTAGTAAACTTGGACCTACTGGTAACATTTGCAGAAGAAAAAATAGTATGCAAAACCCTAAACCTAAGTTTACTAGTAACTATTTTAATTGCAAGAAACAAGGATACCAAGCACATGAATGCATGTCAAAGAAAAGTGATGCACCTAATACACCTAGATTTGAAGGAAATTATTACAACTATAAAAATATATAGACATAGAGCTCATGAATGCAGGTCCAAAGAAAAATCTAACTGGACATCTAAAAGGAAAATACATGCACCTAAGCAAGGAAACTCTTACAATTGGGATTACAACACATGTTATAATTTTAATTATTGTGGAGAGTATGGGGACATTCTAGAAAATTTCATTAAGGCACATTTTAGAGGTAACTATAAGAAATAGTTAAATGGAAACCTAGTTTATTTTAGTTGTCTCAAAGTTGGACATGTTAGTAAAAACTATTTGACTCGAGCGCCAGTACCAAACAATAAAAGAAACAAACAAAGAAAAAAGTTGAGATTAAAAAAACATGGAAAGAGATAGTAGAAGTTGTAGGTAGTGGATCAAGAAAAGTTGAGATCATGCAATCTAATGGATTGGGTGATCACATCACATCCAACTAAGTAAAGAGGTATGTGAAGAATTTTATACTTAAATGTTATATCATACACCAGTTCCTAATAAGAAAAGTGGTTAAAAGTCCATACTAGCATGAATCAAGATGCATTAGGAAAAATCTAAGAAAAGTATTGGGCAATGGAATATATTACACTATCAAGTGATGGCCATCAGTAATACAATTTATATTGATCAAGCATTAAAATATAGCCAAAGAGCTTACATTGATTGAGCTGATGTATTAACAAAGTGAAATGTTAATGATCAAACGAGGTGATAGTGATTGAGTATTTGAATGAAATGAAGTGTGAACACTTGTGAAGTCTGAGATAGATGTTGTGCACTTACCAGAGTATAAGTACATTTATTACAGACCTAAATGGACAAATTGAAAGTATATATCAAATTTTGGTACTCATTTTCATTCTAATAAGTGATTTTGAGTGCACAAGCGATTCAAAGATAATTAAAGGTGATTTCAGCAATATAGAAAGTGAATCATAGTGTATCACTTTCAAATTGAAAGATCACAATAAGTTAAGTTTTTCAGTGCGAGTTAAGTTATTATTTGAAGGAAATTTGTTCAAAACCCTAGTTTAGAAATGGCATCATCTAAATTTGTGATAGAAATATTGAAGGATAGTAGTGCACAGATTGTGAGAAATGATCAGTGTCCTCCACCAAACTTCAAAGAATATACAAACATTACATTGAATGGTGATAAATTTCTTGCCCTATCCTCAATTTCACCAAGGGTATTGGTGATTCATGATGTAAAATTGTGATTATAAATGTAAAGTAGGAGAAATTAGAGATTATGAACTTTATGCAGTATTTGAGAAATTGAGTGATAATGGAGTGTTGAAGGATGAGCAAAAGATTATAATTGAGAAAGGGATAACTCATGCCCTAGATTTTTTGAAGGTTTTCAAAGTTGAATTGATAAAAATTATGTTGAGTGGAGTAGATGACATGAAGATTTGATTAGAGGATGGACCAATTAAGATTAATAAGGACATCATACATTGAGTTACTAGTTGTCCTACCTTGGATAGAACTAAGACAATGAGAAGTGTTGCAAGAGATGTTGTTGAGAAACAAATGAAGGCCAAGTGGAACAGTCACAAAATGTCGATTGATGGGATCGAAGACCTAGTCATTGAATTTGTAGTACATGTGATTACACACAAATTCTATCAGTTGAGATGACTGAATAAAGTGCATTTCATTGCAATGGACCATAGATATAAAATTGCAAAGAAAGATCGTCGTTATGATCTTGTCGAGTTGCAACTACAACAATTATTAGAAAATCTTGGAGCTATGAGGAAAGAAAAGAATACATCATGTAAGTTTGGTTCCATACCCATTTGTATATTCTTCTATGTTCAAAATTCCTTCCCCACCATAGGCACCATTGTTAGAAATAGATAATACTAAGAGGGGGGGTGAATCAATATTTTCAATCTTTTAATCCACAACTGAATATTATTAATTACAATATGATGTGCATGATAAAATAAACCAATAGTGTTGAGAAATGTAAATAGCCATACAAAAAGAGAGATCATAACACTATTTTTTTAACTACGGAAACCTTGGCCAAGGGAAAACCTCGGTGTGGATGGAACCCATCAGATGATTCACTATATATAAGGATCCGGTTAAGGATATTGACCTTGTTAGGAGTCTATGAAGCATGTATAGTGTCTCAAGTCCTTGTTAGGAGACTAAGCCTTGTTAGAATCCTCAACCCTATTAGAATTTGGTGGATCATATACAAATGTGTGCAAGAAGAGCCCACTGCCCTAACATGCAACTATAGAATAAGTTCTTCAAGAAATGAGTATACATACAATATTGACTTGTTTGTTGTACTTTGCAAACCTTATGATTGATGATTCTTCACATAATAGTGACTGTGCACATATCAGTTTACATCAAATCTTCACATCACATATCAAAGTGTCACATTCACTTGTTGCTCTTATTTCACAAGATCATATCGACTTCACATCACTGAATTATTCGCTTTTCACTTTCACAACTCACAATTCACATTTTTCACACCACACCATTTTTTCTTCTCAAATAAAATACTTTAATTATATGGAAAATCTTAGTGAATTCTTCTTTAGTCAACTCATATAACATTATTAGTGTTGTCTCAACAAGAAAATACAACTTAAAGCAATAAAACAAATCGTTAACCATATTCTGTTGATATGCTCTATTCTGCACTATGTCAGTATTGCATCACTACTTTCATTATAACTTGAGTTTGGTTGACTATACAGACATACACACTAGTATACATCATCCTTATGATGTAATGCATCTCTAGTCAACTATGCAAGAGAATATTCCAAGGGAATATTTTGTTATCATCAAAACTATCCTACTACTATAACATTGTTTGATACTTAGACATTTTTTATCTATAATTGAATGGGGTTAATCTGTAAAACAAATACATTGCCATAAATGACAACCGTGACTTACTTTATCTAATTGATTGGGCATATTTCCAACAATCTCCCCCTTTGGCATTGATGGCAACATTTTGGAAAAATTGGCTAAGTCCCAAACATGTTGTCATGTCAATCAAAACAAATCATCATAACATAAAACATTAAAGACATTTGTATTCATGTTTATGAAAGATTTCGTTTCTTATTACTTCCTATTACAACTTATTTCTCTCCCTTACATACATATTATAATTCTTTTACAATACAATTTTTGATATATTCTGCCCCTTTGATATCAATGATAAAGGTGTCAAAAACTATCAAAATTTGGCTATTGGATGTTAAAATTTGGAAAGACAATCAATAAAATTTGTCTTTAATTGCTCAAATTGTTTCTTCCAGCTATCCTTTAGTGCATCAAATACACTGATAAGTGCACATAGAGCATATGCTACTAATTCTATTGCATTCAAGTTTGTAGCCACAAACTTTTCATCTAAAGATTTTGTAAATAAGAACTTTTTCAATTGGTTTTCTAGTAATGTTATCTGAGGGAATAAATGTGCTCTCAAAAGAGTGAACCTTTTTAGGATTTTCTCCTTCTCCTCTTTTAATTCCCTTACATTATCATGAAGTAACTATATTGTAGGCTCAATGGTGTCTATTTTCTGATTTAGTTTGAAAAAGTTGTTAGTGACTTTCTGAAGCTCAATCACTTTATCCTTGATTTGGTCATTATATTATTTTAGATGAATGTGTGCTAAGTTACACTTAGCATATGCCTATTTTCCTTCCTCTATACACTACCTCAATGCCCTAATACATATTTTTAGGTTTTCAATGTCATTTCTTATATTAGTGCACATGGTGTTTAGGAGTTTACCATCATGCTCAGTCTGTGCTTGTATGGTAGCCACATTCATAAGTGTTGAGAACTCATCATCAAAGGCCTTGCACAAAATTGTTTCACATTGTTGGATGTCTATTGGGGTGTCAACAAGGCTTAATACCTACTCCATTTTGTCCAAAACTATGGTCAAAGTCTTCTCAACTGACTTGACTAACTTCTTCTTTTCAAGAAGTTTTCTCAAACATGATATAAGATTCTTCACTTATTCTTCTTCATTAGATTGAGCTGAAACTATTGTTGTTGCTACTATCTGAGTAGGAGGAGTGGAAGTTCCCACTACTACTATAGCTACTGAAGGCACAGTTGTGGCACCTACTATAGTACTAGTTTCCATCTTCTGTGTAGTTTCTTCAGTAGTCTTTTGATCCTCTTCATTGTCAGAGCTACTGTAATCCACAATATTGCCAATAATACTGGTACCATAATTCTTAAATGGGTCCTCTAATTTTTCAACAGTCACTTTGGTGTTATCTACTTGCATAGAGTCACTACCAATAGTGATGTGACAAGGAGAGCTTGGTGTAGCTATAGGTTCAGTATTGTGAGGAGGGCTATAAGATGTTGGACTATCCTCCTTTGTCTACATGATCTCCTTGGCTTCTACTAAGTATGCACTTACTTCAAACATCTATGCACTTCCTCTAGGCATCTAGGTTGCCTCTACTAATTGTGCACTATCTCTAGTCATCTATGCACTTACTCTAGGCATCTGGCTAGCCTCCATTGACTGTGCACTATCCTTGGGCATAATGAACATGAAAGAAACTATGGTTTCTTGAGTTTTTTTGTTGATTTCCTCATAATTACCTCCCATAATTAGGATGGATCTTCTCTTATGCCTTATTATTGGTGCTATACCTTTCAAAATTACATTTATGTCTTCTTCACTATTTACAGTACATAACTTTCTTATCATGTTTACTCTTATTTGTTTTTCCTCAACTATGACTCTATTTTTCCTATTTAGAAGTCTATTGTACAAATATTTGGGTATTTCTCCCTTTATAGTATCAATTCTTTTATCTTTCAAATTCATATTTCTAACTACAACATTTTCTAGCTGTCTCTTACCCATGTTATTATACAAGTCATAATATTTATTCAACTATACAAAATTGTTATCATTAATGATTTTCATGTTAAGGTTTTCTACCTTTGGCGTCCATGCTTTACTTCTTGTTGATGTTTTGACTTCTTGATCAGCTACTTCAACTGATCTATCACCAGTTTCTTCCTCAGACTTAGATGAGCTAATTTGTAGGTTTTTCCTCCTTTTTCTTGGGGCACTGACTGTCTACTTTTTTCTCCTTGTAGACTTTCTTGTTGTAAATTTTTCCTCTATCTTCATTGGTTTCCTTGGTAGTTGTTGTTGTGTAACTATTGCATAGGGCACAGAAGGAGTCTATGCACTTGTTTGGGAATATGTGACCTCTTCTGTGGGTCTTTCCACTGCAATGGGTGTAGGGGTTAGGAGCTCAGTTTGGCCACTGGCTTTCATCTTCATGGCTATTCCCTCCTCATCAAACTCTTTCCTTGACATTCTAGATTCCTTCAGGATGGAATCAATAGCTTTCTCTACCTTCTTCTTGGAGTCCTTTATGACTTGACTAGTTTTCACTTCCCTCATTTTCTCTATATATATATTCCTCATCTGGGATAGTTAGAATCAACTTTAGAGTGAAGGATTATCTATGCATACCCTTCAATTAGGTCCTCACTCATTTCATAACCTATAGGTTCAATGAATTTCACTCAAGGAACTACTACCTCCATGCATGTAAAATCTACTTCAACCATAAAACATATTTCATCCTTATACTTTTCTACAAGTGCTACTGGTATTCTATACCTCTTCTTCATTTCCATCTAAAAAGACTTCATGATTCTATCCAATTCACTATCTCTTATTACTTCAGGTCTAGATTTGTAGGCTTGAGTGATCTACTACATTGTGCACTCATTCTCATTCCAAATTGTAATACTAGGAAGCTTCTTGGTAGCATAGAAGAATATATGTGTCAGAAGGGATTCAAATCTAAATACTTCACTTCTTGGCTTTTTAATACTTGAGATATTGTCCAACAATTGAGTTCTAACAATATCACACATGTTTACTTCTTCACCTCTTATAGCTAGGTAAGTTACATGTAGAAATCTTGTAGGAATTGAATCAATTCTTGATCCATGGTTATACTTATAACCCAAAATTTTGCAAATAAGTCTCACTCCATCATCTTGGATTGAGTTGACCTTTATGTTCCTTCCATCGAAATATGTGTTGAGATTTGCCTCAACAAGTTTGTGCACATTCTTCATATTTACTAGATTGCTGCCCTGATTGCTTAATCTTGTGACGTTGTGAATTAGGTCATTATCAATGCTAATGATAGAGTCTCCCAGCCATAAAAGATCATCATGAACTCTACTAATAATTATTCTTGTCCAGTCATTATTATTGAAGTCTATATAGAACATATGCTTAACTAGGTTAAGATGTTCTAGAAACTTATGTTCAAATTTCAATGACAAATCATTGTTGCACATATTTTCCAATTCCTAGTGAATCTTAGAGTCACCTATACTTTCAATCTTGCAATGAATGTAACCTCTAATATCTTCCACATGAAGAACATTTTCCAAAATTTGCAAAAATGCTCCAATGGGGTCATCGCGCAAAGAAACAAATGGGTACTTCTTAAAATTATACCTAGGTCTGATGCTTACATTATAAACTTCTTGCCTTGCCATTCTTGAAGATTATGCTCAATAATTTAGAAAAAGACCTCAATTATGTGCACTAGGGTTTCTGGAAACTTCATGTACTTGCAAGGTTCTTTAATTCTTCAAATCTCACTTTAATCTTGCTCATAAACTTCACACAAACAAATGATGTGTGCAAGTTAGTGTTGTGGTTTCACAATGTACACCCATTTCAACTAGGAATGGGGACCCCCTACTCTCTTTTTCGAATTCCCAAACTCATAATTTTGGGTCCGAGAAATGTTAACGAGTCAAAAAGTAAAAATTCAAAAAATTCAAAAATAGAAAAAATTTGAAAAGTCAAAAAATCCACGCACTATGCACACCTTCACACCTACACCCATCCACTCCGTGCTACATGCCACTCCTTTGCTGCATGTCTTGCATGTCCACCTCATGCATGCATCTCACCATGCTATATGCACCACACAAAACCCACTCTTCATGCTCAATATTGTGCGCCCACTCCTACAAGCACCCCATTGTGCGCATGTCCCATTCACCCATGTGCATATCGTGCAAAATGCCCCACACCATGTGCTACACACCACACTACTGCATGTATGACCTACTAAGTTGTTCTGTGCTCACACATCCACACATCCTCCACACCTAGTGCACCTCTAAGAGATGCCTAGTGTACTTTTTTTATTATTATTACTTATCAGAGGCTAAAATGATGTTTTTGCAAGTTTTGCGATGTTTTTACATTCTCAAAATTTTTTATTGTGTTGGGGATTATTAATTAAGCATTTTCAACTCTCCAGACTAATGTTTGCTTCTTTTGTAGGTAGAAAGGACATCCTCAACTTGTTAGGGTCATAACTCTTGACCTAGAGCTCAAAATTTAGAACCATTTACACCGTTGGAAAGAAGAACTAAAGATCCAATTTTAGTCCCTAAAATAGCAAGCCTTCAACTACCCAATTTTAGGGACCAATGAAAGTTTCAACTTGAAATTTTGAGTAGAAGACCTCTAAAAAAGCCATTTTAAAATGCCTAGAAAATCTTGTGAAAAAGTTTCAAATACTTGATCATTTTGGATAATCTAGATCACTTGGTCTCTCACTAGAAAGGATAGGGTAGTTGGAGAAAAGAAAAGGTCAAAGATATAGAGGTTGGACACATAAACCAAAACAAGTTCCTCATCTTATGCAATTATTAATGACAAGATTTAACACAAGTGCCTTAGAATTTTAGGACAGAAGAAGCTTTTCTAGAAATTGATGCCAAGCTCGAGGATTTTGTTGAAACCTACATAGAGGTAGATAATTATAGGTAAAAGGTCAAAGATAAATATAATGCCTTGGATTTATCAGATGCCATGAAGATCATTGAGATTATTAGTAAATTCAAGGGCAAGCATCTAGACATAGCTTTGGTATGAAGGGGAACAAAACCCAAAAGTTAGAATTTCATTTTTGGCACTAAGTAAAATTTTGCATTTTTGGATTTTTGAGGTGTGTAGGTGCACATTTTTAGGAGGTGTGCATTTTTTAGGTACATAGCCCCATAGGTCCATAGGTGCATAGCTCCACAAGTGCACGTTTTTGAAAAAGTTTCGTTGGTAGTTAACTGCTAGTTCCAAAAAAAGAGCTTTTCATGCATCTAAAATGCATTCTAACAATAGTTTAACTCCAACAGACACCCAGTGAAGGATTAGCTTCTATTTTTGACACTTTCAGGCACTTCTACTTCGACTAAAGGCTTTATTTTTTATTTCTCTCATAAATTCTTTGTTTATGACATGTAAAGGCTCATGCATCCAATTAATGAATATAAAATGGATGGAGCCCTACTAAGCACTAGTTTTACAGTTAGTTTGTATATAATTAGTTTGTTTTATTAAGTTAAAAGCACTTTATTGCATGAAAATATCTCTCACTCTCAACACAAATTGAGGAGATGATTTCTTATAAATACCTCATTGTAATATGTAGTGAGGGCCACCGTTATTATGCAATAAAATTATGCTTTTTGTGCTAGCGTTTGGAGTGTAGTCATTCTTGCCTAAATGTATCATTGTTTTGTGAATTTTGTTCATGAGATTGTGATTGAGCCAAAGGTTTATTACATTATTTCTAGTTGTGTGATCTTTTAGTTCTGGTGTTTGCTACAGATTTACAAATTCTACTGATGTATCGAGCTCAAGAAGAAATCACCAAATTGTGCCTACATAACTCTTTTTCTAGCATGAGTGCACTTTTCAGGGCCTTGCAATTTTATGAAGAGTGAAACATCATTTGATTATTGAAATTTCCCATTGACAATTGCATCAATGGAATCTAGGAAGTGTTGCTCCTATTTTCATTGGTTACCTACCGATCTCTTCAAAAGCTTAACTCACAGTGTGTTATTTTCTATAGCTTATATACATTAAGATTTCAATTTCACATTATTTGCTTTTAATTTCATGTTATTTTCTTTCAGTTTTGTTATTTGATTTGCTAACCCCTTATTAGAATAAGGATTTCATACTAGTTGCACGGTTAGATTGCATTCATAAATTTAAAAAAAACATAAAATATGAAAATATAGTTTTCTTTTAGTGTTATTTTTGAAATAGTGTGTAGATTCTACATTCCATCCAAAATCAAAATGACCTAGCAAAGGGATCCTTGTGAACATTCCCATTTATCTTCAACTGGGTGGGTTCCAGTAGGCCACAAGATCACCCAGAACCTTGCAGTCAATTCACAAAATCAGCTTTTCAAGAGAGGAATTCACAAGAATTTTTGCCATTTAGCATCGTGCAAAATGACAGCTCAGTAGTCAATTCATGTCCTTTAAATCTTCTATAATCTATACTGTGAAATAAATGTGTATCTACCACTAGTTCAGTATACTGTCTCTATGTAACAAAGAGTTTGATCCTTTCATATCTCCTCGTCCTGATCATATCAAGAACTATGCACTTTACTATAGACTTCTCTCAATGTCTGCTACCTATTATCAACTATGAAACTCTTAATACCCTCTCTAGCATCAGTTATCAATAATTGATACTTTATTCCACTGAAAATGCTTAATTCTGGTGAGAAGAGTCGTTGACAATAAGTGACTTCATTGTCCTATCAAGTACATCTTCTAAAATTGTATAAGCACTTTCTGGTTCCTTTTTCTTTCACAAATGATTCCTTTAATTCATTTATCTTCTCTTTTACTTCATTTCTTCTATTGTTCCTTCTGTAATTATGATTCCTATTTAGATCTCTTGTATCCATTTTGCAAAACCTTGTTGTGTGTCCAAAGTTATTACATAACTGACATACATGTACATCCTTTTTGTGTACATTCAACTTGTCATCAGGTGTTCTATAATTTATTGCAATGTGTTCAAGATTGTTGCATCTGTAGCAAACAATTTGTCTTCTTTCTCCACTCTCATTACTGTGAGATCTTCTTCCATTTCCTACATGGTTAGTGTTCCTATGCATCTAACTATTTGCATTATCACTATCAAATTTAGGTTTCTTACAATCTACTACATACTGACCATATCCATGACAATAAAATTTTGAAATAGGTTTGAAAGACTTACCTTTGAATTGGCTTCAATGTCTTCAGGTTCATCACACCAAGCAAAAGATTCCTTTCTAAACATATCTTGATCAGATTCTTTAGTATTCTCTGAGTGAGCAACATTCACTTTATCCTTAGATGTATCATTTGTCTTACTTAGGTCTTTATTGACTTTAGGAGTAATAGGTTCTTTTGTTTCAATAGGTTTCTTGGTGGATTGACCAAGAAAGAATCCAGGTCTAGTCTCATCATAATTGGGTCTTTGTACACATATTTGCTCTTCAATTTTATCATTGTTAGTATACAATTTCTCAAGTTGTTGCTTGGTTTGTACCAACTTACCTTTCACAATAGTGTTGTATTTTTCTAATTCTACATGTTCTATCTTAATAGATTCTAGTTCTGATGTTACCTTGCTTAACAAAGTCTCAGATCAGCATTCTCTGCTTTTAGTTTAGAATCAATCTTACCTCCATTTTTCATAAGACTTAGCTTAAGTTCAACTATCTTTAACTCATGTTTTAGGATCTCATTTTCTTCCTTCACCTCTTTGATGTCATCATCATTGGATTCATTAGTAGGACTTTTCTATTTTAGGTCATTTATCTTATCCTTTAATTCACCAATGTAGGCTTTTGCATCCTTGTATCTGTCTTTGAGACCATCTCTTTATTCAGGAAGAAGATCAATCTATTCAAGTGCCTCTTCAAAAAAATTCTTCAATTGTTCCATATCGATAGGGATCTTATTCAAGATATTAAGCCCTTTTTGAATAACTAGGCTTTGATACTAATTGTTAGAAATAGATAATGCTGAGAGGGGGGGTGAATCAGTATTTTCAATCTTTTAACCTGCAACTAAATATTATTAATTAGTTAATGATGTGCATAATAAAATAAACCAATAGTGCTAAGAAATGTAAAGAACCATACACAAAGAGAGATAATAACACCATATTTTGTTAACTAGGGAAACCCTAGCAAGGGGAAAACCCCAGTGAGGATGGAACCCACTAGATGATTCACTATATATAAGGATTCAGTTAAGGATATTAACCCTGATAGGAGTTTGTTGGCACTAAAAATTGCATGGTCAATTTTTAGCACTACTGAAAAAATCAAGCCCTTAAACATTTTTTAAAATGCATATGTACCTGGTTGTACCCAGCTGTTCCATTGAAGCCCCAGAGGTGTTCAATGTTTCTAACACCTTCCATTCAGCCTGTCTACCTATTCCATGAGGTCAAAGCATCATTTTGAGCTATTTGGCGAAGTCCTGTTTTGAACAATTGTCAATCTTGCTTTTTCACCTGTGTCAAACAGTGACAGGAGGCTATGTTTGCATCTAAATATCTCGCACCCAGAAAGGTTTTGTGACTTTCCACTTGGAGAGTGTCTAGTGTCCATACCTGAGAACCTATATTTCAGATTTTGAGTTGTTTCGAGTCCATTTGACTAGGTTTCGAATCCCTCGAAGTTGGTCAGTTACTTTTTTCATGTTTTTGCGAAGTATTCAAATTTCTGGGAAGCCCTGTTTGACGTGTTGTAAATTTTGATCAGTTGACCTGAATGCTAAAATTCCTTTTGTGATGCTTTTTAGATGTCAGAGACTTGCTATGTTTCAATTTTTAAGTCTTGACGAATCCATTTGATCAATTTTTGAACGTGATTCCAAACGCAATTTGTAACTTTTTACTAGTGTCAGCATTTGCAGATTGATCAGTACCCCTGTTCGGGACATCATATCTCCTGATCCATGATAGATAAGATCAAATGGTCTATTCCCCTATATTGTCCACTAAAAATAATACAAGTGTGCCAGTTTTTAGAACTTGATGAATCTGTTTTCACACTTTACCAGGGTCATTCCATTGCTAAAAAATCATTTTTTGACATTGTTTTAAATCTGCAAAATCCAAGTAGCCTACTTTGAACGTCTATCATTTGCGCCCAGTTATTTTTCGTGAGCCCAAATCGCAGATCCATAATGTTCTCATGACAGAGAACCAATGTTCCAGTTTTCATTTCCTCATGTGCTCATTTGCCTAGTTTTCCAAGCCAATTCTAGAGCCAATTTGTGGTCTTCTGACATGTTTTGCTTGCAAGTAAATCGGAGAAGGAAACTTTAACAGTCAATATCTTTTGACTCAGAATTCATCATGAGACAAGATTTGATAGGATACAAGTGTGCAGAACAAAGTTTCAATGTGCCAAGTTTCACACCTTGGTCAAGTGTTTGGATCATTTTTGAGACTAGTCAACAGACCTCCTCGAACGAAGTCAGTAGTTTGCAGACATGTGTAAAAGTGAGTTGCAAATTTGTTTCTAGGGTGCACAATTGACTTCGTACAATAACTTTTTTTCAATGGACCTTTTGGAAGATTCAGTTGTATGAAAATGAAATTTTTTAGGTCAGGCCCACTTCGGTGGTCCGACTAGTGGCACTAGACCAAATGATATAGAGCGGATTGAATTTGTTTTGACAAGTCATCTAATTGCTCAATGGCATGTTGTCTTAAAAATAGCGCATGCTGGTCCTCATAAATGCAATTCACCTCAACAAATGTGCAAAATGATATGCTCCCCAAAAGATTGCCAAAATCTTTGTGCAGTGCCAATTAAGCTCGGGGATCATGAGAAACATGCTTGTTATAAAAGGTTTTGTCCCAAAAGAGGCATTATAGATGGCTTCCCAAAACTCTATGGTTATGAGGATCATTTCCATGCATTAAAAAGCAAGGAGCATCTTTGTGACAGTGAACACGCTTGTGGAGAGAAATGTGAAGCGAATGGCATCTGTGGAATTTTCTTTAAACTTGTTAGAAAAATACATGCATTTCAAGGCCAAAAGGGGACTCCTTGAGTATGGACTCCAGAAGGATAGTTACATCCCAATCCCAACATTTGAAAAAGCTCACAATGGCATGCATCTTCACATGCTAAATCTGGATGTTGTACATTGTCATGATCTTAGGTGTGAAGCATGTGGATATTTTGCTATAAATCCATTAATCATGTTGAATTCCATAATATAGTTCATGGGAATTCGAGCCATGTCAACTTTGTATCACACAATGCACAAAGGCATCAGCAAGAAATCAGCGAGAGCCCCAATCAGCGCAACCATACAGATAAAAAGCAAAATCTGCTGCAAGAAATGAAGTCCAAGCCACCATCAAAAGGGCATATCAACGTTTTTGTAGAAGAACTTCTTTTCAAACCTGTGCCCACCTTTTGAAGCCCCATGTTGGGAGTTGGAAGTCCATTTTTTTTTACAAGGGTCCCCACATTTTTCTTTGAAGCCCACAATTTCTCCAAGGTAAATCCATGTTTGTGTGTGTCGAGGAGTGACATTGGCAGAAATGAGACGAGACTAGAGTCCCATTATCAACACATCCAATGTTATGGGAAACAATGGCAGCACAAGGAAAGCTCACACATCTGAGCTCAACTTCTCCACATGTGGAGGCACTAAAGTAAAAAGGACAAAGCCGCAGTCAAACATTAATCCACGCAGCCTGCGAGAGAGAAGCCCACATCATGAAAAATTGCAGGTCAATGTAAATTCAGGCAACGACTAGGAAGCCACAAACAGAGCACGCATCAACAAAGAAGCAGAGCCAAGCCACAGTATTAAATCAAAGAAGTCCACATCTAATAGGCGAACTGGCCAATTTAAATGGATCCCATGCATGAAGTTTCAAACCTCACACCAGCAAAAGGCATGCGCAGATACAGAGAAGAAAATTGCATTAAGCAAGAGGACGGTTGAAGGAGTTGCAACTAATAGACACAGGGAATAATGAATTCCCTATAGTCCCACATTGCTCGGGAAAATGGAAGTTATAATGTTTAAATACAAACCATTACAAGATGTATAATGAATTGAAGCATGAGCTTTTTGAAGGAAAAGCATACGTGGGTCCCAACCATGACAGATGGACGTAGTCAAGGTATAATTTTAAATGAAAACACAGTCCAAAAGTGGTGACATCAGCATCCCAGGCGATCAGAAAAGGTGGGATATCCGGCTAGTCATTACCTCGCTAGCCGAAAAATCTTAGCAACTTTGGCTAGCGAAGTAGCAAGGTTGCCAGAAAAACATAAAAATTCGACAAGATCCAAAATTCCATCAGCAAATAAGATCATGACAAGTGGCAATGAGTAAGAGGTGATATGGTGTGATCAAATTGGTTACAATGAGATTGTGCCACGTGGCACATCCAGCAGTCCTCGCTTACTCGCCAAGCAAAAGATGCACGATTTTTAGTATAGCGAGTTAGAGAGAAGACAACATGTGGCGATGGGTCCCAATGATGACATGGCATGAGTGACTAGGCAATGACTGTGCATTGAAGGAGTGAATTAGAAAGTGACATGTGTCATCCGATCAATAGAGGTTTGACCTCAGATTCAAAGGGTAGGGAAGATGTGAAGCCAATTAAAAAATGACTCTTAAAATGTTTTATGCAAAATGGATGCCCATGCAGATTCATTTTAAATTTAAAAGGGGTTTTAAAATGAAGTTTGAACCTTAGGGAATTTTAAATTTTCTGAAATTTAAAATTAGAGTTGTAGTCAGCCCCGAGTCCCTTACTAGAGGAGTGTTTTTCAAATCGAGATTCTGGGCGTTTCTGGAAGGCAAAGTATGCCTTATCATATACCGTCAGAATCATGGAAGTCTAAATTTTTTGATTTTGAGGTTAGTTTCTACACAGGAATCTGTCTGTTCGATTAGTATGAGGCTTTTTATCAAATTCCTTTTCTGCAACCGTATTCAGGTATGGAAGTTCAAAATTGATTCCTAGCATAATGATGACATGGGTATGGTTAAAAGACAATAAAAATGCAATTGGGGTCGAATTGAAGTAATTTCAAATCAGTTAAAGTTTGATTCCTTTAGCATTTCATGAAGATTTCAGATACTTTGGCAAGTAAAGGGATTTCATCATTAGGCAAGGATATTTTGCAAGTTTGTTACAAATTAATGATGAGATCAAATCAAATCAGATAGGAGAAGGAAGAAAGAAGCTTTTAGTTGCATAGGATTGATTTCCAAGTGGACAAATGGTAGTTGTAGATCAGATCCAGGAATTCATCTGGGCTATATCATTCTTTCCTTTTGTAATTGTAAGGGTTCCAGTCTTTGGAGAAAAACCAGTCACTACTGAGATACCAAATTTTGGATCAAGTTTTGATATGTTCCCATACTGTGATACCACATATTTCTTTAGCAATTTCTCTCATGTGAATAGCAGTAGGAAGATAAATACAGATAGTTCAGATCTGATAGGTTGTTTCATGTCTTTCATTTCATGCATATGATTGTATATTTTCAAGGAAATAATGCAAAGAGTAGCAGATGATTAAGTTTTAGTTGAATCTTGTCTCCATTCTCATTGAATTTTGATGTTTTATGATCTCTGAACAAAGAGTTTAGGTCGTAGTTGCAGTCCCCTATGACTGTATGTTGTTTCATTGTTGCTGATAGTTCAAGGAATTGTGTAAATTCTTCATAGAAATCAACAAGGTTGCAAATTTATTGAGGAGGATATCAGGTAAGAACGAGATTTTAAACTGAACATAGATGTCTATTTACAAGTTAAATAGATAGATCTATATCTGAAGAGACACATATGTCTCAGATATTCATATGTATGTTTGTGATCCATGAATTTGCCCAATGGACTAGGCACTAATCAGCTACAGGGTCATTACTTTCTCATTGCTGCATATCTGAGGGTTGTTGAAATCAACATCAAAAATAAAACGCTTTTCCCCTTTCATGTTGAAGAGCTATCATAGAATACCCTCACTCAGCTTATGAGGTTCATAGATCTGCATCTAGCTATTGTAGGTCTATGTTATTTCATGAGTTCTTAGGAGAAATAAGGGTTTTATCTGCTTCATATTAGATTCAGTGTATGCTTTGAAAACTGGTACCATATAAGGAATCTATAGGTTCACCCGCCTAGGTTTTGCAGAGCTTGAAGAAGAAGAAGGGTCATGCCTTATAGTTGGCCTGGTGTCTGAATGGGTGTGTTGATAATGGGAGTTAGCTGCCCCTAGATGCGTTTTGTTCTCATCAGGGTAATTGGAAATGGGTAACATTTTCAAACACCAACAAAATGGAAACTTTGCTGGGGAGTCTATGAAGAAATTCATTGTTAGAATTACTGGAATCTCTGGTATAAATAGCAAGGTCATGAAGTAGTTTCCATTTCTTTGCTGAAGATTCATGTCCCCCAGTGTTCTTATTCATTGACAGTAGAAGTTTAATTGAATTGAGTAATTTTCCATATCAGAGTCCCTTGAAGTTTTGATAAGTTGCTGTCAAAATTTAGAGTTAATGTCATGTTCTTTTAGTTTGTCAAGAATGTGAAATTCCCTTGTTGTTGAATACAATTTACAAATACCAGTTGTAAGTTCTGGACCATCTTGTTTTGTTTTATAAGTTGGTTAATATTTTCTCACTAAGTGAGTGGCAACTCAAAGAAAATCTCTACACTAGTGCTTCAAAATGTGAAGGTATTCTAAAGGAAACAACAGTGGGAAGGCAGTTTTGAAGAATTCATTTCAAGTTCTTGACACTGGGTAAAAGAATCAAATGAGATGCAGTGCAAGTGTTAATAAATCTAGTTAAGATTTGAATCTGTTGTTATTTGCAACATTGAAGTAGTTGCAGGCATCCTTATTGAGAGGTATTTTCCACTTTCATGTGTTCTCATTTACATGAAAGTAAGATTTCAAAAGTTTCTCCATCAAATGGTTTATAGCATTAAACAAGAGATTGGTTTAGTACAGTTCAACATGCTTTGTGGAAAGTAGATTCAACAAAAGTGTTTTATATGTCAAAGTATGTTTGAAGTTTTGAATTGGTAGAAAGAACTCTAGATCTACTGCAATTAATAAATTTTGAAAATGTCTAATGGTGAATGAGTCTTGAGTTTGAAGAATGTCGAGTTTCATCTCATCTAGTATGTAGCCTGTTAGTAAGAGTTTTAGATCTGTTTCTACCAAGAGGTATATGCCATTGAATTTTAATGGTATCCATGGTTTCCCGAATACTATGCCTTGTAACCTCAGAAAGTATTTGCCTAAGTTTGGTGGAAACCATAAAAATTCAGCCAGTCATCATGTTCAATTGTTTAGTGACTTGGTTGGTGATTTTGAAATTGCTCATGAAGACATTCAGATGAAATTGTTTGTTTAGACTTTAGAGGATGATGCTAGGGACTGGTTTTCATTCCTACCAGCATGTTCAATTTCATCCTGGGATGAATTACTATCAGCCTTCATGATGCAGTTTGGGGAAAGAGTAAGCATCTCTGATTATTTTGATAAGTTTTTGAAAATTCAAATCAGGAATGGTGAGTTAGTTCCTAAATTTAATATCAGATTTGCAAAGGTCTTAAATGAAATTCCTAAAAGTTATAAGCCAGATGATCAAATGTGTTTAGTGGTTTATCTCGGTGCATTTGACAAGAAGATGAGCTTTTTGTTGAGAGATAAAGAACCTAACACGTTGCATCAAGAATTCATGACAGCGATAGAGATTGAGAATAACATAAAATATGGATTAACCAAGAATCACTTCTCTAGAAATATTTGCTGACAAGATGAGGTACAAAGAACAAATCAATGTCATATAGAATGTTTAACTTCAAATTAGAAAATAAGTACCCCTATTGTTGTAAATAGTTTTCTTGAAGATTCAGAAATAAAAACATGTGAGCATGAAATCTCTTTGTTGCAAAGAAGAAATGATTCTATTCGTGCTGAATTGAATGCACAAGTTTATGGTATTACAACAACGAATGATAGAATTGATTCACTCGATGAATTATCTAGTCAAGATATAAATCTAGTTATTCATTTTCCCACTGATGATTTGTATTGTGTTGAAAACATAACAAATCAGGAAGAGGAAAGGTATTTATCTCAATATGAGGATGAAGAACTTGAAAGTGATGCATCAAGTGACAAAGATGAAATTGTTGATCCGACATATTGTGAAGAAGCATCATGTGAAGATAATGGTGAGACTTGTTGCTCAAGTCAAGAAGAGGATTGTGATAGTCCATATGCATCTTCATGTGAATCAGATGCTGAGTGGGAAGAAGAGAGCAATGACAGAAGTGAATGTTTTCTTGCTAGTAAAGGTACAAATACTATTTCTAAATCTGAAAGTGAGTCTCCATTTCAGAATTGTGTAAATCAGTTTGAGATTGAAACTTATGAAGAAAATGTGTCTACACAATATGAAGACAAAGAGGTTATCCATAGAGACATATTACCTAATTGTATAGAAGAGTGTCTTGAAAATGAGTGTAGTGATGATCAGTACGTGATTGATCCTAAGATTAATGCATCAGCACCTATTGGTAAGATAAATGATGATTTTCTTGCAAGACATTGTAATCACCTATATGGAGACAATGAAAGTAACTTTGATTTGTATTCTACATGCTTCATTGACGGAGTGAATGTTGAGTCTTCGTATGATTCTAATTTTTCTTCTTCATATGCTGAAAGTGTCCATGATAGTGATGTTAGAAATGGTTTTAAAGTTTTCACTAATCCATTATATGGTGAGCAGTTTGATGTTGATCAGCACATTACTTGTCCTAATGTCTACAAAGGTGCTTTGCATGGAATTATCAATCCCCTTTTTGAAGAACAGATGGACAATTCAGATTTAGTCGAAAACGAGTTTGATGATGATACCTTGTCTTACTGCTGTAAGAGATCAGAATGTTCTTCTTCCAAGTTTGATAGTGAAACTAATGATTATGTAGCATCTAAGGAGGTAAATGACAAGGTGTTTGACGAAGTTGTTTTTGAAAATTAGTATGCACCTTGCAATGAGATTTATGATGAACTCTCTGATGTGAAGACTAATCTATTTGCTGATTGTGAAGAACCATTTGAAGATTATAGATTAGTATTAGATTTTGACATTGATGATATATGTAAGTACAAGTTAGATTGTTCATTTGATTCCTATCTGGTTATGCAAAGGGATACACAGTTTGAAGGTATGAGTGGTCTTTTTCCCCATGTTGAATATGATGCATTCATATTCAAAATTGATAGCATGCACAAGTCATTTGTTAGAGATGGTTTTCAGCTTCAGTTTGATATTTTTGAGCATGCCAATCAGAACTTTTATAGTAAGCAAGGGGTTGAAGATGAACATAGTTTTTATTTGCATTATGAAAGTCAAGGTTTAGATTCAGTTTTGCTAAATGAGTTGATTCATAATGATAATTTCATTGGTGAGACTGATATAAGTAGAAATTTCAGTTTACCTCATGAAAGTTCAGATGAGAATCATGTTTATGAAAGAGGTAAACAATTTTGCTAAAGTTCGGTGGCCTAGGGCCATCGTGTGTACATAGTCTTGGGAGTTGTAGTTGTTTCCTTACTTTCAGTAAGTTGTCGGAGCGAAGTTTTGAAGTTTTTGGGAATGGTCTGCTTCCTCTAGAGATCTAAATCCTTGCCATGCCCACAAGGGACATGCATCCCCAAATAGAGCCACTATTCGCGCTAAAAATTACATGGTCAATTTTCAACACTATTGAAAAAATCAAGCCCTTAAACGTTTTTTAAAATGCATATGTACCTGGTTGTACCCGACTATTCAATTGAAGCCCCAGAGGTGTTCAATGTTTCTAACACCTTCCATTCAGCCTATCTACCTGTTCCATGAGGTCAAATCATCATTCTGAGCTATTTGACGAAGTCCTGTTTTGAACAATTGTCAATCTTGCTTTTTCACCTGTGTCAAATAGCGACAGGAGGCTGTGTTTGCATCTAAATATCTCGCACCCAGAAAGGTTTTGTGACTTTCCACTTGGAGAGTGTCTAGTGTCCATACCTGAGAACCTATATTTCAGATTTTGAGTCATTTTGAGTCCGTTTGACCAGGTTTCAAATCCCTCGAAGTTGGTCAGTTACTATTTTCATGTTTTTGCAAAGTATTCAAATTTTTGGGAAGCCCTGTTTGACGTGTTGTAACTTTTGACCATTTGACCCGAATGCTAAAATTCCTTTTGTGCTACTTTGTAGCTATCAACGACTTGCTATGTTTTAATTTTTAAGTCTTGATGAATCCGTTTGATCAATTTTTTAACATGATTCCAAACGCAATTTGTAACTTTTTAATGGTGTTAGCATTTGCAGATTGATCAGTACCCCTGTTTGGGATGTCATATCTCCTGATCCATGATAGATAAGATCAAATGGTCTATTTTCCTGTATTGTCCACTGAAAATACTACAAGTGTGCCAGTTTTTAGAACTTGACGAATCCATTTTCACACTTTACCAGGGTCATTCCATTGCTAAAAAATCATTTTCTAACATTGTTTTAAATCTGCAAAATCCAAGTGGTCTACTTTGAACGTTTGCCATTTGCGCCCAGTTTATTCATCGTGAGCCCAAATTGCAGATCCATAATGTTCTCATGACAGAGAACCAATGTTCTGGTTTTCATTTCCCTATGTGCTCATTTGCCTAGTTTTCCAAGCCAATTCCAAAGCCAATTTGTGGTTTTCTGATGTGTTTTGCTTGCAGGTAAATCAGAGAAGGCAACTTTAACAGTCAATATCTTTTGACTGGGAATTCGTCCTGAGACAAGATTCGACAAGATACAAGTGTGCGGAACAAAGTTTCAGTGTGCCAAGTTTCACACCTTGGTCAAGTGTTTGGATCATTTTTGAGACTAGTCAATAGACCTCCTAGCACGAAGTCAGTAGTTTCCAGATAGGTGTAAAAGTGAGTTGTAAATTTGTTTCTAGGGTGTAAAATTGACTTCGTTCAATAACTTGTTTTCAATGGACCTTCTGGAAGATTCAGTTGTATGAAAACAAAACTTTTTTAGTCAGGACCACTTTAGGGGCCCGACTAGTGGCACTAGACCAAATGATATACAACGGATTGAATTTGTTTTGAGAAGTCATCTAATTGCTCAATGGAATGTTGTCTTGAAAATTGTGCATGCTAGTCCTCATAAATGCAATTCACCTCAACAAATGTGCAAAATGATATGCTCCCCAAAAGATTGCCAAAATCTTTGTGCAGTGCCAATTAAGCTCGAGGATCATGAGAAACATGCTTGTTATAAAAGGTTTTGTCCCAAAAGAGGCATTATAGATGGCTTCCCAAAACTCTACGGTTATGAGGATCATTTCCATGCATTAAAGCAAGGAGCATCTTTGTGGCAGTGAACACGCTTGTCGAGAGAAATGTGAAGCGAATGGCATCCGTGGAATTTTTTTTAAACTTGTTAGACAAATACATGCATTTAAAGGCCAAAAGGGGACTCCTTGAGTATGAACATCTCTTTGAATAGAATGGACTCCAAAAGGATAGTTACATCCCAATCCTAGCATTTGAAAAAGCTCACAATGGCATGCATCTTCACGCGCTCAATCTGGATGTTGTACATTGTCATGATCTTAGATGTGAAGCATGTCGATATTTTGCTAGAAATCCATTAATCATGTTGAATTCCATAATATAGTTCATGGTAATTTGAGGCATGTCAACTTTGTATCACACAATGCACAAAGGCGTTAGCAACAAATCAGCGAGAGCCCCAATCAGCGCAACCATACAGATAAAAAGCAAAATCTACTGCAAGAAATGAAGTCCAAGCCACCATCAAAAGGGAAAATCAACATTTTTGCAAAAGAACTTCTTTTCAAACTTGCGCCCACCTTTTGAAGCCCCACGTTGGGAATTGGAAGTCCATTTTTTTTACAAGGGTCCCCACATTTTTCTTTGAAGCTCATGGTTTCTCCAAGGTAAATCCATGTTTGTGTGTGCCGAGGAGCGACATTGGCAGAAATGAGACGAGACTAGAGTCTCATTATCAACACATCCAATGTTATGGGAAACAATGGCAACATAAGGAAAGATCACACATCTAAGCTCAACTTCTCCACATTTGGAGGCGCTAAAGTGAAAAGGACAAAGCCACAATCAAACATTAATCCACGCAGCCTGCGAGAGAGAAGCCCACAACACGAAAAATCATAGGTCAATGTAAATTCAAGCAACGGCTGGGAAGCCACAAACAGAGCACGCATCAACAATGAAGCAGAGCCAAGCCGCAATATTAAATCAAAGAAGTCCATGTCTAACAGGCAAACTGGCCAATTTAAATGGATCCCACGCACGAAGTTTCAAACCTCACACTAGCAAAAGGCATGTGCAGATACAGAGAAGAAAATTGCATTAAGAAAGAGGACGATTGAAGGAGTCACAACTAATAGACACAGGGAATAATGAATTCCCTATAGTCCCACATTGCTTGGGAAAATGGAAGTTATAATATTTAAATACAAACCATTACAAGATGTATAATGAATTGAAGCATGAGCTTTTTGAAGGCAAAGCCTGCGTGGGTCCCAACCATGATAGATGGACATAGTCAAAGTATAATTTTAAATGAAAACACAGTCCAAAAGTGGTGATGTTAGCATCCCAGGTAATCAGAAAAGGTGGGAAATTCGGCTAGTCGCTACCTCGCTAGCTGAAAAATCTTGGCAACTTCGGCTAGCGAAGTAGCGAGGTTGCCGAAAAAACATAAAAATCCAATGAGATCCAAAATGTTGTCAGCGAATTAGATCATGACAAGTGGCAATGAGCAAGAGGTGATATGGCGTGATCAAATTGGTTGTAATGAGATTGTGTTATGTGGCACATCCAGCAGTCCTTGCTTACTCGCCAAGCGAAAGATGCACAAGTTTTAGTATAGCGAGTTAGCAAGAAGATGACATGTGGCAATGGGTCCCGATGATGATGTGGCATGAGTGACTAGGCAATGACTGTGTGTTGAAGGAGTAAATCAGAAAGTGACACATGTCATTCGGTCAATAGACGTTTGACCTCGAATTCAAAGGGTAGGGAAGCTGTGAAGGCAATTAAAAATGACTCTTAAAATGTTTTATGCAAAATGGATGCCCGTGCAGATTCATTTTAAATTTAAAAGGGGTTTTAATATGAAGTTTGAACCTTAGGGAATTTTAAATTTTTTGAAATTTAAAATTAGAGTTGCAGTCAGCCCTGAGTCCCTTACTAGAGGAGTGTTTTTCAAATCGAGATTCTAGGCATTTCTGGAAGGCAAAGTATGCCTTATCATATACTGTCGGAATCATGGAAGTCTGAATTTTTTGATTTTGAGGTTAGTTTCTGCACAGCAATCTATCTATTTGAGCAATATGAGGTTTTCTATCAAATTCCTTTTCTGCAACCGTATTCAGGTATGGAAGTTCAAAATTGATTCCTAGCATAATGATGACATGGGTATGGTTAAAAGACAATAAAAATGCAGTTGGGGTCGAATTGAAGTAATTTCAAATCAGGTAAAGTTTGATTCCTTCAGCATTTCATGAAGATTTTAGATATTTTGGCAAGTAAAGGGATTTCATCATTAGGCAAGGATATTTTGCAAGTTTGTTATAGATTAATGATGAAATCAAATCAGATCAAATAGGAGAAGGAAGAAAGAAGCTTTTAGTTGAATAGGATTGATTTCCAAGTGGATAGATGGCAGTTGTAGATCAGATCCAGGAATTCATCTAGGCTATATCATTCTTTCTTTTTATAATTGTAAGGGTTTTAGTCTTTGGAGAAAAACCAGTCACTACTGAGATACCAAATTTTGGATCTAGTTTTGATATGTTCCCATACTGTGATACCACATATTTCTTCAGCAATTTCTCTCATGTGAACAGTAGTAGGAAGATAAATACAGATAGTTCAGATCTGTTAGGTTGTTTCATGTCTTTCATTTCATGCATATGATTGTATATTTTCAAGGAAATAATGCAAAGAGTAGCAGATGATTAAGTTTCAGTTGAATCTTGTCTCCATTCTCATTGAATTTCAATGTTTTACGATCTCTGAACAAAGAGTTTAGGTCATAGTTGTAGTCCCCTACGACTGTATGTTGTTTCATTGTTGCTGATAGTTCAAGGAATTGTGTAAATGCTTCATAGAAATCAACAAGGTTGCAGGTTTATTGAGGAGGATATCAGGTAAGAACGAGATTTTAAACTGAACATAGATGTCTATTTACAAGTTAAATAGATAGATCTATATCTGAAGAGACACACATGTCTTAGATATTCATATGTATGTTTGTGATCCATGAATTTGCCCAATGGACTAGGCACTGATCAACTACAAGGTCATTACTTTCTCATTGCTGCATATCTAAGGGTTGTTGAAATCAACATCAAAAATCAAATGCTTTTCCCCTTTCATGTTGAAGAGCTATCATAGAATACCCTCACTCAGCTTATGAGGTTCATAGATCTACATCTAGCTATTGTAGGTCTGTGCTATTTCATGAGTTCTTAGGAGAAATAAGGGTTTTATCTGCTTCATATTAGATTCAGTGTATGCTTTGACAACTGGTACCATATAAGGAATCTATAGGTTCACCCGCCTAGGTTTTGCAGTGCCTGAAGAAGAAGAAGGGTCATGCCTTATAGTTGGCTTGGTGTCTAAATGGGTGTGTTGATAATGGGAGTTAGCTGCCCCTAGATACGTTTTGTTCTCATCAAGGTAATTGGAAATGGGTAACATTTTCAAACACCAACAGAGTTTATGAAGAATGTATAGTATCTCAAGTCCCTATTAGGAGACTAGACCTTGTTAGAAGCCTTAACCTTTTTAGGATTTTCTTCAACCCTTTTAGGAGTTGGTGGATCATATACAAGTGTGTGCAAGAAAAGCCCACTGCCTTAACATGCAACTATAGAATACGTTCTTCAAGAAATGAGTATACATACAATATTGACTTGTCTGTTGTACTTTGCAAACCTTTTGATTGATGATTCTTCGCATAATAGTGACTATGCACATATCATTCTACAGCAAATATTTGGATCACATATCAAAGTGTTGCATTCACTTGTTACTCTTATTTCACAAGATCATATCAACTTCGTATCACTAAATTATTTGCTTTTCACCTTCACGACTCACATTTTTCACACCACATCTTTTTTTCTTTGTAGATAAAATACTTAACTTATATGGAACATCTTAATGAATTCTTCTTTAGTCAGCTCATATAAAATTAGTAGAGTTAGCTTAACAAGAATATATAACTTAAAACAATAAAACAAATCATTAACTATATTCTACTAATATGCTCTGTTATGTACTATGTCAGTACTGCATCACTATTTTCAGCATAACTTGAGTTTGGTTGACTATACGGACATGCTTATAGGTATATGTCATCCTTATGATGTCATGCATCTCTGGTCAACTACACAAGAGAATATTCTAAGGAAATATTTTGTTATCATCAAAACTGTCCTGCTGCTATAACACTATCTGATACTTAGACAATTTTCTTCTGTAACTGAATCGGGTTAATCTGCAAAACAAATATGTTGCCATAAATGACAACCATGACTTACTTTATCTAATTGATTGGACATATTGCCAATAACCATAGCACTAGGATAGAAGTAGACTAGCAATAGAATAGATAAATCATTTTATTATTCAATTGGGAGAAAATTTTGAGATGATAATGGATAATTATTATGAGGAATTTAAGAACAAGATGAAAAATAGAATGAGGATACCTAAGTCGATCATAGATAATTATTTTGATGATAGATTCTTTATGGTAGATACATATTTTATCTATGATCGTGCAATAATACTAAGGGTTACATGGCTTAGACTAATGCAATATAAAGTGAATGTTGATGAAGTCATAGCAATAGTAACCACACTATTGTCTAAAGACATTCATACAAATGTTGAGCCATTTGGTATATATAAAACAACCAAGAGTAAAATGACATTAGAAATAAAACTACCAAGATAGACAAAAAAAGGAGGAAGATTATTAAGGGAAAACTTGGTGAAGGTCAACTTCAGATCATTGAAGGAAAAGGAGAGGATGAGGAATCCAAAGATGAATTTGAAGTCAAGTTGCCAAAGGGAAAAGAGATAACTGTTGTTGAACCCAAGGCAAAGAAGCATTAAAAAATAGTCATTATTGATCCAAAAGTGAAATAGGATCTAAAGAAGGTTTTGAATAAGGATGTCACAACACCTAAGCTAGAGCTAGAAAGAAGAGTGATTACAAGATCAAAGACAACTTAGTCCCCAACTGAAAAAGAGAAAGAAAGTCCATCAAAGAGGGAGTCAGCAAAAGAAAAATTTACCTAAGATGCTGAGGAGAAAATTGGTCATAGCATAGGAGGTGGAAGATGATGAAGAAACTAATTATAATGATATTAGAAAACTTCAAATTATACCTAGACCACCTCCAACAATTGTTGACTAGGTATGTGAGACAATGAAAGAATTAGCTAGTACAACAACATTAAAGACAAATAATTTTTATTCTTTAAATAAAGACGATCAGGAGAAGCTTGAAAAATCTATTATAGATATGATTATATAGTTTAAATATACACCTATAGAGTTAGGTCAAGGAATTCCTAAGAATTTATATAATAAAGTTGATGCTAAGTGGAAGTGGGCATTATCCATTGAAAGATAGATTAGGGAGACTGCATTGGGACAGATAATGTTAGATTTGGGGAAGACACATATGTCTATAGCCCTGGAAGATTTTGTAAAGGAATTTATTCCTAAGGAGACATCTTTCAAAATTTTGATGAATAAAGCTCATGAAATTAAGTAGGAGAGCATTCTTATTTGGAAGGAAGAATTTGGACTGCTTGTTCCACTGGCTGACAAAGATGAGGAAGAAGGAGAAAGAGGTGAAGATGTAAAAGAAGAGGAGGAGGATATAAAAGAAGTTGTAAAACTTGTAGAAGAAATAAGAAAATTGGTAGAAGGTTGTAAACAATAGGATTTTGTCACAATTGAGGACATTCCCGATTCATCCCCACCAAATTAGAATGTGTTGAATGAGGAAGATCTAAAAAATGTTACACCAGATGCTTCAATCTAGTATTACTACAAGTACACGACTATCCAAGGATTGAGGGTGAAAGTACTAAAGGTTTTATAGTCACATCAATAATAGTTGTTTCTAACATGAGTTCCAAGTAGTAGGGCAAGGCCATAATTGTGTTTCATCAATTTACTTATGTCATAGTGGGGAAAACAGATGAGGGTAAGGAAAAGGAAGAGAAAGAAATGGTAGAGACAGACAAACCCAAAGAAAAAGGGGCTTTTCAATCTCTTATACAACTACTAAGTTCCATATAACCAAAGACACTAAATCTTACACCTATCCAACATGTTAAATCAACTCAATAGGAGAAGATAGTTGGATCGAGTGCAAAGTGAAAACAAATACAGGAATCACTACCTAGTGATAGCACCCCTCAATCTAAGATGATGGCACAAAAATATGATACAATAGAGGAAATAGTGAGTTTAGATGAGGTAATCACATGACCTATGTGGAAGAATTACAAACCTTTCTAAGTCACAAGACAAGAAAGAATAGTTGAGAAGAGAAAAAAAGAAGAAATAAGTATTGCACAATATAAAGAACATTTTTGTTCATACATTTGAGATTTCTGATGTTAATGTGCAACATCCAATTTTGGATCAGTTGGTGTATATAGTTGGAAAATTTTAGATAGAAGAGATAGAGACCAATGATAAATTGATGAGATGGTCTGAGTAGAAATTTGATCAAAAAGTTTTGCAAAAAGTCTCAATAGAACTTGTAATTAGGTGGGTTGAGATTTTTAGCCTTACTACTTAATTGAAAAGAATTTTGAAAGTTATTCACTCTTCGTATATAAAACTTTGTGATGTTGATCTCTTCACATTGGAGAATCAACATTCTATTGATTTGATACATGTAGTTACGAAGGCATGTACAATTTTATTGAGTAAGAATGCAAGTTCAAGCTCACCTTCATATAATAAGCTGACATTTTATCAATGGAGATTAGTTGAGTTAATGGATAGATATAGTGGCATAAGAAACAAATTTATTTCAATTTAATTCATGCTACTACTAAATTTGGAGATAATTTAGAGGGAATTATCTATAGCTTAGAATTTAGCAAAGAAATATATACATATTTCAACACTAGAGAGCCTGATAGATCTAGCTACTCAGCTAGAGATTCATATTCAAGTCATGGAATCAGCAAGAGATTGATGGAATTAAAGGCTTGAAGAAATTTTGGCAATTCATCAAACATTTTTGGATAAGTACAAGTTAACCCCTGCAAACCCCATGCCATAAGTGACAAAAACAAGAGGGAAATATTCTAACAAGGGGGAAGATGACACAAAGAGGGAGATAGAAATTAGAAATAGAGTTATCATATGAGAGAACATCAAAGTTTATAGATATGTGTATACTGTATAGCAGAGATAAAGTTTTGAAGACCGAGTTACAATCTCAAAGGGAGCATTATTTTTGCATGGATAGCTAAGTTGTGACAAAGTGTTTTTACCACTTATGTCAAAGGGGGAGTTTGTTGATCTCTAATCCCAAGTAGCCTATTAGTGTCTAATACTATTCATTTCTAAGGTAGCATTGGATGGTCATCACTTGGAGTGAGCCATCCAGAGAAGGGTGAGCTATAATGGACTTATTTATATTTTATCATATGTCAAGAAAGTCAAAGGTTGTCGAGCACTCTAGTAGAGACTGAGTCAAAACACAAGTTGAGTAACACAGATGAGACCAAAAATTTGGTAAATTTAGTTAATTTTGAGTGAGTTACTAAATGTCAAGTGTATAGAAGTTGACTGACAGCATGAATATCAATTATGAATGAGCATCAAAACATTCAAGTGCCAAGTAAACCATTTTTTGACATATGAGTCTGTAATTGCACAAACACTTATATAAATAATTTTAGCTGAGTTCTACACAACATTTAGAGCTTGTAGAGACAGGTATAGAAAATATTATGTGTTTGATTAGAAGGCATTAATCCCAAGAAAACATGATTAACCAATCATTAAATCAAAAAGGTAAAACAAAAAAAGGATGAAATACGGATCTTTGATTAAGATCTATAACTTTCTACGATTATCTATTTAAGAAGGGTTAGACCTAAGATCAAAAGGATGGTGATGAGAACTAAGCATGGAGGAGCAAAAAATATAAGTATAGATAAAAGGAGGCTAATTTTGAAAGGAGGTCAGATAGAGAGACCAGAGAAATGAAGGACATAATAGAGATATCAAATAAGGAGATCAAATTGAGATATTGAAGAGAGGAGATCCATAAATAGCTTTTAGAGAAAATTGAAGGATCAAATACTGAATCAGTTTTAATAGATTGAGTTAGGTAAAATATCTTAATAGAGTGGTACCAATAGACCTTATTTAAATCTCCTAATAGAGTCCTTATTTAATGGTAAGTGTAAAATTATTTAACAAGGTAAGACTTAATAGTATTAAACACTTTTGATAGAGTTGAACCCCCATAGGATAGATCATCAAATATGATCAAATTATATCCCTAACAGGAAAACTTTATTGTTGTAGTAATAAATATTTGTGGCTTTCATCCACCCCAGGTTTACTTTCAACTTGAATTGTTTTTGGGTTACCAAAATCATTGCGTTATGGTTTTATATTTTCATGGATGTTATGCTTAGCTAGATTTTATTTTAGCATTACATGTTTATGATGATATGTTTTATGAGATCTTAGATATGAGATGGATTAGGTGTGAGTCTAGTAAAAAAAAAATTAACGATGAAAAGTTTTATAGATCCTGATTCACCCCACACTTAGTATCTTGTATACCATTGAGATTTCAACAATTTGATCACAATGACCAATGTATTTCCAATTCATCATAACCCATTTATGTCAGGTTGTCACTTAACTTTACCTTGTGAAAGATCTAGTAGAGTTGGTCAAAACACTACTTTTTGAGGATCAAACATAAATTATTATAAGTGTTCCTACATTTTTTCCTGAACATAATATAATCAATTCAATGTATGTCTTATTGAAAGCCACAATATGTGTGACTATAACAATGATCAAATAAGCAAATAAACATTGTTTTGGTGTTTCAAAACTACTAAGAAAAAAAATACTTAACACCAAGATTCTAAAAATATAACTTGGTCTAAGGGTTAGAAACCTCCTATATTCAACTAAGAGAACTTTGGATCTGGACCCAACTTCAATGGAATCATAGGGATTCTCTACTCTTTAGGTTCTACAAAACCAAGGCAGGTGCACCTAAGGGATATATGGTCATATAAATGGTTTATGGTTCTTGAATTCAACATATGCTTATTAACATCACTATTTCTACTTCACTTCTATCCCTTATAGCAGAAAATGGTCACAATTCTTCTATACTTTGCAAATAATCCTTGATAGCAACAACTAAAAAATAACATACAAGGGATTATTACAAAAAATATTTGACCAACAATTTAACTCTTCATATAAGAAAATAAATATTGATTTGGTTTATATTTGTTTTCCATGCAACCCCATGAACTCAACAATTTGAACTCTAAATAGTGACTGGTTTCTTATCCATTGGTATAGAGAAATCATAGCAGTACAACTTGATCTATTCAATTTCCTTACAATTGAAACTATCAACAGATAACTCTAAATCTTCTTCTTATGAATATTCTCCCACACACATAGAAAACTTATCAATTCTTATGACATCATTTATTTAATATGTTGAATTAAAGGCAATCAATGAACATGCATACAACCCCTTCAAGCTGCATTAAAATAAAAGAACATTATTCATTCATTCTCAAATCTTCAGACATATGAAATAGGAGACAAAATTCAAAGATAGATATTTGTAGAACCTTCATTTGTATTTATTTCCCTTGAAAACAATGCATTACTAGCATTAAGTTTAGAATAACTCAAGACTACATACTTAATCCTTCCACGTTCAAATATTCTCAAATATGCAAAGAAGAATACATTACAAAATTAACACAGAAACTACTGGACTAACTTCAAAAGATATCCTAAGACTCAAAATTATGTAGAATTTGGACCCTTTTCTCTAGCCTTAGGATCTCATTTATATAGCATGAGATGCAACAAGCTTCAGGATTACAGAAGAATGACCATTTTCCTTAAGAAAGAAATATATTACAAACAAAAGGTTACTATCATAATAAGATAAAAATTTGTACAATAGAATAATTGCATCATGGAACTTCTTTTTGTGGGGCCATCTATTGTTGAGAAGCTTCATGCAATGATTGGCCCAAATGCACTTGTTGTTCTTCTTATTATAGGACTCATTGATTTCCATCAAGTTCTATTACTTGCAAACTAATTATAACTCATGGCTCTCCTTCCATACCATCATGTTGAACTTCCAAATCAATAGTTACAAATGGTTTCTTTTTTGTTAAGCCATCAATTTGAACTTCTATATTTTCTACTACAGTCGATTGTTTATATTTTTCTTCTTCTACTTTAACTGATGCATTAATTATTTATAGTTCATCTTGGTCTGCCTCATCTTCATCAATTTCTTTAGATGCCAACTGATTTGATTGTACAAGATCTTCCATCCACTTGTTGAAAAGTGTGTCATCTAGCCAATTAAAATTCAATATTTCTTGTTGCTTCTTTAAAAAATCTTCTCCTCATTTATTAATTTCATCAAACTCCCTTTTGAAAGAATCAAAGATTATATGAATTTTAAAAACTTCCTCATTTGTTTTGGAAAACCATGCATGGCCCTTTTCATTTATGACCTTATTAAATCTAATGCATATCAAATCATCCAATTCTTTGGCCCATTCTTCCTTGTCTTTCAATTTATCTATAGTCTTGAGCACATGACGGAAAAGCTCAAAATTTTTACCAAGATATTTTGAGAAATAATTTATGATTCTCCTCTATAATGCAATTCTCTTATCATCAAAATCAGAGAGGTCATTAGTCATGTCAAAATTTTTAAAATCTATTTGTTCATAAGATAGACTAATTACTGAGAAACATAAAATAGTGACATCTTTGTCCATACTATTCCATTTTTTCACAATTGGCTTCAAAACGACCTCATTATTTTTTAGCTCATTCCATATATCCATTAACTTTGATAATTGTTCATAAAATATAGACCATCCAATCTTGTCTACTAGATACATAATTATATTTCTTATTTTATCCTCACACTGGACATCCAATTCCACATGCATTTCCCATAATTTTTTTATTTTCTTCCTCAAACTCATTGGTTGTATAGAATTGGGGTCTTTGTGGAGTATTTGGTACTTCTATAAGGGGAGTTGATTTGAAAGGTTCAATTAGAAGATGAGGATAAGTAATCCTAGGCTAGCTAGATTGTCCTTTATACCCCACCATCTTATTTTTAAGCTCAATCCTCTTCTACGCTTCCTTGTTGTAAGGATCTATAACATGTTCATACTTTTCTTGTAATTCCATTTTTTGTCTTTTCTCCTTCCTGGCAGTGGCTAAAGTGAGGTTAGTTTTTTCACCATTGAACTCTATGGCCTCATCATTTGGAGTATCCTCTAAAATTTTAACAATCAAATTTCCAACCAATCCAATATCATCAGGTTGAGAATAACTGGCTCTTGATCCTCTTCTTAAAGACTAGATTACTCTAGCAGCATGATCTTCACTAAACTTAGCACCTCTAAGTTCTTTTCTCACCTTTTTCTCATCACTTAGCTTCTTGATGAGTGTATTAAAATCCATGGCATCTACAATATCCCAATTGAGAAAAAGCAAAACTTTAGATGATCTCATCATTCTTCTTCCCTCTTCAAGAGTCAAACTTCTAAATTCTTGCATCATTTCATTCTTTATTTCATCTTGTATTGCTACATCCTCCATTTTTGGATTCTTATCTTTCCTCTTATTACATCTTTCTTCAAACTTTTCAATACTAGTTCTCCACGAAAATTGGTAGAAAGCTCTAGATTTGACAAAATTGTCATCTAAAAGAAATTCATGACTAGCTTTCTCTACCATAGGGTCTAATTCTTTTACTCTATGATCAGTAATAGTTAATTCAAGACTAGGCATGGGAGGTTCCTAGGGATTTCCTTCCTCCAATTCTATAGTAGTAATAAATACCACCCCCCCCCCCCCCTTGGGATCCTAATTGTTCAATTTTCTCCCTAGTGAGCTACTCTTCTCCTATACGCAAGGGAGATTGAGAAGGCATATAATCTTGTATTTATGACATCTACTTCTCCTCTATCTTCTACCTCTTAGGCTTTGGCTCTTCAGGCCTTTCTTCCAAAGTAGCACTAGTTGATCCAACTATTTTCTTTCCTTTATTAGCTACATGCTCTCAATTCCTAATTATGTTATGGCCAGACCTCCTTTGGATGACCAATTGTCCTGACCCTATAGCAAGAGTAAAAGATAATTTCTTCATTATCTCCCTTTCTCTATTAGGGTAAGTATTGATCCGAAGAGTATTCTTTTCATTCATTGTATCCATAATCTCTAAGAAGCTGACCATCAACTTGTTCAATATGTCTATTGATGTTGTTGCATCTTTCAAAGAGCTATAATCTTTCTCAAAACAATTAACAAATTCTAAAACCCTAGAGTAGACTCTCCACTTTTCCTTCTTGATTTCTTATTCTTGGAGAGAGAATTCATTCCTTATTACATCTTTAGGGAAATAGAATTGATTCTTATGAGCACTAGTCTTGGCCCTTTATCTGAATACATCAAAAAACCCCTCACTATCATTAAATCTAGCATGGGAGATTGCCATTTTGTATGGGTCTAAAACTTTGTACAAAAATAACTAATCACCCTTTCTGATTATAAATTGATGATCTACTATGCAAGATGGGCAAATAGAGCCTCTTGACCTTTTAGTTAGTTTTGCTTCTTCCAAAGCACCTAGTTGCCATAACATCTTAGCTATTCCTACCTTAAGAGTTATTTGGTAGGGGAGAACATGTGGAGTTACTTGGAATCTATATACTTTGAATACTATTGACAGTGGATAGGGTATAATGTCTACCCAATTATGGGACACTTTCAAATTTCTAGGGTTATCCATAGGCCTGATGAGGTTTAACAATGCCTTGGGTATCCTAGAATTTGCTTTCAATAACAAGCTCCTTAGGCTAGATGCAAAATATCTATCAAATCTTACAAAGTTGGCCTCCTCTACATCCCAATTCATATATGCAATCCATAATTGGACTAGCAGAGATTCTCCATCATGTTCTCTTGTTAGCATCATCTCTTTCTCAAAAAATGTGACCCCCTTATATAGAAACATGTAAATTAACAAAGAATAAAAACCAAAAGTCTTCTCAATTTTCCCTTTTGCAATTCCAATCAAACCTACATGAATTTTTTCAACTAGTAGAGATGCAAAATAAAAAATAATATCCATTCCAAAGGAAGAAATCTGTAACATCATATACATGACCTTTATTGGCATAAATTCTTGCTCATGTTCACCAAAAACCTTGCACAAAGTCAGATATATATATATATATATATATATATATATCTATAGCTATAGAATTAAAGAATTATTTCTCAAAAAGGCTCTTTAGTTGAAGCTATGAAAAAATTTAGGTTTCCAATTGTGGCCAAGTGTCCTCTCAATGCTCCTTGCCTAATTTGATTCTTGTGGGAAAAATACTCTTTCTCTAAACCTTGAAAATCAATAACCTCATGATAATCAATGGTAGGATCCATTCCAAAGACCTCTTGGATTTCTTCTGCATTAATCTTCACCAAGCATTCCCCATCTATTCTCTTCACCATCATAGCTACAAGATCATAATTTTGGGATATAGTAGTGAGGAGATCTAAATCCATGAAGACTATGGGAACTACTAGCTTTCCTAGGTCAAAATTCCAGATATTTCTATGGAGGGAAAATAATTTCCTCTTTGAAAACCATTTTTGAATAATTATAACCCTATTTTAGAAGTTACAACATCCTAAATCCAATTCCCTTTGTCAAATAAACCATCTATAACTCAAATCCTAGGGTTTACGAGAAATAACTTCTTTATTTGGTCATACTCATTGGTAGATTCATTAAATTGCTCTAAGAAATCATCATGAATATTCCTACTAGCATATCCAACTTTCCCAGAAAAACCCTTCTTTGGAGACATATTGAAATGATAATGCGAAAAACACCAAAAATTTTTAATTATGTGCAAAAGGAGATACTTACTTGGCCTTTGTGCTTATTCTTTGAGCACTACAATGGATTGTTGTCATAGAAAAATTCTCAACTCAAAACTTGGAAAAATAATGGTTTTTTCGAAAGGTATAAACCTCTAGGAATTTAGAAAATCTATTTACACGATGAAAATCTCTAGCTTCTTCATTATATTTCCTATATTAGTTCACACAAGAAGCTTTTAATTCCTGTAAATGGCTGCAGTGAAAAATAGAGTGGCATTCCCTTTTATGTTTGGAAATGGGTTGTTGATTTACAAAAATCTAACGATTAGGAGATGAAACATAGTCTAACTCAGCTTCAACCTTCCAACTTGGCAGTCAATCCAATTGAAATTTGACATATTTACCCTTTTCCCCCTTGCTGGAAACTTGCATACTATTCATCCATGTAATCGAACATGTGTCAAGCCCTTGCTATGTCACTATGGGTAAAGGTCGGGCAGTTTCCCCTAATGACATAACAATAGCCTTTGATCTCTTACACATCAATGGTCAAGGATGATACTGCAGAACTCCTTTGAAAGTGGGCCACCATGTTATGTGTCAAGCTCTCACTATGTCACAAAGGGTAAATACCTTGCAATTCTCATTGGCAGCAAAGAGACATCCATTGATTAATCTTTCATTTGATGGTAGTAAATATAGCTGCCATATGACAACTAAGATGGGCCTATTGGACACATGTTTTCATGTCGCTATATCACCAAAGGTAAAAACCATGTAACTTTCATTGGTGATAAAGCGACCTTTTTTGATCTTGAAAAGATTTGACAGTGCAAACCAAACATCTTGTCTTCGTAAAGCATACCCCCATGGTGAATGGAAATTCAACATTTGGAACCCACTAATGACTTGGAACCTATGGTATTTTTTGATATCGTTGGTCCTGCCTTATTCTACATGTCAAGCTCTCATTATGTTGCCAAGGGTAAAGACTAAGCAATTCTAGATAACGACATAGTGACAACCCTAGATTGAAACTAAGACCAATGGTGTATATAAATACATTAAAAAACTAGCCTTTTATTACAAAGCACAAATGAGAGAATGAAAACTCTCATCTCACTCTAACACACCCATTAGTCACAAAGAGAAAAGGTTCACATAACCATGTATCCTTTTGTCACTGGGTCGCTATAAATAAAGAACAGTCAACTTTCTTTGGTGACAAAGCAAGGTTTATTGATCTACCATATAATCTATGGTGAAGATCATGCCTTTGAAACCTTGCCTTCTTATTGGGTCCCACAGATAGATGTCACCTTGTTGCTATGTCACCAAGGATAAAAACCTCGTACCTTCCTTTGGGGACAAAATGACAACCCTTGGTCTTCCTTAAGATTAAGGTCCATTGCGACTTAGTTAATTTTCACAAGCCACACCCACTAGCCACAAAGAGAAAAGTCCCACATTACCACATGTCCTTTTGTCACTATATCATTATAAATAAAGAACATGAAACTTTATTTGTCAACAAAGTGAGGTTCATTGATCTATGGTGAAGATAATGCCTTTGAAACCTTGCCTTCTTACTGGGTCCTACAGATAGATGTCACCTTGTCACTATGTTTCCAAGAATAAAAACCTCGTATATTCCTTTGGTGATAAAGTGACAACCCTTGATCTTCCTTAAGATCAAGGGTCATCGTGATTTAGTTGATTTTCACACATAAAATATAACCCATATAATATTGAATTAAAATCTTGGATTAAAATTTCAACCAGAGACTTAGGGTAATGTTAGGCAATGCAAACAAATTTAAAAAGTACTCAGGAAAATAAAAAGGGGCATTCAAATGATTTTTTCCCATGCATTTCTTTTAAAATGCATACCATGTAAACCTAATTCAAGGGTTTTCTAGGGCATGATTTAACATTGGAATAAAAACATCAAACTAGGGATTTCTTTGGGGTCAACAAATATTTAAACACACAAAACCCTAATTTTGAATGGGAATTGGATTTTCACTAGAATATTTTAGAAATTTTAAAATGTAAAAAACTAGTCCAACACATCATAAATTTTATATCGCAGCACCTAGATCATGATAGATTTGATTATTGGAAATAAAAATGGGAAAGTAAGTTTTGAGGGGGGTGAATCAACACATAAAAAATTTTACCTCTAAAACATACACCATACATCCATCTCATAACTTAATATGTAAACTAAAACAAGTAACCATTCATCACATCCAAAGCATGAAATAAATCAACACATAACACATACAATTTTGGCTGCCCAGAAACCCTCCAAGGAGAAGGGGATGACACCCACAAATCTTCACTACTGTAGTTGTAGAGCATGTCCTATTATGGCTACAAAGTTTTGATCATAATTAATGATCTACCTTGTGAAAGGAATGCCCTATTAAAGGCTTACAAGATGCTTAGGTCTCTCCTTGATTAAAGAATTTAAACTTACAACTAAGTGAGCACTCTGTTAGGAGATTTACAAAATCCTTTTAGGACTATTATGTTAAGATATTTACTCTATATCACCTATTAGAATGATTCAGCACCTGATCCTTTAGTTAGCACCTTGCTTCTTGATGTTAGATCTCATCTTTATCGGTTATTTCTCAATCCTTCAGATCAGATGTATCTTCTCTATGCTTTCACTGTCTATCCTTGTTCTTCTCAAATGTATTATGCATTGTAGCTCCATAACTTAGCCATCATTTCCACCTTGAAAAACTCTCTATGCTCTTAGTATTCCTCTTCTTTTGCATGTGATTCTTCTCTTTTTAACTTCCTTGCACACATACTCCTCTTTTGGGTTTACCTATTTTTGTAGGCATTATGGAGATGGTCTAGGTTGAAATCAATAGTTGTGGTTGATCCTTATTACTGCCTAACTCTTCCCTTAATCTGATTTTCTGCATGTATTGGCATAGGGATTTTTAATATGACTAGATCCTTATTCCTTAATATCAAAAATTCATGTTCATGTTGGCCAAAAATAGTTTACATAGAAGTTTGTGCCATAAAAAACATCTATGTCAAAGACTAGTAACTTAGCATCAATAAAATCTGATGATCGGCCTTCACTGTGCTCTATATACTGATACTCTACTTCTAAGTGGCTTGGCACTTACTCTTTCTTAGCACCTAAATCACTCAAAACACACTCTTTTATTAGCTCCTTCTATTTTCTTGACACCTAAGTGACTCAGCACGCACTGACTACTCGACACATATTAGTGCTTAGCACTAACTAGTCATATTACTCAACATGTATTATTTGGAGGCTTATGCTCAGCATACACTATGCACTTGGATTGCACTATTCTTTGCTAGATAATGACTAAATATTTCATCACACTTTGTCAAAACTACATTTAGATTAACATTGATAGATCGATCAAATCATTCATTCTTTGTCACTAATTGTTCAACCTAGTTACACTATCACACTTTAATATAACATAATTTTCTTAATACTTGTAGTGTAGTATATGAAATAATAAATACATCATCTTGAGACATATTTGAGTGTGTCAAATCAACCACACACTCCAACTCAACACATAGACTTATTGCACACTAAGTTTCTACTCTGCATATACTAAAACAATGCTCCCAGTAAATTTTCAACCAACAACCTTCAAATTGACATCAATGACAACACAAAAACTAATTAATTTTACATCAAATATGCATTGATAAATTTCTTCAACACAATCTATATTAGTTATCCCAACATAGAACATAAGGGGAAAACATCCTACTCTGAAGCAACCAATAGAAAAAAAGGGTCAGCAATAGCCAAAGAGATAGCATAAGAAGCATTGTTCTTAGAATAGGCACTCACCTTGGAATCAACATCTACCAAAGAGACAACACCAATAGCACAATAAATAGTATAATTCCCAACATAATCCTTCTAATAAGTGATGACATCAAAACCCTCAATCATAGGTGAATTCAAACCAATAGGAGGAGACATAGGGCGGTCCAAAGGACCACCTATAAGAAGCTCCATTGGGAAGAAACCTTCTGAACTATATAATGTTGTGAAGAAGCACCCTTCCACCAAGAGGTGGACCTTTTAAATTTTTCAGCTCACATTAATCTACTACATGACTAATATTAAAGCATCTCCTACACCTAAAGGGAACCCCTTCATGGTCTAATTTTTGGATCCAATAGCCCTTAGAAATATTAAATTTGATCTCTAAAGGAAAACCTTTAGAAATGTCAAAATCCACTAAGATACTAGAAAATGTGGAATGAAACATGTCAGGATAGCCCTCATCTACCATAAACATATCCTCAAGAGCATTATCTACAATCTCCAAAAGAGGCTCAACCCATAAATAAATGGAAAGGTTGAGAAGTTTAATCCAAATGTGTATCTTCTTAAAAGATCCAAAAGACAAGATGAAGTTGAGATGTCATGGTTTCATCATCAAAATGAAGTGATCATCTATACTAACAAACTAATTATGCAACATTGTATTTGTATCCACAATATTCTTGAATTTAGCTACAAAGGAAGCCTTAGCCATATCAAAGACGTTAAGTGTACTAGAAATGATGGGTTCTAAATACTGAGAGATCTAGGAATGTAGTTCCAAAAAACTATGTCAAAACCTCATAAATCTATAAATTAAACCATGTGTTTAGAACACAAAATAAGCACCACCAATCTCTATTAGCATCTCTTCATCCAAGTGAACATTATTTCTCATAGTAAAAGAGCCAACCATGAAAGAAAAAGATCTCTTAACCCTACTATCATGTCAAGTATTATGAGCTAAATGATCAAGAGAACTAATATTTTGGTGATGGCACCGAATTCCCTGCCATAAGAGTGATTTTGGATGAGGACATAGTCAAAGGAAGCCCAGTCACCAATAGAGAGAAGGCTTCAGATGAAGTACTAGACATAGTAGTGGGAAAATACCTAGAGACCTCTAAAGGAGATAAATAGTAAATAGGGATCAAACAAGGAACATAGAAGAACCTAGAACCACCATTCACCTTTGTCAAGAGGCAGAGAGAAAATAGGAACAAAACCCTAGCCTCAAAAAGAGTCAAGGATTTCAAAGTTGTTAAACAAACAAGAATAGGAGCTATCTTTTCTACAAGTAGCATATTTATGGAGAATGATTTTTTGATGACTCCCTTCACAATGGATAAGTTAAAAAATGGTAATAGGCTTAAAGAAATATAGTATGACTAGCCTAAATAGATCACTATCTAGTTTATGTCAAGAATTTCAAGATATGATTGGTCAAGAACTTTTGGTTCCTATAAATGAATTTTATCATCTAGTAAGGTTTTAAAATATTTTAATACTACACATTTGGCTCTTATTACTAGGAAGTTAGATGCCAAGTCCTTAGGGAATTATAGACATACAGATTTGTGCACAACTATATATCAGATTCTCTATAATTCATTGGTGGTCACAATGAAGATGATGATGTTAAAACATGATCTCTCAAGAATTAGAATTTTATGTGGAATGAAATTTTTGGATTGCATTACTATGTCCCATGAGACTTTTTGTTCAATGGAAATATCACAAGTTTCAACTATGTTTGTTAAATTAGATGAGCATTATTTGAAAATTGATGCAATGAATATTTGAAAGGGCCTAAATCCTTGTAAAATCAATCATATTATATGGAATAAGAATGTACCATGAGATATTAGACAAAACAAAAACAAAACAAAAAAATTTGAGAGAGATATAGTTGTAGCTTAACTACCATACATGATAACAACCAAAATGAGGAAAACTATGAGGAAACCTAGAGTATGATCTCAATAAGGTTTCACCGTTAACTCTAGTATGCTATTGAAAGATAAATTTCAAAGACCTTTGTTTTTCCTTTCAACAAAAAATTCATGAAATGCTATCTTTCAAGTCCTTAAAAAAACACAAAGTGGGAAGGTATTTCTCCATAGAGAACCCATATATTTGCATAATTGAAACACTATTATGTCAAGGTAAAATAGTCAAATAATGAATGGATTATGCAAAAGGAGGTTAGGACTCAATAATGTTATTCACTAGGTGTTAGGGGTAGGACTCACTAAAGTTGTACCAACTACATGAGAACAAATGTCTTAGGAGGATTCGTCAACCAAAGAGTCAATAACATGAAAAGTTAAGTGGTCTTTATTTTTATTCTTCTTCAATATCATGATGTAATCCCTCATTGAAGAGACCTTGAGGAGATCAATTCAATCATGCAACAAGATTAAAGAAAATGAAAATAAAAATTGTTCAGAGAGAACCAAATGATATCAATTTTCATTAAAAGATAAAAAGATGTGCATAGGTTTGGAAGTTGACCTTCTTACATTCATGTTTGGTTACAATCTTTGATCAAAGGCCTTACATAAAAACTACAATTGAACTACAATATCACTAATAGTTCCTCTAGAGATACATCAATTAAAATATATAGGCATCACAACACACAATTCGGCCTCAAGATCAAGAACATTTCCCAACAATAAGAAACATATTACAATAGGTCTAGTCTCATATCATCAGGAATGAATGACATAACATACTCCAAGAACATCATTAGATGTGTCATAAAATATACATGATCATCATTAGATGTGTCATAACATATTGGTTTAGGTCCTCACATACTCCAAGAACATCATTAGATGTGTCATAAAATATAAATGATCATAGATCTTCATCACAAGATCAAAATCCACCAATGGTCATGAAGGTGAAAAGAACACACTTCTTGAGAGAAGATGAATCATAAATCAAACAACAATAAACCAAAAGAGTTGAGAATAGGAACCAGACTATGTCTACATCATACTCTAAACATCACAAGCATTGACTCCATCAAATAAAGAATTGTTGAAAAACTCTACAAACTAGGAAACTGGAAACTCAACACTAAATATTTTTGGTTGATGCAAGATTTCCCAAAACCCAAGTTTCTCCTACATCATATGCTCGGCATTGATAAGAAAATGAGTCTCTCACTTTAAAATCTATGAGGAATCTAGAAGATCCAGTTTAGCCTGAGAAATCCAAAAAGATTATTCTATAGGTTTGTCTTTCAAATTGATTAGATACTCTATATACTCTTTTCCTATTGTTCTTCTTCCAACTATGCTCCTTTATATTGTTTATATGTTATATGATTGCTTATTAAGATAATGTTCCTTAACATCTAAATTTTCATCCAAACTACCTTTATCCTATTAGGATTAAACCTCAAACAAAAATTCCAATTACATGCAAATATCAAAAATATCAAAAAATAATTTAACACACAAAAATGAACGCAAGACACCAAGATTTAACATGGTTCACCCAAACCCAAAGCTACATCTACCAAATAACAAGTCCAATATTATTATGATCAGGTGATTAAAACCTGATTACAATCCATAATCCCTTATAGCTCAATACCACTAGAAGAAGAAATTTTTGCATCACACCTTATCAAAAAAAATCCCTAGCCCTAAGCCCTTTTATACAAGTATTTTTTCCATTTTAGCGTTAAAACTAATTACAACATGTCAGCCATAAATTGGAAAATGTAAGCAATAGCCAATTAGCAAATATTATCCATTGGCAAATAGTAGCCCAAATAATTTATGAAGTATGTACACTACTTCCTTGATCAATCACCACAAACTAATTATTTCCCACTTGGGGACTAATCAAACTCCATACTAGACAACAATCTCCCACTTGGAGACTAATCATGTAGCAATACCACTACTACATGGGGCTCCCACTAGATCAAACCACCCTAGACTTTTTTGCTCTTTTATTCATGTTTAGTAAAGAAGACTAACCAAAGCTAAAGAGGAATTCAACTTCTTCCTTGTCACTACCTTTGTAAATATATTCGTTGGATTTTCATCTGCATGTATCTTTTCTATCTTCAACTATCCATCATCCAAAACTAACTGAATGAAATGGTACTGCAACTAAATGTGTTTTGTATTTGAATGCAGAGCTAAATTCTTTCCGAGATAAATGGAACTCTAGCTATTTGTAAACAAATAATTATCCCTCTGAGGGTGTCCCAATTCTTTCAAGAAAAATTGAAGCCATATCATCCCTTGGTTGCCTCTGTAGTAGCAACATACTCTACCTCTGTAGTGAATAAAGGATTAACCTTCTGTAACCTAGAAGCCTAGCTCATGTTTACCCCACCAATAGTAAATACATAACCTATAGTACTCTGCCAGGTATCAATATCCCCTACCAAATCTAAGTCGACATAGCCCTATAAGTTAGTAGTAGAGCCCCCAAATTGTAAACACCTATTGGATGTTCCTCTCAAATATTTGAGAATCCATTTGACTACATTCCAATGCTCAATTCCTAGATGACTCATATACCTGCTAACCACTCCCACTGCATGTGCAATAGTTGGCCTTGTACATACCATAGTAAACATCAAGCTTCTTATAGCTGAAGCATGTGGTACCTTAGATATCTTATCCTCCTCTTCTTGTGCCTTGGGACACATCTTCTTAGTCAACTTCAAATGACCAAGTAAAGGTGTACTGACATCTTTAGCATTCTCCATAGAGAAACATTGCAATACCTTCTCAACATAACCAGCTTGAGATAGCATCAATTTCTTAATCTTCCTATCTCTACAAATATTTATACCAAGGATTTGTTTTGCTGCCCCCAAATTCTTCATAGAAAATGCATGTGCTAATTGGCATTTCAGCCTCTTAATGTGATCCATGTTAGACCCAACTACAAGCTTTTTCATCAACATATAAACATAAAATAATGTAGCTATCATCATACAACCTCTTGAAATAAACATAATGATTTGAATGACACCTACTATATCCATGCTCATGCATAAAACTATCAAATTTCATATACCATTGCCGAGGTGCTTGCTTCAAGCCATATAAAATTTTCTTCAATCTACACACTAAGTTCTCCTTACCTTTGACCTCAAAACCATGTTGCTAAGCTAGTCCCCATACATCTATATGCACAAGATCTAATTTATCCTTTTTATTTTCTCCATACATCTGTATGCACAAGCTCAAATTTTTCCTTTTTATTTTGCTTCTCAATCTTTACAAAACTCACTCTCTTTTGCTTTCCATACACAAAAATTTCACAGAAATCCATATTAACATATTTCAAACCCAGTAAAACTTTTTTTGAATGAAGTACTTTCATACCTTTCTCACTCATGTGCCCATGTCTGTAGTGCCATAGCATTTTATCAGAATCTAATCTATAGCAACTATTTGTTCTCCCTACTCAACTGCAGCAACTATTCTTGAACATTGATGTTTCTTTGAAACAATTAAAGTAGAAGGAACAATATGACCTAAAAGAAGATATAAGGTTCCTACTTTCACATCTCTTTCTACTACAAGGGAACCTTTTGAAACCTTCTAATTTTATCATTAAAAATAACTACATAACCCTCATCACCGAGTTTCCCTACTGAAATTAAATTCCTACTCAGCCTTGGAACATGTCTTACCTCATGTAGTAGCCAATGATTCCCATTATGCAAATTAATTTTAACTTTTCCCTTTCCAAAAATTTTACAAGGTTCATTATCCCCCAAATCAACAAGCCCAAAATCCCCTTAGACATAATCAATGAAATAACCTCTATGAGGTGTAGCATGAAATGAAGCACTAGAATTCAAAACCCATGAATCATCAACACTTTCTAAAGACATAAGCAAAGCATCCTCTTTGGATTTGTTACTTACAACATTTGCCACCTTGTCTTCATCTTGCTTTTCTCCTTCATTTTTCTTTCGAGTCCAACAATCTTTCTTCTTATGCACTAGTTTCCCATAGTACCAACAGTTGTTTGGTCCTCTCAATTGAGACCTCTTCCCTTTTTACTTTCCTCTTGATTTCCCACGATTTTTGGAATTACTTCCTCTCTCAGTCATTCTGCCTCTGCTTTGTGCATTCAAAGCACTTCCTGATGTAGATCCACCAAAGGATTTCCTATGAGATTCCTCACTCAAAATAACACTGATGACATCATCGTATTTTAGAGTATTAGATCTAAAAATGGAATTACTCACAACCATTACCAAGTCATTCTAGCTTTCAAGCAAAGAACACAAAATCAAGAGACCCCTAATTTCTTGATCAAAATTAATACCCACAGAAGATAACTAACTAGTAATAGTATTAAACTAATTTAAATGATCTCCAATAGATCTACATTCTACCATTTTCATATTAAATAAATGCATCATGAGAAATACCTTGTTTGAAGCAGAGAACTTTTCATATAATTTCACTAGGGTTTTCATCAACTCTTCTGTCGTCTTCACTTTTGTAATATTAAATGCCACAAATGGTGTTAGGCATAATTGAATGCTTCCATGTTCCTTTCTATATAAAAGATCCTAGTTGTCATCTATTATAGGTCTCTAATTATTGGTTTTTCCTTCCAATGGCTTCCATAAATCCTTTTGATAAAGATAGTCTTCCATTTGTGTCTTTCATAACTAAAAGTTCTACCCATTAAACTTGTCAACCCTCAGATTACCCTCATCTGCCATCACTCCCACTCAACCATGAGACTCCCACTCAACCGTGAGACTTTCCTGTAGAGGATAACTGAAAAACAACCTCACTCTAATACCACTTGTTAGGATTAAACCTTAGATAGAAATAATAATTACATGCAAATATAAACAGTATCAAAAAATAATTGATAACACAGAAAAGAACACAAGACACCAAGATTTAATGTGGTTCATCAAAACCCTAGGCTACATCCACCAAACAACAAGTCCAATATTATTACAATCCAGTGATTACAACCTAATTATAGTTTGTAATCCCTTATAGTTCAATACTACTGCAAGAAGAAATTTTTGCATCACACCTTATCAAAAAAAATTCCTAGCCCTAAGCCCTTTTATACAAGTATTTTTGCCACTTTAGGGTTAAAACTAGTTACAAAATGTTGGCCATAAATTGATGAATATAAGCAATAGCCAATTGGTGAATATTAGCCATTGGTGAATAGTAGCCCAAAGAATTAATGAAGTATGTACAGTACTTCCCTGATTAGTCACCACAAACTAACATATCATCATATTACTCATACAAATTTGCAATTTTGAATATAATTGAAGTATCCATATCCTCCAGTAAATCAACTTCATAAGCATTCCCAAAATCAAACTTTTTCTAGAATCTTACAAGGTCTAAACTTCCTCAAAATCTTACAATGTCCAAAATTCCTCATCTCTAATTTTGTATAGGCTCCCATTGAAACTATTCCTATCTTCAAGTTAATTGTAAGTTCATATCCTACTATGAAATCCTTATGTTTACTAGTTCTATCAAACTTCTCTGTATACTTCAATTTCATGACCTCCAAATGATGTTTAACTTCCAATGGTAAAGCCTTCATATAATTTGGAAATCCATCTACATCATAACTCCTTTTACCTTATACTTTCAGCTCTCTCAATTATAGAACTCCCTTGGGTCTCATACCAATAACTATCTCAAAATGTATCCTTAAAGTAGAACTAAATTTCAAATTTGTATCCAACATCCTCCAAAGTGTCCTTCAAAAGTAAATAGCAAATTTATTATCTTTTGTTTGAAATTGTACTCCTTGATAACCCATGCAATCTCACAATCTCCTTAAAGAATAAGTCTACTACATGTACTGCATCAAATCTCTTCTTAAAAGGAATAAAATGTGAAATTTTGGAAAACATATCCACCACAACAAATATAGAATTAATACCCCTTTGTGTCTTTTGGTAATCCTAGAATGAAATTCATGCTAATATATTCCCAAGGTCTACTGATGTCAGAGTATCCTAGGCATAAGAGAAATCTTGCATCACCCAATAATATTTCCTTTTTGTTTCTTGAATAAGGGTTGTCTCAATGAGAAGTTATTGTTTCTAGAGGTTTAATACTTGCTCATACAAACTTAGAATGTCCTAATTTCAGAGCTGGATGTTCATCTTGGATATATCATCCTGCCAGTTGAGATTCAATGTCATATCATGAGTGTTCATGAATTTATTACAAATTTTTGGTGTGAAATTTTGGTACAAAAACTTTAGGCTTAGTTTTGAAGGCCTTAGAGGCCCCAGATGGACTCCAAAATGGGTGATTAAGGTTTACAAGTTGGACGTCTAAGTTGAATGTAGTCACAGTTTAATGTTTCCACACAAAGTTTACTAGTGTTAGTTGTCTACTATGAGAAAGGAGGAACCATTGAAGAATTCCACACTACACTATTCACACATACACCCAAAGATTATTACAAACTATTTCTAGCTAACCCTTCTTATTAATATTTTAATTCAATAAATATCTCGTGTGGTTTAAAGATCTAGTTAAATTACTAGATAAAAATGCATGTCTAAGGTAAAAAATTCACAGATAAATATAAGTTTACTCTAAATTTGATAACACATAATTCAAGAAATTTAAACTAAACATGTAACCTTGTATAATTTTATCTATTAAAGTTAATCATAGTCACTTTAATATAACATAATTTAAAATTAACAATTAAATTAAATCTAATATACCTTATTAAATTCAAATATAATTATTTAAGTTTATTTATATTTTTAAGTTAGAAGTCTCCATTTAAAACTTGACATTGAAATACATTTATCTTCATTTAACTATATGTAAGTGTATTTAAAAAAATAATATTATCTATACTTGTCTACTTTCCACTCCCTTTTTAAATAAATTTATCTCTTCCATTTATTTGGGAGGATAAATAGGAAGAATGTTTCCATAAATAAAATTTGTCTCCACCTTAGTAGGAGGGAAAATATGTCACTAAACTAAGTATATATAAAACTTTAACTATAAAAAAAATTGAATAAGTTCAACTATAACCAACCAATATAAAATAAATAAATTAAACTAACTATAAATTTAATGCACTTTCTACTAATTTAATTTATTTTCAAATTAATTAAAATATTTTACAAACTATGTTAATTTATATTATTAATTACTAAGACAATCCAATATTTTTACAATTAAATAAAATCAGCTTACTAATAATTAAAAATACTTACTAAAACTTAAAATTAATCTAACTCTAACTTATTAAATTCCTAATAACCCATGTATTAAAATATTTAATAACACTAAATAAAAATAATAATTAAAAGTAACTACTTTATTAATACTTTACCTTCTTACAAACTAACTTCATCAATTAACCACTTATTCAAATTTCTACACAACTAAAACATATAAATCATACTAGAATTATAGTCTACTAACATTAAAATTTAAATCTATTTTCTATCTAGCTACACCTATCTCATTTTATTACCCTTTTTCCCCCTTATCTACTTTTCTCACCCTTCTACTAACACTTTCCTTACATCTTCAAAGGGTGGCTACACTTTAATGAAAGAGGGTACCATTAATAAGGGATGCAGCTATCCTCCCTACAAACTATACAGATGATCAAATTTCAAAAAATCAAAAACATCATGGATTTTTCTGAAAAAATCAGCATTTGATCTTCATGATCTACATAGTTTGTGGTCGAAAAAAACAAAAAAATTGGAAAAAAAATCACTACGTTTTTGTGAATCTAAAAAATAAGAAAGTTTAACTTTATTTTGTCTTTAGTGCATTTTGTTTGGAGATTAGCTAGTATCATTAATAAGAGTGGACAACAATATTAAATGGATGGGTGGAACTAATAGAAGTAGTGGAGAAAGTGAACACTAAAGGTGATGGAGGTGGGGTGGTATTAAGTGGGCAGATTTTTTTTAAAGTTTAGTTTCTTTTTTTTCCAACTCTCAAACTTGATCAACTCCTAGGACATGGTCAATGCCCCATGTGCAGTCTGAGCACACCTAGAAAGGGAGAGGATGATGTGGCATGTGGAAATGGACAGGCAAATGATAGGATGGGGATGAGAAGGTATGGCATAAAGTTTAATATGTGGGATTTAGGTGATGGGTAAGTTATGGGATAAATGCTCAAGCCTCTTTTATTTTCTTTGTTTTTTTTTTTTTTTTTTGGTTGGATTTTTTTTTAAATATTTAATAATCAGTCATAGAATTTTGAATGAAAATTTATCCCAAATATTTTACGGCATACTATAGATCCACATTTGAGAATTTTTTTTTTGAACATACTTTTTTTATGAGAAACTTTAAGAGGGAATTCAAATGGATTCAATGGGTAAGTTTTCAACTTTCTAGAAATATTATTTAGGTGTATTTTTTTAAATCTAAGGGGATGATTATTGGTATAAGCTTGTATTCTAGAACTAATTTCGATATTGATAACGCCTTACCATTAAATATATTAGGTGTATTAAGATGCAAAAATAGAGTGAAAATGAAATTTAACATTTAAATTTTAATAGGAACTTCATGATGAATTATTGTCACTATAATTTAAATTCTTCCTAAAATGAGATATTGATAAAATGAACTTGGTTTTACATTGTTTTAAATCCAAGAATATCAAGAAGAACTATGAAGTTTTCAGTTTAAAACTTATGCAAAATTAATACATTTTGAGGGCAAGATATAATTTGTAAACTAATGAAATTTTATCACATACATGCTTCATCCTATGCAATAATCTATATTTTAATTATCAAATTTAGAGTGTTCAACATTTGATCCATTACATAGATAACCATCAAGTTACATTCTTTCTTCATTTCAAGTATACAATGTGCAAGAAGAAGATATTTAAAATGGAGAAGTCTCCATAACAATTGACTCAAGAACACCAAGAAGACTCTAAATCCAATTTTTTCTCCATCATAAGGGCCTATCCAGAATCTGCAAGAAACACAAAATAACCATGGAGAGCTCACCTCCCATCCTAGGCCTTGAAAGGCCCCCCACCGAGATGGGAGAAACTGCAACTAACCAGACGACATCTAGAATCCAAACAAAAGGACATAACTCAACATACAATCCCCATCCAAATTATGAACAATAAGTTTCACCTTGAACCTACGACATGAGGTAAAGGTGGATAACCAGGTAGGAGAAGCAAATGCCAAAAACATATAGAAACATGCCTCTTCCAAGGTTAGAATCTCACATGGATTCCCATTTTTTCAAACTTTGATTTCTCCAAACAAAATAAAAAAGAATTGGCATGCAAGGGACCATACACCTTGCATTTCATCCCTCTCCTCTCCACAAGAAAAGACTCTACACATCCCTGGTATCCAAATTAAGCCCTTCCCTCATACTTGGCCACTTCTTCCCTATCTGAGGGTGAGTAATACCAACACTCCCTTCACAGTCTTCCCAACAAAACAAGGAAAAGAAGATGAAAAGAAAAGAAAGTAAAAACCCACAATACTCATCCCTTGTTTGATAACAACAAAAAACACACTCCAAACATGCAAGAGATTTACACATACACTTAATAAATGGATAAAATGAGCATATCCATGATAATAGAGAACCCTACCTTCACAAAGGTTATGGAAAGAATGAGTTTTGAGATGAGCTTAATCCTTTCCTCCTTTGAAGTACAAATTCTAACTTCTCTAAAAATAGAGAGTGGGTGAACACCCTCCAACTCTTCAAAGGGACTCTAAATAGCTTCTAAACTCACCCACCCAAAAATAACAATAACTCCAACTTTACTCTAAGCCTCCTTGGATCTCCCCACTTGCCCCTACCATAAAGGTAACCTCTTAGCAAGAGTGTAAACTTGGGTAACCTCATGGAGATTATCCATTTTCGCAACAAAGGGAAATTGGGATATTTTAAGGGTCATAAATGTTGCTAGGAAGTTCTAGAAGGATGGAAAAGGCTCCTAACCCATACCCCTACCACTTTGGCACTTGGATTATATTAAATTTGGCTTCTAGGATCAATTCATGACCTATACAAGTGGCTTGAAAAATATTGATCTCCAAAAATTCTAAGGATGTAATATTTCCACTAAACCCCAATCAAGGGGATTTAATTTAGGTTACTAACTAAATCAGTCTTAGGTTAACAAGTTACATTGCCAACCCTAATTGACATGTCAGTACACATATGCATATAACACGTGTCAAGTGACACCATAAAATTTATTTTTACATAACATTTAACACGTCACAAAATACAAAATGATACACATACATTCGGATTATGATACTAATTAAACACTTGACAACAAGGTTTGAATCACTTTATTTGATTCAAAATTGGTCTTATAGTTTGCACTTAGGGTCAATTAGTGTTTCTCTGATTAATTCCATGGTTAAGTTTTCTACACACTCAATGTGAATATTAGTAGTTTGATAAAATCATATTTATATATATAAACCAAATTTATATAATCAAATTGATCAAAACATTATAACTTTCATTTAAATAAACTTTCTTATTTAGGCACATAGATTAACATCACTAATCTCATAATTGAATCATCATAACATATTTATCAATTCAAATTAAAATGCTAAAATAATCATCATAATGCATATGCATACATTTAAAACATCAGAAACAACATAGCTAAGCATATTAAGCTATCAAAATACATATAGCCTAATCATCAAGGTATCATAAATAACATCATCATCATAAGATGAAACACCTCATAGCATCATTAGTACAAATCTATTGGTGTAAATAAATATTTACTATTTACACTTACTTAAGTATACTTAGGTTAATGCATATTTTTATTATTTATTTATTAGCCACCTAGGATTATGTGTACTCTTGTGAGTTATCATGTTGACAACACAGGAGTATACGCCTCTTTTATGCACATGGTGTCTACAACATAGGAGTTAGCACACTAATTAAGCACATGGTATCTACAACCTTGTCATTCTTATCCACTCATCTAGAATGATGGATAAGGCATGTGATTAGTTGTTATGATGCTTATCTTATCTCCTGGTTCCTTCTAGAGACATTTTAGGTGCTTCCTAAGAGCCTTCATATATATGCACTCCTAGTGTGTTTGTACATACAATATAGAGCAATGTATGAGGACATACTCTGATATATTGACCATACTCCTTTTTGGTCTACAGTTGTGATTGTGTTCAAGTTCTACAATCTTGGGTGAATCTTGCCCTAAGGCAAATTCTTACATGGTATCAGAGCTCTTAGAGAATCTCGCTTCATAAAGTTGTTTGAGACCATCTTCTTGCTTTAGCACTGAAGCCCAAATCTAGAGTATCATTGTTATTGGTAGCATCTAGAGACAGGTCTGATCTTGCCATTGCATTTGGAACACTTATTCAGTGAAAATCGGCTATAAATTTTCCTACCCTAGGCCAAATTCAATCATGAGGCAAAAAAATTTTGCAAATCAGCACCCATAGGCCTTGATTTGCAAAACAGGTATAATATTTTAGATCTACAATTTTATTCAGATCTGTTAATTTGCCTATGTTTTTCAAATAGCTTTTTCTGAAGAAAAAAAATTGCCCAGTTGGGCTAGCAAAGAAATTTTTTTTGTTGAATCGAGCAGTCACACCCTAGCCCTATAAATTTGGGAGATTATTCTATTTTTATAGGCATATATTCCTTATTCCTAATTGTCAGGTATCTACACTCAAATCTAGTGCACAAAGAAACTAATGCCTTAACAAATCTAGTACTAGCACTCTCTCAACCTCTGGCAGAGTTGTTTGTTGAGTATATTGCGAACTTTTTTTATAAAAAGTGCCAAGTTTGGTCCCACATCAAATGTGGGACTAAACTCCACATTCTTGTCACCCAAAAAGTGCTACCACTAGTTTCTGCTCAGTAAAATGGAAACTATTCCATCTCCCACTGCTTTTTTAATAACTAAAAGCTGCTAAACTGAATTCTGGCATTGTCTTTTTGTAATCTCTGATGACATTATTCAATCTTCTAGCCTACGAACAAAGATGACATGCAGTGCATTTTTATTACATCTACTCAGTCGTATAATATAGTTGTCTACCACGGTGGATGCCATCTAATAAGCCTAGTCAATGACATCATCAGTAGCCCTCTAACTTAGCTAATCTACATCAGTAATGAGTACATTTTCCATGTGAGATCTAAGTTAGCTATCCATAAAGTACATCGAGTAGCCCAGTCAACTTTGTCTGTATGATTTTGTACCTTGTTGATGTCATCGTGACATCATGTTGATGTCATCTCAAGACTAAAGCTTTTTGATGTCATCATTTCATGTAATTAAAATTGATGATTGTATAACTGCTAAAACCAAGGATTTTAGAACTATTGTAATGGTCATTTGATCATTAAATTTAAGCTAGTAGTTTTCTTGCCACACCCCTCTTCAGATTCATTTTTTATTTGGCAGCCTGACTTTGCGAGCCCATAATTCAGACATCTAGACTCCAATTTAGGTGCAATATTTTTTGATTTGGGTAAAATTTCCTAAACTTTCTAGTGGTGGTGTTCTTTTCTAGTTTTTGTACAAGGATTTTTCATAAATTGCATCTTTTGGTGACTATACCTATCCAATCTTATATTTTGCAACTTGAAACACTCTGTACGAGCTCATCTGGACTCAAAAATAGGTTCCATTTTTTTGAAAGTGCCTAATTTTTTGTCTACTTTCCAAATCTATAGTCAGATTCTAGGTTTGTGTGGACAAAAAAATGACTTTAAAAACTAGGGCCTTTTCTGCATTATATTACTTTCATTTCCTTTCAGAATTGTTGTATATTTTTTCTTTAGGAGTTATCAGGACTTGTGTACATAGAGATCTCTTCTTTCATATTTCTTGTTGTACAAAATCCAAACCAGCTTGGGATAAACTTGCAGCATTGTATGGTAAGGTGGATGAAGAAAAGGGATTTCAAATTGAGGATGATCTACTTCTCTTGGATCTAAAGAACTTTGACACAATTTAGGATTACATAACCAAAGCAAATGATTATAGGGCACTACTTAAAGACTGTGGAAATCCCATGAAGGATGAAAAGTTGATTCATGACATCCTAAAGAGGCTACCTTTAGAGTATGCTTTATTTTTTTCGAGTTTCAATACTCATAGGTTGACCATGGGAAATGCTTACCAGAAGCCTACTTTTGATGCTTTTGCAGAAATGTTGATTGTTGAACAAACTCACTTGATGGATTTAGGACTTCTCATACCATCAAAGACCAAAGCCTTGGTGGTTAGTGATGAGCACCAATCATGTCAAGGAGGGAAAGGTTCTAGCAACAACAAGAAGAAGCAATGGAAGCAAAAATCATAGTCTAAGACATAGTAATCCTCCTCACAACAAGGCATTTCTTCTTCCAACAAGAAGGGAAACAGTGAAAAGGAAAAAAAAATTTGTGCATATTGCAAAAATCCAAATCATGATGAGAATCATTGCAAAACTAAAAGAATTGATGAGTTGGGAAACCTACTTAAGAAGAGAAAAATTCAAGTGATAGGTACTTCCAAGGATTCAACTCCACCCACTTCAAAGGGAAAATGGCAAGCACTTATGGCAAACTTAAGTTCTTCTACATAATGGATACTTGACTCAAGTGCCTCCTACCATATGGGTTCTTCAAAGGGAGACTTTTCTTCATTGAAGCAGTCATAGGTACCACACATCTTCGTGGGAGATGATACTAAAATGGAATTTGAAGGAAAAGGACATGTGGAAATGGAAAATGGGGAATTTAGAGATGTTCTCTAAGTTCCAAACCTTAGCTCCAATCTCCTCTCAATTTACCAAATCATTCACCTTGGAGATGGTCATAAAGTTGAGTTCCTTCCATATTTAGTGATGGTGCATAGTCTTCAAGATGATTCATTGGGTGCAGTGGGGAAATTCAATCATGACAAGAGGCTTTACTCCTTCTCCCACTTTGTGCCTAAGTCTCTTTAAACCTTTTTGACACACTCTACTTCAAAAACTACATTATGGCATGAGTAGTTTGGTCACCTTGCCTTTTGCTACCTTTAGCAATATTTCTTCAAACACATGGTCAAAGGTCTTCCTAACATCAAATTTTCCAAGGGTGAATGTTCATCATGTTCAGTGGATATGCATCTCGAGGAGAAGTATGATAAAGGTAAGTCTTCACAAGCACCATTGGTTCTCTAGTTGGTTCACATGGTTTTAGTAGGACCCTTTGTAGTGACATCAATTAGCCAAGGCTGCTACATCCTTACTTTTGTTGATGATTTTTCATGATTCACATAGGTCTACTTTCTCCATCACAAGAATGAAGTGGCTCATAAGCTTCAAGCACTTAAGACTCATGTTGAACACAAATCAAGGAAATCCATCAAGGTTCTAAGGGTGGACAATGAGAATAGATATGTGGATAGAAGACTTAAAGACTTTTGCAAGCTTGAGGGAATCAATCTTCAGAATCCACCAACATTCAGTTCACACAAGATAGATGTTGTAGCACTGAGGATTAGGACTCTCAAATCCATGGCAAGTTGCATGATAAAGGCCAAGTCTCTTGATCCTACATTAGAAGTCAAAGCTATTAGTAGTGCCACTCACATACTTAATAAGTCTCCTCATAATACCTTAGATAGGAAGACTCCTTTTGAGGCATGGTGTGGCAAAAAACTAGTTGTGAGTCATTTGAGAGTCTTTGGTTGTCCAACATGGGCAAACCTATCTTCCAGGGGTTGCAAGGCACTGAAACCTACGCCTTGTACTTTCAGTAGGTATGAAGATAGAATGAAGGCATACAAACTAATGGATCCAAAGACACACGAGATATTTGTGGAGAAGGATGTACACTTTATGGAAAGTTCACCCAGCTTATCCTCTAATCCTCTCCACACCTCATACACTATGGAAACTAATAGTGACACCAATGATAGTGCTTCAATATATTTAGACACATGGGGTTCTATCAAAAATTGCAGTAAGAGATCACGACATTAGTTCAATCTTCATACATACATTGCCACAGTGAAAGGTTCAGCATAGAAGGGTACATGTTGTCTTCCATCTCTAGCTTCTCTAGCTTTTGATGATGACTTCTTGGCAGCCATTGTAGGTTTTTTCCTGGAGTCACATACCACAGACTTGGGAAATAGTCCTGATGGTTCACATCTTCTCTTGCCTAAGATTATCCTTCTATAATTGTTGTGAGGGCTTACTTTGACCCTCATGATCAATCTTCATAGGTTGGTGTGATTGTGGATACTTATGTACAAAAATTGGAGGAGGTCTCTTTGTTAGTGGAGGAGATAGTTCTACAATAGGCTCTACAAACACTTGAGTAGGTTTCAGGACCACCATAGATCTTTAGGGTTGTACCTTTGCCTTTGTTTCTTCCAAAGGGGAGGAATGTCATTCTACAATCTTGGACTAGCTTCTACCTTGGAGCAACCTTCATTGATTGGCATTCTTCCTTTGGGGGGGGAGACTTTTTCCTCTTAAGAGGTTTTGCCTTTCTCATTCTTCTGACTTGTATATACTCGATGTATGTTGTAATGGGGGGTCTTGATTACTCCATCCATCTATGCATCCTTTTCATCTCTCTTTTTGGGGGAGGGTTTTTCTCATGAATTTTTTCCTCTTTGTCCACTTTATGAGAGATTGCATTTTGCATTATGTACATGGGTACCTAATTTGGCCTAGTAGCTAGGACCCATCATGCATTTTCATCCTAGTTTTTGTAAGCTTAAGGGTGTTCCCCTAAGTTTCACTTAAGGGGGGTGTTGGTGTAAATAAGTATTTACTATTTACACTTAAGTTTACTTAGGTTAATGCATCTTTTTATTATTTATTTATTATCCACCTAGGAGTATGTGTACTCTTGTGAGTTGTCATGTTGACAACATAGGAGTATACACCTCTTTTATGCACATGGTGTCTACAACATAGGAGTTAGCACACTAATTAAGCACATGGTGTCTACAACCTTTTCATTCTTATCCACTCATCTAGAATGATGGATAAGGCATGTGCTTAGTTTTCATGATGCTTATCTTGTCTCTTGGTTCCTTCTAGAGACATTCTAGGTGCTTCCTGAGAGGCCTTTATATACAAGAACTCTTAGTGTGTTTGTACATACAATACAGAGCAATGTATGAGGACATACTTTGATATATTGATCATACTCCTTTTTGGTCTACAGTTGTGCTTGTGTTTGAGTTCTACAATTTTGGGTGAATCTTTCCCTAAGGAAAATTCTTACAAGATCAATGTTTAAACAATCAAAACAATGTAGTAAGTCTTGAATGGCGGGGTATCAAAACATGAACATATCAACTAATCTCAAATTTCATTAGGACACCTAAACCATAAAACCTTAATTCATATACATCACCATAATCATCTAAGTCCATAACTTTCTATCACCTAGCTTTCTATCACGTAGTTATGAAGATGTATCTTAGAGAAAACACAATGTTTATGGTTTAAACCATTATTTTGAGCAACCGAATAACTCATTCTAGTACAAAAGTACAACCTCTAGTACCTAATATCCTAACAACCTTAACACATCGTAATGTAATCATCATATTTAAAATTAAGCTACTTAAGGACACTTCTAGTGAGTTGATAATTTTTTCTTTAAATTACTAATGATTCAAAAGTGGGTAAGTATTAATTTATGTTATTGCAACAATCATCAAGTCATCATATGTAAGATAGCTATAATTATCATAATGTCCTCTACATATTTTCTAGCAAGAAAGACAACATTCTTCCATACCATTGCCTTGTCATGCTCATATATCCTTTCAAATCTCGTATAAAATATTTAACAGACAAATTCATATTTAAATAAGAACATATGAGGAGGGGTCTTACAATTTTTAGGGTTGGTTAGCCTCAAGGTTTAGGAATTGATGTCTAAAAACTTCATGAATGACATTAAATTGCATATTTAAGCAAGGATCGTAGATTGTCTAAGACAACTTTGGGTGATAGTTTGCAGCTCTATATTGCAAATTATAAGGCACCCATGTGGGTTCACATATTGTATTTCAAAATTTTACAATTTCATATTTGCAGTGATAATAAGAAGCTCATATTCCGTTCTCACAATTTGTTGTTATATCTTTGTTTCTATTATGTATTTTTTATATTAAGAGGATTACCCTTCATCAAATGGTATCAAAGAGGAGTTCTTAAGTATGTATATAGGTTGTTGATTGCAAGACAGTTGCACATAGACCATGGTTTGGGCTAAGTGTGTAACTATATCGTCAATTGTGAGGCAATTTATACTAAGGTTTCAACAAAAGTGTAAAAATGCCTCTACAAAGAGAGCATCATGGAAGAGTTGTAGGTGTTACAGCTAAGGGTTAAAGAGTCCTCAAGACACATATGCAATCATTGGAAGAACAATTTCATAGAGGAATAAATCTTGTTGTAAGAGATGAAAATGAAGATGAAGGAAAAGAAGAAGATAATATTGAAGAAGAGGCAGTTCTAAACCCATAAGAGAAGAGGTTTTTTAAGGGTCATCTCTAACATTAGAAAGAGACCTATGTTTGAGGTTCACCCATTTTTAGAAAATATTAACCTAGATGAGTTGATCAATTAGTTCAATGAATTGGAGGAATACTTTGAGTATGAGGATATTGAGGATCTTGATAGGGTCAAGTTTGTGAAGGCCAAATTGAAGGGTCATGCAATGATCCGGTGCTAGGAGATTCAGTTGGAGAAAAATAGAAGAGGGAAGGAAAAATCACAAGATGAGATAGGATGATAGCTAAATTGAAGGGACAATTCATTCCCATAGATTATGAGCTTGATTTGGTGCAGAAAATGCAAGGGTTGAAGCAAGCAAGAAGATTTATTCAAGAGTATACCAAAATTTCTATCGAGTTCTCATCAGAACAAGCTATGGAGAAGTTGACAATGAGAAATTTTTTTGTTATCTTAATAGGTTGAGGCCAAGAATTCAAGAGGAATTGAGTCTAGTATGAATGAACAGTACTGAAGAGGCATACCAATTTTCCCTAAGAGTTGAGGAAAAGTTGAACAAGAAGTTTGATAACAAGAATAGTGAAAGAGGTTGTGATGGAAGATCTTGTAGATGGTCATATGGAGGCCAAAATTATAATCAAAAGAACAAGGATTAGTCCAATAGTATTAGTAACAACTAGAGGGGAAAAAAATCCAATCAGTTCCATGATCATAGAAATAGAGATCATAGAGGAAGAAGTATAGGGAAAGGATCTTGAAGAGGAGGTATTCGTGGAAAATATTTTTAGTGTGAAGAAAAAGGGCATAGAGCATTTAAATGCTCCCAGGGCCAAGGAAGGACTAGTAGAAGAATGGAAGGCCAAGTTAGAGCTACACATCTTGATGAAGATATCGAATCATCACACTCTAAAGATGTTGAAGGAGGAATCATAGTTAATAGAAGAGTCAAGTTGACTGGTGAGAATGAACCTGATTAAAGGAGGAGTTTGTTTCACACAAGGTGCAAATGTGAAGATAAGTTTTGTGATGTGATCATTGATGGTGGAAGTAATAACAATTTGGTGTATGAAAAAATGTTCACAAAGTTAAAACTAAAGAGGCAAAAACACCCACATCCATACTATATTGCCTGCGTACAGGATGACCACAAGGTCATGGTCAATGAGCAATGCTTAGTAAAGTTCAAGATTGGAAGCTACCAAGGTGTGATACCATACCTATGGGCATAGGTCATATGTTGTTAGGTGGGTTATGATAGCTTTATAGGCATGTTGTACATGTCATATGTCATTAGAGGAGCATTTGATGCATATTTGTATGGTGCTTGATAAGATGAGGGAAGAAAGATGTTGATATATCTAAAGAAGTGTATTTTTGTGAAGGAGGGGTTAATGTATGTGGGATTTTCAGTTTTAATAGAAAGTCTAAAAATAGACATTGAGAAGTGAAGGCTATCCTTGAATGGCCTACTCCAAGGAGTATTATTGAGGTAAGATCTTTTCATGGACTGGCTATTTTTTATAGAAAGTTTATTGGATGTTTTGGTAGTATTTGTGGACCCTTGATTGAAACAATGAGAAAGGATATGAAATAATTTAAGTGGCATGTAGGAGCAAATAAGAGTTTTAATCTATTGAAATAGAAAGTTATAGAATATCTTGTATTAGCACTTCCATATTTTAATAAGGTATTTCAAGTAGATTGTGATGCTAATTGTAACTATTCAGTGCTTATATTTTCTCAAGGTAACTATTGGCTATTTTTGCCCCCATTTATCCCATCACAGATAACCAATCTGAGAAATCTTCAATGGGATAGATTCTTCCATAGTGGGTTAACATGTCAAAAGAATTGTGGCTAAATTTTATGTTGTCTACATTTTTCTATTTCACAAGGGTCATTGTTTATGCCTTTCTAAAATAGTGAAATCATCCATGTTAAGGCCTTTCGCTATTTTGCAAGATTCTTTTTAACCCTTTGAGAAGTAGTGACACTAGTTCAATTTGAATTTTCTATTTGTTTTCCTTCAGTTGGACTTACAAGCCATGCCATGTGATAGGGAGTTAACCTTCATGTTAACCCATTTTTTAGTTTCACGAGAGTCATTTTTCATAGCCTAAAAAATAGGCAATTCATTTTATGGTTCTTCCATTATTCATCAGAAATTACACCAATCATCATGTTTAAAAGGTTTCTCCATCAATAATTGTGTCTTAATCACTTGTTAGGAGAATTTTGGTTGCATCTAGGTCATCCATTTCAAATAGAAATATATTCATCGATGTTTTGCACTTATTTGTGGAGGGTGAAATATTTTTCATGTGGGTCAACTCTATAGGTGTGTGAACATGGGTTAACACTTTGTGTTATCCCTTATCACATTTTTTGACAATGACATGATTTGATCTCTTGCTGCCACAACACATCCATAGCTAGTTCTTTAATGGTGGGTGACATTTTGGCGTTGCTACATGATGCCAATACATCTCCATCCTTACTTATTTCTTGAGGGGATTTTTCTTATCAAATTTATCCTTTCATTTGTTGGATACATTCATTTGGGTCTTTCATGTCACTTCAAATGGTCAAATTGCATTACAAGATCAAATTTATTTATGATATTCAATTATCACTCCTCTATAATTTAACTCCAAACTTGTTGGGGTTTCAACTTCAAGTTACATTTGAGTTATGCTTGAAGTTTTTAAAAATAAATATTGTACATAGTTTCTAGGATCTTCTATGATTCTTTTGCAGCAACTATAAATTTATTATTTTTCATGCATGAATAGAAACCCATGTTTTCCTCTTCCTAGAATTTAACTATGTTGTGCATCTTTTCCTTGTGTTGAATGTTTCTATGTTATCATTTAAGCTTGTATGTTGTGTTTAACCTACTCAAGAATGTTGTACTGTGAATTTTTATTTCCTTGCAACATTTCATTTGTTCTAACATGCATATCAATCATTAAAGGGTAAATTAGAGTTTATATATATATATATATATATATATATATATATATATATATATATATATATATATATATATATATATATATATATATATATATATATATATATATATATATATATATGTAGTTTGGGACCTTTTATTAAAGTCATGTGCATTTACAAGTAGAGATTAACCTATGTTTCAATCTAGTGCATCGCCCCTTTTCCCTTTTAGCATTTACTTTCATGCAATCATTCCCCCTTTTTCCCTCAAAGTATTAGTTTAGGTTCATCATAATTATAAGGAAGCTCACCTTCTTCAAAGATTCAACCTCAGAGTGCAAATCTCACACTTGGAGGTTGTTTCAAAGTTACATGAGGTTTCCCAGGGATAACATGTTGGGCATGGGTGCAAACTTTTGTGTCAATAGTAACCTAATTTGTAATGCATCGACCTTCTAAATGTTGGAACCATCTTGTTGTAGCTCTAGTGAGAAAATAAATAGACAAGAAAACAATTATATCTTCTAAAACCCCAAGAACCCCATAAGTACCATTGAATGGTTAGATTTGACTTTCTACATCTTTTTTTTTTCTCTCGAACAAGTTTAGGGGGATTGTTGCCTTGCCCTGTACACAAATTTGAATACCAAGGCAAGGCCAAAGGCTCAAAATGAGTCCTCCATAGTTGGGATGCAATTAAGGCCATGATAAAAAAATTAGAATTCTTCAACCAAAATAATTTTCTTTGTAGGTTTTGAAAATACAATCACCAACCTCCATCCTCGAGGAGGCACAGAGGCACCTTCGATTTTTTTAGAAAATAAGGAACCAACACTACATTCCTAATGACTCTTTATGCCCAAGATAAATTAAAAATTAAAAACCAATAGTTGGAGAAATTTCTATTTTTCCTCTAAATTTTTTGAGGTACAACTCCCTCTTATGACTTGATTCCAAATTTCTACAAAATTATTTTTAGTCAGAAAGTGGGAAAAGAAAAATAACATCCTCCCATTATTGCGACATGAATGTGGATAGGGATTTAGGAATAAATAAATGCAAACTAATGACTAAAAGATCATTTTGTTGGTATTTCAAAAACTACCAAGAAACAAAATACTTGATACCATGATTCTGAAACAAAAACTTGTTCTAAGGGTTAGCAACCTCCTATATTCAACCAAGAAAACTTCAAATCTAGATCCAACTTCAACATAATCACAGGGATCCGCTACTCTTTAGGTTCTAAGAAACTAAGGTGGGTGCATCTTAGATATATATGAATATATAATTGGTTTATGGTTCTTGACTTCAACATATGCTTATTAGCATCATCTTTCTATTTCACACTTATCCTTATAGTAGAAAATGATCACAATTCTTCCATACTTTACAAGTAATCCTTGACAGTAGCCGCTAACAATGACATACAAGGGATTATTACAAATAAGTGTTGACTTGCAATTTAGCTCTTTCTATAATAAAGTAAAGATTGATTTGATTTATATTTTTACTCTATGTAACCCCATGATTTCTTCAACATAAAACTGAATAAATGATCAATGCCCCTATCCATTGGTATTTAGAGTCTACCCAGCAATTTTGACCTAATTAATTTCCTTACAATAAATTATATCAACAATTAACCCTAAACCCCATTCTTATGAATATCCTTCTTATATGATTGGAAATCATATCACTCTATTGAAGCATTTACTTAATTCATTGAATTAAAAGAAATGTCAAATTGATATACAACTTATCCTAGTTGCATTAAATTGCATAAACCTTGCTCACACAACCTAAAGATAACTAGCACATAGCAATGGAGATAGAATTAAGAGAAAATAGATATGGTATAGCATTCCCTTTGTATTAATTCTCCTTGAAAATTATACAATACCATTGTAAACTCATAATTACTCAAGATAAGACAACATGATCCTTCATTGTCAATGTATTCTCAGATTTGTAGGTAAAGATGCATCACAAAGTTAACACTAAGACTCATTGGACTGAATGCAAGACTAGCATTACATGAGTTTTAGACCCTTTCTCTAGCCTTGGGATCTCATTTATATAGTATGAGATGCAAAAAACTTCAAGCCTTAAAGAAGAATGAAAGTTTTCCTTAAGAAAAAAATATTTTACAAACAAAAAAGGTCGCTATCATAATAAGACAAAAAAATTTGCTCCCTTTTGTTGCAACAAAATGTTTCTATCATGAATCTTCTTGTTGTGCAGTCATTTCTGTTGTAGCTTCTTGTTGCTAAGAGGCTTCATGTGATGATTTGTCTAGATGCATTTGTTGTTCCTCTAACTATAGGACCACTTGATTACATGTGATGACTCGGGTTTTGATATCTAAATTTTTATTATGAATCATTTCTCTCCCTCTAGATCATCAAATTGAATTGCCAAATCAACAGTTACAATTGATTGCTCCCTTGTTAAGTCACCAATTTGAACCTCCATATTTTTTGTTGCAATTAATTGCTCCTATTTCCTCTCTTTTGTTTGATTCATTGCATCAATTACTTGTAATTCATCTGGATCCACACCATCTTCATCAGTTTCCTTCGATATCAACTAATTTGCTTGAGCAAGATCTGACATCCACTTGTCGAAAGGTTAATTATTTGGCCAGTTGAAATACAAAATCTCTTATTGTTTTTTGGGATATCCTCTCCTAATTTCTCAATTTCATCAAAATCCTTTTTGAAAGAATCAAAAAATATCTAAACTTGCACAACTTTCTCAATTGTCTTGGCAAACCATATATGATATTTTTAATTTATGACTTTATTTAATCTAATGCATATCAACTCATCCAATTCCTTGGCCCATTCTTCTTTATTCTTCAATTTATTTATAGCCTTGAGTGCATTAGGAAAAATTCCAAAACTCTTATCAAGATATTTTAAAAAATAATTTATAATTCTCCTCTAGAGCACAATTCTCTTATTATCAAAATTAGAGAAGCCATTAGTCATATCAAATATTTTTTCAACTTGTTCACAAGAAAGACTAATAACTGAACATCATAAAATAGTAATGTCACTATCCTTATTGTTCCATTTATTCACAATTGGTTTCAAAGTGGCTTCATAAGTTTTCAACTCATTCTATATATCCATTAATTTTGACAACTTCTCATAAAATGTAGGCCAGCCTACCCTATCCACCAGATGCATAATTTATCTCTTATTTTGTTTTCATAAGTAGCATCCAATTCCACATGCATTGCTAATAATTTGTTCTTTTCTTCCTCAAACTCTTCAATTGTATACAATTGGGCTCCCTGTGGGGTAGCTGGTATTTCTATAAGGGGAGTTGTATTGGAAGGTGCAATTGGAGGATGAGGAGGATAAGAAATCCTTGACTAAATAGATCCTTCTCCTACTTTTCTTTTCCCCAATTGTCTCTCCATTTGAGTAATTCTTCCTTCCTGCTGGTCTATTTTATTTCCTCTTTCTTCATAGGCCTCTAGCACATTTTCAAATTTAGCATTTAACTCCTAAAATTTATTTTTGTCTTTAGCAACAACTACGACCCCAAAGTTTGCTATTTCTTTGGTCATCTGAGAAACCTTTTCACTATCCACCTCATTTGCCCTATAGACCATAAGGTTGCCTATATACTCATAATTTGAAACCTCTTGAATTTTGGCTTTATCTCTTTTTTTATTTGACCATATTACCAAGGCTTGATGGTGATCACTATATTTTAACCCCTTGTGGGCTTGTAAGACTCATTCCTCATTCTTAAACTAGGTGTGTTTCACCTTTATCACTAAGTCAAAAATCATTGCATTCGCAATGTCCCACTCAGGGAATATTAAAACTCATGAATCCTTTAGTATTTGCCTACCCTTTAGGGGTTATATCTGCAAATTCTTCCATAGGGTCAGCTTTGACATGTTCTTCAATTTCAGAGTCCTCCCTATCTGGTTGCTCTGTTTTAATCATTTTGCATTTCACCTCAAAATTGTTAATGTTTCTTCTCCACAAAAACTAAGTGAAAGCTCTTGATTTAACAAAAATTTCATCATCTAAGAACTTCTTAGATGCCTCCTCCACTATAGGGCCAATCTCTTCTCCTCTAAAATCTCCCACAGTGAGGGCTAATATAGGCATTGGAGGCTCCTCTAAAACTCCTTCCTCTATATCTGTTGTGGTGATTACAATGTCATTCTCCCCCCCCCCCATTTGTTTTAGTTCTTCCCTTAAGGACATTTCATCTTCAATGCAACAGGGAGTTTTGTGTGGGGGAATACTCTTCATCCCTAGAAAAACCCTATTCTAATTTTTGTTTCTTGGCAGCAAGTGCAATAGATGGGCTCTAAGAAAGTTGTCTCTTATAAAGAGATACGGGATGTACACTCTTTGCCACCACATACCCAGGTCTTCTCTGTAATGTATATTGGCCTAGTGGTATGATTACCCTATTAGCCAATCTAGCTTCTACTTCAGCAGCCTTGTCTGGATAGGTTTGGGTTAGGATTTCTTTCTTTTCATTTAAGGTTTTCATAAAACTAACAAAATTTCTCATAAGCATATCTATCCTAATACCTCAATATTTCTTATCAGAAATGGGGTTATATTTTTGGTTCAAAAGCATTAATAAACTCAAGAAGCTTACTATATACTTTCCACTTCTCTTTTCTAACTTCTGGTTCTTGCAAAACCAATTCATTCATAATTATCTCCTTTGGAAAATATACAAAATATTCATGGGATTTAGCCTTATTCCTTTTTTGAATATATCATAAAAACCCTCAAGGTCTATAAAAAAAAAATGAGACTATGTCATCTGATATTTATCCAAAAAAATTGTAAATTGCTTCCATCCCCATTTAGTGATTACAAAGTTATGAATAATAGTGAAACTTGGGAAGATTGTATCTCTTGATTGGCCTACGAGCTCTACCTCTTCAAGTCCTCCTATCTACTATAGGATTTTTGTGATTCCAACTTTCAAGGGCACCTAGTAAGGTAGAACATGGGGCTTGTCTTGGAAACCATTTATTCTAAAATTAGTTGAGACTGCATATGGGATAATGTCCCTATAATTGTGACTTACCTTCAACCCTTTTGCATAATATTTTGGTCTAATCAGTTCCAATAATGGTTAAGGTATTCTAGGACTATTTCTAGCCAATAAAATCCTCATCTTGCAGGCAAAATATCTATCAAATTTTACAAAGCTAGCATCTATGACCTCCCATGGCATATTAGCACTCCATAGTTGGACTGGTAATCTTTCTCCATCCCTCTTAGTCTCCAACTTCATTTCTTTAGATAAAGAAGAATGACCTTTATATAGATAGCAGAAAGGCTTTTCTACTTTGGCCTTACTTATACCTATCAACCCATTATGAATCTCCTCTACTAAATAGTTGGGAGAATCAAAGATTGAACTCATGCCATATTGTAATGTCTAAGCCATGATGAAAACAATAAAGCCTGAGATGTGATCATGTTCATTCATTCCAAATATCTTGTAGAGAGAGAAATAAAATGCTTGTGCTCTAGGATTGAAGTATTTTCACAACAATGGCTCTGGAGTATTTGGTGTAACCAAGGGTAATTTTCCTATCCTTACAAAATATTTTGTAATGGCCCCTTCCTTAAATACACCTTTTGAGCCTCATACCTAGTTTGCAAGTTTTCAAAATTGATTGATTCATGTAACGCTTGATTAGGGTTTTTAAGAAAAAATTCCCTAATTAGTTCGGGTGTAACCTTCAATAAATTTTCCCCAACATGATTCTTGACCAATCTAGATATAGGATCATATCTTTTTGCAATAAAAGTCAAGAGATCATCATCGAAACATACCCCAGGAATTACTAACTTGCCAATGTCAAATTGCCAGACATTACTCAAAGGGGTATCCAAATTTCTTTCTGAGAACCATGTTCTGAACAACTCCAAATCCCTAGCAAATGTCTCTAACTCCCTTAACCAATTGGCTTTGTCATACAAACCCTCACCAATTCTCAACCTAGGGTTTTTTGGAACCAATACCCTCCCTCTCACTTTTTCATTTGTGGACTAAGGTAATTGCTCTAAAAAATCATCATGCACATTTCTCTACTGATAACTTTTATTCCCTAAAAATATCATCATGGAGGCATCTTTAACACCTAAAAACAATCTTAGAGAACAAAGCCTTAAACGTTAAAGGATAGCTATACTCACTTGCAAGATGCTTGTAATTCTAGAATTCAACACTTCAATGCTTGAAAAAGAAACAATTTGCTAGATTCGTGTTCTACTATGAAGGTTTTATCATTCAGTATTCAATAATTGATCAAAATTCATGTTTTATGCAACATTCTCTCCACACAAACTGGCATTGAACAATATTAAACTCAATAATAGTCATAATTTCAAAGACGTTGTAAGTTTGAAATCTAGTTATAGATTTGTTATGATTGAATGGTTTTGTTTTAAACTTTTAATGCCCACACCATCCCCTTTGAAATATGCCACTTGTCATCTTGTCATTTTCTTACTTTAGTTAAAATGTATGCAACTTTATTATCAAGAAAGTGATAATCGCTGACCTGATGTTCAATCAATGACTGAGAAAAAAATAGAACGATTGCATAAAACTAGCAAAATTACTCATAGGTTGGGACCCTCATGGATAGGTGGCAGCTTGTCTTATGCAATTTCATTTTGTGAGAAGATGATAGTCGTGGATCTACACATGATCAATGGTATCCATGAGATCATAAACCCTTTATCCAATTCAACAATTTTAACCAATTAGAACTTTTCAATATGCTAACTCATACTATCATAGTTCAACTTGTGGTTCAAAGCTAACTCAAGTCCTACCATGCTCCATGTGTCAAAAGCCCACTTTCTCACTTTGGTTAAATGGTGTGCAATGGCAAAAAGTGAGAACACGATAGCCCTTGATCTTTGATCTAATTGATGACTCAAAAAATATACCCCTTTTTACAATTCTAAAATGGATCCTGTATTTCTTCTCCCATTTGGCTTCTATAAGTCATCCCAATGCATGCAACCTTGTTGATCTTTCCTTGAGATGGGATCGTGATTGGGACCATGAGTGGTCTACACCCTTGAAGTGATTAGATTTATGTTATTGTATTAGTTGCTTTGATTATGCTTTTGGTTGATTTATGAGATTATGATGTGTTATATAGTTCACTAAGGTTTGTGCTAGTAGTTACCAAGATCGATGTGGTACCATGATGTTGTTTTTTGATTACCCAAAGATGTGTGCAGAGATTACATTGTGTACTATTACCCTGCTACACTAGACTAGGTTCATGTAGTAGTGATTAGTCATGTATATGATTGTGTTCACTTATTTGGTTTAAGTGCCTTTTCATGTTGTTTTTACAACTAGTATTAAATGCTTAAATAATTAGAATGGATTGTCCATGTTGGATTCATTAGTTATGTGTTGTTGATATTTACCTTGTTATATTTTTTATCCAAGAGATACGTGTTACTCATGTTATGTTTTACATTTGAGATGACATGAGGGTTAGATGTTATACTTTGATTTTAGTATGATAGATGTTAGACTACTATGTTATTTAGTTGATCATATTTTCATGATGATCCCATTTTGAGATGACAATATGTTTTATGATGATATTTGGTTATTTAGTATTTGGACATATCTATGATTATGTTATATGATGGATTTAATGCTATGGTTATTTACTTCATTCTTGCTTCAATATGTTGTATGTGACGTGAGTGATATAATAGATTATTTTAGTATAATTGAATAAATGGTTAAATTAGGTGATTTAATGCATTTATTTCTTTGGCCATGTTATTATATGTAATTGCACTTGATCACTTGTTTTAGTGTGTAGGATTTATATCCCTGGCAGTGGCACATGGAGTTAGTGATTTAGCCATTCATATTTTACCAATGTTGTTCTTGTATGGTCGACGTATCCTTATTTTAATTGATTAATTAATCCTTTCAGTGATTATTAAATCTGAACTCATTTGCATTTTGTGATTAGACTAGTGAGTGTGTCTGTCCATTTAGAGGTTCACATTGTTGCGAAAGTTGTTAAGGAAATTTCTGTGATTTTGGGTTTTCAAGATTTTAATTTTATTGAATTTAATTTTTCGTAGTGTTGTCATAGATGAATTCTTATTTTTAGGAATAGCTTATTTTCATTTGCATTGATTCCATGTTTAACTAGGTTGGCCGGTTATTTTCCCTAATTGATTATTCACTCAATAAGTGAATAAGTGTTAAAAGAGGAATTTAATTCCTCGCTTCTCACTTTAATTAGAGAGTTTGAGAGTCAAACCCAAAATTCTTTTCATGGAAATTTACTATTTTGGTTGTTGTGGGAGCTACAAGCGTGGGATTGTTGTGAGGTTGGTCACATTGGATCCAACTCGGTGAGACCTTGGATTGCCATGATATTTGGCTACTTCTGCAAGATTTTTATTTTATGGTTTAGATTCTTGTTTTGCCCTTTTGGTTGTGAGGTAGGACTCTCTTGTTCTATTGTTTCTGCTTTCCTTTAGCTTCTATTTTTGGTAGCCATTTGTTAGGAGGCTGGGAACTAGTGTTCCCCTCCATTTCTATTTTCTAGTTTTGTCTGGTTGGTTGGGTATGAACATTTTCCCTATTTTCAAGATGGGGTTTTGAGGTTTTGCGTCGTTATGCTAGCAATTTTTTGCATATGGTGTCCAAACCCAAATTTTATTAGATTTTTGGGATTTTTGTGCCCAAAGATCAAATCGGTTCTAATTTTAAAGTTTTCCAATTTTTTAGGTTTTTACCTTGTTTTGTGTGCCACCCTATTTTCTTAGGGTTTCTTGGCATAATGTTGGTCGTGGCCCTGGATCATCTATTGAGATGCTAGTTAGATCACTATTGCACTTTTATGTTGCATTAGGATGTGTTCCACATCTATACTCTCGACCCTATTTCTGGTTGAGTAATTTTATACTTGGCGTTATTATTTATTTTGGACCTTTGTTTTTATTTCATGGACACTAGGATTCATGTAGAATCTATATACCTAGATTGAGGCCGGTTAAGTGAGTTCATGATGTTTGGTCTTGTCACATCATTGAGATTGATGTAGAATTCATACTCCCAAATTGAGGCTGACTGAGTGAGTTCATGATGTATGGCTTTATTGTTCTTTGGGATTCATGTAGAATCCATCCTCCTGAGCTTGTTTCAATTGAGTGATTTTTCTTGTGTTCTCATCCAGTCCTTATGTTATGATCTTTGTGATGGTGGTGTGCCACACATGAGTACATGCACGTACATTTGTCAAGTGATTTGTGAGGCTTGATCTTCTATGGTAATTCCAAAATTTGTGATCATTTGGAGTTAGGTTGGGAATAAGCATGCCTACGAACACTCATTGTTGGATGAGCATGGGTAGGGTAAGGTAGAATATGGAAGGGGCTTCTATCTCACTTCTTGGTGATCATTGCACCATATGTTGGCAGAGGGAGCTTTAATCAAGTGATAACTAAATAAAATGTGTAAGTGGTAATAAAACTTACGACAATAAAAGAATGTGGTGTGCTAGAGCTTTCTGTCGAGGAGTTGAAGCCGCATAGTCCGAGCTTGGGCTTTTGGATGCCAAGCAACTATCCATGATGTCAGCCCCTACATAGTAACCCATTGACTATCTTACCAAGACTTTTTGTACTTGCATTATTTCATGATCTTGGTTTCAGTCATCATTACTATCTAGCAAGTGTGTTAGCCATGGACATTGTGCTTTATGTGTGTTTGTGATTGGATCATTATCTCCATGAGCATGGTGGGAGTGGACATACGGGATCCACATGGTTGGGAGGCATAGCTACCTTCACCACTACTAGGACCAGTAAACAAAGATGGTCTTTTGGCTTACCATGACCAGTGCTGGATGATGCAGGAGCATCCAATGGTGTAAGGGCAATCTTGTATCACCAAAAAATATGCTTACACATCATTTTTGTTTAATGTGTTTTCATTTCTGGATACCCATTTGGGTCAAATAAAGGTTCCAACTCTCATAGTTCCACTATTAGTTTTCTAGGTTAGAGTTTTTGAGCACCTTGGGATATGTGTCAAAATAGAAAATGGTTTATTTTGTAATTGACCCAAAATTATGATGAGTTAGAGGGTGTAAGTTGGAGGGATGATTACACTTGTAATTTAAAACACTCCAAAAAAAAATCAGTTCAAAAGGCTTTACACTTAAAAAGTTATTGTAATTTTAAATTTCCTAGAGACCTCCTAAGAGCACTTCAAAGTCATATTTAAGGCACTAAACAGCCTTGTACGGGCCTAAAAAATAGGGGATAAGAAAATTTGGTCTGTAGGGATATAGAGCACTTCGAGAGCTTTCTAGAAATGTAAACGATTTGTCAATCGGAGTCTCGGTGCAAAAGTTATGCCTCTCGAAAGTTGGGCTACCATTTTTGGATCCTTCTAATTTTACACTGACTTATAACGTGACTTATAGAACCTTCTATTTTGGTGGTGGATGCCAACTAGCATATTTTAGAATGTATTCCTAACCCTAAACCATTTGGGGTCTATTTAAGAATATTTTTGGCACTATAAAGGCAGTTCTCAGTGGAGTTTGAGCGAAGGCACTATGAGGAGGATTTTTCTCCAGAATCATACTATTGTAAGCCCATAGGGCATGTCTTTGGGTTTATTTTCTTTGTACTGAATGTAGTAGTATATTCTCACTAATAATAATATTTCCCTTTTTCTGTTGGTTTCATTCTAGTCTTGGGTTGTGTCTCCATCAAGTGGTATCAGAGCAGGTTTTCCTAAGTGTGTAGAAAGAGGGTTGATTGTGAGGTAGTTTGCACCAGGACTGTGTAGTTTTGGGTTTGAGAAAAATAGAGGCCTCCATGAAGGGAACATGGTGGAAGGGCTAGATTTTTTACTTTTGAGGTTAGAGCCCTCTAGAGACAAGTTCAAGCATTGCAGGAGGAGATCCATAGAGGACTGAATGTTGCCACAGGCAATGAAAGTGAGGAAGAAAATGAAGAAGAAGAAAATATTGGACAGGAAGGGGAAGGTGATGGGGACTACCTAAATCAAGCAGAGGAGAGGATTTTTAGGGCCATTTCTAAGCTTGGAAATAGACCTAAAATTGATGTGGGTATGTTTTCAAGGAATCTAAATCAGGATGAGTTGATCAACTGGATCAATGAACTAGAGGAGTATTTTGAGTATGAAGATATCAGGGACCCAAATAGGGTTACATTTGTGAAGGCCAAAATGAAAGGCCATGCCAAAATTTGGTGGTAAGAGATTTAGCTGAAAAGAAATAGAAGAGGAAAGGAGAAAATCACAAGATGGGATCAGATGGTGGACAAACTAAAGAACTAGTTCATTCTTATTGATTACGAGCTTGATTTGTTGAAGGAAATGCAATGATTAAAGCAAGCAAAAAAATCTATCCAAGAATATATAGAGGAATTTTATCAACTTCTTATTAAGGTAGAGAATGCAAAAGAAAATAAGGAGAGGGTTGCTCGTTGTCTCAGTGGGTAACAACCTAGCATTCAGGAGGAGTTAAGTCTAGTTAGAATGACTAGCATTAAAGAGGCATACCAGTTTACCCTATGAGTTGAAGAGAAGCTAAACAAAAGGTTTGAAGGAAGGAAAAGAGGGTGTGATCAAGTGGGAAGGGGCAGTGGTAGGTCATTTGGAGGTCGAAATGAGACCCAGAAGAAAAATGAAGATGTGGGTACTAGTAGGAACCACAAGAATGAGGGTTTCAACCACTCCCATGATCAAAACTTTGGAGATCAGAGAGGAAGAGGAAGAGGATGTGGTAAAGGTTTAGAAAGAGAAGGATTCCATTCTACCTATTTTCATTATAATGAAGAAGGTCATCATGCCTTTGAATGCCCTCAATGACAAGCAAGGACAAATAGGAGAGTTGATGGTCAAGAAAGGGTTGCTCATGTGGATGCACATTCGTTGCATTTAGAGGATGTAAAAAGAGGAGAGGTTCTAGTAAATGAAAGGGTCTTACTAAGTGATGAGACAAATCTTGTACAAAGGAGGAGTTTGTTTTGTATCAAGTGCAAGTGTGGGGATAAATGTTGTGATGTGATTGTTGATGGTGGCAACATTGACAACTTGGTGTCAGAGGAGATGGTCTCTAAGCTAAAGCTCAAGAGGGAGAAATGCCCCCAACCCTATTGGATTGCATGGGTAAAAGATAATCATAAGGTCCTGGTCAGTGAACAATTTTTGGTGAAGTTTAAGATTAGGAGTTACCATGATGAAGTTCTCTGTGACATTATTCCAATGGATGTCTGCCATTTATTGTTGGGAAGACCATGGCAGTTTGATTGGCATGCTGTACATGATGGTCATGCAAATACATACTCTCTAACAAAGGATGGAGTTCGCCACAAACTATAGCCCATGATAAGGGAAGGTGAAAAGGTATGCAGGTCTTGTTGATGGAAGAAATTTTTTGGATGGTATGAAACATTAGTGTTTGTGTTATGCTTTGATTCCTAGAAAAGATAAGGAAAGTAGTAGTGAAATTCCACCTAAAGTTTTAGGCCTATTAAGTGAGTATGGAGATGTCATCTTTGATAATGTTCCAAAAGGGTTGCCACTAGTAAGGCAAATCAGTCATTAGATAGATTTAATTCCTGGAGCTAGTTTTCCTAACAAGGTTGCTCATAGGATGACTCCTACTAAAATTGAGCTAAATAGACAAGTTCAGGAGCTATTGAGGAAGGGTTTGATTTGAGAGAGCTTGAGTCAATGTGTAGTACCTATATTACTGGTAACAAAGAAGGATAGAGAGTGGAGAATGTGCATAGACTCTCAAGCTATAAACTGAATAACCATCAAGTATCGATTCCCTTTTCCAAGAATGGATGATCTTATGGACTGCTTAAGTGGAGCTCATTACTTTACAAAGATAGATCTCAAGAGTGGCTATCACTAGAAATGGATATGATAGGGAGATGAGTGGAAGACTACATTCAAGACCAAGGATGGTCTATATGACTGGTTAGTCATGCCCTTTGGACTGACCAACGTGCCAAGCACCTTCATGTGGCTTATGAATGAGGTACTAAACAAATTCTTGGAAAAATTTGTTATTGTCTATTTCGATAATATTTTAATTTTCAGCAAGACTTTGGATGAACATTTATTGCACATTCGTAGTGTCCTTGAAAGATTGAGGGAAGATAAATTGTTGATTAATCTAAAAAAGTGTAGCTGTGTAAAAAAAGAGTTAGTCTACTTGGGGTTTGTTTTATTATCTAAAGGTCTCAAAACAGATCCAGAGAAGGTAAAATCCATCTTGGAATGGCCTACTCCAAGTTCTGCTACTAAGGTGAGATCATTTCATGGTCTAGTTAGTTTTTACAAAAATTTTATTAAAAATTTCATTGGCATATGTGCACCCCTGACTAAAACAATAAGGGGAGATAGAAAAGAGTTCAAGTGGACTATAGTAGTTGCAAGAAATTTTGAATTGTTGAAGAAGAAGGTGATAGAAAAACCTATGTTGGCACTTCCTGATTTTAGTAAAGTGTTCCAGGTAGATTGTGTTACTAGTGGCAGTGTTATTGGGGTTGTATTGAGTCAAGAAGGTAAGCCTATTGCATATTTTAGTAAAAAATTGAATAATGCAAAGAAGAAGTATTATGTTTATGATTAGGAGTTCTATGCAATCGTTCAGGGCTTAAAGAAATGGAGGCATTATTTATTGCCAAAAGAATTTTTCTTGTATACTGATCACCAGGTATTGCAGTACCTAAATATCCAAGGTAAATTGAACTAGAGACATTTGAAGTGGATAGAGTTCATGCAGAGCTATACATTTGTGTTGAAACATAGAAGTAAAAGGTTTAATAGGGTTGCAGATGCATTGAGTAGGAGATAGTTGTTGCTAGCAGTAATGTAGGTTGAAGTGATTGGGTTTGATGAACTCAAGAATTTATACCTTGAGGATCCTAATTTTGCTAAAGCATGACAAGTTTGTAAAGAATCTATTACTGTAAAAAAAACTAGCTGGCTAGATTATTTGATTCAGGATGGTATGTTGTTCAAGGGAAGTCAATTGTGCATTCCAAGGAGTTCCATGAGGGAAAACTTGATCAAAGAGAAACATAGTGGGCAGATGGCAGGATACTTTGGTCAAGATAAGACCATTGCCATTCTTAAAGAACATTATTTCTGGCCTAAAATGTCACAAGATGTGAAGAAGTTTGTGCAAAGTTGTCAAGTATGTCAAGCAGTGAAAGGATTTAATCATAATACTGGACTCTATCAGCCATTGCCTATTCCATCAAAGTCATGGGAGGACATAAGTATGGATTTCGTTCTTGTATTGCCAAGGACAAAAAGGGGTAATGACTCAGTATTTGTGGTGGTTGATAGGTTCTCCAAGATGGCACATTTTATTCCATGCCACAAGACTCATGATGTTGTACATATTGCAAATTTGTTTTTCAGAGAAGTGGTGAGACTACATGGTCTCCCAAAGAGTATTGTTTCCGATAGAGATACTAAATTTGTGGGGTATTTTTGAAGGACTTTGTGGAAGAAGTTGAGGATGGAATTGAATTTTAGTTCTACACATCATTCGCAAACTGACAGATAGATAGAATCAGCAAATAAAAGTCTGGGCAATTTGCTAAGGTGTTTAGTGGGAGATAAGCCCAAGGGATGGGATTTGATTCTACCACAAGCAAAATTTGCTTACAATAATTCTATAAATAGGAGTATTGGTAGATCACCATTCCAAATTGTGTATGGAAGTAGCCCAAGGACTGCACCAGAATTAAGGAAGATGGAGCAAGGGGAGAGGACAATTTTTGAGGCAAAAGAATTTGTTGAACATGTCAAGAGCCTACATGAGGAGGTATGTGCACGCATTACCAAGATGAATCGATAGTATAAAGCAAGGGAAAATTAAAGGAGGAGACATAAGTAGTTCCAAGGAGGCAATCTAGTAATGGTACAGTTACAAAAGGAATAGTTTCTAGTGGGTACTTACAATAAGTTGAAGATGAAGAAATTTGGGCCTTGTAAAATTTTGAAGAAACATGACTCGAGAAATGCATATGAGATGGAGTTGCTAGATGGGATTCACATTTCTCCTATCTTCAACATTGCAAATTTAACAGAATATCATGATGATGGTGTAGATGAGGGGTTGATTCTAGAAACATGTCCAATTCCTACTTCTAAGAAGGAGATAGAAGAGATTCTGGATAGTCATGTGGGAAGGAGTACCAGAAATAGGTAGTATGAAGAGTACTTGGTGAAGTGGAAAGGACAACCAATAGAAGACTCAACATGGATATCAGTAGTGGAAGTTTTCCATTTGGATTTTCCTCTACTAGCCATAAAGTGACAAGGTCACTTTTCAATCTACCCTGGGTGTCTGATGCAGGAGCATCCAGTGGTGTAAGAGCAATCTTGTATCACCAAAAAATATTCTTAGAGATAGTTTTTGTTTAATGTGTGTTCATTTTTGGATAGCCATTTGGGTCAAATAAAGGTTCCAACTCTCACAGTTCCACTATTAGTTTTCTAGGTTAGAGTTTTTGAGCACCTTGGGATACATGTCAAAGTAAAAAATTGGTTATTTTGTAATTGATCCAAAATTATGATGAGTTAGAGGGTGTAAGTTGGAGGGATGATTAAAATTGTAATTTAAAACACTCTAGAAAAAGAATCAAGTCAAAAGGCTTTATGGTTATAAAGTTACTACAATTTTAAATTTCATGGAGACCTCTTAAGAGCACTTCAAAGTCATATTTAAGGCACTAAATCATCTCATATAGGCCCAAAAATGGGGGATGAGCCAAGCTGGTCCTTAGGGCTATAGAGCACTTCGAGAGCTTTTCAGAAATGTAAATGGTTCATCAATCGGAGTCCTGGTTCAAAAGTTATGCCTCCTAGAAGTTGGGCTACCGTTTCTAGATCCTTCTAATTTTACACCAACTTCTAACGTGACTTTTGGAACCTTCTATTTTGGTGGTGGATGCCAATTGGAATATTCTAGAATGTATTCCTAACTCTAAACCATTTGGGGTCTATTTAAGAACATTTATGGAACTGTAAAGGTAGTTCTCAATGGCATTTGAGAGAAGGCACTGTGAGGAGGATTTTTCTCTAGAATCATACTGTTGTAAGCCCATAGGGAATTTCTTTGGGTTTTTTGTCTTTGTACTGAATGTAGTAGTAGATTTTCATTGATAATAATATTTCCCTTTACCTATTGTGTTCATTCTAGTCTTGGGTTGTGTCTCCATCACTGGATATTTTCACTTGATACTTCAAGTTCCAGAGTATGGTTTCTTGTGATTTATGCTTTCATTAGAATGCTTGGATATCATGTTTTGATGATGTTAGTTTATTTGATGCATTCCTATATTATGATGTTTAGCATATGATTAGATGACATAAATTTCCTTGTTGGAGTATCTATTACTTTGGTTTAGCATGTTAGATTTCCTATTTGTATGATGTTTAGCATATGTTAGATGATGAGTTTGATTTGTAGGATTATCTTATGCTTTACTTATAGCATGTTAGATTTCTTTATTCTTATGTTGTAGCACATTTTAGTAGTGATGTCCTCATAAGATAGCTCTGACGATCTAGTCATTTTTTGGGATGTTACACATGGGGGATGGCTAGGACCCATGATGGTCTCATGATGCTATTATAGTTGGGAGGAACTACACACTTAGTTTCTTATTTTATTACAATGTGATGTTGCTTTTGTACACTGTGATGTTGCTTTCAGTTATTTCCCTTCAATGCTATGTTATATTTTTAGATGCAGATCCATCTAGTATCGATTGTTCTTGAGTGTTAGTTCCTCAATCTACATGAATTTGGTACTCCTTGATGTGGAGGAAATTTATTTCCTAACTTTTTACCTATATGTTTTATGGCTTGCTGATTTGTATCCTCACTTGAAATTGTACTTTCTTCCATGAGAATGCAAATGTTTTCCTAGTGTGTTAGGTTTCCTAGCACGACTTGTGGTGAATCCTCACATGAAATGCCACACCAATTTGGGTGTTTTGGCTATTGCACCAAGCATGTTCTGATGTGAGATGGTGTTTCCTTGTGTGGCTTAGTGTACTTTCTCATGCAAAGCCTTGCATGAGACTATCAATTCATATTCTCTCACACGAAAAATAGGGGGCATCTCTACTATTTTTTGGAGAATGCAATTTGGACTTTTGAGTACCCTCTATGAATGCTAGTGGTTCCATGATTTGATAGATCAAATATGTTTTGTTCTAATGTCATCTTGGGTTTTCTTTCTTTAGTTTAATTATGTCAGTTAGGTTGTGGTGTTTGGAGATCTGTCGGTTGTTGGGATAGTTGGTGAAGTATTCTATTGCGATCTTTGTGATCCATGTATGATGTTGTCATGTGCATTCATACTTGTATATATATATCTTGGCTAGTATTGAATCCTTATTCCAAGGATCTCTGAATGGGGCATTACATCTAGTATCATAGACAAGTTCAAACATTGGGATCTTTGTGTATATGTTGCCCATATGGTTGATGTTGTGTTGTGTGAGTGCGAGTGTCTTGGTGAGAGCTCGTGAGTTTTGTTGCTTTGGTATCTACTTGTGATGGACTTCCTTGTCTAATAGATATGACTACAGTAGTGTGACAAGAAGGAAGCGAGTCTTCCTGGTTTTGTGGATGAAATTGATGTGCCTTTGTTGGTTGGTTACATATTTGATCCTTTTTGGATGGAGCCACTAATTGTTGTCCATGTGTTGGCTTGAGTGCCTCTTTTTGTTTCTCCTTATGGAGTAAGGTGCATTGTTTCCTTATTTTCTCCTATTTGTAAATAAATAAATGAATCTTATTTGTGATTTTGTGTTATGTCAATATACTAATAAAATGGTTCCTTTCATTGAGAAATGAGTGTTTAATATGAATCATTGGAAAGGAGTAGGTTTTGCATTAAATCCTTTAGGTTAATGACTTAAGTCCCCAATTTGAGTACTTCATAAGCTTATGTAAATTGTATTAAATTGATGGATATCTAAATGTTGCATTGCATGGAAAAATAATTAAGAAGATTATTGTAGTCTACATATGCATGGGGTTATTGATGGTATACTACTTAATGTGTGTGAGTGTGCTCTCTAATGCTGCTATGGTGATATATCCATTTGCATTATGTGGTGGTTTATCCTTCTTGTGTGACTATTCTCAGTCATCACTTGTAATGTGATTTTATTGGTGCCTTATTTTATTTGGCTAGAGATATTTTCCTCATGTTGTTGGGCCAAAATTGGTTTTTAGTATTTTCCTTTCTTGGAATAGTCATTAAATTTCTCTATTGCTCTCTTTGTGACGATTGTCACATTTGACTTATTGTTGAACAAACATATTTTGTGACTTACTGTTGGAATTGACAATTCCCCATTTGGGCTTTTTGTTTTGGTGTATGATGACTATTCTAAATGTGTTTTCAATTGTTGCCCATGTGTGTGTTGTGACTCTACCATGTTCATCTCAAACCTTTGGTAGTATGTACAAGGGATAATTTCATAGAGACATACTAATGTGATTTTCATATATGTAAATTTTTTAATGTAATTGGATGGTTTAAATGGTGATTAAACTTAATGTTATTTTGGAAATAAATTTGAAAAGATAGGTACTTGTTTTATGGTAAGTCACTTTTGGACCCTTACTTTGAAAACCTTTTAGTTTCATTTTCCATTAGTGCTTATGTTATGTTTAATTAATTAAATTATGAAAGAGAAGTAATCATGGTTTCAATGTGTGAATAACCTTTCTTTTCATATCTTTTTTCATTATGGCCATGTGTGCTCTTGAGTTGTTTTGGACATTTCGTCCATTGCTTGTCTTGGTAACCAAGACTATCTGACTGTGCCTATCACATTTTATCTTGAGTAGTGATTCTAACTCTTAGGTATTAGGACTCTCTATGCTCCATCATGTTTTAGGCCTCACCAATATCTTTCTAACACTTTTCAAACAAAGTCAATCAGAGTCTGGGCATCAATGTTATGGCCTCTAGAGTGAAGGAAGTTTTTGTGCTGATTTGAATTTTCATGTGAGAAAAAAGTGGTCATGTGTTTTCTCGCTTGGTTTATTGCATTATCTCATCTGGTTTGTTGAGAAACTTCAGCAAGATTGTACTAATCTAAAATTTCACCTAGGGAACAACAAGCAACTCTTTCACACTTCTAAAGGTGTAGATCAATGTTTCGAGTACCCTTTATCAAGTATAAATATGTTCGATAAAAGGGTGAGATTGCAGAAGTTTATGGTAGGAGATAGTGTACTATTGTGGGATAAGTGAAGGGCACTAAAATGTATGCACAAAATTTTTGATACTCTGTGGAAAGGCCCATTCACTATTCATCGTACCTTTGAAAATAACTCATTTGAATTGGCATATCTGTATGGCAAAATACTACCCTTGACATACAATGGTCAGAATTTGAAGCTCTATCAAATTTCTAACCAAAAATAGGTAACCCCTATATTGTATTATAGTTGCATTTAGTTCTATTTCTTTTTTTCCTAGTTAGGTTTCCCTTGTTTTCCTTGCTTTCTTTTTGTTGTGTAGCTACCTTTTAATTTTGTGAAACTAGAAATTTTGGATTCCTTGCTTGGGCATGGATTGCCCAAGTCCCCAGACAAAGCCAGTTATTGCCCCATTTTTCATTCTCTAGTCAATTAGCAAAAGTGAATACATGTGTTATAGTGAGATGAGTGAGTCCTTAGTGGTGATTGAGTCTAGGTCTAATCCCTCTTAGATGGAATGAGTCTCCATCAATTTTTTCCTTTTCCCCCTCTCCCCTTTTCTCAACCAAGTGGTTTTTCTTTTTGTTGAAGTGATCTTATGGGTAGGCTAGTGCCTAGTTACATGGATATTCATGATACTCATTCAGTGATCAATTACAAGTTATCTCCACTTTTGGCTTATCACTTTTTCAATAGAAACAGATGTTTGTGGAAATTTGGAAATCAACTTCTCAGTGGTTTTCCAACCCATGAAGATGATTCTCCTCAAAAGGCACTAAATGATACATATAGATCAAAAACTTGAAAATAGCAAGGTATCCTATGGCAAATCCATGTTCCCTTTGCAATTTTGACCTCAAAAAATGTTTAATATTTGTCAAATCTCTCATAATCATCCTCGATGCAAAGCTCAAAATGAACTTCTCCTCAGTGGGTTTTCAACCCATGAAGTTGGTTTTTTGAAAAGGCAGTTTAGAGTGAGAAGAAATGATAAGTGGGCTCCTACACAATCTTCACCTTACTTAGACATTTATAATCCCAAAACGGATAATGGTCTAAAGTTCAATTAAGAAAGAAAGTGTTGGTAGAGAAATAGAAATTATCTTCTCCTTGGTGAGTTTTAAACATATGAAGACAATTTCTTGAATTCCAAAGAAAAAAAAGTTGGTGATCATATTGGATTTGCAATTTGTGCATAATATGTCTTAGAATGATAATAGAAAGAATCTAACCATTACAGAAAAGATTTAATGATCAAAATTCAACTTAGCAAACATTCTCCCATGGAGTACTCTATTAGTAACTTCCTGAAACTTAAAGGAAAATGGGAAAGTTATGTGGAGATAGTTACTCTTGAGCCAACAGAATAGTGAAAAGATCCCTAGATATCCATTAAACCCCTGCATTTACAATTTCAATAGATCTCTTGTTCAATTCATTCGTATGGTGCAAATTTTGAAGATCAACGGATGAATCAAGGCTCCCATGTATATGGGAACATGAATAGTTGAACAAACTATCACTCTTTCTTTGAATTGCTATTCTATTTATGTGCATAACTTTTTCAAAAAGCCAGTATGTGTTGCATTGGCTATTCCTTCTACTTTCTTAGTTCAAATCTCATTCTCAACACAATGGCAACCAAATTTGTGGGTTTTGACAGGTTGAACGGAATCAAATCCCAATTGTAGGATTTCACAAATACCTCCCTTCGTTTCTACAACATGGAGGATTTATAAAAGAGAGTAAGGTCTGAGCAGATTCATCCAATTACTGAGAAGCTCCAAGGACGTGAGTTGATCAAGGCAACTAGTTTTTTGGTTGTAGTATATGCCCAAGAATTGATCTACAATTGTATACATTGTTACAATCTAGAGATGAGACAGATTTTACTACTGGATAATATAGTGTTGATTTCAATAGATAGGAAAACTATGGTGAATTGCCTTTGGGTACTGGAATGAGAAGAATTTTTAGATTTGATCTTTAGAGGAGTCATTTCTGAGTTCTCCATGAAGAAGATTATATGGAGGAAAGAGATCATGTAGACATGGTTACAAAACCACAGAGTGCCAAGAGTAAGGTTCCTAAGACCTTGTTTGGGACCAGTCTCAAACCAGAGATCATTAATATCTTGGTCATAAATTGAAAGGTGAGGTAGAATCTTTGAATTTCGTTGAGAAATATTTCTTTGTAGTGCTAGTCATTTTCTCTGACACCCAATATATTGATTGGGCTCATGAGGTAAGTGAAATTTTGTCCAATGCTATTCGTGTCACAAATTTTTACAACACATTCTATATGTCTTCTTTCCTCATCTATATGTTGGCTTCCTTACAACTATGGCCAAGCCTCTCAAGAGTGGAAAATTTTCCTGATGATGTGAAATTTTGTAAGTTTTATCCATGCTTATAGTTGGAAAATAGCTATGTAGAATATGTAAAAGTTAACAATGCTTTCACTATGAGGATTTGTAGGTAGCTATAGGGATATCCAAAAAGGAGATTTAGTCATAAAGCCATGGTAGCCATCAGCCAATTTGGGAGTTATTTCATCCAATTCTCATCCTTTTCTTATTTGCATATTTCAGCTTTTGATGGTTTCTGCTTGAAGCTACCAAGATATTCCAGTGATATGATCGTGTTGATCAAGATTGTGTAGCAAGCTATTCAAGTGAACATGTTGAGTGGGAGTCTGAAGAAGAAAGGGTACAAATTCCCCATGAAGGTGGAAGCTTTCAGCTATGAAACTCATTTGGATGCCAAGAACATGTTGAAAGTATTTGAAATGAAGTATAAATTGGAGATTTACGAAGTCTTGAGGTCCATGTTCAATTTGAATGGGTACATAAGGGATGTTTTGCAAATCAAAAGTGTAATCAAGCACATTACACCCATTGAGGACTAGTGGGCCAATTGTAAGAATGAATTCAAGAGTCATGATTGTGCTTTCACTAGACTAACAGTTGATAAGGTGAAAATGTACAAAGTTAATATTGATGTGGAAGGAGTGGAGGATGATGGTTAGAACATGTATAGCAATACTTACCTGACTAAGATAAGAGGCACTCCAATAAGTTCAGAGCCTTATGAAGATATTGAGGAAGAGCTAGATTTAATGATGGATTGAATTTATAAAAGGACCGAGAAATGGGTCAAATGGACCACAACTAGAAGGAGTCAGAGCAAAAGCATAACTACTCAAGCTTCCCCAATAGTTGCAACAGCTTTCTCCTCCCACGGTGGCACATTAGGTGTAACCTTGGCCATTACCCAAGGGTCAGCACAACCATCAAATGGAGGTGATCAACCTCCCAAAAAAAGTATTCCCTTAACTTAGACTTTTTAAGATGGATCCCTTCTAGTGATTGAAACTCCATCAAAAGCTGAGAAGAAGAAGGTTGAGGAATTAAAGGATGGTGGAGTCATTCTTGCCCTCTCACCTCATAGTAGCCTAATCCCATCTGTAAATGTTGCACTACTCACTTTGAGTAGTCCCCAAGTGCAAGTAGTAGATGAGATGGTGGGAGTAGTGAGTGATGCAGAGCCCTCTGTATTTATCTTCAAGGAATCTTAGTTCAACTCAAGGGATTCACAATATTTTGGTACACCCTCAAGGAACCAAGAACATCTCAAAGATTACAACAAAGAACCCTGACATTATACACCGATAAAGACAACATCTTCACTCACACAATCAGATTGCGATGTCTGATTGCATTGTTCATAACTTCAATTCTAAAAATCTTCTTGAAAAAATATTTGGAGGAATTGTTCCAAATTAGTAATTCTAAAACATATCCAAATCTGAGACCAATCCAATAATAATATTATGAATTATGTACTCCAAACCAAGACCCATATTTTCTGTCATAAACCAGAGACAAAACTGGTAACCCTGCCTAGGACATCAAATATATTTCAAAATTTTTTTTAAATAATCTCAAACCAATTCCATATTATCCATCTATGATTCTAGTTTCCAAATCTGTAAGCCATTTATTTTTTCCATTCATATATAATTTTTCAAGCACAAATCCCTGCCTTCATCTTGAATGGATATATCTAAAAACCAGTTTTCACTCAAATCATCATAACTTTTCCAAATCTAAATGAAAATGATTCAAACCAGTTGGAAATGAAAGGTAGTTCACATATATTTCCAATGAATATCATTAGAGATCTTGAGTCTCCAAAATATGTCCGCATCACACGCTGTAACATGACTGTATTCAGCGAATCTCAAATCTGCAAACATCCACTTTCACCAAAATACCCATAAATTATTCATTTCTTCATAAAATTGAACCAAACCAAAAGCATGAGAAGAAGGATTCATCATACTATATATCCATTACTATATCACATGGTTTCCAGGCTGTACATAGCCGTACAAGGTCTGGAAACTATTCTAAAACTAAAAAAAACTAATCAAAACCACAACAATAAAATGCACCAAAAATGTATCAAAGTATTTCCTCTTCTTCCCATTGATTTGGTTCGACCATACAATCATTTTTATATCCATTTGACAGTTACAAACCTTCCTAACTACCCCCAAGACCAACCATATACCCTTTTACATCATTTTTCTATTATTAACAACTTTCTCAAAGTTGCATTTTACAACTTTTTTACGCAACTTTTACATTTTTGACAAAAAATGGCTTCATAGCCTTTACAACTTGACCCAAATACAATACAAATGACTCAAATGACTTTAGATGGATGTCAATAGATCCATTCACCAATTAAATAAACATTTTTACATTATTTATCATATTAAGACCTCCTTTGACAACTTATTACAAATGGCTTCTCTAGCTTTTATATCTTTGTCTTCTTGAAATTTAATGTGCTCCTGCACCAGTGAGAGTGAGTCAACTAAATCTGACAAGGCAAAAAAGAAGACCTTAGAGGCAGAGAAAGGCCAAGATTCTTCAAAGTTTGTTTCACAGGCCCCAAAGAATCCTTTCTCTCTAACCATGAAAACCCTCACCCCGATCAAGAAAAAGATGTTTAGCATAGATGCTCTTGGGATTGCTTCCAAGGTGATCAGCATAGATTCATGGCTTGAGGACACCTTGGATAGAAAAAGAAAGAGGGGAGATGAAGGAGTTCCTAACAAGGAGACTCTATCTCTAGCCATCTACTCTAGATCAGTACGAAGAAAAGTCAAAAAGTAGAAGACCCTATCCATCATTGGGCAAGATCTTGAAACAGGGCATCTGACAATAGAAATTGCTAAGCCCAATAAGGAAGGAAGAATCGAAGATATGTCGAGAGATGATTTTTCCCTATATTATGTGGATCTCAAGGAGGTCAAGCATGACATCAAGGTTGGCTTATGGAAGTCAAAAAATGAGGTAATAGAAGGAAAGCTTAAAAGCCTTAAGTTGTCAAAATTCAGAATGAAGGCAAAAATCCATGGGCTTAATGGCTTCATCAAGTAATTGGTTACTCTATTGGCAAGCATTTTCAAAATGTCAATTACTAGTGATCCTATTGCTATTGATGTCCAAGCACTCATCTCTAAGCTCCAAGAAGATAAATACTTTAGGAAAATTGGTAGAGAGTGGAGTGGGAAACTCAAATTAGAGTGACTTGCCATTATTGAATAGATTGGCAATGCAATATTGAGGCTCGAAATAGAGAAGGATAATATTTCAGCAAATTTCAGCTACTCTGGCAGTAGAGAAAGTCAAGAGTGAAGATTGTATTTCTTTACTAAATATGATTATCCATGTGAAGACTAAGGAGGCTATGGAAGCAAATATCTTGCCTAAGGGAGATGAGCCTCTGTTCGAGTGGCTTTAGAATATGCAACTCAAGTCTAAGATGATCATGGCAGTAGAGGAAGGACTTAAAGAAATACAAGCTAAAGTGAAAAAGGATCAAGATAGAGATTATGAACTCCTAAAGGTCAACATACAGACTCATAGACTAGTGGACAAGGGAATGGAATCATTGGAGTGGCCATCATAAAAACAAACTTCTCCAATTAAATAGATAGTTTGACGCGGATATCTTTTGATCACTAGACCAGAGTTTTTGAGCTCCAAAAACTTGGTAGGTGTGTACATGTGGCCATGGAGGAAATAAAAGATTAATTAAATATTGTTAAATATTTAGCCAAAGAGAATTCTAAATGGCTCTTAAGATATACTAATTTACATGTTCATAGGTATGAGGAATTGATTCCAGTCATTGTCGTTGCCAAGGCCTATAGGGAAAAATCAAAAAAGGGAAAGAAGGCAAAGTGATTCATATTCCGCCCCTTTCATATTCTAATGTAATGATTGTAATGGAAAAATTGGCTCCTTTCCATTTGTCATTTTTGAGGAGATGAACTTAATCAATTTCCTTTTGTAACGGTCATCTCAGAATCCTATATGTACTAGATTAAAACATTAATAAAGGTTGGCTAATTTTTGGTGTGAAATACTTGATGTTGTAGAGACAATTGAATGGTATGTTGTGTCAATTTTTTTTTTGTTCCATTATGTCTTATGTAGTTTTATGTTTTCTCTTTAATTTGAATTAATTAAGGAATAAATAGAGTTTCACTCCCATGTTTCTAAATAGCAAGTCAAAGATAATAATATTGTTATCATAGGTTCAAGAGAAATCCCTTTGTGTTTTCTTTCAAGTTAGTCTTTTAGAGGAAAGTCAGTCATTTCAAAATAGCTTTCCAGCTATTGTAATCAGATGTCATTCACAAATTTGGGCGTTTAGGATTTAAATCAAAAGAACAAACTATTTACCAATATTATGTTTCCTATCACATTATCCCACCTTTATGAGATGAAGTGTGGACTATGAGCATTCCTTGCTTGAGGTTGATGTTGCCTTGTCATTCAAGAGTGACTCAATCATTTGGTGAGTCTAGACCCCCCTTTTGGATGTTGACTTTGGTGCATCTTTGTATCCTTGCCTCTCTTAAAGAAGTAGGCTAGCGTGGTTATGCCATTAACTCAGTGTTGTATGAGTGTTTTGATGGTTGGTGAAATTGAGAGATTCCCTAATACATCTTGGGTTGTTTAAGTGCAGAGATTGAGTGACACTCCCTCTAAGCCCTAATACTATGTAGTTTCTTTCTCCCTAAGTTTATATCTTCAAGAGGATTGTCTCAGTCAAGTTTCTTGTTGACTATTGACTTCAGGCTGGAGATTGTGTTAGCGGTAGGTAGGGTGTAATTTTCCCAGCATGTTGTTGGAGGGATGTGAGGCCTCACCTTGACCCATCGTAGCATAGTTGATACATTATTATTTTGATACTCATGACTCAATATGTCGAGACACTGTCAAATACACTAAATATTATTATTCTATTATATGTTGTGTGATGTTTTATCTTCAGGTGTTTAATTATGTTATTCAATGTTTTATGAACATGTATATTGATGAAGTAGTGTAGAAAGTGAATGCAGAATTAACACTTTGATCATGCAATATTAGTAGTTAAGTATATAAATAGAAATGAGATAAATAGTTAATTAATTCAAAGATATATGTTGTGAGTTATGTGATTATCGTGATGATTTATATATCTATATGCATGTGATTTTTTTGAGCTACTGATGTGTGCAATGAGTGTGCAGGATATTTTAGCTGGAAAATCTAACAGAGAAATGAAATTGAACCCTATGTACCATTTTTGGAAACTAGGGTCTAGTCTAACAAGAGACATAGACCTCATTATTCGTATTTTATTTGTATCATGGTTTGAATGAATGTATCATTTTGTAATATTAAAAAGTTAATGTTGTGTAACAATGATTTTATATTGTTTCTTGACACTCATGAATTGTATATGCATTCCAACATGATAGTTCGGGTTAACCGAGTAACCTAAAGATCTAAGTTGGATTAAGTTAATTACCTTTTTACTAATCAGTTAGCAATTGAGATTAATTAAATTAATCAAGATTAGTGAGTAATCTACTTTTTTTAAGCTTGTTAGAAAGTCCTAAAAAAATTTACCCTTTGATAGGTCCCTAATTAATCTTAAAGGCCAAAAATCATGAACTCTAAGTACCTAAGGGGTATGGGTATGGGTTGGGGGCATTTTTCACTCCCCTAGTGCCTTTGATTGACTTTTATGGTCACCCAAAAACCCCATTTTTGCTTTATTACGAAAATTAATTGTTTTCATCATGAGTTGGATAACTTTAACTCCACCTTGAGGTTAGCCTTATGACTAGTTAAATTAGAAGACTCTAGAACTTTTAGGCAAGTGGGGGAGTTATTGCATTTTGGGAGTTGGTTGAGTTAGTATCTTATTTAGAGGCAAATTTGAGAGGGTTTGAGTGTTCACCCAACCTCTAGTTTTAGAGAGCAATTCAGGATTGAAGGAGAAGGAGAGGAAAGAAAGCTCATCTCAAATTTGTTCAATTTTCATAACCTTATTATGAAGGTAGGAATTCCCTCAGCTCATGTTGTTCATTTTTTGCTCATGTTTAAGTTTGGGAGGGATTAAAATGGGTTTTTTTCTTAAATATTTTTTCTTTGTATTTTTCTTTTGATTTTTGAAGGGATTGTATGAGTTGTATTGGCTTTACTCACCTTCAGATAGGGAAGAAGTGGCCATTTATGGGAGGAGGTCTTTAATTGGACTCCAACAGTGTAGAGTCTCTTCTCAGGATGAGAAAAGGGAGAGAGAGTAGGGTGTTATGGGCTCCTACTTGTCAACACAAACCATGTGTTTGAGTTTTGAAATTTAAGATATGGAAGAACAAAAGTTCTTGAGTTTATAGCCCCGAAAAGGCACCTGTTATGGTGTTGTGGCCGACATCTCCTATTGAAAAAATCCACCTTCTCTCTAGTCTAGTTCAATGTCAAACCTGTTGTGCAAACTGGAATGGGAGTGAATGTTTGATTTTTTCATCATGTTATGATTGGTTGCCTCCTGATTAGTTTTCATTCTCTCCATGATCACTATGATGTATTGCAGAATTCATAATGGATCCCTTGCTAAAGAGCTAAAAAGGAAATTCAAAATTGTTAATGGATTTCAAATATGTTGGGAGCTTTTCCCTTGGGATAATAATCCTATGTAAAATTATATTTTAAACGTATTGTGGAAATGGCAACGATGTTGGGTTTTCTTCTTGGTTCTATCCTAAAGAAGCCTTTGAATTAGGTAGTTCAATAGAAAAAGAAAATTGAGTAATATTCTTGCATATGAGTCTTAGAGTTTTTTTTGGGTTTTGCATATGTTACTTTAAAAAAAAAAAAAGATGTGATGATGTTTAACCTTAGTATGATATTCTTATGTTTCAAAATCATAGTCATTTGATTAAGGTTAATTGGAAAAAAATGAGGATACATATCACATTATACATTTTAAATTAGAATTATGTCAAGTAAGTTTCAAGTTACATAAATGAAAATCTCCTCTCACATTTTCATGTTTGATTGAATGGGGAATCAATCCTACATTATTGTACCAACAATACATTTTAATCCTATGTTTAAATCTAATGAGAATATAAAATAATTATATAATAACGTCCCCCTTGATCAAATAGATATGATGGTATCAATCCAATACTTAGAAGAAAAAAATATAGGACCAAAAAAACATTCCCTTTAGCAAATTTACACAACTTAGAAAATCCATACTTAGAAAAAAAATATGGCCTTAAAAAAAATGTGTGTCCCAAGAGCAAATATGCTCTAGATTTTGTATGAGAAGAGAAATTAATTGTTCTCTTCAATATAGAATCTTATATATCCCCTTTAAAATATTAAATAATTCAAAATAAAAGAAAGACATTATAAATAAAAAATAAAAAATTACATAATAATCCCTTTCTTAAATATCCTAAGACTCATCTAACTAACTTTATCTTCCTTCCATATTAAATGGACGAAGTTGGGCAGCTGCCATATCTTGTTTTCCAATCACATCCCAGCTGTGAATGCATCTTGGGTAGAGTGGGAGGCCACATGGAGTTAGGTGGCTAGGAGTGGGGAGTCCCTTTTTACACCCCTTCACCTTTTACCTTGCAATAAAACAAGTCAATGCATAAAAAAAAAATTTAACAAAACATTCATCCCTTTCCTACAATCGAGTTTTGTCTTCTAGTTAGGATGTGACGGGGGGGGGGGGGGGGCAGTCTTTGGGCCTTGTGCCCACATGGGAGGAGGGAATATATCTAGGCATTAATGGGGGGTTAAGGGGGTTAGGTTAGTATTAATGTAGGATGTTAGTTGTTAGGTTAGTTTAGTAATTTATTTTTATATAAAGTTTTAAAATTTAGTTAAGTTTAATGTTTAGTAATTTAATTTTTGTGTAGTTAAATATTAATTAGCTAGTATTTTTTTTTAATATTAATAAGTATATTGTTCTTTTTAACATTTGTAGTTAGTATTAGTATAGGTTAATTTAGTGTTATAATATTAGTGTAGCAAATGTTAGATTATGAGATAAGGTGAACGTTTTTATTTTATTCGATTATTTAGTTGTATTTAATTTTAATTTTATTATTATTATTAGGAATGGTTTATTTTAGAATAAATTATAGATTTAAATCTAAGAAGTTTAGAACAAGGTTTAAATAAAGTTAATTTATCTGAGTGTTAGTTGTGACGTCTTTAGTTAGAGAGTTCTTTCTAATTCTATGTTTCGAATAATTAGAGATGTAATTATTTAAATTGTTATTAGAATAATTAAGTTATACTATTATAAATATTATGATTAAATAATGGTATATCGTCTTATTAATACTACTTTAAGGTAGTTGTAGGTTATGTTGCTAGTGGGCCTGGTATACTATTGTTTTGAGAGTATAATTTTTTTTTTTAAAAGTAAATAAAAGAAATAATGAGTTAGATCATTCAATTGTTTGAAATTGGATGTTTAATTTAATTAATCAATTTAATAATGAAAGTTTAATTAAATGATCTATTCCTATATGTTGTTTTTTAAACTAAGTTGTAGTCTTAAGGAATTGGTAGGGGAACATTTATCTATATGGCAACATCCTCATAGTTTAACTGGTAAATCAAACATAGTAAACTTTATCAAAACCACATATTAAACATAGTGGAAGTAATTTTTTTAAAAAATTATGTGTGTTTTTGCCCCTATTTTTGGGCATGACATTTTGGTATCAGAGCCTGTGTTTCAACACTAGGAACCTAAAACCATTATGCTTCTGAACCTTAATCTAAATTTTAAATTGTGTAGAATGCCTCCCATCACACGAAGCAACTGACAAGGCAAAGGTCATAGGGTGAGAGGTGGTAGAGAGGAATACGAGGATGGACCACCACCACCAAACCCAAATCAGGATATCTTGGATGCCCTTCACACACTGATCGGGGTAGTTCAGCAAAGGCTACCATCTATAGTACAACCAAGGTAGCAGATTCCCAAAGAGGAAGCATAGGGACCTGGAGGAGGTAAGCCCAGTGGTAGAGAGAGGAGTAGGAGTCCTCCACCAAGGCAGGTCGAGGGACAGGGCAAGCATGAGGGTGAGTCGATACATCAGAGAGGACCACCACTCGATAGGCCTCCTAGACATATAGGAGATGATATCAAGGAGTTGATACAACTCTAGCCACCATTCTATATTGGTTCCACTAAGGGAACAGTAGCAAAGGCCTAGTTATAGAGTCTATAGCGGTGCTTTAGATTATGTCCTTATGGGATTAATCTAAAGGCACATCTAGCAATCCATCAACTGAGGGGAGATGCCTCCAATGGGTGGCTTCAAGAGGAGACTATAGGAGGAGTGAGGATGGATACCCTCACATGGGAATCATTCTTGGAGAGATTCTAACAGAGGTACCTATCTGAGCACTTCAAACAGAAGCAGATAGAGGAATTTCATTCTCTATATCAGAGGGGTCTCATAGTAGCTTAGTATGAGAGCAGGTTTCTCGAGCTCTTTCTATATGTTGAATACATGAAGGACGAGAAACTATGAGTACATCGCTTCATCATGGGCCTACATTTCTCACTCTAGGGTCTATTCTGTTTGGCCTTCCCTACCACCTTCAAATAGGTAGTTGAGATAGCACTAATTGCTAAAGATACTCAGGGTAGATAGGAGTCACGAGATAAGTCTCAAAACAAAAACTCTACCCTACAAAAACCCCCTTGGAAAGGGAATCAAAACTATATAGTAGGGTCCTCTAAGGGCTAATAGTCTTAGCAACAGAAACCATAGCAGCAGTAGCAAACACCCTCATAGGGCTATCAAGGCTCCAAGACCAAATAGTGGTAGTCACAGGGCCCCAAACAAGGTCAAAAGGTGTAGGCCCCATAGTCATAGTTAGTGAAGACTTAGCAGTCTTCCAAGGGTGGATACAGTGGATCTAGTAGGTCAGGAGGCCCATAGAAGTCTAGATCACAAGGTATAAAGTCTTATACCTGAGGACCATGCTACACTTGTGGTGGCATGGGTCATATAGCTAGAGAGTGTCTATAGGGACAATCATCTGGTGGTCAGAGAGGGGCTTTTTAAGAGTCGACAATTGGTGATATGGGTAGATCCCACAGAGTTTATATAGTGGTTGACAACCACCAGGCTAAGTATCAGGCCACATTTATCAAGGCTACAGGTATAATATAGGGTAATATGGTTGTTGTTTTATTTGATTCAAGAGCTACTAACTCTTGTATATCTCCATATGTAGTGGAGCATTGCGGGCTAGTGGCAATTAGATAGGATGTCAGTTGGGAGGTAGAGTTAGCCTCAGGAGCTAGAGTGTGTGTTAGTTCTATTGTGCATAATTTCCTGATTCATATTGGAGACATGTCTACGATGTTTGATCTACGCATTACCCCTCTAGGTTCTTATGATGTTGTTCTTGGCATTGATTGGCTTTATGTCCACAGCACCAAGATGGATTGTCAAAAAAAGAGGGTGGAATATGTGGATGAAGATGGGATCTCTAGAGTGATCTTTAGAGTAAAGAGACTAGTATCCCTTCATATGATTTCCGCTATACAGCTTAGACAATGAATGCAAAAGGGATGTCAATTCTTTGCTATCACCATTAGTGATAGAAAAGAAGATTTAGAGGGAGATCCATCCCTTGATAATTTTCCAATCATGCAGGAGTTTTCAGATGTGTTTCCTTCAAAGCTCCTTGGTATGCCTCCACCTAGAGTAGTGGATTTTCATATTGATCTTGTGCCAGGACTTGAGCTAGTATCGAGAGCACCGTACAGGATGACTACTCATGAGCTCAATGAACTAAAGACTCAACTAGAGGAACTCTTAGAGAAAAGACATATTTGACTTAGTGTGTCACCTTGGGGTGCACCAATGATCTTTGTAAAGAAGAAAGATGGATCACTAAGGTTGTGTATTGATTATTGGCAGTTGAACAAAGTAACCATCAAAAATGGATATCTTCTTCCCAGAATTAATGATCTCTTTGATCAATTATAGGGTACACGAGTATTTTCAAAGATTGATCTGAAGTCAAGTTATCATTATTTGAGGATTGTGGATAGTGATATCCCCAAGATTGCATTCCTTACGAGGTATGGTCACTACAAGTTCACTGTGGTACCATTTGGTCTCACGAATGCTCCAACTGTATTCATGAGCCCCATGAATGGAGTATTCCATACCTTTTTGGATAATTTTATGGTTGTATTCCTTGATGATATTCTAATTTATTCTTGAAATGAGAAGGAACATGAAGAGTACCTGAGACAAGTATTGCAGAAGTTGGGAGATAACCATTTGTTTGGCATCTTATCAAAGTGTGTGTTCTATAGACTTGAGATACATTATTTGGGTCATGTCATATCAGGTGATGGTGTCTTAGTAGACCCATCGAAGATCAAGGCCATCATGGATTAGCCAACACCCACTAGTGTCATTGAAATGAGGAGCTTTATGGGCCTAGTAGGATATTACCGATGCTTCATTGTGAGATTTTCTAGGTTGACACACCCAATCACCTCTCTTTAGAAGAAGGGGAAGAAGTATGAGTGGATAGAGAAGTGTGATAGAGCTTTTCAAGAGCTCAAGAGAGCCCTCACAAGTGCACCAATCCTAGCAGTGCTAGATCCTTCTATGGATTTTGTGGTGTGCAACGATGCATCTTTAGATGGTATAGGGGCAGTCCTTATGTAGGATGGATGACCCATTTCCTTCGAGTCTAAGAAGTTGAAGACTCATGAACTCAATTACCCTACTCACAACCTAGAGCTTGTAGCAATTGTTCATGCCCTCGTAAGGTGGTGACACTTCCTTCTAGGTCATAGATTCAAACTTCATGCCAACCACCAGAGCTTACAGTACATATTTACTCAACTAAACCTTAATGCTAGGCAAAGAAGGTGGATGGAGTTCCTTTGTGAGTATGATTTTGATGTTCATTACATCAAGGGAAAGGAGAATTTGGTTGTATATGCCTTAAGTAGAAGGGTTCATGAGCTTTCATCTATGACTACATGCACTGACTTGAGAGAGCGGATCCTATAGCACTTGCCAGCAGATGAACTTTATGTAGAAGTTAGTCAAATAGTGCATTCTCAGAGACCCTTGGAAGGGAAGTATTCAAAGTATTCTTTGGAGTCTAATGGACTCTTGCGTCATAGAGGACATATGTATGTACCTTCCATTAGGGGTTTGTGCAAACTCATTGTACTTGAGGCTTACAAAGCACCTTATGCAGTGCACCCTAGTGTTAAGAAGTTACATGCAAATCTAAGACAGTTATATCACTGGCCAGGCATGAGAGTGCAAATTGCTAACATAGTTGCAAGATGCCTTGAGTGTCAAAGGGTGAAAGCAAAGCACCTTCATCCATGTGGACTGCTTCAGCCTCATGAGATTGCAAAGTCAAAGTGGGATGCTATATCTATGGATTTTATTAATGTTGGTCTCCCCATGTCATCTTGCCTCTATGATGCCATTTTGGTGATAGTTAACACGTTGACCAAGGTTGCCCATTTCTCACCCGTGCATACTACATACATAGCATGAGACATAGCTCAGGTGTTTTTGTAAGATATTGTCAGACTTCATGGCGTTCCCTGTAAGATAATCTCTGATAGAGACTCATTGTTCACTTCATCCTTTTGGAGAGAGTTGCAGGTAGCTTTGGGCACTAGGCTCAATTTAAGTACAACATACCATCCTTAGACTGACAGTCAGACCAAGCGAGTGAATTAGGTTTTGAAAGATATGTTACGTATGTAGGTGATGGATCATCAAGTCAAATGGGAGGAGTACTTACATCTTTTCGAGTTTGCCTATAACAATGGGCACCATTCCTCCATAGGTATGCCGCCTTATGAGGCCTTGTATGTTAGACCTTATAGAATGCCCTTGAGTTGCAATAGGATTGAGGATCGAGTGTCTATTGGTTTTTAGTTAGTAAAGGAGATGGAGTAGCAAGTGACCCTGATTAGATAGTGTCTAAGAGAGGCACAAGATAGGCAGAAGAAGTATGTTGATGTGAAGAGGATAGATCAAGAGTATCAGGTTGGAGATAGATTTTTCTTAAGGGTGCGACCACACAAGAGTCTGATTCAATTCAGAAAGGGCTCTACGTTGGCACCCCGATTCATTAGACTATTCGAGATCCTAGAGAGTATAGGACCAATCGCATACCATTTAGCTTTGCGACCTAGCCTATCATGCATCCATGATGTGTTTCACATTTTAGTACTTAGAGGATACATTTATGACGAGTCTCATATTATAGATTGGAATGCCTTGCAGGTGGAGTCAGACGGGCAGTTAGCACTAGAGCCTATCTGTATTATTGCTCGACAGACCCTAGCTCTTTGAGGCTGAGAGCTAAACAAGGTTAGGGTCTAGTGAGATTGTTATGATGAAGTCATCACTTCATGGGAGTATGCAGGATGGATGCGATCTCAGTACCCATATCTTTTTAATAAACTCCAAGAGGAAGTTCATGCCTAGTGGGGGAGGATGCGAGGCCTCGCCCCTACCCATTGTAGCATAGTTGATACATTATTATTTTGACACTCATGACTTGATAAGTCGAGACACTATTGGATACACTAAACATTATTATGTTATTATATGTTGTGTGATGTTTTACCTTCAGATGTTTAATTATGTTATTCAATGTTTTATGAACATGTATACTGATGAAGTAGTGTAGAAAGTGAATGCAGAATTAACACTTTGATCATGCAATATTAGTAGTTAAGTATATGAACAAAAACAAGATAAATAGTTTATTAATTGAAAGATGTATGTTGTGAGTTATTTGATTATCCTAATGAGTTATATATCTATATGCATGTGATTTTCTTGAGCTACTGATGTGTGCAATGAGTGTGCAGGATATTTTAGCCAGAAAATCTAATGAAGAAACAAAACTGAACCTTATGTACCATTTGTGAAAACTAGGGTTCAGTCTAACAAGAGACACAGACCCTGTTGTTCTTATTTTATTTGTATCATAGTTTAAATCAATGTATCATTTTGTAATTTTTAAATGTTAATGTTTTGTAACAGTGATTTTATAGTGTCGCTTGACACTCATGAATCGTATATGCATTCCAGCATGATAGTTAGGGTTAACTGAGTAACCTAAAGATCTAAGTTGGATTATGTTAATTACCTTTTCGCTAATCAGTTAGTAATTGAGATTAATTACCCTAATCAAAATTAGTGAATAATCTACATTTTTTAAGCTTGTTAGAAAGTCTTAAAATTTTTTACCCTTTGATAGGTCCCTAATTAGTCCTAAAGGCCAAAAATTATGAAATCTAAGTATCTAAAAGGTATGGGTATGGGTTGGGGGCATTTTCAACCCCCCTAGCCCTTTTGTTAACTTTTATGGTCACCCAAGAACCCCATTTTTACTTTATTGCAAAAATTGATTATTTCCATCATGAGTTGGATAACTTTAACTCCACCTTGAGTTTAGCCTTATGAATACTTGGGTTAGAAAACACTAGAACTTTTATGCAAGTGGGGGAGTTATTGCATTTTGGGAGTTGGTTGAGTTAGTATCTTATTTAGAGGCAAATTTGAGAGGGTTTGAGTGTTCACCCAACCTCTAGTTTTAGAAAGCAATTCAAGATTGAAGGAGAAGGAGAGGAAAGCAAGCTCATCTCAAATTTGTTCAATTGCCATAACCTTATTATGAAGGTAGGAATTTCCTCAGCTCATGTTATTCATGTTTTGCTCATGCTTTGGTTATTTTGTTTGCATTTGTATGTTTGTGTATGTGTTGAGTATGTTTGAGAGGGATTGAAATGGGTTTGTTTCTTAAATGTTTTTCCTTTGTATTTTGCTTTTGGTTTTCGAAGGGATTGTATGGGTCATATTGGCATTACTCACCCTCAGATAGGGTAGAAGTGGCCATGTATGGGAGGAGGTCTTTAGTTTGACTCCAACAGTGTAGAGTCTCTTCTCGGGACAAGAAGAGGGGGAGAGAATAGGATGTTATGGGGCCCTACTTATCAGCACAAACCATGTATTTGAGTTTTAGAATTTAAGATATGGAAGAACAGAAGTTCTTTAGTTTATAGCCCTAAAAGGGCACATGTTACTATGTTGTGGCCTACATCTCGTGTTGGAAAAATTCACCTTCTCCCTAGTCTGGTTCAATATCGAACCTGTTGTGCAAAATGGGATGGGAGTGAATGTTTGATTTTGTCATCATGTTATGATTGGTTGTCTCCTAGTCAATTTTCGTTCTCTGCATGATCATCGTGATGTATTGTAGAATTTGTAATGGATCCCTTGCTGAGGAGCCAAAAAGAAAATTCAAAATTGTTAATGGATTTCAAATATGTTGGGAGTTTTTCCCTTGGGATAATAATCCTATGTAAAATGTTATTTTAAATTTATTGTGAAAATGGCAACGATGTCTGGTTTTCTTCCTAGTTCTTTCCCGGCAGAGCCTTTGAATCAGGTGGTTCAATAGAAAAAGAAAATTGAGTAATATTCTCGCATATTAGTCTTACAATTTTTTTCAATTTTGTGTATGTTACTTTTTTTAAAAATAGATGTGATGATATTTTACCTTACCGTGATATTCTTATGTTTCAAAATCATATTCATTTGATTAAGGTTAATTGGAAAAAAATGAGGACACATATCATGTTGTGCATTTTAAATTAGAATTATGTCAAGTAAGTTTCAAGTTACATAAATGAAAATCTCCTCTCACATTTTCATGTTTGATTGAATGGGGAATCAATCCTACATTATTGTACCAACAATACATTTTAATCCTATGTTTAAATCCAATGAGAATATAAAATAATTATATAATAACATCCCCCTTGGTCAAATAGATATGATGGTATCAATCCAATACTGAGAAGAAAAAAATATAGGACACAAAAAAAAAAATTCCCCTTTGGCAAATTTACACAACTTAGAAAATCCATACTTAGAAAAAAATATGGCCTTAAAAAAAATGTGTGTCCCAAGAGCAAATATGCTCTGGATTTTGTATGAGAAGAGAAATTAATTGTTCTCTTCAATAGAGAATCTTAAAAATTCTCTAAAATATCCCCTTTAACATATTAAATAATTCAAAATAAAAGAAAGACATTATAAAAAAAAATTACATAAAAATCCCTTTCCTAAATATCCTAAGACTCACCTAACTAACTTTATCTTCCTTCCATATTAAATGGAGAAAGTTGGGTGGTTGCCATATCTTGTTTTCCAATCACATCCCACCTGCAAATGCATCTTGGGCAGAGTAGGAGGCTACATGGAGTTACGTGGTTGGGATTGGGGAGTCCCTTTTTACACCCCTCCACCTTTTACCTTGCAATAAAACAAGTCAATGCATAAATTTTGTTTTTAACAAAACATTTGTCCCTTTCTTGCAATTGAGTTATGTCTTCTAGTCAGGATGTGACAGGGTGGGGGGGCAATCTTTGGGCCTTGTGCCCACATGGGAGGAGGGAATAGATTTAGGCATTAAGGGGGGGTTAAGGGGGTTAGGTTAGTATTAATGTAGGATGTTAATTGTTAGGTAAGTTTAGTAATTTATTTTTATATAAAGTTTTAAAATATAGTTAAGTTTAATGTTTAGTAATTTAATTTTTGTGTAGTTAAATATTAACTAGTTAGTATTTTTTTTAAATGTTAGTAAGTAGATTGTTCTTTTAAAAATTTGTACTTAGTATTAGTATAGGTTAATTTAGTGTTATAATATTAGTGTAGCAAATGTTAGATTATGAGATAAGGTTAACGTTTTTATTTTATTTTATTATTTAGTTGAATTTAATTTTAAAAAATTTATTATTATTAGGAATGGTTTATTTTAGAATAAATTATAGATTTAAATATAAGAAGTTTAAAACAAAGTTTAAATAAAGTTAATTTATCTGAGTGTTAGTTGTGACGTCTTTAGTTAGAGAGTTCTTTCTATTTCTATGTTTTGAATAATTAGAGATGTAATTATTTAAATATTTATTAGAATAATTAAATTATACTATTATTAATATTTTGATTAAATAATATTATATCGTCTTATTAATACTACTTTAAGGTTATTGTAGATTATGTTGCTAGTGGGTCTAGTATACTATTGTTTCAAGAGTATAATATTTTTTTAAAAAGTAAATAAAAGAAATAATGAGTTAGATCATTTAATTGTTTGAAATTGGATGTTTAATTTAATTAATCAATTTAATAATGAATGTTTAATTAAATGATCTATTCCTATATATTGTTTTTAAAACTAAGTTGTAGTCTTAAGGTATTGGTAGGGGAACATTTATCTATATGGCAACATCCCCAGTGTTTAACTAGTAAAACAAACATAGTGAACTTTATCAAAACCACATATTAAACTTAGTAGAATTAATTTTTTTTTAAAAATTACATGTGTTTTTGCCTTTGTTTTCGGGCATGACAAGGGACATGGTATCATTGGATGCATATTACCATCTTATGAGTTGATATGAAGATATTGCATGATTTTGTCCATTAATGAAATTCTTTGCAACCTTGTGGAAAGTCGATATCTTGTCCGGTTGGGTTAAGTAACCCTAGTTCCCAATGATAGTTGAGCTTTTTGTATCCTAGAGACTAAGTACTCCTATGCTTGTTGGTTAGTAGTGGTGAGTATCCTTTGGAGTGTGCATTTGCTAGTAAACCATCATCCTCTATGTTCAAAGGGTGAGTTTACGTGGATTCAAGGATGCTTATGTGTGACATGTTAGTGTTCTTGGGAATTTTGGAATTGTTCTTCCCTGTGATTCCAACTCTTCTTGTAAGTGCATAGTGTTTTGGCCTTGTTTTATGGTCATGTCATAGGTGCATGTTTAGTTGGGCACCTGTTGACGATGTAGAGTGGGTTTTTCCTTACATTATATTGTTGACTTTATGGCTAGATGGGTTTTATTCTCCTAACACATAGGAGGTTCCTTACTGGAGGACCTTGTGTCAGTGTGACACCTATTCTCTTGTAGTTGACTTATTTGGAGGTTGATGTGATGGTTTGAGAATGTTTGAGTGATTTGGTTGGACTTATGAAGGAATTAGTGAGTTGTTCCTATTGCTCGGTTTTGAATTTGCTCTTGGTGTGTTTTAGTTTCTATTATTGGATTGTAGGCTTCTAGGAGTAAGCCTAGTCTTTGGGAGGGATGATGTAGTGTTTCTCCCATTTGACTTATGTAAGTCATCTCACTAGATGCAACCTTGTTTATCTCTCCTTGAGATGGGATCCTGAATGGGACCATGAGTGGTCTACACCCTTAAGGTGATTGGATTTATGTTACTATATTAGTTGCTTTGATTATAATTTTGGCTTATGTACAAGATTATGAGGTGTTATATGGTTCACTGAGGTTTGTGCCAGCGGTTACTAGGATCAATGTCGTATCATGATGTTGTTTTGTGATTACCCAGAGATGTGTGCAGAGATTGCACTATGTACTATTACCCAGCTACACTAGACTAGGTTCTTGTAGCAGTGGTTAGTCATCTATATGACGATGTTCACCTATGTATTTTAAGTGCATTTTCATGTTGTTTTTACAACCAATATTAAATCCTTAAATAATTAAAATGGATTTCCCATCTTGGATTCATTGGTTATGTGCTATGGATATTTACCTTGTTATCTTTTTTCTCTAAGAGATACTTGTTACTCATGTTATGTTTTACATTTGAGATGAAATGAGAGTTAGATGTTATACTTTGATTTCAGTATCATAGACGTTAGACTACTATGATAATCTATTGATCATATTTGCAAGATGATGCCATTTTGAGATGACAGTATGTTTTATGATGATATCTAGTTATCTAGTATTTGGACATATCTCTGATTATGTTATGTGATGGATTTAATGCTATGACTATTTACTTCATTCTTGCTTCATTATGTTGTATGGGAACGTGAGTGATGTAAATAGATTATTTTTGTATAATTGAATAAATGGTTAAATTAGGTGATTTAATGCATTTATTGCTTCAACTATGTTATTATATGCAATTGCACTTGATCACTTATTTTAGTGTGCAGGATTTATATCCCTAGTAGTGGCACATGGAGTTAGCGATTCAGCCATTCATATTTTACCAATATCGTCCTTGTATGGTCGACGTATCCTTATTTTAATTGATTAATTAATCCTTTTAGTGATTATTAAATCCGAACTCATTTGAATTTTGTGATTAGACCAATGAGTGTGTCTGTGCAATTAGAGGTTCGCATTGTCATGAAAAAAGTTAAGAAAATTTCTGTGATTTTGGGTTTATGGGATTTTAATTTTATTGAATTTAATTTCTAGTAGCTTTTCCATAGATGAATTCCTATTTCTAGGAGTAGCCTATTTTCATTTGGGTCAATTTGGGGTTTAACTAGGTTGGCTAGTTATTTACCCTAATTGATTATTCACTCGAAAAGTGAATAAGCACTAAACGGGAAATTTAATTCCTCACTTCTCACTTATGAAATAGAAAGTTTGAGAGTAAAACTCAAAATCCTCTTTATGAGAATTTATTGTTTTGTTCATTGTGGGAGCTACAAGTGTGGGATCATTGTGAGGTTGGTGTCATTGGATCTAGCTCAAGGAGACCTTGGATTGCCATGATTTTCGGCTACTTCTGCGAGATTTTTATTTTATGGTTCAGATTCTCATTTCTCCCTTTTGGTTGTGAGGTAGGGCTCTCCTATTTTATTGTTTTTGCTTCGTTTCAACTTTTTTTTAGGTAGCCATTTGTTAGGAGGCTAGGAACTAGTGTTCCCCTCCGTTTCTATTTGTTGGTTATGCCCGCTTGGTCAAGTATGAACATTTTCCCTATTTTCGAGATAGGGGTTTGGGGTTTCACACCGTTATGCTAGTCATTTATCATACGGTGTCTGAACCCAAATTTTATTGGATTTTTGAAGTTTTTGTGCCCAAAGACCAAATGAGTTTTAATTTTAAAGTTTTCCAATTTTTGGGGTTTTTACTTCATTTTGAGTGCTACCCTATTTTCTTGGGGTTTCTTTGCATGATGTTGGTCATAGACCTAGATCATCCATTGGGATGCCAATAAGATCATTGTTGCACTTTAATGTTGCATTGGGATGTGTATTGCATTCATACTCCTGACCTTGTGTTCGGTTGAGTAATTTTATACTTGGTGTTATTATTTCTTGTGGACCTTTGTTTCTATTTCGTGGATACTAGGATTCATGTAGAATCCATACACCCAGATTGAGGTTGGTTGAGTGAGTTCATGATGTTTGGTCTTGTCACATCATTTGGATTCATGATGTTTCCTATTCGTATGATGTTTAGCATATGTTAGATGATGAGTTTGATTTGTAGGATTATCTTATGCTTCACTTCTAGCATGTTAGATTTCCCTGTTCTTATGTTGTAGCACATTTTAGTAGTGACTTCCTCATAAGATAGCTCTAACAATCTAGTCAATGGTTTGGGATGTTACATGCGGGGGTTGGCTAGGACCCACGATGGTCTCCATGATGCTATTACGGTTGGGAGGATCTGCGGACTTAGTTTGTTATTTTAGTACATTGTGATGTTGCTTTTGTACACTGCAATGTTACTTTTAGTTATTTCCCTTTAGTGTTATGTTAGATGGTTAGATGCATATCTATCTAGTAGCTATTGTTCTTGAGTGTTCATTCCTTGATCTATGTGGATCCAATACTCCCTAGTGTAGAAGAAATTTATTTCTTAGCTTTTTACCTATAAGTTTTTTGGTTTTCTAATTTATATCCTCATGCAAAATTGTACTTTCTCGCACACGAATGCAAATGTTTGCATCATGTGTTGGGTTTCCCCAGGTGGCTTGTGGTGAATCCTCATAGTAAACCCCACACTAGTTTGGGTGTTTTGGCTGCTAGACCAAGCATGTCCTTGCATGAGATAGTGTTTCCTCATGTAGCTCAATGTACTTTCTTGTGTGAAGAGGTTCTTCCTCATGCGAGATTGTCAGTTGTTATTCTCTCACGTGAAAAAAATGGGGCATCTCCACTATTTTTTGGAAAATGCAATTTGGACTTTTGAGTACCCTTTAGGAATGCTAGTGGTTCCATGATTTGATAGATTAGAGATTTTGTGTTCTAATGTCATCTTGGGTTTTCGTTCTTCAGTTCAGTTGTGTTAGGTTATGGCGTTTGGAGATCTATTGGTTGTTGGGATAGTTGGTGAAGTCTTCCATTGCGATCTTTGTAATCCTTGTATGATGTTGTCATGTGCATTAATACTTGTAATATATATATATATATATATATATATATATATATATATATATATATATATATATATATATATATATATATATTGGCTTGTATTGAATCCTTGTTCCAAGGATCTCCGAAAGAGGCATTATAGACTTGCTGGGGTAGGTATCACTTAGTTGCTTCCTCACTTCTTTTTAAATAGCATGCATCTTCCTTTCGCAAGAAAGCGACAGTCGTTGATCTTCCAAGATCCAACGATTATCAACATGATTTACTTTGGGTTAGGGTATCAAAGCCAAAACATAAGGAAAACTAACCACAAGCCAACCAAAGTTAAGAAAAGACTCACATGCCTAGGTAAAATCTTTTCAAAGGAATAAAATAAAAGGCCGCACAAAAACTTTATAATAAAAGCCATTTCTCAAAGTATTTAGGGCTTTATTAGGGTTTGTCACATGTTTTGAAAATTTGAAACATGGTAAACCACATTTTGGACCTGGGGCATAAAAGAAATTGTGGCAACATAAAAATTAGGGGTTTTACCTAGGGCAAGCACAATTTCAAACACACAACCCCTAATTTTTGTGGTCAAAACTGGATTTTCACTTTAAATTTTCAAAAAAAATTTTGAAGGTGAAAAACTAGGTCAACACATTCAATCTCATACCCACAAGTAATAACTAGAGGTAAGATCAGTTAATCTCCTTCATACGCATATAGAATTCAAAAATTACAGATTTCTTAACACAAATAAATATACTCCAATAAACATGAAATTATTAAAGAAAAATTGTGATAACTCAATCAAGAAGAAATTTAAATTCAAAGACTTAACATATACCCCTTCCTTTCTATGATCAATGCTAATAGCTCATAAAGTACTTTGCCCCTGTACTTAGAAGATCATGTCTAAATAGAAAACATGCTCCCTTCCCCTTTACAAAGCTAAACTAATAATACATCCTCCTATCGAGTCTTACTCATGCCTCAAAGGACAAGGGGGGTTAAAAATTGAACCCTTTCCTCTTTCCACTGATTATATTTTTGTAGGTTTTATATAATAAAAATTTATTTTTGTAAGTAACATTTTTTAAAGAATCAGTTACAAAATTAAATTCAATAACTTTCTCTAAAATTCTTGGCTCCCCTATAAATGATTATTGGTGATCATGTTAATCACTAAAACTTAATTTTTTTCAGTCACAAAACACTTACATGAATATTATTTCTTAAAGTATTGCCAGATATACAATTATGAGGATGTTGACCTAGAAAAACCCCACATGTGACTCAAATTGGAAGAAATGATCATCTATGTACCTCAAATTGGAATATCCCACTTCTTCATTTTTCTTATTTAACATTTGTTAATATGAGAAAATATCATAATTGATTATCATTGGTCCATCCAAGCCTAAACTTATGGTAATACCATCACAAGATGTTTTTTTCTAATGAATGAGAAGAGGATATTATTATGGAAATAACTATTCCAACAACTATAAATTAAATGGAAGGGCAAAAAGAGAATTTTAAAGGAGTGCTATTGCACATGTGTAGAAGAAAATAAGTAACAAGCTCTAGGAGTGATAATGGAACAACCTATATTGCAAATGCAAGAGGAAATTCATGAACTTCATGCAAATAATAAGATTTTGGAAAAAAAAAATAGAATTTACATATGGAAATCATGCATGATGATGTTTCCTAGTACAAGATTATACTAGAGCTCCCAAGTTGATTGGTAATACAACTATTAGAGCATGATTTACAACTGATGCATTATAGAAGACAAAGGTAATCACATGAATTATGATAGTTAAACCAATGCCTACATTTAGTACATTTGCACTTGTAGATGTTATCCATCATACAAGTCAATGTAATGTTTGACCATCTCTTTTAAAGCTTCAACTCTCCAAGTTGATATCAGCCTTTGGCATTCCATTTTGGTTGGCGCACATCCTATCCCTTTGCCTTTCAAATGTAGAAAACATTGTTGCACAAAATGACACAAGTATCAAGTGAGAAGTTAAACAGACAAGTGCATGAGTTCTTGCAGAAGGGGTTGATTCGAGAGAGTTTGAGTCCATGTGTTGTACTAGTAGTATTAGCACCAAAGACGAATGGAGAATTGGGGGATGTGCACAAATGCATGGGCTATTAAAAAGATCGCAATCAAGTACAGGTTATTATTTTTGTGGATGGATGATATTGTGGATTGTTTTAGCAAAGCTGTATATTTCACAAAGATAGATTTTAAGAGTGGGTACAATCACATTCCCAGCAGAGAAGAAGGTGAGTGGAATATTTCTTTCAAGACAAGGGAAGGGTTGTATGAGTGGTTATTCATGCCTTTTGGAAAACCAATGTATTGAGAACTTTCATCTAGCTCATGAATGAGGTATTAAAAGAACTTTTAGGTAAGTTTGTCATCATTTACCTCGATGAGATTTGATCTTTAGTAAGACGTAAGAGGACCATTTGATGCATATTCGTAAGGTGTTTGATAAGTTGAGGGAAGAAAAGTTGCCAATAAATCTAAAGAAGTGTAGTTTTGTGAAGTAGTTGGTGTATCTGGGATTGTAGTTTCGGCAGGAGGTCTAAAAATGGACCCTAAAAAGTAAAGGCTATCCTTGAATGGCCTACTCCAAGGAGTGTGATTGAGGTAAGGTATTTTCATAGATTTGCTAGTTTTTACAGAAAGTTTATCGGTGGTTTTAGCAGTATTTGTGGGCCCTTGACTGAAACAATGAGAGGGGAGGAAAGAATTTGAGTGGACTATAGGAGCAGATAAGAGTTTTAATCTATTAAAACATAAAGTTATAGAACAGATTATTTTAGCACTTCCAAATTTTAATAAGGTGTTTCAAGTAGATCTTGAAGCTAGTGGTACTAAAATAAGGATTGCTTTTAGCCAAGAAGGTAGACCTATTGCTTATTTTAGTGAGAAGTTGAATGATGTCAGAAAAAAAAAAATGTTTATGATTAGGAATTTTATGTTATACTTCAGGCATTGAAGAAGTGAAGACAATGTCTTCTTCCAAAGGAATTTTTTTTGTATACTAATCATCAAGCTTTGCAATATTTGAATAGTCAAAGTAAATTAAACCAAAGGCATTTGAAATGGATTGAGTTTTTTTTTTAGTTATACATTTGTTTTGAAACACAGGAGTGGGAATTCTAACAAAGTTGCAGATGCTCTTAGTAGGAGACAACTTTTTCTGACAAAGATGCAAAATGAGGTGGTTGGGTTGAAGGAACTTAAGAATTTGTATCTCAAGGATCATGATTTTGGTGAATCTTGGAAAGCTTGTACAAAACCTATTATACTTGACATGATGAAGTGGTGGGATTTTATAATCTAGGATGGAATGCTTTTGAAAGGAATTCAATTGTGCATTCTCAAAATTTCTATGAGATAGAATCTCATCAAAGAGAACCATAGTGGAGGATTGTCTAGACATTTTGGTAGAGATAAGACAATTTCTTTGGTTACTGAGAATTGTTACTAGCCACGGTTGCACCAAGATGTCAAGAATTTTGTACAGAATTGTAGAGTATGTCAACTAGTAAAAGGAATGAAGTAGAATAAAGGGTTGTATTAGCCATTACCTATACCAAAGAATCTGTGGGAAGAAGTTAGCATGAATTTTGTTCTTGGTTTACCAAGGACGCAGTGAGGGCATGATTTGATAATTGTGGTAGTTGATAGGTTTTCAAAGATGGCACATTTTATTCCTTGGAAGAAGACCAGTGATGTTGTTCGTGTGGCCGATTTTTTTTTATAGAAGTAGTGAGACTACATGGTCTGCCAAAGAGCATAGTTTTAGATTGAGGTACCAAGTTTGTTGGGTATTTCTAGCGTACATTGTGGAAGAAGTTGAAGAAAGGTTTGAATTTCAGTTCATCACATCATCCACAAATTGATGGATAAACAGAGGTAGTGAATAGGAGTTTGAGGAATTTGTTGAGATGTTTGGTTGGAGATAAGCCAAAAGGTTGAGATCTAATTTTACCACAAGTAGAATTTGCATATAATAATTCTGTCAATAGGAGTACTAGCAAATCATCATTCCAGATTGTACATGAGAGTAGTCCTAGAAATGCTTCTAAATTGAGGCACTTGAACAAAGGAGAAATAATTTGTGCCAAAGAAAAGTATTTTGTTGAACATTTGAAGAACATCCATTAGGAAGTAAGGAAGCACATTATTAAGATGAATACATAGTACAAGGTTAAGGTAGATATGAAAAGGAGGTATAAGGAATTTTAGATTGGAGATTAAGTCATAGTTTATTTGAGAAAGGAGCATTTTCTAGTGGGTACATATAATAAGTTGAAAATGAAAAAGTTTGGACCATGCAAAATAGTCAAAAAGCATGATTTTGGAAATGCTTATGAAGTGGAGTTGCCTGCTGAATTGAATATTTCACCACTATTTAACATTTCAGATTTGACAAAGTATCATAAAGGAGGGGATGGAGATGAAGTTGTAGAAGAGCATTGGAGTATTTTAGTACCTACTTCAGCTACGAAGGAGATTGAGGAGATACTAGACAATCATGTTGGAAGGAGCACAACAAACAGAACATTTGAAGAGTATATGCTCAAGTAAAAAGGAAGACTAGTATAAGATTCAACATATTTAGCAAGGGAAGAGGTTGTTTGTCTTGGTTTTCCTCTGAACACCTGAGATGTGACAGGGTCAATTCTCAAATTACCTCAGGTGTCTAATGTAAGAGCATCCTTGATGTAAGAGCAATATTGCATCACCCAAAAAGATTTTTTTTTGTCTTTAATAAGGGTTATCTTAGTGCAAAGTTGTTGTTTGTGGAGGCATTCTACTTAGTAAGTTAGGCATATATACGAGATCAAAATGTCCTAATCTTAAAGGTGGGTGTTCATCTTGGATATATCATCCTTCTAGTTGAGGCTTAGTGCCACATCATGAGTATTTGTGAAGTTATTATGAATTTTTGGTGTGCATTTTTTGTTTAAAAACTTCAAGCTCAGTTTTGAAGGCCTTAGAGGCTCCATATGGGCTCTAATATGGGCTCTAAAATGGGGTTAACTAGAGCTTGCAAAAGTTGGATATTGTAGATCAAAAGATGGGGATTCTGAAAATGGGTCATAATAGAAAATTAGAGCAGCAGTTTGAAAGTTATTGTCTTTGAAAGTTGGGCCAACTGAAATTTCCAAAATAAATTTCAAAAGTGTATTGGGTTGACTCTATATGTATTTTTATTATTGGTCGGCCTCAAGGGTTAGGGTTTGATGTCTAGAAACTTCTTGAACTACATAAAATTTTATATTTAAGAAATGCAAGTAGATTATCTAGGACATCTTTGGGTAATAGTTCACAGCTCTATGTTGCAAATTATTGTAAGGAAGGCACCCATGTGGGTTCGCATATTGTATTGCAAAGTTCTACAATTTGCATTTGTGATGATAATAAGAAGCCCATATTTTGTGCTAGCAAATTGTTATTATTTCTTTGTTTCTATTATGTGTTTGTGGTATTTAAGGGGAGTACCCTTCATCATCTACTAGGTATAGGTAATGGTGTATATAATCCCACATCCTAAGTACTACCCTTAGTAACTTGACAAATTCTACAATTCTAAATAATTTTTCTAACATCCCTACAAGTTCGTGGCCAATAATACCTTTCACTCACAGAGCTTACTATTTTGTCAATACCAAAGTGTCTAGAAACTCCACCATTGTGTTCCTCCTTGATTAGATTCTCCCTAATTGATCCTCTAGGTATACACAACTAGACTCCCTTAAATAACATATCATCTTGAATGAAATAATCCAACCATTTTCTTTAGCTAATTGTTATTGGTTCCCTACAAACTTTCCATGCATCTGTAAAATTGGGATCTATCTCAAAGTCTTAAATTCATCAAATCCAAGCACTTCTACCCTCATTTTTGTTCACAATTTTATTCTTCTACTCAATGCATCAACTACTTTGTTTAATTATCCACTTTAGTGCTTCAATATAAAGTATTATAAGAACTTAACCCATCTCACATGAATCTGATTCAATTTTCCTTGATTACTCAAATATTGCAATGCCTTATTATCAATGCACAACACATTCCTTTTATTATGAGTAATGTATCCATTCCTTCAAACCTTGAACTACAACATTGGATTCTTGATCATAAATCGAATATCTTTTCTTAGAATCATTCAACTTCTCATTATAAAATATAGTCGGTCTACCTTCTTAACCCAACACAACTCCAATTGCATTCTCATTTGCCATACAATATACCTAAAATACTTTTTTGAAATATGGTAAGGCCAAAATTGGTTGCTCAACTACTTTTTTCTTTAATAATTCAAAACTTTGGTCAACTTTGTCCCCATCTAAAATTCTTCATATCAGCCCTCATGGTTTGTGTCCTAGGAATACAAATTGAATTAAAATTCATGATAAGATTTTAGTAAAAATTGGTCAATCCATGAAATTATATAACTTCTCTGAAATTCTCTAGTGTAGGCCATTCCAAAATCACTTTAACCTTTTCAGAATCCATATTCAAACCTTCAACTAAAATCACAAACCCCAGATACACTATCTCTTCCCTCATGATATAACATTTCTCAATATGGATTAACAACTTTTCTTCCTTCAATCTCTGCAATTCTTGTCTCAAATGCATCAAATGTTCTTCATTACTTTTACTGAAAATCAAAAAATCATTTAAGTATACAATCAAAAAGTTAACTGAGAATTTCTTCAATACCTCATTCATCAATCTCATAAAAGTACTAGGGGCATTAGTCAAACCAAAAGGCATTATCAATCATTCATACAAACCTTCATTAGGCTTAAATGCAGTCTTCCATTCATATCCTTCTCTAATTTTCATCTAATGATAGACACTCTTCCAATAAATCTTGGTAAAATACATTACTCCACTGAAACAATATGTTATGTCATCCATTCTAGGAAAAGGAAATCTATACCTTATTCTGATTTTTTTGATAGCTCTTGAATCAATAAACATTAAACTCTCTATTCTTCTTAGGTGTCAATAGTACAAGTGCACAACGACTAATATTCTCTAATCAAACCTGTCCTCAACAACTCTTTCACTTTTCTATTCAATTCTTCATTCTCTACAAGTGTCATCCAGCATGTTGTTTTGTTCAGTAAACATGCTCCCATAACTAGATCCATACAATGACTAAAGCTCTTAACTAACAATAGTCTATCAATCACATTATCTAAAATAATTTCATCAAACCCTATCAGTAACATAGTACTTCTTCCATATGTCCTTTTATTATACCCAAATCATTTTTTTTTTTGGAATCAATACATAACACATACTTTCCTTTTTTACACCATCTAAGAATTTTGTGCTTTCTACCAAACAAATCTCACTATAGTACAATTTTGATTCTTAAGTGCTTCTACCAAAGGTAGCAATATTTGTTTCATTTCATTCACCACTATAGAATACATACTCAATCTACCATCATGTATAGCTTGTCTATCTTACTACCAAGTTCTTCCCAACAAGATATGACAACAATCCATCATCATAATATCACAAAGAACTTTGTTAATGCATGTAGCTTCGGTTTGACATTACTATGTAGCACATACTTATGTATATACGCACAACAACATGATGCACACATTGTTATGCATATATGCATACGTACATGTTGTTGCACTTTACACAGTCTAGAATCGATGAGACATATATATGTTCCAAGATCAGTAAGGCATGATTGAGATTATCTTTGGTTCCTTTGGTGTTTAGATCTTGATTGAACTATCCTTTATATTGGGCTGCAAATGTAATGATTGGTTTATACATTTAAATCACTATGTTGAGATAGTAACTAATTATGTGATTAGTTGTCCACGAATGGGTGTGTGAATGAATGTCCATGTCTCCCGTGGGAGACATGGCCATTCATCCACACACCTCTGCCATTGTTATTTATTTAATCAGCCTGATGTAATCTTGGCATCGTAATCTATTAATGCAAGCACTCCAAAAGGATCAAAGATAATTCTGAAAGTTTCATATAATTCATTTCTGTAATTATTGCACTAACACTTGTAGATTCTGGAAGCAATTAAAACATAGATAATATTGATTGTACCTGCAACAAATTTGGCAATCAATCAAATCTAGTAATAAGCTTTACATGGTATCAGAGCTTGGCTAAAGAAAGATCACACTAAGTTTATTAGGATCAGATTTTACTTCAAATAACAAACCTCCCTCTCTACAAAAATGACAAACATAATGAGATTCAAACATCACCTTGGAAGTGTTGATAACTTCGAATCCTGGAAATTTTGAGTAATGATGTTAAAAGAAAACAAATTAGAATAATTTGTAAGAGAGGACAAAAAGGAAACTAAAGATGACCCTAAGAAATCAGAATGGATCGAGAAAATTGAAAAGGCTATGAAGATAGTTGTAGATTCTATTTGAGACCACATAGTACCTATTGTGGCAAAACATACCACAACATATCGTATGTTTTGAGATCTTGAGAATGCATTTATAATCAATAATATAGGGAGAAAACTTGCTCTTAAAAGGTAGATGAACAGTGTAAGCATGAATAAAGGGAAAACTATAAGTCCTTTCTTTATGAGAATCACATATTTGAGAGATCAATTATCTGCACTTGGTTATGAGATTGAAAATCAAGAATTATCCTTAGTAGCATTAGGACTTCCAAACTCCCAGGAATCCTTTGTACAAGGTATAAGTGTTAGGTCTAAAATCCCTAAAGTAGATCGTTTAAGATCATATTGTCTTCAAGAAGAATCGAGATTAATGATTAAGGGAAAACACAAAACCCTAGATGATGTTCAAGTTCTTAACACAAATGCTCATAAGAAGGGAAAGAAGCAAAACAACAAAAGGAAAAGAAATTTTCATGGAAACGAACAATCCAAATAGAAGAAAAACTTGTCCAAAATCCAATGCTTCAGATCTGATCTATATGGACATTATGCAATAAATTGTCCCAATAGATCTAAACCTCAAGCATCTTTTTCAAAATCTGAGAAGTCAAATGAAGGCAATGAATATGAGAAATATGCCTTCTATTCAACTTTATCCAACTAGATATCAACGAAAAGGAATACATGGATAGTTGACAATGGGTCTTCTAGACACATCATTGGATATTAGGATAACCTAGAAAGAATGTAAATAAAAACAAATGAAGAAGTTACGATTGGTGATGATTCTGCACACTCTATAAAAGGAATTGGGACCTGCACCATAAAATTGAAATTTGGAAATTCTATTCAACTTTTTGGAGTTCTCTATGTACTAGGTATTCAGAGGAATTTAATATCTATATCTGCACTTAAAGACGATGGTTATAAAATTGCATTCATGGGAGGGAAAGTGCTAACATGGCTTAAAAATTCAACCATTAAAAAGGCTCTAATAGTAGGAGTATGACAAGGACTCTTATATGAGCTATGTGCTAAGATAAACCTTGCACTTGTACATGAGACCTCTGATTCAAATGAAATATGGCATAGAAGACTAGACCATATCAACTTTTGTGCCCTAACGTCAATGGAGAAGGTAGTAACTGCAATGCCCAAGTTAAAACATAGTCACAATGAATCATGTAAAGGTTGTGCCTTAGGGAAAAACACTAAAAAGCCATTTCCTCATAGTTTTAGCAAAAATAAAGAAGTTTTGGAACTAGTACCTTCTGATCTATGTGGGCCCATGTCTATACCATCTATAGGAGGATTTTTATACTATTTGATTTTTATTTTTTTATTTTTTAAGGAAGACATGGATATACTTCCTTGAATGCAAAGAATTTGAAGAGATTCTCTCTAAGCTTAAAGAATTCAAAACTATCACTGAGAACTCCTCCGGTAAGAACATTAAAATTATGAGAATAGATAATGGGAAGGAGTATACTTCTAAAATATTTAAAGATTTCTGCAAACTCACTGGGATTAAGAGGGAGTTCATAGTCCCTTACAATCCTCAACAAAATGGGGTTGCTGAAAGGAAGAACAGAACTATTGTAGAAGCCACTCGGGCTATGATTTTTTATCAAAATTTAAGTATGTCTCTCTAGGCTGAAGCATCCAACACAACAGTCTATATTTAGAATAGATGTCCTCACTCACATTTGGACAATAAGATTCTTAAAGAAGCATTTTTTGGAAAGAAACTTGACATCAATCACCTAAGGATATTTGGATCTCTTGTATATGTTCATGTACCTAAGGAAAAGAGGACTAAGTTAGAACCTTCTGGAAGAAAGGGTATTCTCATTGGTTTTAGTGAAATAGTAAAAGGATATAAAGTCTACATTCCTGGATAGAAACAAATAGAACTAAGTAGAGATGTCATCTTTGAGGAAGGCATTCCTTTCAGAAGAGCCAAAACCTCTGATGAACTAGACACATTTGATGTATCTCCAAAAGAGACTCCTACTCCTAAGATTCAGGGGGAGTTTCCTAAAGAGACTTGAACTGAAACTAAATCCTTCCAGAGACTCAAGAAGAGAGTCTTGATCACTCTAAAAGGTGACTATGGGCAAGAAAAATTATACAAGAAGGAGATGGATTTGCAGCCCCTTCAAGAACCTTTCAAGAAATCAAGAGACCTAGAAAATTGGCATATAATGCTTTCGTGTGTGAGAGCTTGAATCCTGAATCTTCTGGTACTTCTAACATCAAGCTTGGAAAGATGTCATGGTGGAAGAATACTAGTCTATACTAAAAAATGATGTTTGGGATATAGTTCTGAGACCCAAAGAAAAATTTGTAGTGTCTTCAAAATGGTTCTTCAAAGTTAAGTATGTTGTAGATGGCAACATTGAAAAACATAAAGCTCGTTTTGTGCCTAGAGGTTTTTCTCAAAAAGGAAGGAATTCACTTTAAAGAAACCTTTGCACCAATTGCCAGGGACACTTTTGTTAGAGTTGTAATAGCCATCCCAGTAGCCAAAGGTTGGAAAATCCATCAAATGGATGTAAAAACTACTTTTCTTAATGAAAATAAAGAGGAAAAATTTTACCTAGAACAACGAGAAGGATTTGTAACTCATGATGTTGCTTCTTATGTTTGTAAATTGAAGAAGGCTCTATATGAACTTAAATAGGCTCCCCGAGCTTGGTATGAAAGGATTGGCAAATATCTTTTAAGTCTTGTATTCACCAAGAACATGGCTGATCCAAATCTATACTTCAAGGTAACTAAAGGTGATATGCTAATTCTAATTCTTTGTGTTGATCTTCTGATTACAGGGGAAGAACATCTCATTAATCAGTGTAAGAAAGATTTGGCTTCTAAATTCAAAATGAAGGATTTAGGAATTCTTCATTACTTTCTTGGTTTGGAAGTATGTTAGAAGTCTGGTAATATCTTTCTACATCAAAAGAAGTGTAGTATTGATATTTTGAAAAGATTTGGAATGTAGGATTATCGACCTATGTCTACACCTATGGAAACCAACCTTCACAAGCTAAAGGAAGCAACTGCTAAATTCAGACTAGTTGATCCCACCTTATACAGATAGATAATTAGGTCCTTGATGTATCTTGTAAATACTCGACCTGATATTTGCTATGCAGTGAATGCATTAAGTCAGTTCATATGTGAACCTTGTGAGATTCATCTTGTTGTTTTGAAGCATATATTGAGGTATCTTCAAGGTACTATTGGGTATGAACTTAAATATGAGAATACCAACTTGGAGTTACATGGACATATTGATTTTGATTGGGTCGGAAGTATAAAAGACTGAAAAAGCACATCAAGGTGTTGCTTCAGTTTAGGATCAGCTATGATTTCTTGGATCTAAAGAAAACAAGTTTCTGTTACTCAAAGTTCTTTTAAAGCAGAGTATATTGCAGCAGCTATGGGAGCTAGAGAAGCAATATGGCTTTGGAAGTTGCTTTCCAACTTTTTTGGTGAACCTATGAAACCTACCACTATTCACTGTGATAACCAAAGTTGTATCAAGTTATCTATGAATTTGGTATTTCATGATAGATCAAAGCATATCAAAATTCCTTACCACTATGTAAGAGACATGGTGGAAAGAAGAGCTATTCATTTAGAATATATTAATACAAGTGATCAAACAGCTGACATTCTCACCAAGGCTCTCCCTAAAGTGAAAGTTGATCATTTTAGAAAGAAACTTGACTTGATTGAAATGTAAGTTTATGAGATTGAGTCTCAACTTTGTAAGTTTGTATTACTTAAATAAAGATGTTTAAAGTGTAAACTCTTTTGTCATATGTGTGACTTTATAATTCATGGGCCTACCCTATGTTCATTATTTAAGGTGATAATCTTTTATAATGAAATATTGATTTTGATAAGATAAGGTGATGACTTCATTATTATTAGATTACTAACATGATGAATATCATGTGACTTGATATCTGTTGAAGATGAATATGTTCAAATTCATGGTGGATATTATGTGACTTAATATCTATGGATATACAATGATCTTTTATGGTGGATATCATGTGACTCGATATCTATATACACATCATAACTAGAAAGAATGTAATGAGACTTGATTTTCTTATATATATCTTGAGTATATTACATTTTCATATAAAGAACTTATATATATGCACTTTGTCTTCCCTAGCTAAGAGGGAGTGTTAATGCATGTAGCTTCGGTCTAACATTATTGTGACGCATATACTTATGTATATATGCACAATAGCATGATGCACACATTGTTATGCATATATGCATATGTACGTGTTGTTGCACTTTACACAATCTGGAACCGATGAGACATGTATATGTTTCGAGATCATTAAGGCATGATCAAGATTATCTTTGGTTCTTTTGGTGTTTAGATCTTAGTTGATCTATCCTTTATATTGGGCCACAGATGTAATGATTGGTTTATACATTTGAATCATTGTGTTGAGACAGTAACTAATTATGTGATTAGTTAACCACAAACGGGTGTGTGAGCACTGGTATTTATCCAATCTACCCAATGTAATCTTGGCATTGTAATCTATTAATGCAAGCGCTCCAAAAGGATCAAAGATAATTATGGAAGTTTCATAAAATTCATTTTTGTTGTTACTGCACTAACACTTGCAAATTCTGGAAGCAATTAAAACATTGGTGATGTTGATTGTACCTACAACAAATTCTATAATTAGTCAAATCTGGTAAAAAACTTTACAAACTTCATTACAATAAGATCCAATCTTAAATTTCACAACACATTGCTCATTTACCAATACCTTGTGATCATCTCTTATCCAAGAAATCGTTTATGGTTTAAGGGTGTTTCATCCTTGGTAACCAACTCTTTATAAGATACAAAATTATCTGAACTTTCACTTCCAATGATTTGTAACATTTTCTTGCAACTTTACATCTAGTTTTGAATTTTTTTCCTCGGTATCGATTCTTGATCAGGTTCTTCATTACATAATTATCTTGTCATAAACAAGTTTACCCATATTCCAGTTGATTCAATGATTCAAATGATTCATTTTCCACAAATGCATTTATAGTAATGCTACTAGTCTTTTTCTTTGAATTTCCATGTGTACATCCAAAATCTTTGTCTCTCTTCCACATTTGAAACAAGTGCCTTTCAACAAACTTGTGTCTTCTCTTTGGTAACCATTACATCTAGGGTAACCTCCTCCTCTTCCTTGGTATGAATTCTTCTCTTTATATTTAAATGTACCTATATTTGAATCTAAATAAGATTGTCCACCTCCAATAAATGTTTTGCCTTTTCAAAATCTATCACATCTTCCTCTTTGCCTATGTTTCTATCTTTTGTTTAATTCCTCTTCATCCTTTAGAGAAATTTTATAACATTCCTCAAGACTTTTCACCTTAACGAGATTAATCTAAGCATGAATGGATATTGTCAATCGATTTAGATACCTTACAATTCTTTCCATCTCACCAACCATATGTTAGGATCTGATATCTACATTATAGAATTCTTCGATATACTCTTTAACAGAATATTCCCTTTGCTTCAAATTTTGCATTTTTCTCAACAAAGTAACCTAACAATCACTAGGCAAGAAGTTTCTTTTCAACCTATTCACCATCTTATCCCAAGATTTGATATTTTCTTTTCCTCTCCCTTGTCAATCAATTCGCAAATGTTCCCTCCATAAAGATGCATGTTCTTTCAACTTATTACTACCAATTTTCACCTTCTTATATGCATTTGTACTTTCATACTCAAAATAATTTTCCATCTCGGTGATCCAATCAAGCAGTTCATCAGAATCTAACTTGCCATCATAGTCTGATAAATTTAAATATGGTCTAGTATTCAATCTAATCAAAGCTCTAATAAATATTGCATCTCTTTTTTCCAAAACAAGTTCACCATTCATCACAAGAGCTTCTTTAGCTTCCTCATAGTTCACATCATCAATAGGTATTCCCTTTCTTTGGGTAGTCTCTATAGCCTCAAGTCTAGCCCCAAAATTTGTCTTAACATATCCATTATTGTTGGATCAACATCGGTACTCCCTTGAAGCATCCTAAAAACCCTCTGCAATTTTATGTTAGACCTCAACTATGCCACCCTATAACCAAACTCAATTAGGGCTTCACAACTTTGGATTCACAATACAAGTTCACAAGGAACACAACTTTCACACCAATACAACTTGATATAGTCCTTGATGGGAGAAAATTCAAGGAGATCGGTCTAATTGTCTAGCAATAATAAACACAATAGAAACAACAAGAGTTCATAGAGAATCAAGTGACATCATCATTTATTAACAAATGAATAAATGTACATAGGGTTGCAAGTTGGCCTTCTTGCATGCCAGACACATGCATGCATGTATGCTTACAACCTTTGGTCAGAGACCATAGATCCGAGCTACCATTGAACCACAATATCACTAGTACTACCTCTAGAGATACACCAATTACAATTTATAGGCATTATGGCATGTAGGTCGCCCTCGAGATCAAGAACATTCCCTAAGAACAGGAAATATTACATGAAATTGGTATGTCCCAAATGATATAGAATGAAAGGCCTAACACACTTGGAGGCTTACAGACTGAGATTTAGGTCCTTACATGATCCAAGAACATCGTTGAATGTGCCATTGAAGATACAAGATTGTGGATCTTTGTTTCAAGATCGACAATGGTCATGACACTGGCAAGAATATACTATTTGATAGAAGATGAATCATAACTCGAGCAATAGTGAACCAAAAGAGTTGCAAACCTTGTAATAGGAACTAGACTAGTCTAGATCATACATTGAATGTTAGAAGTGTTGACTCAATCAAACAAAGAATTGTTTAAACAATCTATAGACTATAAAGTTGGTAAACTAAACTTTGAATATTTTTTGTTGATGCAAGATTGCCCAAAACTCAAGTGATTCCTTCATTATATCACCACATGCACTTAAATGAGAAATCGGACAAGTAGTAGCAAGGTGTCCATGGAAAACCAATTTTTTTATCCAAAGGTAGACTCTTATAGTCCAATGGTTGAGTTCAACATTTATATCCTTCTAGTGAAACCATGTCCCCATGTAGATATCAATGTTTTCTTGAATACAAGAAAATGTTGAGTGCCCCATGTAGGAAGTGGTACAGTCAACCTTTAGGAAATGATCAATGGAGTTATTGATTGCCTCATAGCAATAATCTTCCCACAAAGTAAAACTCACATGGATCTATTGTTGAGAGATTTGATAAGGGGTTTCATGGAAGAGGTCTAATCTTTTAGAAAACATAGTGCTCACCCCACATCCACAAACCCTTGTAAAGCACCAACTATATATCTTTTAAAGAATCAAAAGATGGCATGAAGAAACCCCTTGCACAAGGGAGGATCTTGATCTTGTCTTTGACAATATATTTCCAAGAGCCTAAGACCATTTTGTGAAGATCAAGATATAAATGCCAAAAATTATCAAATATAAACACTAGACATATGCATAGATAAATCTAATGAAAATCTTGTCCAAAAATCATTGACAAAGATTTGACATAGCGGAGTGGTCATAATTTGTCCCTTGCATGGTACTTCCTAAAGAAAACTTAGAAGCTTTTGATTTTAGTGAGAAATTACTAAAATGAAATTTGAATTGTGGCTAAAACCTACATTTCTATCTTGGATAAAAGTATAAGGAAAGGAACCTATTAATCCCATTTTTTTGGTTCTAAAGGTTGAAGCTTTAGTGTGTTGCATCCAAAAAGAATATGAATACTAATCATTTTTTTATTGAATGATTTTATTATGCTAATGGGGCCGATAATGTTACACATAAAGAAGTTGTGGTTGCACTTTCCTCTTTCATGTATCCACTACTCATGCTACTAGCCTCTCAAACATTTTAGAATAATATGACAATGTATGATGTCAATTGATAAAATCCACCAAAAATATGAAATATACTTTTCAATAGTAGCTTAATAGTTAAGAAAAAAAATTGATACACTATAGACTTGTATTGTTATCCTTTGCATGAAATATTTAGGGATATTTTTATTTACATGAAATGTTTGTTGTATTCAATTGCCGAAAAAATTAGATGAATAAATAATATTGCATAAATTATTTGCTAATTATCAAATTTATGATCCAAGACCTCCAATTTTTATGCATTTGATTTTATCCCTATGCAAAGTAATCACTCAATCCTTAGTGTTTGTATCTCAACAAAAATAGGTAAGGAGTAGGAGTGAAAAAATATATTCTCTATTTAAATGGAGTGAAATGTGTTCCCAGAAATTCCAAGATGGAACTAGTGTAAAAGATATAGTTTTTAGCATGAATGTTGATGGTATTCCTATGGGGGAGTATATTAGCATTTTTGGAGACATGTTTCAGAGCTTATGTGTTGCATTCATGATAGAGTTTTTCATTGATGTCAACATATTAATTATTCTATGAAGATTGACAAAAAAACAAAGAGAGATTGGATATGTGTAGTTCGAAGATTGAAGATCAACTTATGTGCACTTGACATTAAGTTCTAGAGTATGTATAGATGCTACAGTATCGTGTATAGAAATATGAAGACTAGACAAATTTATGCATATTTTAGTAAAGGTAGCTTTCAGACAATGTATCTAGAAAGAAAGTACTGTTGTTTGGATTTTATCTTCTAACAGATATGGAATCTAGTTGAGCGAGATGAGACAAAGGTTGAAGACATGTTGAAGATGGCTTGGTTGAGTTAGCATAATTAGATGTTCATCACGTGAAAATTTATGAAGAATGTGAGATGATAGATTGTGTAATCTTGAAAAGATGTAATATTATTATGTAATGTGTATTGTAATATCTTAAGGTGGTCCTATATTATTATTGCAAGTTGTTGGTTGGACAATTGTGGATTCATATTGTATCATTCTGAAGGAATGGTACAGAGGCTATTTGGACAGTGGGTTCACCAGTCTTCTTTTCAACTCCAGACAAGCTTAGCACAGCTCCTAACTGGGTTGGAATCTCCTAACATGGATTCAAAGCCTCCTGACAGGGACTCATATGTACTGGTTGTATTTCATTGACTCCTAATAGGGTCTATCCTCTAACAAGGAACTTTTATATTAGTATAGCATCAGGTCCTTAAAGGAAAAGATTATCCTCTTAAGGAGATCTATGGCACATTTCAAGAAAGACAGTCCAAAGTTTGATGGAATTAAATATGAAATCCGGAAAGAAAAGATAAAGACACGGCTATTATGCATGGGTCGAGAGTTTTGGTAGGTTACTTTTGACATAAAAGTTTGCACCCACGCTTGAGATATGACCCTCAAGCAACCTTGTGTAACATGTAAACAAGCTCCAAGTGTGGTACTTGCATTCTAAGGTTGAATCTCCAAAGAAGGCTAGCTTCCTTACAATCAAAATGCACCTAACTACAACTTTTGAGGAAAAGGGAGAAGGAATGCATGAAATTTAAATGTTGAAAAGGAAAGGGATTGGTGCAGCAGATTGAAATGCAGTTACTACCTCTACCTATAGTTGCACAACACATTAATAGAGCACCCAACTGCACAGTTCTAAACTCTAATATATCTCAAAAGAACTTGTATGCATATTAGAAACTAATAAAATGATGAAAGAAAGAAAAACTTCACAACCCAATGCTTACTAGCATAATAAACACAACATGCAAACTAAAAATATAGCAAAGAACATCCAACACAAAGCATAAATCTACACATGACAGCTAAATCAAAGAACAAGTTTAAAAAGTATTCCATTAATGGAAGGCAAAAGGATTTATGTAGAAAAGCATAATGTTGCTGCAAAATGAAAACAAAGAACCCTTAAAATATGTACAAAGTTGTCTTTTAAAGAGATTGGGCATAACTCAATTACAAAACCACACTAGAGTTAAGTTACAAATTTGCAATCAATAAAATATCAGATAAAATCTGATTCTTTGTGTATATTTGATTGTGAAATGATAGAAAATAGTCATAAATGAAGAACTTTGCAAAAAGAATAGACAACCCAAATAGAATTAATAAATAAAAATATGATTCCCATGTGAAATTGATCTATGAAATGATGGAAAATGGGCCAATAGATGCTCCTGCAGTCAAGAAAAACATGTTCATACCCTCTGTAAGTGGCAACATATGAAGAACAACCACTTATGTCACATGCAAAAACCCAAAAAAGCACTTCAGCAATCAATCTTTAGCTCTCGAGTTGCATCAGAGTTAGGAGAAAAAAATAGCGTAGGCATGAATATGCACAACTTTTTCGGCCTGCGCACCATCGCACTACATGTTTCCTTATACATAAAAGACATGTGATGTCGCATGAGCACAAAAACACATTGGTGCAAGATCACAACATATGCAACATCGCAACCTACGCAACGTCACAACTTGTGCAAGATCGCAACTTGCGCAAGATCCATCACACTACATATTTCCTTATACATAAAAGGCATGTGATGATGCACAAGCACAAAAACACATTGGCACAACTTGTGCAAGATCGCAACTTGCGCAACTTTGCAATGTCAAATGAGAAAAAAGGTGCTTCCAACGATGCACGTAAATACATTATAGTGCAACATCACAACCTAAAAGCTCATCTCTTTAGTCTGACCTACGGTCATGTGCGACTACAAAAATGCAACACGATTTTGACCTATAAATGTTGAATGAGTAAATAAGTGTTCTTTCAATAAGCCAACTCATTCGATGCACTCCTATGATGACCAAAAATGCACAATGTTTTTGTGCGCCTAAGAATGTCGAAAATATACAACATTTTCTAGACGAAAACAAATAGAACTTAGCCCATAAAAGATGTCTTTGTTCGATTATCTGCAATGGGCTAAAGGGTGACAAAAAATGTCAACATTTATGGCAACTCAAGGGGAATGCTTGCCTGCTAAGCATATGATCAATGGCCTTGAAGCAATCCATTGGGCATAGAGTCATTAGCATCAAAACATGATGTGTATCTATCACAACATAAAATCTGCAACCTTGCAACCTTGCAAAATATCAAAAACCACTATCTCCATAAAGGAAACATATGTGCTTGTGCACTTCTTGGAAAGCTGGAAACATCTAACCTACTATGTACATGCATATTCAATAATAAAAAATTTAATAAAGTCATTAACTGGATTGTTAAAGTAGTTTCCCTTACTAATTTCTTGTTTCTTTCATGTATGTTGGCAATCAAATAGATCAAAAAGTATGACAAGAATATTGTTGCATGGAATATCTTCCCAATGTTTGGAAGAATTAAGCTCTTCAACACTAGGAAATTGTCACTTTGATCAAGACATACTTGCTCCTTATTAAACTCTTCCCCATGCTCTGAAATAAGCATGACCGGGGGCAACAAGTTGATTTGTTGCAGAGCTAGATGTCTTATGGGGCATCCTCTTGATGGCTTTAGGTCTAAACAATCAGCCTTGACCATGTTGCTATGTTCTACAATGGTGGTATCCTGTTGGTTTGGAAGTGGCTCCTCCTTATCTTGTGAAGATATTATATCCACCTTGTCTTCATGTTTCTCATGAGTCACCTCCTTGGGAGCTACTGGTATGGCATGAAACCTTGAGAAGAAATTCATTATGATACTGGAAAAATAATCCTCTAGAGCATAATCTACATCTATCTTTTCTTCTTCCTTCTTCTCATACTTGCCTTCATGCTACAACTCAAAGTTTTTCTCTTCTTTATCTTGCCATTAGGTTTGATCTTTCTTCCCCACCTAAAGCTTGATCATCTATCTTTGATTCCTACAAGCTATGAACTACATCAACCTCATCATCCTTTCTCTCCACTTGTAGCTTCTCAACATCAAGTTGAGGAGGCACAAACTCAAGATCCTTGCAGCATGAAATGGAAATCTGGAGAGGCTCACTCCTAAAGCTAGCAAACTTGTGTTTGGGTGGCTCTTCTTCATATATCATAATTGGCAATATTGCTTGTAAGTGGGCTTTGGGCTCTTGTGTGGGATTTTGAAGAGTGGGAGAGTTGCCTTGTCCTTGGAGGCTCTTGTGCTTTAGCTGCTAGCAAATGAGCAAGCTTGAGCCTTGTCTCTTCTTCAGCTACAACAGACCTTCTTGAAATGTCCTAAAAAAGGTCATTTCTCACCTCGCACTTTGGAGAGTGAATGAAAGCATTATAATCTACTTCTTGTTGTTGAGAAGCCTGACAAGAATAATCTTGTTCATATTGCCCCTATTAAGATAAGATAAGATAAGATAAATTTATTAATGTCCAACAAAAGACCACAACGTGGGTCTATGGGACCGGAAGCCTACAACAAGGAAAAAGCAAACAAACGGAGCACCAAACGGTGTCCAAAAAAGAACAAGCACAACAAAAGAAGAAGAAAGCAGGAAACATCACGGAAAAGATTAGGTATCCATCTTCATAGGGAAAAAGTTCAATAGTGACTGATCTGTGTGGCTACCAGAAGCCATGTGATGAAGCTGAGTGCCACGAGAGGAGTGTCGCTGGCAAAAAGGTCCCCTACGAGGTCTCACTGATCTGGAACAGCCTGTGTTAGGGAAATTGTACGGTCGCTTCACACCCCGAGCTGGAGTTAAGGGTGAGAAGAAGGTCGTAATAAGTTGTGCCTGGGTCTGACTCCTAGGAAATGAAAGCTGTAAAGTATGGTCACAAAGCTGTAAGGACTCACGGAGATAGAGTGCAATGCAACGTTGATCAGTGTACCTGAAAAAATTCGAGAGGGATCTGCAATCTCTAAACAGACAATAAAATCTCCCTCTAATCTCATAGTATATGGGGCATCTGAAAAGAAAATGAATCTCAGATTCTGCCTCTGCTAAGGTACAAAGTGTACACACCCAATCCTCTCTAGCAATATGGTGATTGACCTCAATCCAGAGTCTGTGCGAGCCCAGAGGAGCCAAGGGAGATACGCAGGGCGTGAGTCCAGTATCTATGTAAGTACTCAAGGTGTACAATAATCCCATCTCGAATAACTAAGAAGTGCTTAGCATAGAAAGCCATCCTTGGACGTAGTCCCCCTGGAGGATCCACCCAGGTTCGTGTGATATACTTCCTATAAATGTCAAGTCTGACATGCCTGTTCAACTCCTACCGAGAAGGGAGTAGATGAGCAAGAGCATCCAATGAGAATTGGTAGGGAGGAAGATGATCAATGTCGATCCCCACTGAACTCAGTAGGATAGTAGCCTGAGCATACCAATCGTGGGCTCTAGTGGCAGGATCGACGTCAACAATAGCAACTGAGGAGCAGTAGGCTAAATAAGGGTATCTGTGTTGGCCTTCCTCGGAGTCAACAAAGCCACAAAGATGGTGGAGAAACCAAATCAAGTCAAAAAGGGCTGCAAGTCTGAATGGGTGAGCACCGAACTTGGCCAAAATAATATTGTGGGGGGTAGAACCGTGACATCTAATAATCCGACGGAGGAGCATAATCTAGGTACGCTCGATCATGGCCCAATTCGAGTCTAAAAGAGAAGGACCCCAAACCACCGAACCATAGAGCATTGTGGGTCTTACAAAGGAATCCAGGAGGGATAGCTTAGACGATGTATCATGAAAGTGGTGTCTAAAGCACTGTCTCTCGAGCATGGCAAGGGAACCCAACCCTTTACTGATCTGAGGCTAAATAGCTGATCTCAAGCTAAAACGAGATCCAAAAAACTTAACCCCAAGGTATGTGTAAGATGATGTAATCTCAACTTCCCGACCCTGGAAGTGAAAATGGAGATGTGAAGTCTTCAAACCATTGAAGACCATAACCCGAGTCTTCTCAAGGTTCACAACCAACTGTCTCATATCACAAAAAGATGCAAGACTATCCAAAAGCCTCTGAAGACCCTCAGGAGAGGAAGCAAGAAGAACCACATCATCAGCAAAGAGAAGGATGGAGATCAATACCTAGTGTAGATGACAACCATCACCTGGAAGCGAGGAGTCACTAAGAAAAGCCTCGAGTTCATCAATGTAGATCCCGAACAAGGTGGGCGAGAGAGGGAAACCCTGCTTCACCCCAATGGTGCTCTGGATAGGATTAGAGAGGCCCTTTGTGGTCCTGAGTCTACCAATCATAGTCTCATATAACCTCTTAATAGCCGTCAATAAGATCTCAAAAATACCAATATCTCTCAGTCTCTAAAAATGGGCTGCTCTGGGGATGGAATCAAAAGCCTTACGAAAATCCACAAAACAACAGTAGACTTTCTTCGAGTGATGTCGAGCCTCCTCGATAATAGCTCGTAGTGTAAAGATATGATCTATGGTCTGGTAGTCTTTCCTGAATCTTGCTTGACCCTTAGCCCTAGAATTCCTCCTATCAAGCTCACTAGATAAAATAGTATTCAAAGCTATAGCATAAAGTTTGGCAAATGTATGCCCAATCATGATGGTCCTATAGTTTCCGGGATCAGAGGTCAGCCCAGACTTATGGATCGGGTGAATAATGTGTCTCGACCAAGAGTCTGGAAAACCAAAACAAACCACTCTATTAAAGAGCGTAGAGAGATAAGGGCCCAAGATCGTGGTATTGAGTTTGAAGAGCTCCGCCTGAAAACCCTCCTCACTAGCTGCCCTACTACATCTCATAAGTCTGATGGCCTCGTAAATGCTGGAGGTGGAGAATAAGTGACAATGGGGGAGCGGGCTGGGAAGGAGGGCGAGCTGACCCGAGATGTCATACAACGTGGAGATATGGGAAGCAAGGAGATGAAGGTCGAGGGTGGACTGGGGTTGGCTACGCTTGGGGAACATGATGTGCCAAAACAACTTGGGATACTGAATGAGCGTGTCTCGGAGGGATATGCCCTGTGAAGCAATAAATAATCACTTCTTATGGCAAAGAAAGCATTTGTAAGAGAGCTGTAAATTGGTGAAAGCGGGGGAATGAGTATCAAAAGCCAAGCACAAGGAGCTGTGGAAAGTTTTACAGTCATCATCAAACCATTGATTCATGGGACAAGTATTTCGTCGAGCCGATCTGTGAGTGTTGGAAATGGAGCAATGAGGGATAGAGAGGAGAGTCGACTCCCAAATCGCGATAGCTAGTGAGTGAAACATGGTGGACACCTAACTGTGATTCGTGAAGCTAGCTGGGCAGAGGAATCTTCTCGAATGGAAAATGAAGAGGTCTTGATCACTATCCTCGAAACATAAATGAGTGTGGGGGCAGAATCGGGCAGGGTGAGTAGAGATGGGTGATAAAGGGTGGGAAGAAACACAGACTGAAAGGCTAAGAAGGGCATGCTTAGCGAAGGGAAGATGGGAGATAGTAAAATTTTGGATGGAGGGGAGGAAGGAAGCAACAACAAGGATGTAATCCACCACACTCGCACCCCCACTATGAGGCCAACACGTAAAAAGCTCAAAACTCGAGAAACAAGAGAGGCCATTCAGAATCACCAAGTTGGAGGACTCACAGAGCTGGAGAAGGTGGCGACCATAACAAGTTAGAGGTCCACTGTGATCCTCGGATAAACGTTGAAGCCCCATACTAGTAAGATCCCTCTCAGTAGTACAAATCAAATCAGACCCACGGTCATATTGGGGGGTCTGGAGATCTTTAGTCTGTGCATTAAAATCTCCTAAGATGATGATGTCGCCCATAGCCCCAAACTTGGAGATGCTCTCGAATAGGTCTAAAAAAGGGTTTCCATCCTCAACACTATGAATGGCGTAAGGTGAGGTAGTCAACGGGAAGTAACAAACAGCAATGAAGATATTTTTCTGACAGTGACTGGTACCTCCAACTCGGATCCGCATAAATCTGGCATGTGTCAGAAAGAACCAATGTGGTATTACTGAACAGATCATCTCTAATCAAACAAGCAACTCCACTGGAACCATGCACACCACCCAAAGCTCAAACCTCCTCTCTGCAAACTGAAAGCCACTGATACCCTGTCTAACCTGGAAGGGGCCGAGCAGGACTCTCATGAGTCTTGGTAATAGCTAACAAATCAGTATCCCCAACTGCATCATGAAGTAAGCCTGACAAAGACCACAAGGAACCATTGCCATTCCAACAGTTGACAAGCAAAGAGCCAATGGAGGTCTTAGACTTGCCAAACTATTGGTGCTCAAACTATCATTTGGCTTGGGTATGTCTCTCATCCCAACCCTTGGGAGGTGAGTCACAAATAACTGCCTTTAGATTCCTTATAACTGCCCATTTCCCGTTACTCCTTGCTTCTACCACAAGACTCCTAGAGTGCTTTAGTTCAGCTACTTGTGATTTTATGAGGTCCTCATCAAGAAATATCTTTGTGAGAAGAAGGAAGAGCTTCTTCTTTGCCCTGAGAGCTTGTAGTCAATCAACCAGTGAGAGAAACCTAAGAAAAAGGGTGCCATCGTGTCTAAACCATGCTCTGTCAAATGTAATATCTGAAATACCCAGTTGCTCGTTGAGAAATGAGTAGCCTATGGGGAGAGGATCAATGGAGGACGAAGGAAGACCTCTAACCCGAAGGTTGAGTTCCCTGAAGCACCTAACTTGGTCTTCTGCCAACTTCTCTTGCACAATTTTTTCAACCACTGGCAGAGGCGTAGTGCTAGAGTTTTTGGCAGAGGCGTAGTATTGGACCTCTGTTTTCTGTTGCATTTGGGGTGTCTCAATTCCATATCCATAGGCATCCAATTGTTTATTTTGTTTGTCCATTGTAGTCTGCAACTTTAGAATCAAAGCCATAATTCTTTCATTTGAAGATGTTGGGTCTAGTGGTGCAGGAGTGGAACATAGGAGTTTTGAGCATATTGACCATTTGGTATTATAAATGAATTTCAACCATAACTAGCTTCAGGCTGAGATTGATATTGAGCCTGGTTGGGTTAATTAGCTTGTGGAACTTTCATAATGATTGATTAAACCAGTCAAATAAATCCCTCATTTTTTTCATTGCATTCCTTTCATATAGTGAAAATTCGGCATAGAAAAGAATCCACATCAATTGTTGGCTTGAATCTTGCCAAAAAATTATCGGTCAAGGTAACTATTGGCTATTTTTTCCCCCATTTAACCCATGACAAATAACCAATCTGAGGAATCTTCAATGGGTTATATCCTTCCACAGTGGATTAACACATCAAGAGAATTGTGGTTAACCTTCATGTTGTCTGCATTTCGCTATTCCGCAAGGGTCACTATTCATGCCTTTGTGAAATAATGAAACCTTCCATGTTAAGGTCTTTCACTATTCTGTAGGAGGCCTTCTTGATTCTTTGCGAAATAGTGAAACTAGTTTAGTTTGAATGTTCCACGTGTTTTCCTTCCATTGGACTAACAAGTTATGCCATGTGGCAGGGGGTTAAACCTTCATGTTAACCCATTTCATTGTTTCGCAACTTGCAAAATAGAAAATTATTTTGTTGGTTCTTGCACTATTCATCAGAAATTGCGCCAACCGTTAGATTTAAGAGGTTTCACCATCAACAATTGTGTCTTAATCACTTGTTGGGAGAATTTTTGTTGCATCTAGGTCGTCCATTTCAAATGGAAAGATATTCATCAATGATTCCCCCTTTTTGTGGAGGATCAAATATTTTCCACGTGGGTCAACTCTACAGGTGTGTACAGGTGGGTTAACACTTTGTGCTATCCCTTCTCGCATTTTTTGGCAATTACATGATTTGATCTCTTGCGACCACAACACATACCCAAGGCGATTTCTTTATTGTTGGGTGAAGTTTTGGGCATTGTTGCACAATGCCAATATATCTCCATGCTCACTTATTGCTTGAGGGGATTTTTCTTATCAAATTTATCCTTTCATTCATTGGATACATTCACTTGGGTCTTTCATGTCACTTCAAATGGGCAAGTTACATTACATGATCAAATTTCTTTCTGGTATTCAACCATTGCTCCTTTATAATCTAACTCCAGTCTTTTGGGGTTTGAACTTCAAGTTACATTTGATTTATGCTTAAAAGTCTTTAAAAAGCAATCCTGTACATATTTTCTAGGTTCTTCTATGATTCTTTTACAACAACTGTAAATTTCTTTTTTTTCCTTCATTAATAGAAACCCATGTTTTCCTCTTCTTAACATTTAACAGTCTTGTGCACCTTTTCCCTTCTGTTGAATGTTTCTATTTTATCATTTAAGTTTGTATGTTGTGTTTAACCTACTCATGAATGTTGTATTGTGAATATCTCTTTCCATGCAACATTTGATTTGTTCCAACATGCATATGAATCCTTGAAGGGTAAATTAGAGTTAAGATCTGTGTAAACTTGTTGGAGAGAAAACACAAGATCTAGAAAGTCAAATCTCAGCATTCAATGTTTCTTATGGGGTTCTTTAGGGATTTAGGAATTTATGCCTAAACTTTTGGTTAGAACCAACACAAGATGTTTTTTGTAATGAATGAGGAGAGGGTAGTATTATGGATCTAACTATTCTAACAACTATAAATTAAGTAGAAGGGTGAAAAGAGATTTTTTAAAGGAGTGTTATTGCACAAATCTAGAAGAAAATAAGTAACAATCTCTAGGAGTTATAATGGAAGCACCTATATTGCAAATCCAAGAGGAAATTCACGAATTTTATGCAAATAGTAAAATTTCAAAAAAAAGATTGGAGTTTACATATGGCAATCATGCATGCTAATGTTTCCTAGTACAATAGTATACTAGAGCTCTCAAGCTGATAGATAATACAACTATTGGAGCATGATTTGCAACTCATGCATTATAAAAGACAAAGGTAATCACAACGATTATGAGACTTAAAACAATGTCTACAATTAATCCATTTATACTTGTAGATGTTATCCATTGTAGCTCAAGTCAATGTAATGCTTGACCATTTCTTTTAAAGCTTCAACTCTCCAAGTTGATATCGGCCTTTAGCATTCCATTTTGCTTGGTGAACATCCTATCCCTTTGCCTTTCAAATTTAAAAAACATGGTTATCATTGTCACACTAGCACTTCTCTCGTCAAGCCTTCAAGAGATTTCCCCTTTCCTATGCACCATGCTAACATGTGGCAAGTTTTGCAATCTTACAAAACTATTGTCGATCTCACCTCTAACCTTCTTAGGGAAGCTTGTGCATGTTGTTATGTGCCCACCCTATTCTTGCTTGGATTTCCTTAATTCTTCATGTTATTCTCCTTACATCAATTGACACGTGCAAGTTTGTTTGATGTGTTTGTTGTCTCTACTCCCCCTCTATGGTACTTCGTGTGATCTCTACCAAGTGTTCCCTACATATTTAGTTTTAAGGTCCACGTTCATAGCTAGATTGTTCTCTATGTTGTGTCACTCTTCTTTCCCACCTAATCAAAAGCAATAAATCTTTTTGTTTGAATTTGTTCTCTGGGAAGGATGTTGTGTGTTGCATAATAGGTGCATGTTGGAGTGTAACAAACTATAGGGTCTTATTTAACAATGACCATCAATTTGATTGTAAGATGGAGAGTGGAGGGTATCTTCTTGTTTGGGAATAATCTTCTATCTTCAAGGGTGCAAGAGGAGTTTAACAAGGTTCGCTTCCCATATTCAAGAGATTTTGAAAGTCTAATCTCTTGTAGCAGTCACTTTCTTATCTATATGTCCTCTTAGAAAGAAAACCAGAATAACAAAACTAGATACACGAGTATTTTTACAATTATCAGCAGCAATGATGACTCAAAAACTTATGTATGATGTCCCATTCTTAATAGAATTGGCCAATGCATTCTAGCCACTAGTTTCTTCTATTATGTAATATCCAATATGCATATTTTGTGTGATGAAATGAGTTTATTTATTTCTCTCTTAGTTATTCAAGATATTGTGATTGAGATTTTATCTATGAACAATACAATCATGACAAAGGATCTTGTATCCCTCATTAGGTAGAGATTATGAACAAACCATGCTTGATTAAGGAAGGAAGTTTTATAGTATTGTAAAGGGTATGCATTTGGGTGCATTGCCTTAGACTAGTGTGTTTTACTTTCTCGTTTCCCTTTCCTCTTCATCTATGAAAAGACAACTTCTAAAATCTAGAGGTTATTTCACATAACATGCTTGGTCCCATAGTTGCGAAGCGTCTAAATTACCCTCACAATAAATGCCATAGCTTTGGAGGTCAACCACACCAAGGTGAAAATAACCCCATTTTCAAGTAATGGTATCTATGATGCATCTAAAAGATAGGTTGATACACCTCCAAGAAATGTCATAACCCACAAGTACATGCAGTTTTTTGGTTTGACTTGTTTGGATTGTAATGGCTTATTACTACACATAAAAGTTGTCATTGATCTCTCTCTGCTTAGTTTTCAAGGTTTTTGTAGTGCTCACAGTAGTAGTGATTGACCTAGCAATGTTTATCGATATGTGAGCTTTTGATCTATAGGTTTGTTTATAATTGCATAGCATGTTTGTGTTATATAAGTTCTCTGCTATGTAGATGGTGGTGTATATGCTACTAGTTATGTTGCTATTTCTCTATTGTTGGGTCTAATTCCTATATATAGAACCTCAATAATATATTTTATATTATTAATATATATAGAATGCTTTCAAGATGGAAAGGCTAATTTCTTGTTTCCATCACAATTCCAACTTGGGAATATTTCTAACAAAACTCTTCCAAGGGTGTGATATTCAAACTACAAAGCATTGTGATCATCAAACTACTAAAAACTATTTACAAAGTGGAATTCAAAGGCTTCAAAGGTCGATCTCAAGGGGATATAAGGATTTATTATCTTTAGATCCAATAAAACTATATCATATATCAATGTATTGGAAGAGCTAATATACACATACCAATCCCATTGTATTTTTATTATACATTTTAATTTCAAAGGCCAATAAATATTGATGATGCTAACAACATTTTTACCACACTAATGCCTTGTAAAATCTTTTAACATGGGAATGTAATAGAGAGATGCATATTCTAGATTCGATTGTGTGCCATATTTTTCATTGACGTTTCGAAACACACTCAGTGATCCGTCATCTCCTCTAGCTCTTCACATACTGATGATTGATCACTAAGTGTGATTCAAAATGTCGATACAAAAATTTGACACACAATCGAATCCAAAATATGCATCTCTCTACTATGACTGATTGTGGAAATTTGTTCACGAGAATGTAGCCCACCACTTCACATCTCAAAAGATGACTAAAATCATCTAGACTTGTCTATATTTCCACTCGCCCTCCCTCTAGATTTCAGAACTAAGAGCAAAGAAAAAAATGAATCATTACCCAACATAACAGATCAACCCATAATTGATAAGGAAGGCGTAGGTATTTCAATACACTTCAGATTTGGGCAACAATTGAAATCCAAGAATATTTATAAAATAATCTTTCAAATATGATAATAAATATTAAACTCAGTAAAATGCCAGAAACATGCACTCGATTCTTTTTAACCCTCAAATTCTCTCTATCTTCAAAATGATTGCAGAAATAAATGAAGGAACTAATAAAATATGTCAACTTCTTATATTAGATTATTATTATTAGCTTTCAACGGTAATATTTTACTATTGAAAACTAAGTTGATGGCAGTGGTATCTAGGACGTAGCCATATAAATGCACGTATGAAATTTTGTTTAGACGTCTCTTTGAATACCTTTACATCATTATGTCTTATTTTCAAACAAAACACAGGGAAGATACAAAAGAATAATGAGTGGCGAATACCAATTAAATTTCAAGCTGAGTTTATATGGTTTGTGCTAGTACAGTGAAGCAAAAACCCATGGTTTTCTTAGATAAACGTGTATGCTTTAGAAAATCCATAGGCTTAAGCATAAAAAGAGTCTACATGCAAAAAGTGTAAATTTGAACTTGATAGAGGTCGGACAGGTACAGGCATAAGATCAAAAAATTCACCTAAATTACAATGTCAGTGATTTTGCATCAAAGTAAATCATATATATCAGTTTTTACATAGAGCAAATTCATAACTAGTATTAGGCCTCAGTGATTCTTATATTTCCTCAGAGAACATTTTATTGATGGTACAGTTTATTTTTTATTAACATAATTCAAAGCTTGGACACATTGAATATTTCCTTGGGGCCTGAAAACAGTATTATATGAAATCACAAAGCTAGGATAAGTCCTAAAGGCAATATTCAAACAGCCTTTATGACATCTAGATTTTTCTTCTGTTGCTGCATATATACAGATAACTAGCAGCCATGGTTTTTGAAGCCCAAAAGGATCAAAACCATGATTGCTTCTAACAAGCAATGATAAACATACAAAGTAACAACTGTTTGCAACTGCATTATCATAGCAAGATACAACCATCCATTTAGATTAAAAAAAAACAAAGAAACATCCAATGGCCATTGCATTGAACAGACCTTCTCATAGCAAAGAATACAAGAACAAACCTTCAAAAAAAAATTGTAACAAGTTTGTCAAACCTAGAATCATGAATGGTCGAATGGAGCAATAAAAAAGGGAAACCCTGATCAATTTACGAAAGTGCTGTTCTGTTCGTGTTAAACCAACTACATAGAAATTCAGTGTGTATCAATTTTTGGTCTCCCTGTTGCACATTCATGGTATAAGATTAACAATAACCAAATAAAGTACAATATAAGCTTATGAATCCCAGACAAACGAAACTATGATGTTTTAATTATTCTTGATAAATTTATGTCCATGACATACCTGAAATCACAGTCCTGTACCATCAAGCTGTCCATTTGATAGAAGATGCACCATATATTGCTGTTGCCACGTCACAAATTGTGTTTAAAGATACATACCAACTAAATTGAAGAGATCTTAAGCTACTCAGAAGAGTAATACATAAATATCATTCTTGATGAGTGATTTGTTCTCAATCTTTTTAAATTTCAGTAAGAACTTTAAAATTCTGCTTTTCTCTAAGATAGAGATGTGAATTTCAGACAGCACTGCCTGTGAAATAAGAATGAAAATAACATTGTATTGCCATTTAGAAAATAAAATAACACACCATCGCCTATCAATCTATGTTACCAGGTTCATCTGAACCAAGGGAAATAAGGACTGGATACCGATCGGGCCTGGGTACTGTTGATGTGAATTTTATGACCCACTGACAGTAGAACAAATATCGAGATATCTTAACCTCTCTTGATCAAAATTGTTTGTATGCTAAGATTGAAATAGATCATACAACAGGTTCCAAGTTTCCTTCATGTTAGGTCTTGACCGTGGCTGAGCTCAATGGTAAATTTAATTTGCTGCTAATCACAGGGGGGCTTACATTTGTATTGCTCAGATTGATTTCAGATTGACTCAAGATGTGAGAGCTATGGGAAGGTATTGCAATGAGATACTTTTTTGCGAGGGTTCTCAGAAATCTGCAGAAAGAAAATGAGAAGGGTTTAGGTATTCTAATCTACTCCCAAGGGTAATTACTACAACAGATACTGCTTTGATGGTCAAATTCCAAAATAACCAAGCTCCATTTTGCCAAGATTAACTACAACTACACAAGAGTCGGTGTGATCTTCAGTGGGTTATGCAAATGATTTTCATACCACAATGAACACCATCAAAATGAACAATGCACATTGAATGATAGAAGTTAAGCATCCACAAAAGTAAGGTTCAGGCTAACTTTACACAAAAGCTTACAATCAGCAAACCCTCAAAAGTATGAGCCATGGAATTCTTCAAAACATCATCACACTCTTCATTGAAATCATAACACTTTATCTGACCAATCTAATCTAAATGAAGGAACAATGAAACCATGCAAGAACCAAAATATATCAAGTAATCACCATGAAACCAACAACAAAAACTCTATTATCTTGGTAGCTCTTAGCAACAATTGCAAAACTCGCTCTTTTACAAATGAAAAATGAGGCCTTTACATAGGTCCTTGACTGCAACGAATGACCCAGATTTTGTCACCTCATCCCTAATTAGGTTAGAGAAAGAAAGAAGAATCTGCATTAATAAAGGGGTCAACACAAGCCAATGAAGAGAAGACCACCATCTTAGTGGGTAATCAATGTCTATACAACAAGAGAGGGGGGTGAAATGAATGCCCACAATGCATGCTCCCTGTGCATTTAATGCGTTCATTGTGTTGTGTAGTTTTCACACCATTGTTCCATTGCAAATGGGGACCCCTCTTTTCATTTCAACAGTAGGCTTAGATGGTTTTGGGGTCCTTAAATAGAAGCAGTTTTCAAGTCTTTAGACCTTAGCAGGTGACGAGGTGGAATCAAATAGGTAGGGTTTGAAGGGAGTTTAAGTGAGGAAGCTCAAAGGTTTGTGCATGTTAAGTCAAGTGGCAGAAATCCTCTGATTAGAGAAATTTTGCCAACCTTAATCATTCCTCAAACTCTTGAAATTCCACATTTATGAAGGGAAGCAATCTTATGCAACTTAATCACATAGAGGAAGGGTGGATGGAGAACAAAGATAGAGAATATTGAGGGAAACGGAAAATGTTGACCAAGAGAAGCCATGTGATAAGGAGGCAGAAATCCTCTCACTAGAGGAACTCCGCCAATCATTACTATTCCTCAAATCATAGAAATCCCCTCTACAAGAGGGGAATTATAATCCAAACCCAATTACATGGCGTTGGAAGAGGAAGAAGGAATATGGAATAATGTTCAAAATGAGTTTTTGAGGAAACAATTCTCTGAGGAAAAGCTAAAACACTAGAGGTTGGCGAGATTCCTCTGATTAGAGGAATTCTGCCCATCACAATTCCTCTAGACTCAAAATTCCACCCTGCCTAAGGTCTTGGTTTCGAAGGATATTGAAATGACTACAAGAAAAAAAAATCAGAATTGAGAATCCAAGTGGCAAGATGATGGAACTAAGGTGTTAAAGTTTTGCCCAGAAAATAATGATAAACAACAATAAGAAAGAACAATAAAGAACAAAAGACACAAAAAAATTATCCTGGGAAAACCCTTACACTTGAAAGGAAAAATCCAGCCACACTACGAAAATATCACTTTAATTCATAATAAATGTTCGAATATAATGTTTGATCCTTAATACAATATATATAAAAAATAGAGAGATTCTTCATTACATGATTGAAGGTCTCTTTAATTTCATATAAAACTCTTCATATTTCCATATGCATGCCTCTTCGCATGACACATCTCTACACATAATATGATCTCAAATATTATCATAAATGTCTTCTTCAACTAAAGATGACCATAACGGTCATATTACTATTACATAAAATCAAAGATAAAAATCTCCATCACAACTACAATCTTCAACACTCCCTCTTAGCAAGAGAAAGATCTTTAGTATGGCATGCACACATAGCTGCAACCAAAGATGTCAATGATAAATTCACATCACATAAAACATGTTACCTCAACATAACATAATTCACCATAGTTATTTCATAAGCACATAAAATTAAAGTCATGGCGTCACACACATGACTTCCACCATGCCTACTCGTAGAGGCTGGTCCACCATACCTACTTGCAGAGGATGGAACGAGGGCTTTCACCTCAAACTTCTCCCAGAGAAGAATGCATTTCCTCCATGCCTACTCACAGAGGCCGGTCCACAATACCTACTCAGAAAGGGTGGAAAAAGGGCTTTCACCTCAAACTTTTCACAAAGAAGAATGCATTTCCACCATGCCTCACCACAAAGAGTGTATCCACCATACATACTCGCAGAGGGTGGAACAAAAAATTTCACCTCAAACTTCTCTCACGGAGAAGAATTCATTAACACCATGTATAAGAAAGTGTGATGTCCCCAATTTTAGACTAGGTTTTAATAAGAAATAAGAGTTAAATATAATGTTAGATTATTTAATATATATTATATATAGATAGATAAATATATGATATAAAATCTAATATATATTTTTGGATATATTTAAATATAATGATAATATATTAGTATTTACTAATATAATGATAATATATGTACTAATATAACAATGTTATAATATATATATTTACTAATATAACAATCTTATGATATATAAAATAATGACAATAAATATAGAATCAAATAAATGATGATAACATTATTTTATTATCTACATGGCTTATATTATGAATATACTCAAGGGATACTACAAATATGGAGATTTAAAATAAATAATAATATATGTTATGCATATATTATAAAATATAAGTGAATAAAGCACTATTAAACCTTAACCATAGTAACTAGATTAATTATTAATCCACGACCATTCACTAGCAATAAAATACATAAGTAGGAGAACAAAGGATAGATTAATGAAAATAATATGGAATTGACTGGCTTCAGAAGAATTATAAAGAAAATAAAATACAGTCCTTAAAAGGGACATTGCAAGTGGTATTAGAGCATTCTCCCTGTCATCTTGTGGAAGATAGTTAATGTGAAACCATAGAAAACTTGAAATTGCTTGAGGACAAGCAATATCAGGAAGAGAGGACTGTCATATTCCCTTATTAAGCTTAAATATAAATTTCAATAAAAATACATGTATTCATGAACATTGTAATAACATGTAATTTTCAATTTTATAATTTAATTGAGCTTGCATATTATTCATATAATTCTAATGTTTTATTCAAATCTTCCCAATTTATGCTCTAAATCAAATAACTCTAAAATTTTATTCAAACATTCCAACTTGTAATTGATATCAAAATATATTTGTTTAACATTCAAACATATTATTAAAATAATGAAGCATTACTAACATATGAGTTAAATAGCATCATAATACCAATTTACAAGGGTGGCACAATGTTTAACAAAGTGGCATCTATTAACAAATTAGCAACATAGGGGATGTGACCACCTAAAGCAGCTCTTTGGGAGCATATTTAATAAGTCCCTGGTGTATTTCTTCCTCTAAACCTAGAAGGATATATTGATTATCTAAGTAGACCACCTTGATTTATGCCTAATACCTACCATGAAGGCCAAGGGGATCAATGTCCCACCCTTGGGCTTAGATCAGGATAAAGTATAAATATGGAAGAAAACAAGCATCCTGCGAAGTAGGCCACCTCGTGTGGATGCCTAACACCTGCCACTGAGACCAAGGGGGTCAAAGTCCCAGTCTTGAGCTTAGTATGGAATTAGATTGAACCTAATTTATTGTGACACACCTTTCTTTGAAATTTAAATATGCATGTGTACTAATGATTTTGTGGTTGCAGGGTTCATAATCAAGAATGATAAGGAAGTTGATGGGGAGCTTCTTCAACTAAGAGCTTTCTAGCTCTTCCCAGGCTACTCCTAGCACACTATAGGGTTTTCTCTCCTAACCCTAACCTAGAGGATTCTACCACAACCCACTTTCTCCAAAAAACTCTCCCAACAATTCAAATCTCAATGCCATCCTCCCAATTAACCTAAAATGCATTCTTTAGCCTAGATTGCCAAAACTTCCCTAAATGCACCAAGTACCTCAAAAACAATGTTAAACCTTCCTACTGAGGTTCTTGACTCAATTCTCATCACTCTGCACCATTCTTTCAAGTTTCCTTCGCACAAATCACCAAATTGACCAATTAGCCCTTGTAGCCCTAAGAGCCCCTATTAGCCCTCCTCGAAACAAGGAAAGTGCTCTAACTCACAAAAACCCTTAATAAGGCCCCTTGGTGTATACTAGACTTTTATTCCCTATGACCAACCCTTGAAGATTTTGTAGGTCTTGGGTTCCAGCAATGTCCGTACAGCATAGACTTAGAAAACCCTACTTTTAGGGGTTTCAAAGGCAATGTCAGTGTTTCTTTCTCCACAATCGTCAAACTCCACTCCCAAACCTCCTTTTGAGTTTTGCTACCTTCATAGACTGCTCCTACACTGCCAGCTTAGGATTGACCCAAGTCAATCATCTGTTCACCACAAAACTTCTTTGCAAGCATCTCGCTTGCCTAGGGCTCACTTGTAAAAATAGCATTTGGCCTTCCACAACCTCCACAAACCATATTTACACTATGTACAGAGGCTATTGCTTGGTCTCCAAGAGCCATGGTGATTAGACTAAGGACACACAAGCCATAGCCCATTTCATACTTGCAACACAAAACTAGACAGTAGGATTACTGAAAATAAATAATTTTCTAAACCCTATCAAATGCTTATTTGAAAACAAAACAACTGCACATAGATTCAAGGCGTAAACACAAGATGATATTCCATCAAAAACAATTCCTTATTCAATCCAAAAACTCCTATCAAACTCCAAAACTATGCTTCAAATGCATCAAATTGTCCTGATACAGGTATTGTCAATGCAACTTTTTGACAACTTTTGCAATTTTGCTCCTAGACTCTTCAAACTTGCATAGGATGTTACCAAGCCTTCTAGGATGACCTTAGAACATCTAAGGACCACCTCTACATACTCTTTGCCCCCTTTTTGGCATTTTACCACATTTTGCCCCTTAGAGCAACTTTTGCAATTTTCCCCTTATTAGGACCTAATTGACAAAATTAGACTCCTAACCCAAAATCTATCAAATTAATCCCTCCTAAACACACCTTGGGACTTTATCACTAGTCCTTATTATCCTAATGGTTAGTTAGACCATCTCTAAACCAAAACTCCAGATTAGGGCTTTACCTTACTCTAGGTGCTCCTACACCATTCTCCCCCTACATGAAGAAGTTTAAGGTACTACTGGAGATAAGAACTCCTTGTTGATGCCTAGCTTTTTGAAGTCACCTTCAGCAATCCAAGTTGCCTCAGCCTCAGGTAAATCCATCCATTTCACCAAATGCTCCTTGTAGACCTTGTTTCTTGTGCTCCTCTTCACTCTAAAACCCAAGATCTTCTCAACCTGTGGTTGCTTCTTCTCAAGTACCTTTAGGTCTGATACATCCTTGTTTAGCTCTTCCTAATACTCTATGTCATCCATCTTAGGACCTTTGTATGGTACTAGGTCTTTCACATTGAAAATTGGAGAGAGTGACATGTCCTTTGGTAGATCTATCTTGTAGGCATTGGGTCCATAGTTCTCAAGTCTTTTGCATGGCCCAATCCTCCTCATCTACAACTTGCTAGGGATTCCTTTTTGTAACCTGGCCTTGTTGTGATAAACCATCACAAAGTCTCCCACTTGCAACTGCAACTCTCTTCTCCCCTCATCCTTCTCCTTTAACTTCTGATTGGCTTCCATCAAAGTTTGCTTCACTTGATCATGTACCTCCTTCATTGATTGCACAAATTCATCAGCTTGCCCACTGATCTTGTCATGTGAAGTTAGGTCCCTTAACTCCATAATGCCTCTTGGGTGAGTGTCATACACCACTTGGAAAGGACTTAATGGACTTAAACCTGTTGTCCTGTTCTTGCTATCATTGTATGCAAATTCAGCTTGAGGAATGACTTGCTCCCAACTTTGCCCATATTCCTTGGTGAGGCACCTTAATAGGTTGCCCAATACCCTGTTTATCACCTCTGTCTGACCATCAGTTTGAGGATGGTAGGTAGAGCTATGTGCTGGGTTTGTTCCAAGCCTCTTCCATAGGGTCTTCCAAAAGAGCCCCATAAACTTGATATCCCTGTCAGCCACTATGCTCCTTGGCAAACCATGTATCCTTACCACCTCTCTGAAGAATAGGTTGGCAGCATTACTTGCATCATGTATTGTCTCGCATGGTATGAAGTGGCTCATCTTACTGAACTTGTCTACTACCACAAAGACACTATCCATCCCTGTCCTAGTCCTTGGTAAGCCCACTATAAAGTCCATGCTGATGTACTCCCAAGGCCTATTAGGAATGGGGAGAGGTTGATAGAGCCCTATGTTTGATGAAGTTCCTTTTGCTTTCTGACATATCTTGCATTGCTCCGCATACCTCCTAACATCTCTCTGCATTTTGGGCCAGCAATAGAACCTTTCCACAAGGTCCAAGGTCTTATTCAGACCAAAGTGCCCACTCATGCTGCCATTGTGCTTCTCTTGTATGAGATTCTCCCTCATGGATCCCCTTGGGATGCACAACTGTTGACCCTTGAACAATAGTCCATTCTACAAGGTATATTAAGCAAAATCACTATGGAAATGATTAGCAAAATCAGTACATACCTTATAAGCCTCTGAGAAATCAGTGTCCTCATACAGATCTTTGAAACCATCCAAGCCAATGCTCTGCAACTTGACTTCTTGCACTGTCAGCAATGTCCCGCTCAAAGCATCTGCCACGTTATTGTTTGTCACCTTCTTATGCTTGATAGTAAAAGTGTAGGACTGCAAGAACTCCATCCATTTGATGTGTTTTAAACTTATTTTCTCCTTTGAGTTAATGAAACTCAAAGCTTGGTTATCTATGAAGACAACAAACTCCTTAGGAAACAAGTAGTGCCTCCACTTCTTGAGGGCTTGGACAAGTGCATAGAGCTCTAGGTCATATGTTGAATACCTTGTCTTGGCTTCATTAAGCCTCTCACTGAAAAATGTTACTGGCCTACCCTCTTGGCTTAAAACTGCCCCAACTGCTATGTTGCTAGCATCACACTCCACCACAAATGGTTTCTCAAAACTAGGTAGAACCAAGATAGGTTGGGTTGCTACCTCCTTCAATCTCTCAAAACTCTGATCTGCAAACTTGGTCCACACAAATTTGGTCTTCATGCCCCCTTTGATTGTATCCATAATAGGTGCACATATTTCACTAAACCTTCTTACAAACTTCCTATAAAATTGTGCCAACCCATGAAAACTCCTGACCTCAATAGCAGATCTAGGTGTAGGCCAACTCAAAATAGCCTCTACCTTGTCCTTGTCCATCTTAAGACTTCCTTGGGATACTATAAACCCCAAATACACAAGTTCCTCTTTCATGGACTCACTCATTTCCAAGTTTACTATCAACTTCTCCTCTTGCAGGTTCCTCAATACCAACTCTAGGTGTTTTATATGCTCCTCCTTGGTCTTGCTGAAGATGAGAATGTCATCTAGGTATACCACAACAAATACCCCTATGTAGTCCTTCAAAACCTCATTCATGACTATCATGAAGGTACTTGGTGCATTGGTAAGGCCAAATCGCATTACCAACCACTCATAGAGACCCTCAATAGTCTTAAATGCAGACTTCCATTCATCCCCTTCTTTCATCCTAATCTGATAGTATCCACTTTTGAGATCAATTTTGGAGAAGTTCCTAGCTCCACCTAGATAGTCCATCAAGTCTTCTATCGTAGGTATAGGAAATTTGTACCAAACTGTGATTCTATTAATTGCCCTAGAATCAGTGCACATTCTCGACTTACCTCCATTTTTGGGTGCTAAGACCACTAGTACGGCACATGGACCGATGCTCTTCCTAATCAGCCCCTAATTAAGCAACTCTTGAACTTGCCTTGCAATCTCCTTGTTCTTCTTTGGAGTCATCCTGTATGCAGCTTTGTTTGGCAATGAGTCCTAGTATGAAGTCAATTTGATGACTTATGGCCCTCTTAGGTGGTAAGTTGGTGGTGCTCCATCACAGATGATGTCTTTAAATTGATCCAATAGCTCTTGCACTTCTTCAGGTATAGGTGTAGATGAAGATGTCTCCTCCTCCTTAGGTTTTACCATAATGGCACATCCTACTCCTTCACCCTCCTTCAAGTCCTTAAGGAATTCTTTCCCACTCATGAGCAATGCTTTAGTAGTAGACTTCTCCACCTTGTCTTCTTCCACTATAGATTGGATCCTATAAGTGACTCCATCCTTCTTGAAGGAATATTTGTTCTCCTTCTCATGATGCACTGCCTCCCTATCATACTGCCAAGGTCTTCCCAATAGCAAGTGACAAGCATCCATGGGAAGCACATCACACAAGATTTTGTCCTGATACTTGCCAATGGTGATATCTGCCCATACTTGTTCATTCACTAAGATATTTTGTCCCTTATTCAGCCAAGTCACCCTATAAGGACACACGTGGAATCTTGGTCAAACCAAGTTTTTGTACTACCTCCTCTGACAAGATATTGTTAGTAGACCCTAAGTCTATGATCACCTTGCATATTTTTCCCAATATTTTGCATGTTGTTCTAAACAATGTTCTCTGCTTTGACTCATCTTTAACTGGCTCCTTAACCAACACTCCCCTCAACATGAGGTTCTCTCCCTTCTCAACATCAAGGTCCACTTATCCTATCTTCTGGTTGTCCTCTTCATGGACATATGTAATTTTCTTTTCCCCATAAGAGGATGAGGCCTTCTCTGGACATTTGTAACCAGGGTGTCCCAACTTACCAGAGTTGTAGCACTTCATGTTATTGAAGCGTGAACCTTTGTTGTTGTTTCCATAGCTGCCTTTGCCACCATTGTTGGACCCTCTGCCTCTGCTAAAGCCTCCCCTCTGACTGGTTTCACTGGTCTGCTCATTCCACTTAGAGTCTCATAGCTTCCCTGCTCATTACTCTTGCCACTAGAGCCTCCCCTTGAGCCACCTCTGAAGTCCTTACCTCTACCCCTATTCTTGGAACTTGAGTCCCCTTTCTTCCTGAGTTTTTCTTCCACCTTCCTAGCCATTTGAAAACAACTTTGAAGAGTAGTGAAGCTAAAAAACTCAAGACATCTTGGATTGACCATTTAAGGCCATTTAGGTATCTAGCCACCTTGATGCTTGCTGCTTCTTGCACCCCTGATCTTAGTGCCAAATTTTGAAACTCCTCAATATAGGTAGCCACAACAAGATCTTTCTACCTGAGATTATGCCTCTACTTATGGATTTGAATCTCATAATCCTCTGGTAAGTATGTTTCTTTGATCTTTGCCACCATAGCTCTCCAGTTAGCTATAGGCTTCTTCCATTCATTCTCTCTTTCTTCCTGCACAAACTTCCACCATGTCAAAGCTTGACCTTTCAACCTAGACTTTGCAAACCTCACCTTTTGGTCCTCTGTTGTCCGTTCACACTCAAAGTAGTTCTCAATGCTCTCAAGCCATTCTAAGACTACCTCTGCATCCATCTTGCCATGGAATAAGGAAACATTCTCTAGACTCTTCCCTCCAAATGCCTTGAGGGCTTTGAGGAAAGGTTCCTGCTCACCAAGTGGAGGATCTAGTTTAGGTATCTCATCCTCCAAACTCAACTTTTCTTTACACTTGCTAAAGTCTTCATCTTCCTTAGCTTGGGCTGCATCTTCTATCTCTTTCAACTTGTCTTTCATCTCTTCTAGGGCCTCATCTAGAACCCTGGTCTTCTCTTCTAAGAGCTTCTTTTGCTCATCTACTTCCTTTGCCAACTCTACATGGGTAGCCATCTTGGAAGATCCACTTGACTCAATGGAATACATCATGCCACCACAAGCCTAATCTTATGGCTCTGATACAACTTTGATGGGGAGCTTCTTCAACTAAGAGCTTTCTAGTTCTTCCCAGGCTACTCCTAGCCCATTGTAGGGTTTTCTCTCCTAACCCTAACCTAGAGGATTCTGCCACAACCCACTTTCTCCAAGAAACTCTCCCAACAATTCAAATCTCAATGTCATCCTCCCAATTAACCTAAAATGCATTCTTTGGCCTAGATTGCCAAAACTTCCCTAAATGCAGTAGGTGCCTCAAAAACAAGGTTAAACCTTCCTACTAAGGTTCTTGACTCAATTCCCAATACTCTGCACCATTCTTTAAAGTTTCCTTCACACAAATCACCAAATTGATAAGTTAGGCCTTGTAGCCCTAAGAGCCCCTATTAGCCCTCTTAGAAATAAGGAAAGTGCTCTAACTCACAAAAACCCTTAATAAGGCCCCTTGGTGTATACTCGACTTTTATTCCCTATGACCAACCCTTGAAGATTTTGCAGGTCTTGGGTTCTAGCAATGTCCGTACAATACAGATTCAAAAAACCCTACTTTTAGGGGTTTTAAAGGCAATGTCAGTGTTTCTTTCTCCACAAGCGTCAAACTTCACTCCCAACCTCCTCCTTTTGAGTTTTGCTACCTTCATATGCTGCTCCTACACTACCAGCTCAAGATTGACCCAAGTCAATCATCTGTTCACCACAAAACTTCTTTACAAGCATCTCCTTGCACCTTGCCAAGCATGCCTGCTTGCCTCGGGCTCACTTGTAAAAATAGCATTTGGCCTTCCACAACCTCCACAAACCATATTTACACTATGTACAGAGGCTATTGCTTGGTCTCCAAAAGCCATGGTGATTAGACCAAGGACACTTAAGCCATAGCCCATTTCATATTGCAACACAAAACTGGACAGCAAGATTACTAAAAACAAATAATTTTCTAAACCCTATCAAATGCTTATTTGAAAACAAAACAACTGCACACAGATTCAAGGTGTAAACACAAGATGCTATTCCATCAAAAACAGTTCCTTATTCAATCCAAAAACTCCAATCAAACTCCAAAACTATGCTTCAAATGCATCAAATTGTCTTGCTACAAGTACTGTCCATACATCCAATTGTCCAACCTTTAAAAATGAGTTTGAAAAGTCTTAAATAGACTTCATGCTCCATCCAAGCTTGCAGTTTGAACCATAACTGCCCAATTCGTTAGATTTGCAAAAACTACCTAAAAGTTGAGCAATTTTGCAAAAATTGCAAAATTGTCAATGCAACTTTTTGACAACTTTTGCAATTTTGCTCCTAGACTCTTCAAACTTGCATAGGATGTTACCAATGTTAATTCCGTAACTTTCAATCATGCTGATCTGATAACAACTCGTTCTGATCGAATCTTGCTTTATATTGATCTAAAGTCATTGTCTCATCCTCTTATGGATATCGGCGCCTATCTTGAAATACAAGTTTAAGGTCTAACTAATCACCTTGGTTAGTTTAGAACTAAACTAATAATTGCATGGAAAGTCGCCAACTTTACGGGATGAGTCAAAGCAGACTTTGAAGGGACATGTCCTTTGTAAGGACATGCCCCTTGATCTCTATATTTAATAAGGGTGTGGTTGAAGTTTAAGGACACACAAGAAACAATAAATCTGCTCCTTAATCAATACTGCCCTAAGACAACTTGCAGAAGTGAAAAGCATTTCTAGAATTATATCTCTCCATTCATTCAAGACTGTATATTGAAGATTATCTACAGAAAGGATAAAAAAGGTACAATCTAAGTCTGATTTATTATAGAATTTGTAGAAACTTTACATTGTATCAGAGCTCTGGTAGTCAAACCTACGCTCTACAAATTAAATAATCAAACTTGATATATATCTAGCATCATTCTCCTATCTTCAATGGCATACACAATCAGACCCAAGGACAGGTTTGATGGGAAAAAAACACTTTGATGCTTGGAAATTCAGAATCATGATAATTCTTGAAGGAAATGAGGTAAAACAATTTGTTGATTCAGCATCCAGACAACCTACTGTTGAACCTCAGAAAACTATCTGGAGTAAAGGAAATAGGAAAGCCATTCAAATCATATTAGATGGAGTGAAAAATGATATAGTACCGAGGCTAATGAAACATCAAACAGCATTTGATATGATGAAAGCATTACTAAATGCATATGACGTTAACAATGCAACTAGAGTTCTCGCACTAAAAAGGCAACTAAATCATATACAAATAAAGAAAGGAGAATCGATGAATTCTTACTTCCTAAGGGTTGCCAATCTAAGAGATGAACTTGTAAGTATAGGAACCATCATTAATTACACGGAACTAACACCGATGGCTATAGATGGATTACCAAATTCATGAGAAACATTTGCACAAGGAGTAAGTGCCAGAGAAAATCTTCCTGACTTCAATAGACTTAAGGGAGATTGTCTTCAGGAAGAATCCAAAAAACTTAAGAAAGGGGAAAATTGAAAACTGAAGATGAAGAACTTCATGTTCTTAATACAAATTCCTATAAAGGCAAGAAGAAGCACTTCAAGAAGAAAACGGGTAATCAAAAGAGTGACAAATCTAAGAAGGATCTATCCAAAATAAAATGCTTCAGATGCGAAAAGTTTGGACACTACAGATCTAATTGCCCTGAGAATTCTAAACAGCAAGTGAACTGTACAAACATTACTAGGGAAGAAGGATATCTATGATCCTAAGAGTCGTGTATTGTATTCGGCACTATCAAATGAAGTTTCAAGTAAGGCATGGGTGATTAATAGTGGATCATCTCGACATATTATAGGACATAGAAGCACTAGACTCTATATCAGAAAAGGTTAATGGCAAAGTCACCATCGGTGATAATTCAGCATATTTCGTCAAAGGAATTGGAAATTGCACCTTCAAACTAAAGTCGAATAGTTCTTTTCTTCTCAAAGGAGTAGTCTATGTAATAGGAATAAAAAGGAACCTAATTTCGGTTACAGCACTTGAAGATGATGGACATAATGTTGCATTCATGGATGGTAAAGTCATATCTTGGGCTAAGAACTCCTCATTTAAGAAAGCAAAATTGATTGGTCGAAGAACAAGGTATTTGTATGAATTAAATTTAAAATCTAGTCGACCTATTCAAACTTTAATTCATGAAGTTGGTGATATAAACGAAATATGGCACAAAAGGTTAGGACGTGTAAATTTCAAAACCTTATCAACTATGGAGAAGATGTTTATTGGTTTACCTAAACTGAATAAAGATCACGCAAGCATATGCAAAGGATGCACTTTGGGTAAGAACACCAAAAGTCCATTTTATGATAGCACTAGAAAAACTAAGAATGTTTTGGAATTAATCCACTCAGATTTATGTAGACCTATGTTTGTTCCTTCTCTTGGAGGATTATGGTACTATATACTTTTTATAGATGACTTCTCTAGGAAAACTTGAATTTACTTTTTAAAATGCAACGAATCAAAAGAAATTTTGAAAAGATTCAAAGAATTTAAAACCTAAACTGAAAATTTATCAGGATATAAAATTAAAATTCTAAGGACTGATAATGGAGGAGAATACACCTCAGATTTGTTTAAAAGGTTTTGTAAAGAAACATGAATTAAGGAGTTGTTAATAACAATTGATTAATTGTGTATTGTCTTTGATGTTACACAAAATGTCATATTATTGCCAGTCAGTGTATGCTGAGCTCACTTAGACGATGAAGACAGTTTCCTATGTCTGTTGAGCATTCCAGAGTTTGCCTAGTTCAGAAGACGGTGTCTACCGAGTTCACTCAGTCATCAAAGGAAAGTTTGCAGAAGTTGAGTGTTAACCGAGCTCACTCAGTTAATGAAGTAAACGTTGGATGGAACCAGTGTTAACTGAGGTCACTTGGTTACCAAAGAAACTTTGTGAATATGCAGTGTTAACCGAGTTCACTTGGTTAACACAGGAAAATCATTTCTGAGTTAGTGTCTGCCGAGCATGGTCGGCTAACAAAGGATTTTTTTGTTTTGGCATATTGAGTTCAATTGATTTAGTGGTTGGTTCTAGCTAGCTGAGAAGTTGAATATTAAGTATTCTAATTTGTATTCAAGTCGACTTAACAATGTGTAAGATATAAATATAACGTCAATTTGAGGAATTGAATGAGAAGCATAAGCGGAAGTGATTAGAAGATTTGATGATGCTTAGAGGAAGCGAATTAGAAGGATGAGCAGAATATCCTTGTTGAGCTGCAAAGATACTTTCAATTAGGAAGGATCAAGTATACAAGCTAGAATTGACATTTGTAATCAGCAACTCACTTGCATTAGAAATCAGGTCATCACATTGTTACTCTCTAACCATTGTAGCAGTGATCTAAATCTCTTAACCGAGTTGGCTTAACAGCTATTTGTAAATCCTCTAACAAGGTGGCATTTCTAATTGAATTGTCTCAAGACCTCTAACAAGGCCACTCCTAACAAGGTGATTAAATCCTCTAATGGGGTCACACCTAACAGTGTGTTTTGTAACCTTTAACAGGGTTGGCTCATAACAGGGCTCACTTCAGAAGAGTGAAAATCAATAACTAGTTGCAATTGATGGTTTTTCCCAAATTGGGTTTCCACGTTAAATCTTGATGTCAATTGTGTTCATGCTATTTTCTTTTATATGTATGCAACTAAGTTAAGTAAGATCAATCATACATAATATCTTAAAGGATTCATGTTAAGCAGTTACGGATTTATTTCAATGTTCACCGAGTTACAACATTTGCTAGTGTAAACCAAGTGCATGTGTGTTTGCCAAGTTACAGTAGAATTAAGTTTTTACAGAGTATTTATTTGTACTGACATCTGGATTTATTTTTGTGGTAACTGATTCACCCCTCCCCTCTCAGTTACTCTTATATTTCCATCAATTGGTATTAGAGCTTTTGGTGCTTGCAAAAAAGGTTTCAAGGACCTAAGCTAAAGATCATGATGTCTTACAGAAGGGAGATTCCAAAGTTGAACAAAGATAAGTGCAAGGCATGGCAAGAACTCATGAGGCTGCACTTGGCAACCATTGGAGATACAAGGTTAAAGAATCTTGACAACGAATACAAGGCTCCTACTGGAACTATGACCGTTGAAGAAATTACAGAGAAGAAGAATCATAATATCATGATGATTGATATTGCTTCATCTCTCAACTATGTCGAATTTGATGAAGTCAAAGATTGTGCTACTGCTTATGAAATGTGGACCAAACTGAAGGATATTTATGGAGGAGATGACAATGTAAGGAGAGTCAAAGTTGAAAGTCTTAGAGGACAGTTTGATCAAATGAAAATGAGAGAGGATGAAAATCTTGCAAATATGTTGATCGAATCAAAGCCAGTGTCAATGTTATGAAAGCCTCCGATGGAACAATTGATGATGTAACAATAGTAAGCAAGGTACTCAAAACCCTTCTTCCTATCTATGCAATCAGAGTGTTTGCTATTCAAGAGATGAGATGTAATCCAAATCATACTATAACTTTAGATACTCTAGTTGGAAGATTGACAGCATTTGAAATAGACAACTATGATAATTATACTCCTAGTTCTAGCAATATTGAGTCTACATTTGAAGCTTAGGTATCACTCAAGAAGAAAGCTAAAAAGTCTAAAAGCAAACAATCTAAAAGTGAAGAGGAAGACATTTCTGATAGTGATCTTGAAGCTATTGAAGCATTTCTTGCAAGAAGGTATCCCAAAGGCAAAGAAAAGTATAAAGGTAAAATTCCTCTGATCTATTTCTCTTGTGAAGAAGTTGGACACATTGTTGCAAGGTGCCCAAATAGAGAAGAAAAAGATGAAAAGAAGCACAGTAAGTTCAAAGGCAAGAAGGATTTTAAGAACTTCAAGGACTACAAGGACAAAGGTAAGAAATCTTGTTTTATTGCTAAAGATTCAGATAGTAGTGAAGATTATGAAATGGTTTACATTGTTGTAAAGGTTGAATCTAATGATGAAGGAGATAAAATGGCACTTATCTCTCATGTTAGCAAGAATGATACATGGATTATTGATAGTGGTTGCTTACATCATATGACTAGTGATAAAAGTAAAATTTGAAGATATGGAACATTATGATGGTGGTAGTGTGAGATTTGGAAACAATGAACCTTGTTGCACAAAGGGAAAAGGTTGTATTTCACTATCCAATGAACTTAGATGTGATAATGCTTATTGGGTTGAAGGATTAAAGCATAATCTACTGAGTGTGGCACAGTTGAATAACATTGGATTCAAGGCATAATTCATAAATGGGAAGGCCAAACTACTGGATGGAAAAGAAAATCTAATTGGGTCTAGCAAACAAACAAAAGGTAACCTATTCTACCTAGATCTCAGTGAAATTTCATGTTTTATTGCTCAAGTAGAAAAAAGCTAGTTATGGCATAAAAGGTTGTGTCATGTGTTCTTTGATAATCTTGTCAAGACAAGCAAAAACAGAAGAGTAAGAGGTATTCCTAGTTTGAGGAAACCTAATATGGGCCTATGCAAAAATTGTCAAATTGGTAAAATGGGCAAAAAAAGTTTCAGAAGCAAAGACTATCATTCAGAAGAAGTCCTAGAGCTAGTACATACAGACTTATATGGACCTATTGGAATAGAGAGCTACAGTGGAGATAAGTATTTTATTATGTTTGTTGATGATTATTCTAGAATGATGACTGTAATGTATCTAAAAGAAAAATCTAAAGCTTTTCAAAAGTTTAAAAGGTATTTGGCAAGAGTAGAAAAAGAAACTGGAAAGAAGCTAAGATATTTGAGACCAGACAGAGGTGGTGAATTCATTTCCAATAAATTCTGCATTGAAAAAGGAATTAAGAGACAAGTATCAGCCCTTGGTACACCTCAGCAGAATGGTATATTTGAAAGAAGGAACAGATCCATCATAGATTGTGCAAGAACCTTGATGATAGAAGAAAGTGTTGCAATCAAATACTGGAATGAAGCAATCAGTACTACAGTACAGTTGAAGAAAGACTCAAATCAAACTCTTTATGAAATATGGGATGACTACAAACCCAATGTAAGTTACTTGAAAGTATTTGGTAGCAAATGTTATATCTTGAAGGATCCAAGAAAGGTAAATTTGATGTCAAAGGTGATGAAGGCATATTCGTAGGATACTCCTGCAGAAGTAAAGCATACAAATGTTTGAATCTATCTACTCACAAGATCATATAAAGTGCACATGTGAGAATTGATGAATTTGTAGAAAAGAGTGAAGAGGAAAGCAAGGAAAAAACCTAAGGATTATAGAAAGTTTGTTTATTATGAACCTGATATTATACCAAATCTACTTGGAAGTTAGGAGGTCTCACCTCTCGAGTCCCCAAAATCTCCAAAAGCTACCAAGTTGCATCCAGTGCAACCGAGTCACAGTCTGAAGGACCTAAGTCGCAATCAAATGCTGTTGAGCTAGTGCCTGAGAAAACCGAGTCAAAAGGACCCAAGTCATAGACAATGGGATCCGAGCTCAACATAGAAGGTCATTAAGAGGTTAATGGAACATGTTCTAAATTCAAAGTACCTATGTTAGTAAGATATGCCAGAAAGCATCATGTACTTGATTAGATCATTGGAGACAAGTTAGATGGAACAATGACAAGAAACAAATTAAAAGGTACATGTCTCCTTGCATAATTTGAACCTAGAAATGTTAAAGATGTTTTGGATAATGAAAGTTCGATTGAAGCTATGAATGAAGAAATAGAACAAATAGAGAAGAATAAGACTTGGACTCTTGTTCCTAGACCCAAGGATAAAAATGTAATTGGTACAAAGTGGGTATTCAGGAATAAGCTAAATGAAGATGGAGAAGTTTCAAGAAACAAAGCAAGGTTAGTTTGTAAAGGTTATTCTCAAGAAGAAAGTATTGATTATGTTGAAACTTTTTCTCCTGTTGCAAGATTAGAAGGTGTTAGAACTTTGCTAGCATATGCAGCATACAAAGGATTTAAAGTGTATCAAATGGATCTAAAATCTGCATTCTGGAATGGAATTCTTGATGAGGAAGTCTACACTAAACAACTTGAAAGTTTTGTAGATCCTAACGAAAGAGATATGGTCTATAAATTGCACAAAGCTTTGTATGGTATCAAGCAAGCTCCCAGAGCTTGGTATGAAAGACTTCATAACTACTTGATAAAGATTGGTTTTCAAAAAACAAATGATAACAGCAGTCTGTATATCAAAGGACCAAACAAGAAGATTGTGTTGGCAGAAATATTTGTGGATGACACTTTATTTACAGGAAATGATGACTTGTGCAAGGCATTTTCAGTTGAGATGAGTAAAGAATTTGAGATGTCCATGTTTGGAGAGATAAAATTCTTTGTTGGATTGCAAATCCAGCAGAAGAAAGATGGTATCTATATTACTCAATCCAAATATATCAAGGAGACACTGAAGAAATTTGGGATGGAAGACTCAAAACCTATTGGAACACCTATGTCTATTGAACATAAGCTTTCCAAAAATGATGACTTCAAAGAGGTAGATCAAACCACATATAGATCAATGATTGAAAAATTGCAATACGTAGTGCACACAAGGCCTGATATTGCATTAGCAGTTGGTATAGTGGCAAGCATAGTTGGCATAATCGCCAAATAATCGGTGAGTTTCTACTAATCGCCGAGTTTTTGGAACTAAGAGTTTTTCAAAAAAACTCTTTTAAATTTTTTTTTTTTTTTTTTTTTTTTTTTTTTTTGTTAAAAACAAAAGGCAAAAAGCCTATATATATTATGTAAGATAAAAAGTTACAATATGCTAGTAGAGCTAGGAAGAGGAAAATGTGATTGTAATGATGTTTTTACTTCTAGTTTGACACAAATTATTTACTATTATGCTTCCCGCCATCAGCATTCAGCATGAGAATGTGATTTTGTACCCACTATGCATTTATATATATCTAAACTCCTGCTTCTTTCTTTTGTGTTCTCTATAATGAACTCATTAGATGCATCTTCTCATTGAAATTTGCAAAAAAATGTATTTTGTATTAAATTTTAGCGACTTTTTTAGGTTCCCGAGTTTTCCCGAGCTTTTTTTTAAAATGGCCGAGTTTTTCCCGATTAAACTTTTGTGGGGCTCGGCGAGTTTTTGGATTTGGTGAGTTTTCCAACTATGGTGGCAAGATTCTCAAATCACATGATGGCAATCAAGAGAATCATTAGATATCTGAAAGGTACTGAAAAATATGGTTTATGGTACAAAAAGGGTGGTAAATTGGATTTGAAGGCATTCACAAATGCTGATTGGGCAGGAAGTGTTGATGACAGAAAAAGCACAAGTGGTGGAGCATTCTTTGTTGTTAAAAGACTAGTATCTTGGACAAGCAAGAAGCAGAATTGTATTTCACAATCCACAACAGAGGCAAAATATGTGGCAGTAGCAGTTAATTATTCTAATATTGTTTGGTTCAAGCAACTGTTGGCAGGTATGAAGATAGAGATCAAGGATCCAGTGGTTATCTTCTGTGATAACACTAGTGCAATTAACATATTAAAGAATCATATGATACATACCAAAACCAAGCACGTTGCTATAAAATATCATTTTTTGAGAGAACTAGTACAAGATAAAGAGGTAAGATTGGGATATGTGAATACAAAAGAGAAAATTGCAAACATATTCACTAAGCCATTACCTATGGATGCATTTTTGTATCTAAGAGGTAAATTAGGAGTCATTCCCCTATTTGAAGCTCAGTAAATGCAGTTTACTGATGCATCAACCAGAGCATGTTGAAAATCAAATAGTTGATGTAGTATTCACAAAGGCACATTGCAAATGAATCAGTACATGAGGTACATTGATATTCACCGAATATTGTCTTTAGCATGAGATGTCAAAGAGGGAGAGATTGGCTGTCATATCAAAAGAAGTTTTGTTTGGCAATATCAGAGAGGAAGAACTTGGTCTGATATCAAAGAAGGAGATTTCGCTATCTAGATGAAGATGTTGAAGGCAGAGTTTGGCTGACAGAGCGAGAAACTGAAGGCATAGGGATTTCACACTGATAGAGGGAGTTCTCATAGATGAGAATCAGAATGAAACTAAGGATATGTTCCTTACTCTATTCTTGCTCTGAAAATTTCATTATGTTATGACATGTTGTGTTTTTATCAATGCCAAAGAGGGAGATTGTTGGAAACAATTGATTAATTGTGTATTGTCTTTGATGGTACACAAAATGTCATATCATTGCCAATCAGTGTATGCCGAGCTCACTTGGGTGATGGAGACAGTTTCCTGTGTGCGCTAAGCATTCCACAGTTTGTCTAGTTGAGAAGACAGTGTCTATCGAGTTCACTCGGTCATCAAAGGAAAGTTTGCAGAAGTTGAGTGTTAACCGAGCTCACTCGGTTAATGAAGTAAACGTTGGACAGAACCAGTGTTAACCGAGGTCACTTGGTTACCAAAGAAACTTTGTGAATATGCAGTGTTAATCGAGTTCACTTGGTTAACACAGGAAAATTGTTTCTGAGTTAGTGTCTACCGAGCATGCTTGTCTAACAAAGGATTTTCTTGTTTTGGCATATTGAGTTCAATTGATTTAGTGGTTGGTTCTAGCCGGCTGAGAAGTTGAATACTAAGTATTCTAATTTGTATTCAAGCTAACTTAACAATGTGTAAGATATAAATATAAGGTCAAGTTGAGGAATTGAATGAGAAGCATAAGCGGAAGTGATTAGAAGATTTGATGATGATTAAAGAAAGTGAATTAGAAGGATAAGCAGAATATTCTTGTTGAGCTGCAAAGATACATTCGATCAAGAAGGATCAAGTATACAAGCCAGAATTGAGATCTGTAATCAGCAATTCAATTGCATCAGAAATCAAGTCATCTCATTATTACTCTCTAACCATTGTAGCAATAATCTAAATCTCTTAACCAAGTTGGCTTAACAGCTATTTGTAAATCCTCTAACAAGGTGGCATTTCTAATTGAATTGTCTAAAGACCTCTAACAAGGCCACTCCTAATAGGGTGATTAAATCCTTTAATAGTGTGTTTTGTAACCTTTAACAGGGTTGGCTCCTAACAGGGCTCACTTCAGAAGAGTGAAAAACAGTAACTAGTTGCAATTGGTGGTTTTTCCCAAATTGGGTTTCCACGTTAAATCTTAGTGTCAATTTTGTTCATCCTGTTTTCTTTTATATGTATGCAACTAAGTTAAGTAAGATCAATCATAGATAATATCTTAATGATTTCATGTTAAGCAGTTACCCAGTTATTTTAGTATTTACCGAGTTGCAACATTTGCTAGTGTAAACCGAGTGCATGTGTGTTTGCCGAGTTACAGCAAAATGCAATTTTTACAGAGTATTGATTTATACTGACATCTAAGGGATCTAAGATTTATTTTTGTAGTAACTGATTTACCTCTCCCCTCTCAGATACTGAATCTAAGTATCAGAGGGAGAACATTGAAGAAATTGAAGATGAAATTCAAAATCTTAATCTTGAAGAAACTCAAAATTCTAAGAAAAGACCACTTTGGGCCATTAAGACCATGGAGGAAACACAAGACTTCGTTGCACCATCTAGAAAATTCAGAGAAAGCAAAAGACTCAAAAGATTTTCTTGTTATACAGCAAACATGAATGATTTGTCTAAATCAAAACCAACCAATGTTTCAAATGCTATTAAACATACAGCTTGGAAGGGTGTTGTGACGGAAGAATACCAATCCATTATGAAGAATGATGTTTGGGAAATTGTTCTTAGACCTAAAGTAAAATCTGTTGTCTCTTCCAAGTGGATATTTAAAATAAAGCATGCTTCTAATGGTAGCATTGAAAAATATAAAGCCAGATTTGTAGCCAAGGGATTCTTTGGGAAAGAAGGGATTGATTATGAAGAAACCTTCGCTCTTATTGTCAGATACACCTCTGTAAGAGTAGTCCTAGCTATTGCAGCATCGATGGGATGGGGATGGAAAGTACATCAAATGGATGTAAAAACAATATTCCTGAATGGAATGATTACAGAAGAGGTATATTTGGAGCAACCTGAAGGATTCGAAACTCATGATCCTAAAGTTTTTGTTTGTAGCCTCAAGAAAGCTCTCTATGGGCTTAAACGGGCTCCAAGGGCTTGGTATGAAAGAATTGATAAGTATCTCACCAGCTTAGGATTCTCCAAAAATGAAGCCGATCCAAATCTATATTATAAAAGGGATAAAGATGGTATGGCAATTTTGATACTGTATGTTGATAATTTACTAATAACAGGTGATGATCATCTCATAGATCAATGCAAAAAAGATTTAATTAGAGAATTCGAGATGAAAGATTTGGGACTCCATTACTTCCTAAGACTGGAAGTATGACAGAATTATGATAGCATTATACTTAATCAAGGGAAGTATACATTAGAGATCTTGAAGAGATTTGGAATGTGGAACTGGAAGTCTATGTCTTCTCCAATGGAAACTAATCTACATAAACTTAAAGAAGCAGCTGCAGAATCACCTTCTATAGATTCTACTCTACAGACAGATGAATTGAGTCCCTTATGTACTTAGTAAATAGAAGACCTGATATTTGCTATGTTGTTAATGCCTTAAGTCAATTTATGTGTGAGCCAAAGGAGATTCACCTAGTTGCAGTCAAACATATTATGAGATACTTACAAGGCACTCTTAACCTTGGGCTCAAATAGGAGAAAATTGACTTGGATTTACATGGATTCACAGACTCAAATTGGTGTGGAAGTGTTAAGGATAGAAAAAGTACTTTAGGATGTTTCAATTTAGGATCAGCAATGATATCATGGATATGTAGAAAACAATCTTCAATAGCACAAAGTTCCACAGAAGCCGAATACATTGTAGCAGCAATGGCCTCTCGGGAAGCAGTTTGACTTAGAAAGTTACTTGTGGGATTATTTGGTCAAGCCATGAATCCTACAATTATTCATTGTGATAATCAGAGTTTCATCAAGCTTTCTGTGAATCTAGTTTTCCATGACAGGTCCAAGCATATCGAAATTCCTTGCCATTATGCAAGAGATATGGTAGACAAGAATATTGTAAAATTAGAAATACATTTGTACTGCAGATCAGACAGCCGATATTCTCACCAAACCTCTCTCTCGAGTGAAGATAGATCACTTCAGGAAAACACTTGGTATGGTTGAATTATAATTTATTTGTATTCTTTAAATTATTAATAAAATAATTCTATTGTCAGGCTATTGACTATATGGGCTCCACCATTTGTATTCATTATTTTTGAGGTGACGATCTCTAAGATAATGAACACTTGTATGAACGACATTATGAGAGATGACGATCTCTTAGATAATGTGCTAAACAGTAGAATCCTACTATAAGATCTAGATGAGCTCAAGATCACATTGTGATGTAGACATTGCTATGTCTATAAGTCACAATTTGGATAAAGGAAGAATTTTATTATTCTCTGGAGTTTATCCTATGTTCTAGTAGCTCTTAACTCAGGATCATGTTGTGATATAGGAATACCAGTACCTATGAGTTACAACTTGGATAAATGAAGAATTTAATTATTCTCTAGATTTATCCTGTATATTGTATTCTTTGCAATACTATTATCACTAGTATTAGTGATATGTCATATCACAGGTTTAGTAATATGACATTGTATCATGTGTTCAATGATACCACATGCTAAGAAGATTCAGATAGATTTAGAGTATCAATCCTTGCTTGTTCATCTTAGTTAATGTTGCTAGATATGATATCTCTCGGTATGATTATCAAGTTAAGAGGGAGTGTTAATTCTTTAACTTTCAATCATGCTGATCTAATAACAGATCGTTTTGATTTGATCTTGCTTTATATTGATCTGAAGTCATTGTCTTATCCTCTTATGGATATCGGTGCCTATCTTGAAATACAAGTTTAAAGTTTAACTAATCACCTTGGTTAGTTTAGGACTAAACTAATAATTGCATGGAAAGTCATCGACTTCAAGGGATGAGTCAAAGCAGACTTTGAAGGGACATGTCCTTTGTAAGGACATGCCCCTTGATCTCTATATTTAATAAGGGTGTGGTTGAAGTTTAAGGACACACAAGAAACAATAAGTCTGCTCCTTAATCAATATTGCCCTAAGACAATTTGCAGAAGTGAAAAGCATTTCCAGAACAATATCTCTCCATTCATTTAAGACTGTATATTGAAGATTATCTACAATAAGAATAAAGAAGGTACAATCTAAGTCTAATTTATTATAGAATTTGTAGAAACTTTACAACTTCTAGGATGACCTTAGAACATCTAAGGACCACCTCTACATATTCTTTGCCCCCATTTATTGCATTTTACCACATTTTGCCCGTTAGAGCAACTTTTGCAATTTTCCCCTTATCAAGACCTAATTGACAAAATTAGACTCCTAATCCAAAATCTATCAAATCAATCCCTCCTAAATGCACCTTGGGACTTTATCACTAGTCCTTATTATCCCAATAGTTGGGTAGCCTATCTACAAACCAAAAATCCAAATTAGGGCTTTACTTTAACCTAGGTGCTCCTGCACCAAAAGTAAATTTTGTAAATCCTTTCTCTAACCCCTTAAAATTGTAAATTATGCGACTTAATTAAGGAATTGCATAATGTGTGTATTATGTGTTTACATTGTGTATTCTTCGTGTCTTCATGCATCATCTATCTACATCGTGTATGCTTCAAGTCTCCATGCATTCATCTACTTCATGTTTGCTTTGTCTATTTATGAATCAATATGTATACTTTGTATATGTTTTATATTTTCTTACATCATATTTTTATGGATATTAACTTTACATGGAAATATTTGTATAAATTGTTTTTGCTTGAGGAAAAGCAAATTTTGAGAGGGGAGGACTGTGATGTCCCCAATTTCTGACTAGGTTTTAATAAGAAATAAGAGTTAAATAATAATGTTAGATTAATTTAACATATATAGATAGATAGATATATGATATAAAATCATCTAATATATATTTTGGATATATTTAAATATAATGATAATATATTACTATTTACTAATATAATGATAATATATCAAGGATTTAATAATATAAAGATAATATATGTACTAATATAACAATGTTATAGTATATATATTTACTAATAGAACAATCTTATGATATATATAATAATGATAATAAATATAGTATCAAATAAATAGTGATAACATTATTATATTATCTACATGGCTTATATTATGAATATACTCAAGGATATACTAATAATATGAAGATTTAAAATAAATAATAATATATGTTATACATATTTAATATATATTAATGTATATTATAAAATATAAATTAATTAAGCACTATTAAACCTTAACCATAGTAACTAGGTTAATTACTATTTGAAGGGTTGCAACCATCCACAACCATTCACTAGTAATAAAATATATAATTAGGAGAACAAAGGATAGATTAGGAAAATAATATGGAATTGACTAGATTCAGAAGAATCATTAAGAAAATTTTTAAAAGTCCTTAAAAGTGACATTATAGAATAGTTGAGGTTCTCTTTCAACTGAGACTCCCTCTCAATAGGAACAACTTTGATTACCAAATAGGATGGCTGATTCTAATTTACTGTCACATAAGCTTGCAAAGGGTTAGATATCTTCCTCCGTCATGTAACCTCCCTCTGAAGCTGAATATAAATTTTGAAAAAAATTGTATCATCAATTTAGTCCCACTTAACAATCTCATGTTTATGAATCTCTCATCATTGCATTGACGCGTCCTACAACAAAGAGAGATAATAATTCATAAAATCAATTTATCATTAAGAGATATATAGAGATTAATGCTCAAAGAGAACACTACTCTCAGTGTTGTCACAAAAAATTCAATATTCTAGATATAATCATAGGATACTTGTCTTTTTAACATAAACTCATTTCCATTTAGATTCGCCAATGTTTTTCAACTCAGTTTTGCTTGTTTTGCATGCAAAGGTAAAAGCCTTCAAAGTTTTCTTGACCATCAGTGTCCCATATCTGAGCCTTGAATTAATGATCATAGTCATCATCCACCTTATAGACCATCGTCCAAGACGTAGATATCTCACCAAACAAATATATCACTACTTCAATGGAGAAAAATTGTGATCAAATTATTACAAACACACCCAATAGCTACATATGAGATCAACTATGACCACTGTGGAATCATGATACAGAAATATATAATCTCTAAATACACTCTGTTGATCATAAACAAAAATAGAGTAAACATGATACTGCAGTTCATCTACCAAGATCGGAATACTCATGATACAAAATATGTAATTATATCTGACTTAGAACGATATACTAAATAATCTTTGCTCACACATAGAGCGCTGATAGAAATGTCCGCTTCCCACCCAAATTGATGATCCCTGACCCATGAGAAAAATACAAGAACTGACAAATCACAGCATCAAGAACGCCAAAGAATGATAGGTGCCAAGAAGATTGAAGTTAATATATGCAATAGACTACAACTTAATACCAGAGCAATGAACATATGAAAAGGAAGATGAATTGAACAAAATTTAAAAGAAAACGCCAACACACACCTTCACATAATGTTGACACTTACCTTCCCATCAACCTCTCCAAATAAAAACGTTCTTGAATTATATGTGTGCATCGACATGTATGCAATCTAATTCCCGCTGAAGAAGAAAATGCTCCAAAACATGTGAATGGCTGTTGTAAAGACATCGTAAAGATAGACTCTTGACATAGCATTGCTAACCGCTGCAAAGAGAATATGGATTGTTTGGCGATAAAAGTCCCACTGTTACAAATTCTGAAGGATGCAATAGCATGGTATCTAGCTGGAGAAGAATGAAGAATATAATACAAAGACAAAATTTCCATGGCATCATGAAGATAAGCTAGAGATGACAGATGCAATCATTCAGATAAGATCTTTTGCATATGTTGGATCAAGAAATGATGCAGAGTAGGTAGATAAATGGAGGGGATCCAATCACCTAACAGCCCTACCAAGAATACACATAGAAGCAAACACAGAATTGCAGCATAAGAGACAACACAGTTCACAAGCTCACTGATTGATTACACAACTAGCATAATATAATATATGTACCAAAACTCCATATGCCCAGCTGTAAGGCCTTTCGGGTTGTGGCCAAAACAAGAGATTCTCAAGTACCAAGCCGAAAACTCGTCGTCTTCTTCTTCCATTTATTCTTCTTTTAGAAGCTTTCTACTACCATTTTACCTACTTCCTACAACCAATTCAAGTCTTTATATAACCACCTAGACCACAAGTCGGCTAGTCAAGCATTTAATACAATATAGGTCCTACGTTGGAGGTGTAACCCATAACCCAAGTAAAGGGCATCAATTGTTCATGCACTCATGAAGGTAGGTCCAAACATAAGTAAGGAGTTGGATCCCAACTACGCACGATGCACATCATCATAGGAAACCACGCCAAAAGAACTAACATGCCTCGTTAGATAAAAATTGCAAGAAACAAAGATCGGAAAGAACAACACAAAACTCGAAGCATATGACACATCATCTTTTGCACTCTTAGGACATAAAATAGGTCGTAAACAAGGCACTAATCACACACAACACAAAACTCAAGGCAGCAATGGCTACTTCGTGAACTACAGACTAATACAGAGAACAAGCAATGTTTTTGGGCGATGCAAGATTGCTCATTGACCCAAGATGCTCCTACATCAGATGCCTGGGGTAAGTAAAGAATTGATGTCCACATTAGGCATCCTTGATGTTCGCAATTGAATCATAAAGATCCAATTCAGCTTGTGTCATCCATGAACTAACTTCAACGAGTTTATCTTTCCACTGAACAAGGTATTCCATGTAGTTTGTTCCTCTGGTACTCTTACTCTGTTATCCAAAACTTTCTCAATGTTGTCAACCTTCTTGGGATAATCCAAGTTATCTTTTAATTCCTTGTAATACTTCAAACTACTGAAAGATATCTGCAATGTTGAATATTGGTGAAATATCCATGTATTCAAGTAATTCTAATTCAAAAGTGTTTCCACTATCAAACTTCTTTACGATCTTACAAGGACCAAACTTCTTCATTTTTAGCTTAATATAGGTACCAACGAGAAATCTGTTTTGCTTCAAATAAACCATAACTTCAACTCTAACCGCAAAAGATTTACATCTCGTTTCTTTATTTGCTCTTTGTGTATACTGAAGGTTACTATCCTCTAGATTCTTTACTTCCTTGTGCAAAGTCTTGATGAGATCTACAAATTCCTCTGCTTCAGCACTTCTCCTTATCTTAGTATCAAAATCTTTCAATTCAGTAGTTCCTTTAGGATTCAATCCATTAACAATTTCAAAAGGTGTCTTCTTGGTACTTCTATTCATTGAGTTGTTATATGCGAACTCTGCTTGTGCTAAAATCAAATCCCAATTAGCAAGCTTATCCCCAATCATCTCAATAAGTTACCCAAACTTTTATTCACAACCTCTGTTTGTCTATCTGTCAGAGGATGAAATGTAGAACTAAACTTCAACTCTGTATCCAATTTCTTCCCAAGTGTTCCCAAAAATGACCAATAAACTTAGTATCTTTGTCTAAAACAATAGTCCTAGGCAACCCATGCAATCTTGCTATCTCCTTAAAGAATAACTCAGCCACATGTATGCATCAGATGTCTTCTTACAAGGTATGAAATGAGTGATTTTTGAAAATCTATTAACCACTACCAGAATAGAAACATTACCTCTCTAAGTTCAAGGTAAACCAAGAACAAAGTCTATACTAATATCTTCCCAAGGCTTATTTGGTACATGCAATGATGAATACAATCCCAAATTTTGGCTAGTTCCTTTTGTTGTTTGACAAATTCTACAACTTCTAGCCATCTTATGTACATCCTTATAAATTTAAGGCCAAAAACACCTATTACAAATACACTTCACTACTTTATCAATTCCAAAATATCCACAAAGTCCTCCACTATGTTTCTCTTTCAGGATATTATCCCTCATAGATTTTCTAAGTATACACAATTAAGTTCCTTTAAACAACACGTCTTCCTGAATGAAATAATCAGTCCACTTATCATGCTCACTCATCAATGGGTTCTTACAAGATTTCCAAGGTTCTACAAAATCAAGATCAATTTCATACAAACTTTTCAAATCATCAAAACCAAGTACTTCAACTCTCATTTCTGTCAAGAAATTCCTTCTTCTGCTCAAAGCATCAACAACCTTATTTGACTGTCTCTAATTCAATTTATTCCGACTTCCCAAATATTGCAAAGCTTTTTGGTCAGTGTACAACAAAAAATATGTAGGCATCAAGTAGTGTCTCCATTTCTTCAAGCCTTGAACAATAACATGAATTCTTGATCCTAAACTAAATATCTTTTCTTAGCATCATTCAACTTCTTACTATAGAAAGCTATAGGTCTTCCTTCTTGACTCAAAACAACTCCAATGGCACTTCCACTAGCATCATAGTCAACTTGAAGAACTTTACTAAAATCAGGCAAAGCAAGTGTAGGCAATTCTACTACCTTGTGTTTCAATGCTTCAAAACTCTTATGTGCTCCATGTGTCCATTTGAAATCTTTTTTTATCAACTCTCATAGTTTTTGTCATAGCATTACACAAAGAACTGAAATCTTTTATGAACTTCCTATATAAACTTACCAATCTAACATTCTAAGGTGTAGGCCAATCAAGAATAACTTTTACCATTTCAAGTAACATCTTCAAACCATCAGCTGAAATCATAAAACTAAGATACACAATCTCTTCCTTCATTAAAGAATATTTCTTCAAATTAATCAGAAACTTTTCTTTCTTCAATCTCTACAATACTTGTCTAATATGCTCAAAAGTGTTCTTTAGTCTTTCTGAATATCAGAATGTCATCAAGATATACAATCACAAACTTACCCAAGAATTTCTTAAAAGCCTCATTCATCAATCTCATGAAAGTATTAGGTGCACTAGTTAAACCAAAGGGTATAACCAACCATTCAGACAAACCTTCATTTGTTTTAAAAGCAGTTTTCCATTCATCCCCTTCTCTAATTTTGATCTGATGATAACCACTTTTCAAATCAATCTTTGTAAAATACCTTGCTCCACTCAAACAATTCATTGTCATCCATCCTAGGCAAAGGAAATCTATACTTCACTATTATCTTGTTTATAGCTCTAGAATTGGTGCACATTCTCCATTCTTCTTAGGTGTCAATACCGCAAGTATAGCACAACTACTTAAACTTTCTCTAATCAAACCTTTTTCAAGCAGTTCTTGCACTTGTCTATTCAATTCAGCATTTTCAGCAAGTGTCAATCTATGAGGTGTTTTATTAGGCAAACTAGTTCTAGGTATCAAATCCATATAGTGACTAATATTTCTCACAGGAGGTAAACCATCAAATACATTATCAAAAATAATGTCAGCTAGTGGTTAATCTGGCTAAGACTCGGGTTATGATCTTTAACTGCTTAAAGGTCTCTCATCTTCATTTCTTTTTCTAGGGGCACGAGATTGAGATCACATCTTCTTACATGTATCTCGAGGTTAAGTTTTTGAGACCCCATTTTAGTTTGAGACTGGCTATTCAGTCCAGAGTTAGTAAGAGCATGGGTTCTCTGGCCATGCTCATGAGACAGTGCTTCAAATAGCATTTTTAGGACACTTTGTCCAAGTTGTCCCTCTTGGACTCCTTGGTTAGACCAACCGTTCTCTATGGATCAATGGTTTGGGAGCCTTCTCTTCTTGCTCCTAATTGGGCCTCTATTGAGCGTGTTCAGATATTGCTTTTATGACGGATTATCAGATGCCACAGGCTCACCCCCCACAGCATTGTCTTGGTCGAGTTTGGAGCTCATCCTTTCAAACTTGCGGCTATTTCTGACTTGATCTGGTTTCTCCATCAGCTTCAAGGTTTTATGGACTCGGAGATCGACCGCCATAGATACTCTCATCTAGCATATTGTTCTTCTATTGAGATTACGAGATCTGACACTTGCACTAGATCACGTTGTTGGTACAACCAAGCCACTTCTTTGTTGGGTTCAATCGGGATTGAGATTGATTGTCTTCCTCCATACTAGTTCTCACTGGATACTCCTGCTCACCTCCTCCCCTCACATCAGGGGTTGAACGAGTATGTCAAACGGGTGTCAAACGGGATATCTATAGACATTACATTATCACTACTTGGAGTAATCCTCCCAATGGATTACGTCCTAAGGTGGCCTTTCATGCCGAGCATTTTCTTGAGATTCAAAATGGTTTTATTGTGCATCCTGCTTATCTTTATCGGCGTTGGTATCATGCCCTGCGATTCTCTTTGGGCTCCTCCAGAGTTGGCTCTCACCATCTTCGAGCTCGGACCGAACACCATATTGATAGGGATGATCAGATCTGTAGACAGTGTACTTTAGTGGAGATTGAGACTAAGACCCACTTCATATTTCGTTGTCCTATCTAATATGAGATCAAAGGGAGATTTTACTATTTATTTAGAGATTGTTTTTCTCTTTTAGCGTTCTTCAGCTATATTGACCAACGGTGTCTGGCACTTTATCTATGTGAGGCCTCCCAACTTCGTAAGCATACCCTGCAGTTAGTCACACCTCAAGGACATACCTCTGATCAGCTCATTACCACCTTTTTCTCCCCCTTGTCTCTACCACGGGGTGTGAAAAGATCATCCAGTATTACTCCCTCCAGATCAGTCAAACACTGTACTAGTATTTCTAGGTAGCGACACTCCTCCGGCAGCTCTCAGCGACAATCTAAAACTCTAAATCATCCACGATTATATCCTTCTGTGACTGATTTCTTTGTACAAAGGAAGGATCCTTAGTCCTTACCTTGGTTTTCCTTGTATCATTTCTAGTTTTGTTTCTTCTCAATCACTGTTTGGAGCTCCTGCTTTGGCCGGCTCTTTTGTTTGTATGCTCAGTCTCATTAACCCTTGTGGTTTTTTGTTGGACATTAATATTATTATCTTATCTTATCTTATCTTGAAACTCAGCTAGCAAGGATCCAATCTCAGGTGCATGCTCAAGTTCATCTTGTTTCTCATTCTTTCTAAGAATCAAAGCAAAACAAACATTTTGCTCATTCACGTCTTTGACAAACTAATTTCCTTCAACCAAACATACTCTTACTATGGTACAATGATTCTCGTCAAGTTTTTTCTACCAAAAGTTATAATATTTCGTTATTTCTATCAACCCAAATAGTATACTAATTCAATCTACCATCATGCAAAGTTTGTCTATCGTATTGCCAAGGTCTACCCAACAAAATATGACAACAATCCATAGGCATAATATCACACAAGACTTCATTATGATAATTTCCAATTTTGAAGTTAACAAGGCAGCGTTCACTTACAAGTAATTTATGCTCCTTCTGGATCCAAGCAACATGATAAGGCTTGGGATGTCTCAATCTCTGCAACTGCAATTTGTTAACCAGCTCCTCGGATGCCAAGTTATCTGAACTTCCACTGTCAATGATTACTTTGCAACATTTTCCAACGATCTTACACTAAGTCTTGAATAAACTTCTTCCCAAAACAGGTTATTCATCAATTTCCTCATTCCACAAGACTCTTCTCAACATCAAGTTCCCACCATGCTCAGGTTCATTAGGTGTTTCAGCAACGTCTTCACAAACCAAAGTACTTTTGTTACTTCCTACAATCTTCTTGCTAGAATTACTACATTGAAAAGCTCTATGTCCTCCACACTTGAAACAGGTGCCCTTAAACCAAGATCTCTCTTCTCTCTTACCCCTATTATTATTCCTAGAGTAACCAGTATAGCTACCTCTAGTGTAATGACCTTACTTTCAAGCAGGTTCTTCTTTCCATTCTATCTTTCCCCTATCTTGTACTGCATTTTCAAATCTGCTAGCTTTTCCATAGGTTCTACCTCTACTTCTTTCAAATTTCCCACCACTTCCTCTTTGTCTTTGATCATTTTTCTTCGCCAACATTTCTTCAGCCTTCAAGGCATGTACCGATATGCTTCTTCCACACTATCCATCTTAACATAGTTAATCTCATCTTAAATTGATGTCCTCAAGTCATTCAAGTATCTAGCCACCTTCTCAACTTCATCATCCACATGTTTAGATTTGATATCTAGTTTATATAATTCCTCAATGTATTCCTTCACACTCATGTCTTTTTGTCTCAGATTATGCATTCTCGTTAACAAATTAACCTGGTAATCTGCAAGAAGGAACTTCTTCTTCATCTTGCCAATCATCTTTGCCAAGTCGTTTGCAAATGATCCCACCAAAGTGAAGCATGACCTTTCAACTTGGTGACTTCTATCTTAACCTTCTTGTTGTCATGGGTACTTTCATACTCAAAATACTTATCCATCTCATAGATCCAATCCAATAGAACATTAGTCTCAAGTCTTCTATCATAGCAAGCAACTTCAACAGCAAGTTTGGAGTTTGTCTTAGACAAAACACATAGAATTCTTCATCTTGTTCCACTTTAGGTTCAAGGTTAGGATTAGGTGTTGCTTCATCATCACTAACATCCTCAAGATGTACACCTCTTCTTTGGGCTATCTCAACAACTTCATGTCTCACTGCAATCTGCCTCAACATGTCCATTATAGCATTATCTATATTTCCTCGACCTTGAACCATCTTGACATTAATTCGTACAAGATCATAACCTTCTGCAAGTTATAGGTCAGATTTCAAATCTGCCACCCTACAACCAATACAATTAAGGTTCTCCACAATTCAAAATCCAATCACCTAACAACCCTACCAAGAGTACACACGGAAGCAAACACAGAATTGCAGCATAAGAGACAACATAATTCACAAGCTCACTGATTGATTACACACAGCTAGCATGATAAAATATATGCAGCAAAACTCCATATGCCCAGCTGTAAGGCCTTCCAAGTTGTGGCCAAAACAAGAGATTCGCATGTACTACACCAAAAGCTCGCTTTCTTGTTCCATTTATTTTTCTTTTCAAAAGCTTTCCACTACCATTCTACCTACTTCCTACAACAAATCTATCTTTATATAGCCAGCTAGACCACAAGTCGACTAGTCAGGCATTCAATTACAATATAGGTCATGCCTTGGAGGTGTAAGCCATAACCCAAGTAAAGGGCATCAATTGTCCACGCGCTCTTAGAGGTAGGTCCAAACATAAGCAAGGAGTCAGATCCCACCTGTACAAGACAACATGTCATCATAGGAAACTGTGCTAAAAGAAATAACACGCCTTGCTAGAAGAAAACTACATGAAACAGAGACCCGAAAGAATGGTACAGAACTTGAAGCATATGACACATGTTTTTTTGCACTCTTAGGGTAAGGACTTAAAATAGGTCTTGAACAAGATACTAGTTGTGCACAACACAAAACTCAAGGCAGCAATGACTACTTCGCAAATAGTAGATTGGTACAGAAAACAAGCAATATTTTTGGGCAATGCAAGATTGTTCATCGACCCAAGATGCCCCTACATCAAGAAAAGAGTAGAAATAGCCAATCCAGGGAGAAATGAGCCAAATGCCATGACCATACCAAGTGCTAGTGCACCTACTCCAACAATAACAATAAGAAGAGCCCATGGAAGCCATATGCTCCACCGATTGGACAAACCCCACAACACAGATTTGTATCACGAGCAACATTCCCAAAATGTACATACAATTTTAGGCAATATACAATCTAAGAAAATATCTTCTGGTCAAAAGAAGCACCACGACATAAATTAGGATAAAATTGATGATGAAAATATGTCCTCACCAAGTAGACGCCATGTAAAAATAGGCAAAAGGGGAGGCTACGAACCAAGCCAAAGATCCAATATTAACTACCTTCATAAATAGATAAAAATTCAAAAGCAGTGCCAAGATGGCAACGCCTTCATAGTCACATGATTTGGCAACTGACCAAGAAATATAACTGGGGAAAATTGCAATCATGGCTTCTACAACAAGTCTAGCACCAGAAGCCCAAAGCTCCTTTCCAAAAAAAATTAGGCAACAACTGTAGTATTTGATGCAAAAAAAAAAAAGAAAAAAAACGAGGTTGTCAAAATGGATTCTTCTCTTACATGAACTACAAAACTTAGCAATCTGAGAGACTATTAAATAAGAGCAGCGGTTACCATGAGTTCCAAAATTCATAAAACCCTTTTTTATGTTTAACATCATTGCCTGAGAATGATCACACATACATACACAACAAAAGAAGTCTCGATCATCGACTCTTAATGAGAAAGCTCCTTTCTTGACAGTTTCTGAAGATGAACTAATGAAGTTATTCCAGATCAAGACATATACCCAAGCCAAGTCATATTATGGAGACAAGCAGAATAATAAACATAAAAGGAAACTGTATCAAAAGAGACATGAATATATTCTTTCACAGCTACCATAACAATCACATTTGACCTTAAACAATTTCCTTGTTGATGTTATCAAACTAGGCTCTAATGCCATGTTAAAGTTTTGCCCAGAAAATAGTGATAAATAGCAATAAGGAGGAACAAAAAAGACACAAAATTATCTGGGGAAAACCCTTCCACTTGAAGGGGAAAACCCAGCCACACCATGAAAATATAACTTTTATCAATAAAATGTTCCAATACAATGCTTGATTCTTGATACAATATATATAAAGAATACAGAGATTCTTCATTACATTATTGAAGGTCACAGCCATATTACTATTACATAAAATTAGAGATAAAGATCTCTATAGTAGCTACAATCTTCAACAAAAGGCAATTTTTGAACAAGTCTGACGACTAGGATGCTAATCGGAAATACTTAAATAAAAGGATTTCCGCCAACTATCATTATCCTCTAAACTAAAAAATTCCACCCTCTTGCAAGGTAGTCAAATTGCGTGAAGATTAGTGATCACACGTTGCAGAAGGAAGAGTGACTGAAGTGACGATTAAATTGTGGCAAGAGGGCAAGCATTTCGGGGTTGTAATACAAAGCAGGTGAAGTGCAAAGCAGCGGAATTCCTTTGATTTAAATCTTGCCCACAAAGTCCTCAACTTTCATATCTCCTCCCTTTCGTTGCTTTTTTTTTTCCAAAATCAAATTATGGCCTGTGTAAGTTGAGTTGAAGAGGGTTGGATGTCTTGAGTTTTAAGTGGGGGCTAACCTTGATATAAACTCCTCGAGGGAATCCTCAAATCATAGGATTTTTGCAGTTGAAAATTCTCCAAATCTAAAATTTTTGCCCCCTACTAGGCATAGTCAGCCTATTGGACATAAAACAATTAAATAATCTTTGGAGGTTGTGTAATGTCCCCATTTTGGAGGTAATTTGATTTAATTAATTAAGTTGTCCAAAATAATGAATATTTTATGAGGATGACTAATTAATTATTTTAATTAAATAAATAAGTGGTATTAAGTTAATTATTTATAAAGTTATCAAATAAATAAATATTAAAAGGTAACTTTATATTTAATTAATTTAATAAAGTGACTTGAATTATAAAATATTTTATAAAGTCACTTAATAGATAAAATAAAACAAAAGACGCAATGCGTCATAGTTCCTGCCTAACGCATAATGGTTGTAGAGGTGTAGATGAGTGAGAATCTAAATTAACATTATGAAAGTATTAATTTTTGTCTACAAATGCACTTGTGATCTGATAGGATTGCTCACATTTTGTTGTTAAATTCTCGTCCTAGAAATGCGCTTGTGATCTAATAGGATGGCTCATATTTTGTTGTTAAATTCTCGTGCTATATTATTATATCTTTGGGCATTTAAGCCCAAGAATAAGAGGCCAAAGTCCCCAATATGGCACTAAGCACTTAATATCATACTATGATCAATACATATGCTTTAGACAAATTTGCACCTTCTATATTGACAACTTAAATTATGTGCAATGAGGAAAGATATCCATACCAATATTTGAATTATAGAACTTGAAGAAGTGATGAAGCATTTGGAGTATCACATTATATGTTTAAGCATATCATGCATGCTATTAGACAACCATAGTTGGAATAACTCCCCCAACTATGTATTATTCTCATCTTGATTATCAAAAGGAATTCACACTATTTTTAATCATTAGCACTGGACAAAAACTATGATAGAGATATAGATAGAGATAAATAACAGTATATAACAATAACAACATAAACATATATGCAGAGGAAAAAATGATAGATAATATAGAGGAGGAAGAGAAAGGGAGATAAAATAGTAAGATAGAGTGATACCAACATAAGTTGTGTGTGTGAGAGAGAAAGAATTAAATATAATTATTTTTCTTAATAGAACAAATAGTTAAAATTAAATCATGGTTATAATAAAGAATTAAAATATATTATATTTTAATTAATGAAATTAAGAATTTAATTTTTATATTAAAACTCACATTTCTATAAGAAAAAATGAAATGTATTGAAATATAAAAATATTTTATAAGTAAAACTAATTGTTTAATTTTACACAATTAGAGAAGGTTTACTATTTAATGTTTTGTATTTCCAAATTTTTCATAAAATTAAGTAATTTTTAATTATGAAATAATATCTATATAATTTACTATGTACATTTGTAAATAATAAATAGATGTAATACATATAAATTTGATGTTGATGAATAAATATGATGTACTAAATAAGAAATAAAATATAACTATTTAATTTTAATACATGGTTTATAAAAACCTAATAATAATTTATATATCTTTTAGAATTGAATTATTTATATTTTGTGCTTATTTCTTTAGTATGTTTTTTGATATAAAATATAATTATTAATTTAATATTAAAATATATATTTAAGTTTCAAATGTATTTAAACTAAATGATAGATTGTTTAAATAATAAATATTAATAATAATAAATAATATAATTTAAAAATTTAACACTTATCAATTATACATATTACAAACACTATTATAAAATATAATTAAAAAATAATATTGTTTAATTTATTTTTATAAAAGTAAAATAATAGTAATAATTTAACTACTTTTATTAAAAAAGCAAAGTTTTAAAAAAATTAAAAATTCAAATACAAAGATATAACATATTGAAATTACATTAAAAAGACATATTTATTAGTTATATATATATAAGTATAATTTGAACATATGCATTACATGAAGTTTTAGGAACAAGTTATATCAAATAGTCAAAAATAAACATCAATGTAAAACTAATAATAAATATATTTAAAATAAGAAATTAAAAATATTTAATAGATTGTGATAATTAATATTGATAGAACATGTGTGAGGTGGAAGATAAAATGATTGAAAAAATAAAATCTTATCAACTTGCCACAAATGTGGAAAAGATAAAAGTTATAATTAATACATTCATTAATGCAAGATGAAGTTGTTAGAAAATATTTGTATTTTTTGTTGAAAAAAATTAATTTTCTCCCCTACCAAAAATAGTATGGACCAATAGAATGGATGAAAAATGCGATTTATAAAATAATGAAAAATTAGAAAAAAATAAACGTTTGAAATCTCAAATAAACTTTTAAATTCTTAGATTTGATCGGTTAGTGTTAATGTCATATTTGAATTGACATGGATGCATAAGTATTCCTGCCTTGGCAAGAACTAATAATGTTCTAGAAGGAGGCCAACCTCTTGAGGAAAAAGAATAAATAGGAATTGAGGGCTCATTTCCTATGATCCAGTTGTTTATCTCTTATCTTGGCATCAGATTGCGATTCAGTCACATAGTCTATTGTGGAGCCAAACTGGTCTTCAGATAGCCAGTTGATCTTTGGAAACGGAAACTCCTAAGGATTTTGCATAACTGAGGAGGTGAAATATCCTTTGAAGGGTTGCACATTTGGAGGTGATACTTCAGTCACTTCAGCTAGGGCATCATTGGGTCTAAGCCCATTTTCAGCATTTCTGCATTTTAGGAGGCATTTTTAGCAGGGTCGAAATTATAGGAGGTCGTTTTTAGCAGGTCTGAAATTATAGGAAGCCATTTTTAGCAGATCCGAAATTTTAGGAGGCTTCTTTCAGCAGACTCGAAATTATAGGAGGGCATTTTCTGAGGACTATTCATTTTCAATCATGGATTGATTGCAGGACATCTTTAAAAGGCTTAATTTGTGGTGGAGGAAAGATTTATAGCTACTAGTTCATTTTTGCTATGAGTCTGATCCAATTTTCAGAATTTCAAGATAAGGCTTTGGAACCACATTTTTTATCATATCTTCCTCATTACTCAGCATATCATTTTGGGTATTTTTGCATCGGATTTCTATCATCGAGGAGATAAAAATAGGTGCATTTTGGAGTCCCAAAATGCCATGATTTATTTTTAAGGAATTTTTCAAAACTCCTAGACATTTTCAAAAATTTGCAAGGAAGTACATTTTCAAATTTGGGGTGACTTTGGCTTGGGTGTTGGCATCTTCAACATTGGTAAAAATTATTACAGCCATCTACAATCAGGGTCCTTTGGATATTTCATGCATTTTTCTTATCATTTAGATGCATATTAGAAGGTAGGTTTGTAGGTAAAAGTTTGTATCAGATTTAAGCATTATTCTTGCGGATATAAGCCAAAAGTTTTGGCCATTTCATACTAGCATTGTAATTGACATTATTTGTGCAATAAAGGAGACATAAGTTGCTGGTCTGATATAGTTGTAATTGAATATGTATTTATCATTCATGATCAGCTTATTAGTTTGCATGCCAAGTGTTTGACAAAATGTCAATTGGTTGTAGGTTCTCTTTTTGGCATAAATAATGTTATAATTTTGCATACCAAGTGTTTGTATTAATGCCACTTGGCTGTAAGTGCATTAACGCCATCTCAGGTTGCATCCAAAGTGTTTGCCATACTTACTAGTTGCTGTAGCTGCATATTGCAAGTAGTTTCAGTCACATATATGCATTGAATATTGTCAAAATAAGTTGCACATTCATGTTAGGTCATTGTTTAGTCAATTTTGAGTCTTCTTGCAAGCATTCTCATTGATGCTAATTGAAGAAAAGAGTCATTAAAGCAAATTGAAATGTTATATCAGTCATATGACCCTTGCATGTGAGTTGTTTGATGAAATTCCTTGAGCCTCCAATCAGCATTTTGAGGTCAGATTTGACCAGGGTCATTACAATGGTATCAGAGCTTGCTTGCAAAGTGTTGGACGAAATGTCAAACAACTAAAGTATAAAGATTTTTTGGTGTTTGAAGATGTTATAACCTGTTGGGGTTATTACAGGTCGTGCCTCCTAAAACTCAGCCACATATATAAAGTGGGCATTTCAAGTCATTTTGACGCCAATTCAAATGATTTATCCCTACAATCTGAAGGCCTGCAAAATCTATTTACACTTGTTAAGCGATTATTATGCAGATGTAAGTGATTTATAGGTAGCTGATTGTCTCATGGATGGGCAAGTTTATTGGGAAGGTAGTGTTGTGTGTTTACACAACATCGCCCCATTGCAAATGGAGAACCCTCTTTTTGATGCAGCTGTAGATTTTAGTGGTCTTAGGGGTTTTATAGCAGCATTTCTTTAAGTCCTAGGCCCTTTAGTCGAGGTCGGAATCCAATCCGTTTGGGCATTAATGCCCAAACTTCATGAATTCCAACCTCTCCATTTGAGAAATTATTTGATATCAGACAAGAAACATTGACCATCCTTGGGCATTTTTGCCCAAAACTTGGTGATTTCTGAGCTCTCAATTTTGCTAATTTCCATCTCTAAAGCCCTGGCATTGCAAGAAAATAAGGATGTGGTAAAAGTTTGTTTGCAAATTGATTAATTAGAGAGCAAGTTTGATGATGGATTTGAAAAAAATGCCCAAGAAGGGTTGGAATCTGACATTCCTTGGGCATGAACGCCCAAAACTCTGAGAATTCCACCCCCCTAATAATATTTATTTCCCATTGCAAGGTCATTTCAATGCGAAATTATGACGGTCTGATGAGAATATGACAGCAAATTGAACATTTGGAAGGCATGTCTTCTGTTTATGTTTCAAAGTATTACTGAAGCACCCTCTCCTGAGCATTTTTTGCCCAAATGTTAATGATTTCTGCCCAACATTGGAATTTAGGCCAAGTCAGCCTTGGTCACAAGGTTCAAATTTAGAAGTAACAAGCAAAACAACTCAATTTAAACTGCAGGTAGGCTATTGTAAGGGGGGCAATGTGAAATAAATTTTATTGGATAAGGTATAGGTCAGCCCTGCCTAGAGGGATGTGCCTTTTCACACTTAAATTGCCTATAAATGAGAATTGAAATCATTTCATTTTGACATCTTTCGAAAGCAAAAAAAGCTATGCCCTTGCTTAAAATGTAATTGTATGTCTGCAATTTTCCTTAAGATATAGCAGCGAGATTAAAATCCTCTGAGCAGCGAATTCCTCCAAGATTAGGCAGCAACTATCTCAGATCCATCTGCAAGCTGTCTCTGCTCTATTTGACAGCAAATTTGTTCTGCTAAGTACCTACAGATCATCATCAGACAACCTGCAAATTATTTTCCAAATAAATTGTGATTTGTCTTCCAAAATGGGTTCTCTGCTAATAGCAGAGAATAATTTTCAAACAAGGCAGCGATCTCCTCCATCTAAGGTGGCAACAATTGGCGCCTTAATGTGCAGTGATGTTCTCAATGTGATTAAGGGGTGAGTTGGAGATGTCTCAGGGCATGATAATGATAAATCTGGGCCAGCCATAACAGACCAAAATGAATTCAAAGTCCACAATTTCATCAAATTCATTTCAGAATTGCACTTGAATCAAAATTTGGGAGATTTCGCATGAAAGGGGAGGGGGATTTTATGAAAGCAATAAAATCTGAAAGAAAATTTACTTCATTAAAATTCTTAGTTTTCTTCCATTTTGTTCACTGGTCCATTAAGTTTTTATAAATTTAAAACAATTCCTTTCTCATCTTGCAAAGTAAACCAAGTAGAAGGCAAGTGGTGCTACAAGAAGGCTAGCCCAAGCTCAAGCTCCAAAACATCAAATGAGAAGAGGAGTTCAAGTCAAGTGCAAGTTTGAGTTCAAGAATTCAATAACATGAGAACGATATTATCAAGTTCAAATCATATCAAAGTACAAGTTTGAGATGCTAATCCAAGTCATCCCAATTCAAGAAAACTTTCAAAAGATAAAGAAAGATTTGGGGATGAAGCAATTCAAGAGCATGAGTCATCACTATCATCTTCAAGAGGTTAATAGTTTCGGAAGAGTTAATCAAAGTTAGAAAGGTTATCAAAAGATATCTTTCCTGTGTCAAGAGTTACTTTATAACACTCGAGCAAGATATATTCACAGTTTTAACAGATACATTCCACAGGCTAGGATTCAAAGCATGTTCTTAAATAGATCTACAGAATAAGGGTAATGAGGTGGCACCTAGATATCTTCTCCAATTAAAAAATTCAAGTTAAAAGCACAAGAATCACAGCATGCCAACTGTCTTATTTTCTCATTGGTTGGAAAAATCATTTTAAATTTCATATTGGCCCACAATGTGGTGCTCTCTTGTTGGTTGAAAATTTGGCAACCCTAATTAGTGTTTGTGGGGTTAAATCTCAGACTTTGATCTGCAATTGATCTTGGCTCTCCATTGTATTTGAACATCTATAAAAGGCCAAGACATTCTCATTTTGTAAAGGACTGCAAATTTTAAATTTCATATTGGCCCACGATGTGGTGCTCTCTTGTTGGTTGAAAATTTGGCAACCCTAATTAGTGTTTGTGGGGTTAAATCTCAGACTTTGATCTGCAATTGATCTTGGCTCTCCATTGTATTTGAACATCTATAAAAGGCCAAGACATTCTCATTTTGTAAAGGACTGCAAAGTTAGAAAGCTAGACAGTAGTAGGGAGATCTAGGGGAAGACTTGATCAAATTGTTGCAATGATGCTTTTCAAATAATGGATAATTCATTGTTGGTTCTAATGATGAATTACTAGATATTTCTTTGGAGTGTTGCATGGTCTCCTCAAATTTTCACTTGGAGTAAATTTCATTTTATATTGAAACAGTTTAGTTGAATGAAAGTAATCGTGAACGTTTACTTGCTTGACTCAAACAAATTTGGGCCACTAGCCTCTTGCTGATTGTAAGTGTGCCTTGCGTGGCAAGTCAATGATTGATAGTACTTAACTCGAATTGATATTCGATTTTTAGTTTGCATCCATTTAGATGGGATTGGAGAGAGGATATCAATTTAAAAATCATTTGAGTGTTCCTTAGAAACTTGCTAGTCTAGGTGAGTGGAGTTGTTGATTAAGCTACATCTAGTAGAGTCCAGGTTCATCCATGATTCCTTGCATTCATACTTGGAGGTGTTGGCTTCTGAATTGACAGATTTTAAATAAACACAATGATAGTAACAAATACATCTAGGGACAGCTAATTCCCATGTTCAACATTCAAACATCGGGGCCAACTATAAGGCTATACTCCTTCAAGCTCTGCAACTAAATTAAGTGATATCTCCTCAAAAATCAATTAGACATGTGCTTAATTGATCACTTAAGTTATGTAAATACATGTTTTCCAACCCATTTAAATGCCTTTAGAGGATGCAATTTTGCACTAGAGAGGCATTTTGAAATACTTAAAACATGTAAATGCATTGGGTCTCCAAGAGTGTGATTTGCATAGAAGACCAAATCCCATGCATTTAAAAACATGTAAAGACACACCAAGAATGTGTTTCAATTTTCCTACACATGTTTGCAAACTAAGACCACAATTTTGCTTCCAATGTGAAAACGTCCATGTTCTTGCCCTTGAAGAACATGTTTTTGAGGAATAATGCCCAAATCTGCCCATTTCATAGCATGAAATCTCTCTAACTAGGGTCATCGATTGATTTCTTGCAAAAATTTGCATTTCATGGCAATTTGAAGCCACATTTTTACAAAAAAAAAGTCCAGTTTTGGTGTTTAAAGCCCACATTTTTGGCCTAGGAGTCGTTTTGGAGTTTGGATCCTTATTATTGCTATTAATGATCACATATTTGCATTCCCATGCTAAAAGCGATTCATGTCATTGCATGTTGAGACCACGCTTTTGGTAAAAAAAGTCCAAATACTTGGTATTTTCAAAAAACGTCTTGCATATTGGGGATTAAAGGGCATGTTTTTGGCATATCCTTGCAAAAATGCCTCATTGATTGCTCATTAATAGCCATCATTTGCAAGTGTTGAGGAAGTCAATATAGTTGGTTGAAGATTCGCATTTGGAGGAGAAACATTCTTTAAACCTATTAATCTTCCACTTTTGGCTGCTTGATCACCAAGTAAGTTGAAGTTTTCAATCCTTTGCTATTACATTGCATATTTTCACTCATCGTTGTACATTTGTCCAAAGACATGCCATGTATTGTGTAATTTTTCTTTAAATAAGATGAGAACTTCCATTTTTGAGTTTTTGGAGTTTCCCCAAATGCTAAATTTGAAACTTTGCATAAGAGAGCAACTTATTTTTTGACATGTTTGAATCAAAAACCAAAGGTATGTTTTTGTTTTGTGTTTCTTTTTCTGTTTGTTTGCTGTTTTGTTTTACTTCCTTTGAAGAGGTTGCAAGTTCTTCCCCAAGAATGTGAGAGCATTTTCACTCCATTTCTTTTTCCTCTATTTCATTCAAGTGCATCAAGACATTCCATATTCATCAACGCATGTCAAAGCACTTTGCATCTCATTCTCCATACACATTTACATGTAATCCATCCTTCATACCCACTTACTCGCATTTCCATTCTCCGCACCTAATTACATGTTTACATCAAGTCATGATTACATGTAATTGCATCTAGAGAATCCAATTTTGGTAGGTCGCTCTTTAAATACCAAAGTCATCCTTTGCACATTACTTCATTCATCTAGCTTACATCCTTGAAGCATTCATGTAAAGCGTGTCCTTACCCATGTGCATTTCATCTTCCTAAGTTCCATTTCCACCCACTGCATGTATTTTCCATATCTCATTCAAGTCATTGTGTAAGATCCATGAATATTTAATTAATACTCTGAACCAATCAGTTTTCAAAGATTCAACTTTGTCAATATCTTAATGGAGTCTATATCTCTCGATGATGTATTCACCCTTTGGAATTTTCATGTTGCGGCACAAGATATGCCCTCATCTACAAAATCCAAAGGAAAGATAAAATACCAGTACGACAAAGATTGTATCTCACGTTTCATCACCTCTGGATCAAGCTTTTGTCACAAAGATTAGACACATTGATATGACTCATTTCTTGCAAAGGGTTGAAACTCCTTCAAATAAAGAGATGAGACGCATCAAAAGAAGTAACATCCATTTGGTGTCCACTTTCCCTATGGTTTCCATAGAACCAAAATTCGTCTTAGGATGTGCTCGGCATTTCATTCCTAAATCCAAAACAATCAAGGATGCAGATGGTAACGTCATCATCAACTTGGATCTTGAGGTTATTGAATAGATCTTCCGAGTTTCTCAGATTGCAGAATGTGTAGATTTGTCAAAAGAAACGTCTTTGGAGTTATGGAATAAGGAGGAAAATTATCAGAAGTATATTAATTCATATTGGTTAGTAGTTTGAAGAAAAAAAATTTCAAGATGGCCCAAGACCATTCACAAATCTAACTTCAAGCCAGAGTGCAAAGATTTGATAACTCTTCTTAGTAGGGTATGTGGTCTCAAAGAGTCTAGTGACTTTGAACCGTGGATGTACAAGTTCATGTTTCAAATCTTTGATAATGATGAACCCATTTTTGGGGGAGAGCTTATCAATGCCGCACTATGTGAACAATTGCTCAATGTGGGAATGTCAGCACCATTTCACATGAGCTCATATTTGGTCTACATTGCCACATCCATCAGATCTTTCTTAGGGCTTTCAACCAAAGGAGATCAATCGCAACTTCCTATTTGGGACTATTATGATCAAATCACATTGGCACATAGAAAATATCACTATAGGAGAATTCAAGATGCATTTTTTGGACATTTCCGATGTTTGTTTGATAAACAACTGGTAATCAAAAGAGTGTCAGATGAAGCTTGGGATAATATGGTTGCATCTTTCTACAATTTCCAACTTTCACTTATTTGAGAGTTGGGTATTTTAAAAGAGAGCCATATACCCTATCAAGCTATGCTACCGACAAAATCATACTGATGGAGTTGGCCAGACAGCTCATGGAGGTGCAGACATACAAGAATACTCAACATAGGCCAGGATTCGGTATCACTGCTGCCAAGCCCTTGGTGATTGGTCAGTATATGATCAATTCAGTCTACAAGGTGAAAAACATGGAGGCAGAACTTCAGCTTATCACATTAAAGAAGTTAAAAGCTAGGTATGATTTTGATTACCGAGGAATGCATTCAATGATTAAAAGAGCATTCACCCATGTTCATTGTATAGAGGACATATGGATTGATTTACACACAGAGATGGATATCGTGAAGATGGATTACTACAGGATCACATTGCAGCAGATCATTGACCTTAACATGCTTGAAATTCCAACCAATCTTCAAATTGGAGATGATGGCAACATTCTTGATCTAGAATATCATCAGGTTGGTTTTGACAAGCGGTGCCCTTTTCCCATACATTGGCAGCAAAAAGGTGTTTCTATCTTTGTTAGATTTCAGTCTATCTTGGCAAATACCAACAAATTGTTAAAGATCAAAAGTCTCTAGAGGGTGCATCCCAAGCTTGGGGTAGATCGTGGTAGTTTTGGACTAGTTGGAAGGACATCTCAGATGGAAACTTCAATCAAAGATGGTGCATCTTCCTTCATTCCAGCTAAATCTCTCAAGTTCAAGTTCAAAGGCAGAAAGGGATCTGAATCACCTCAAGAATACTATCAAGCACCTATGCAAGATCAATAATCCAAGGAGGAATCTAGAGAAGAACCAGATGAGGAGGATGAAGAGGAAGGAGAGGTTATGATCATTTCCCCTCCGTGACCGACAAACAATCAAGGTTCATCCATTCAAGAAACACCTTTTTTGGGTGTTATAGATAACAATGTGGATTCATTCTCCATTGTTTTCACACCTACCATCCCTGTCTTGAAAGTAAACACATTGGCACTTCCTATCTCTTCAACAGCTCCTATTCTCACAGTTGAACAGTGTGAGAATTTGGAAAATGTGTTTGAAGATTTCCCAACTCTCACGGAAGATCAAGTTTCCCAACTTGATACTTCAGTGACTGGTTTCGAATTGTTCACGAAAGAATCTTCTCACCACGCACCCATGAATTCAGTTGTGCAAACTAAAGCATTCTCGGTCACAACAGAAATACAATCAAGATCAATGTCTATGGTTGCTATGCTAAGTTTGTAGTTACAGTCAATTTGATATGATCATGAGTTTCATTATTGATGGTAAATCATCATTACATAAATATTAATTTATATACATATATTATTATATATATAATATATAATATATATTATATTAAATATATAATAATGCATATATTATACATATGGTTATTTATATTATTAATATGCTAACTAATGACATTTAAACCTTGGAGACATGTCTCCTCCTCATACTTATATGAGATCCAAATCTGCATTTGGAACATATCGATAACAATGGCAATATTATTACATTTGCAGACACGATCCATGTTACTTAACATGGTATCAGAGCCCAACTACAAATGTTTAAGTGAATAATAAAAGATTGAACATACTAAAGTTTGCAAGAACAGATTAGGGAGCATTTGATAAAGTTCAGAAACTTTATTGTCGAGTGAAGTAATCTAGTACAAGATTCATACATGCTATACATTATATATTTTACAAAGGAAATATGAAGTGATTTATAAGATTTAGATGAGGCAAGAATAACTGTTATTAAACATCATAGGCAATAATATAGTGTTCCACACTCAGGAAAGAGAAACTGCGCCCAAGAAGAATTCACAGTGGTACAAACCAGTAAGATACAGTTAACATATAATCCAATAAAGATATCCACAATTGGTAAAACCAGACGCACGTAAGAACAAATATAAATATATACGACACTGTGGAAGTTATATTCACAAGTCAAATTGTAGTTCTCGCAAGTAAAATTCAAAACTCAATCTGGAGTTAGAAGTGAAGAAAGGGAGAGACAAATTGAACCTTTTTTAAACTCGTGAGGAGATTATGACAATAAGATTAGAAATTATCTCCAAATAATTAAGCAATACAAACCAAAAAGGAAGGGATATAAGTGAACAATGTTAAACACCGAGATATATGTCAGTGATCAGAGATGGAGGATATAAAAAATGACAAAGGCAACAAATAATATGAAAACTGATGCTCAACATACACATACAGTCAAGTGGTACAAATGATCAACAAAATAGCTATAAGTTTTCATTTGTGAGAAAGAAGAATATCTATTAAATTGCACCCAGCATTGGTGTTGATCATCCTTCATCACATTATGATAGAATGGAACTGCCAACAAGATCTAATAATGAAACCGGTCTAAGCCAGACACATCAGATGAAGAAGATATTAGGTCAGAAACATGGTGCTAATAATTAAATCTTAACCATGATAGAGTGAAGGAAGGAAAAATTTTGGCTATACAAAATCACCAAACAGTTAATAAAGTGAATGCATATAAACCATCAATGGAGAAAAATAATATGGAACATTTCTTTTTATATAATAGGGCAAAAATAAAAGAAATAAAGGTGATCACTGCACAGGAAGGAAGGAGGCAAGACCAGTCTATCACCGTAGAAAAAGGGAGTTTTTCTTTTACGTGGGTCACATAGAACTCATCATTGTGGATTTACGTGGATCACATAGAAAGAGATAAAGGCCATGAAAAATTAAAAATATTGCCATATCTACAAAGTATATACGTTATTAGCAAATGGGGAGAAATAAAACAAAGTTCAAAAGAAAAGAAACGATGCTAAATCTGTTGGTATTGCCTTGCGTGTAGGAGGGGGCAACACTAACTGAGTAGTGTATCCAATTACGCAAGGGTATCTAAGGAATGGGTATGTTTTTAATTTCTATACATCATTATAATTTTTTATATGATGTATCTTTTACTAGTAAATATACAAAATAAGAGTTATGTTATAATTGTTTATGATATACATACATACACAATTAGAAGATCCATAATTTTGTTAGATTAATGACATTAATTTATGATATTATAACTATTTATTTCTAATATTATCATTATTCAATTTTTTATTGAAAGTATGCAATGTTACCAAGGAGCTTGTCTAAGTCCAAGCAATTGGATCTTTGTCCCAAGATAGGGAAGGGATCAGCGACCCATGATCTTTTGAGACATGGACTTGGACCTATAAACTTTGAGGGGATCCATTTGCATATTTGGCATCTAGACAACTTGGATAACAGCTACTCCATATGTCACTAATTTGGAATAATAATATATATAAGTGAAATTGGTTACCTTAGATTTTTATGTGACATTTATAAGGAAGTAATATGTTTAATATATAGATTAAAATATGTATAGACGTTTGAATATATGTATGTTCAAAATATATTTTTTCTATATTTTCATTGGAATGGTCTCATTATGTAGAACTAATTATTATCCTTGAATATTATTGTAGTCTCTCTCTCTCACAAAGATATTTTTATAAGAGCTATTTGCCTTGATCTTTCTCCGAGAATGTTCTTGCTGAAAAAAAAAGGGAGATTGAGATTAAGAGGGAACCGGACATTTCACATTTCATCAGCAGCAACCTTCAAAGAGAGGGAGCAAATAGAGGATATAGTTTCATCTACCTTCAGTGATCTCGATCATATTGATTCAGACAGCGTAAACCATTTTGTGATGGAATATTCAGTGATCGATAAATTGTAACAGTAAAGAGCACTGAAATTCATGCAACTATGTGATTGTAATGGGCCGACCCCTTGTGTACATCATAAGAAAGTGGTGACTTCAATTGAACCATCTACGAGTCTCTCTTTGATAAATGAAACTTGATGTATGAGTTGTAGAGTCATTCAAGTGGCACAATCATACTCAATCAAGATATTGGTGTATTGTGAACGAGTTTGTGTTCGCTTCTACTATTAAGCTAAATGAATGTTTGGACTTTCATTGGATAAAAAGAGCAAGTTAGAATTTAGAAAGGAGTTATCATATTTGATACAACATTGTTCAACAATATAAGAATAAGTGGAAATTTTACATTGCTGGGGCAATAATAGTCAATGTTCCATTCCCACTTTTAGAGGGGAGATGTTCCATTCTAAAATAATTTAAGAAGAAAATTATGAATCTTCATATGCAGATAAGTATTCTTATTTTTGACATTTATATCTCTTATTTGTAATTTCTATACATACTATAAAGGTTATTTGCCTTGATCTTTTCCTTTATGTTTGAGGATGTTCTTACACGAAAAGAAAGTTGGTACTTAACACATGCTACCAGATATTGTACAGACTCAACCTAATGATAGTGACTCCAAAGACACTAATGATCAAGATGGAAAAATAAGGCTCTTATCTTTGATGATTCAGATTATGAGATTCTTCTACATTAAGAGGGAGTATGACACTTCTTCAAAGGCAACGCAAGAGCTTAGATGATTGATACTCAGAGGGAGTCTAGAAATACATGTGGGAGACCGCATGATATTGATGGGCCTACTCCTATGTATATTATGAGGAAGTGATGACTTATCACTAGAAAATCAAAAAATTGATATCAAATTTAAAGTGAGTTTGACAAGCATCCTTGGGTGGAGAGAGTTTCTGAGGAAGTAACTAGAGGACTTGACTTACCAAGATCAATTTTCAGAAGGAGAAATTTTGAGATGCAATCCTTTGTGGATGATATCTTATCTATGAGGAAAGTTCTAAGAGAAATTCTTTATAAATGCACTCTCCTCTATGGGAGAAAAGTATGAGGTGAAAACGCTTTGTTCCACCCTCTAGTAGTAGCTATGGTGGGTCCACCCTCTGACTCGGTTCATAGTGGATATCATGTGAGTTACTATATGATGTTGTTGTGATTATGTCATGAAAGGTGACGATCTTTCATTGATGTATGTATTTAGACGGGAGCTATGGAAAGGTGACGATCTTATCAATGGTTGGACCTGTTATCATTACAGACTACATTAAGTTGTTGTCCTGGTGTGCCGGAAGTTATGATAATGAACAGAAGGTAACTATTGTAAGGTGACAATCTTATCAATAGTAGACCTATCTCCTAACACCAAAATGTGTTGGAGCGAGTATTATCATGGTTCTTCAGACATGATTTTGCCGGACACTATGAAATTAAATTGTTATGGTTCTTCAGGCTAGATCTTGTCAAACACCATAACATAAATTTATTATAGACCACACTTAAGGTGATGTCTAAACTTATACTAAAGTTATAGAATTTGCTTCAATTCCCTCTTTGCTAAAGAAGAAGTGTTGAGAAATTTAGCCTCATTGTGAATCGAAGCCAATTCCATATGCAATATATGTTATTACATATATGTTTGTGCTGATAGATTTATGTTGATATCCTTAAATATGCCATTCTAGGAATATCATACTGAGATGATATCTCTTCATATACTCAAGGACATAATATGTTCTATATCAAACCTTCCTAACTAAGAGGGAGTGTTAAGTTTGTAGTTACAGTCGTTTGATATGATCATGAGTTTCATTATTGATTGTAAATCATCATTAGATAAATATTCTTTTATATACATATATTTATATTGAAATTGTTTACAAATCTTGTGCTCATTCAAGCAACAACATGAGAATTACAAGCTTATTCAAGCTCTTTTCGAGCAACCACACTAGAAACAACATTTGGAAGACTAAGAGTCACAACTTAGAATCCACTTTTTACAATGAGACAAATACAACCAATAGAAGACCAAAAGTCACAACTTAGAATCCACCCTTTACAATGAGACAAATACAATCAATAGAAGACCAAGAGTCACAACTTAGAATTCCACAAAGAATAATAATGCATATATTATACATATGGTTGTTTATATTATTAATATACTAACTAATGACGTTTAAAACTTAGAGAAATGTCTCCTCTCATACTTATATGAGATCCAAATCTGCATTTGGAACATATTGATAACAATGGCAATATTATTACATTTGCAGACACAATCCATGTTACTTAACATGCTATTGTCCTTGTTTCATCAGATGAAGGTGTTGGTTCCCATAACCACACATTATAAATCCAAGAGCCTGCCACTTCTCCGATAGGGTTCCACAATCAATTATGCCGAACGAACAAGAATCACCTTGATTCTCCTAAACTTCAAGCTTCACTACACCTAGGCAGGTAGACCTTCTCAAACTTGATTACTTGGTTCAGAGCTTTTCTAAAGCGAATTTAAGCTTTGGAGTTCTCCGATCGGCAAGGTCCTCGAACTCAATCAATATGAAATTGAATATTGAATGTTTGAATTAAATATTTTGTATAAGGTTTGTAATAATGGATTTTAGGTTTGTAAGAAGGATGTTATAGGTTTCCTAACTTCAAATATACATCCAATGGACCAATGCTTTAATTATTCGCGCAATAGAGTCAACTACAATGAAGATTTTCACGTACAACTTTATAATGTTCTACGCACATCAACTATAACAATTTAATGATCAAGACACGACAGATTAAATATATATATGTAATTCTAAACTAGTCCAGATTGCGCTTTATCTCCTAAGGTCGAGAGACAGACTGGAAGTAGATTTGGAAACAGTTAAATATTTCACCATGTCTGCGATGATCGAGCTTAAAATGCTATAGATGACCTCATCCACTTATCTGACATCAGTTGTTTACTAAAAATTTTAAAATGATTATAAAGGACAAATCATCTGCAATTTAAATCTCCATGCCATTTAAATAAAAACAAAAGACTTTTTATTTTATTATTAAAATAAAATAATTGAATTTACATTATAAAGTCATATTGAGCTCCTTATCCCCCAAACAAATAACATAAAATACTTCTTGTAGAATAGGAATGTTTTGAATATCTCTTCTTGTTGAAATTCAATCTATACTTATATATGCCTCACTAATAGGTATGACTTTTCAAAATGAAAAGATCATATCTCCTTCAAAACAAATAACTCTTTTTTCGGTTTTAAGTAATTTATTCAACTTAAAACATGAGCTTTAATTTTTCTTGTTAATATTTTTGACTTTAGTTTAAGCCCTCTGAATATTTTATATTGATACTACTTTACGATACTTGTTTGACTCGAATGCTATATAAGTCATTGCCTTCTGTGGTAACGTAGATTTTCGTTTTGACGTGGAACCTCTGCCTTCTCACATCTCGTGGAAGCATCTACCGAGTAGACAAAATGACACTTTATAAACATTTATTTATTATTTAATATCAAATTAAAATTACAATTTCATTGTATTATAAATTTTAAATAATTAATTAATTGCTATAGCCAACCACTCTATCAACTGGATAGCCATTTCGTCACATCTCACTCTCGAAACATTCGAACAACAAAGTATAATTCGAAGAGTTTATTTGTCTTAGCAGTGAATCTATACAATTATCCCTCTTATCGAAAATCTAGGGCTTTCTCCATTCTAGTTCCTTTCACAAGCATATCTGAACCTGCTACTGCTCCTCATCCATTGCATATATTAATCTTCATGAGGACTCATTGTCTCAATTATTGATGGAGCAAGTACTTCGCCATGTCAATCATCTATAGAGTTTTACTCGTGTCTCCTATTATTATGGTTCTATATTTACATCGTGGCATCAAACTCCTTGGTTTTTGTTGACTATCCTGCGTGGACTCCTATGATATAAACGCTCGTCACATCGAAGGGTACAAATACCATGAATTCCTATCGCCGCTTTTGAATGATTGCAAACTCCATGACTCATCTCTTCTCCTAACTGGTAGGGATGTCTTCCTATGCAGGTTTATTATGAAGAAAAAATCATGTGATAGTGATTGAACCATGTATGTGATTGATTGGATAGGATTCAGATTATAAATTTTGTTCCATATCTTCCTAAGGCCTCGACAGATCCTTTTGTATAGAGTCTACAGTGGCTTCTCTTCATGCTTCTTGAGATATGCCTTTAGTCTATGCCTATTTGTTGATGACAATATGACTATTACAGAAGTTCAATATAAGTCTGAAAATCCACACTGCTTGAGTCTGCAACAAAATTCTGGGTTATAATTTTGTTTGTATTTAAACTTCTTTCTGCACATATTATATTGTTGTCAATATGCAATAAGACATCTCTATTGTTCGCAGCATAAACACTGTCATATCCCGACTCAAACTCAGATTCAAGAGGAACGAATTAGTTTCAGTATGGATAAAACAACTTTATTAACTTCCAAATTGCTGGTATAAGAGGCTTCTTTATAAGTCCTTTATTTGTTGTAGGAAAACCCTTCAAATCTAAAAGTTCTCCAATATTTGACCTTCTTACAAAGATGGATTACTTGTTCCTCATCACCATTATCTACAAGGTCTTGATGAGAAATGTAAATAAACAAAACAAATAACAGAAAAGAGGATTCATAAATGGAAGCCGTAAATTTTGCAAAAAATTGAGCTCCATCAGAAGTTTTTAGTTTGCTTGCATGGTTTGGCAAGATCACTATGAAGAGAAGCTTGTGTTTCTTCCAGATAATCTTCCTATTAAGAAAACTAAGTCTAAATCTCTGAAAGACAAGATTGTTTCAAGAATTGTAGTGGATTCTAAAAAGACAAATTTGTAGAGATTGTTGAGACATTAGTGGACAAACCAGTTGAAGAACTTAACCATTTGAATTAAAAGTTCACCAAAATTGAACTTGGTAAGCAATCATGGCTGGGTTGTCTATAGGATGCTCAAGATGCAATTGCTAATATATCAAAAAGCATTCATGAGTTATGGGAAAAAAAGAATCAGCTCAAGTGGGAAGTTGCTCGCCTAAATGAGGTCATTCAACAAGAGTCTTCACAACATGCAATCACCACATCTCAGACACCTTAAGAAAAACGAATAATTAAAGCGGCAAAGCCTTAGTTTGAAAAAGTTGTCTCTGACGGAGTTCAAGTCATCAAAGATGCAGTCAATGTTCTTGAATGTATCAGAGGTATTGAAGAGATGTTACATGACATGATTGCATCTTTGAATCAAGAAGCTGACACCTTGAAAGAGATTATGTGCGATTGGGATGTAATCGTCAGTTCTGATTTGGATGGCATGGTCACATGTGAAGTTGTTCCATCTTCCGAAATGTTCTACAGATGCCAAGGACTCATGGGTTACAAGGAAGAGACACTGAGGAAACTTATAAAAAAGTTGTAGGCGGCTTTAGAAGACTATCAATCAATTGAAACAAATACAATGGGTAATCTGGAACAAATGGGATGTCAAGTTCTTAGTAAACATGACAACTTGGTCACAATGGAGGAGATGACTTCTAAATATATAGTCAAAGTTAATGCTGATCTAGACTCTGAAGAGTTTGGATCACACACAATGAATAGGTTCACTATGTACAAAGTTACAAACCATTAGCAAAGCACCTATAGGATTCTCTCGTGGCAAATTGCAAAGTTGTAAAATCAGCATATGTCGATGCAGTCAGTATAGAAGCTATATCAAAGACAATGGAAATCTCAAATCTTCCTATAGTGTGTGATGGCATCATCAAGTTCAAGGCACTTAAGAACAATCCTTAGGGTTGTTTCAACCTTTTCCATTATCTACTTTCTTTACTTTTTCATGTTTATAAATTGAAGAGGGTGTATTGCATGAAATTTTGTAATTACAAGTAATTCAATTTACACGTCCTTATGACATGTAATCAAATAATTTCTCTCATTTTAGTTAGAAAAGATCAAAGTTTGTTGAGTTGCTCCCTCTTATTCCTCCTTTTGTCTATATAAAGGAGCGCTCCCTCATTGTAAAAATCATCTTCTATTGTATGCAAGAAAGCTCTGGAGAAATCATGCAAGCATAACTTTGATTGTGTAGTATTATTTTGAAAGAAAAGTGAATACAAAGAAACAATTGAAGCTGAACTTTGATTGAGTGCAATTGTGATTAGTGCAAGTTGGAAGCTTTGACTATGATTTGTATTCGTTATCTTTGATTCATGTGTTTTTGTGTTTTTAGTAATTGACGTAAAGAGTTAAGAAGCAATTGAAGCCAAAACTTTGACTGGAAGCATTGTGGTGATACATAGACTAGGAGCATTGACTGTAGCTTCTGTCACCTTCTTAATTCACAAAAATAGTTAGAATTCTTTACCTATGGAAGTCTCTGTGCCCCAATAGTAAAGATTATTCTTATAGCATAGATTAATACCAGACCTAGAGCCAAAGTGATACGTTTTCAGCTAACCTTTGAGTTAATGTGGCTTATCGGAATCACCATTTACTTCTTGCCTACCTTGAGTTGATCCAAGGAACAGTGAGAAGGGGACGCCTTCCATTTAAGGTAGGAAAGACTTTGTCTCACACGATGTGTTTGGTCTACCTAGTTTGTGACTGAATTTTACCCAAACTGTCGATTGCCAATATCCACCCAACACAAATGAATAGAAAATATTGAGACATCTTTTCTCAAGGCAATTATGGAATGAAAACCCAGCATGACAAGGGCTTCCATTGCCATTAGTGCATGATAAAATTATTGTGAAGGTGCACTTGATGTGAGGATAGCATCTCAAAGGTCTCCCGAGGCTCAAAGGGTTATGCCTATTCAGTGTCTCATAATGCATAGGTTATAGGCCCTTATTAGTTTCTCTCCTTTTAGTTTTCAAAATTCATTATTTTTGTTATTTAATATGTTAGAATGTTACATCCCAATTTTTGGCTCAATTTTAAAATATTCATATAGTCGTTGAGGTTTCATGTGAAGTCAATTGACAGGTAAAAATAGTTATGATCATATGGTAAATTGTTATAATTTCATATGAAGATGAACATGTTAATAAATCATTATGATGTTATTATATAGTTATCTTGAAACCTTGGAAAGTTGGTTATTCATCATAAATTCATAGGAAGTGAAATAATGGTTAGTTGTTATGATGGTTTACAAATAATAACTTGTTATAGTAATTGTATTAAGGAATATGATATTATCATGGAGAATTTCTTTCTTTGCATGAGCATGTCAAAGGGGGGGAGAAAGCATTGCCAAAGAGGAATTGGGCACGGGGCGCCATGTTAGAAAGTAAAGTCCACCAAGATAACTGAGAGAGGGGGTGAATCAGTTATCAAATCAATATAACTTTTATCAACCTTATTAAATCTTAAACATGTGACCAATATAATCAGCAACCATAAGAAGATACACATACACAATAACACCAAATATGTTAACTAGGGAAACCCTTGATCAGAGGGAAAGCCCTGGTGGGGATGGTACCCACAAAATAATGTACTAATATATAAGTTCCTTATAAGAAGATGGAGTCTGTTAGGAGCCAATGAAGTACATTCAATACATATCAGTCCCTATTAGGAGTTGTAGAAAGCAGATGGACCCATTGTCCAAATAGCTTCAGAGGCAAGACTACCAAACTCACTGTACAACTGGTTATATTATTCCTATTCTTTTCAAAATAATAGAAATGCAACTGATCTCAGCAACTCTGTCCTCTTACTGTGCCAATACCGCACCAAATACTTCTCAAATCTCAATACCAAATCTCCAACTTTACATCACAATGATCCCTTTGATCGCTTACTTGCATTTACCAACTTCGCATATTACTTTCACAATTCGCACTTGCACATCATACACACTTATCATCACAAGGAAAATAACTTTCCTTTATACCATGACCTAAAAATAATTAATTGAGTCGGCCTTGAGGCTTTCCCAACTAATTACAATAGGACCTCATTAAGATAATACAATTCATTACATCTTTCATAATTACAAAACACTGTCAGCTCACAGTCTTCACAACTTTTTACACATGCGACCTTGAACCTTGTGTACTTGCTAACATCATCATCAGGCTATCTAACTTCACTCATCACAATTCTATCCCTATTAGGAGATACAATCCGAACACCAAAAACCACTTCTCAGGTACTCCGTCTACATACTGTCTTTTGTAAATCACAAATAATTCTCACACGTCTTCGACTTCTTGCACACACAATTGTTCACATCATCAGGACACTCTTTAGAACATATCCTCAATTGCGCTTGACCTCATCATCAATACTCAATCCATATGACCTCGTTGTCTATCTGTTACTCTCGCAGTTTGTACAGAAACAATACTATGTTGACATCAATAACAAACACAGTCATGACTGCAACATGTCAATCTCTCAAATTTTCTAGCAATGCTTGAATACTCCCCCATAGGAATATCATCACCATTCATTCTAACAATCTCCCCCTGGAAACATAGATGAAAAACATCTAAATTCCAAGAATACCAAATTCTACTCTGCGGCTACTACTGCTCTCATCTTTTCAAATCATTTTCGTCAATCAAATCTGAAACTATTAGGAACAACTCTTCATCAATGCTTCCTCATGCTTACATGAATGGGCATCAATTGTTCACACTTCTCCCCCATTGATATAACTTAATGTGCTTCTCCTAGTCTACTAGAAAATGTTATTCTCATCTCCCCCATTCTTATGTGTTCATCATCTTCCTTCAGTACATCTCTCCCCATTAATATACATCTCCCCATAATATCAAAAGATGCTTTTCATGTGATCATCTCCTCCATTGACATCAATGACAAAGGTATCATTATGTCAATCTGCAACTCAATGTCTTCGACCAGCTCAAGTGTCCAAAGACATTGTTTCATACCAACTACCAAGAGTCCTTGATGACTCTGCTCAACCACAAATACTCCCCCATACAGGAGGCATCAACATTCAGTCCAGATAAACAATAGTGCTCTATACCATTGGACTGATGCAATCTCTGCATCTTCTACTTTGAAGTAGGCAAGGGCATAAACCCAAGCATACCTCACAAATACTCAAATGTATCCTTAGGTAAAGGCTTCGTAAAAATATCTGCAATCTGCTCCTTTGTATTAATATACTCTAATCTGATCTCTTTCTCTACAACTTTCTCTCTCAGAACATGATACTTAATCGATATATGCTTTGTCTTAGAATGTAACACATGGTTCTTTGACATACTCATTGTACTTGTGTTATCACAATGTATGATAATAGGTTCTAAAAATTCTATCCCAGTATCCTTCAGCACCTATTTCATCCAAATGATCTGATTGCAATTGTTTGTCGTTGCTACATACTTTGCTTTTGCTATACTCTGTGAGATACAATCTTGTTTCTTGCTTAGCCAAGAAACCAATCTTCCTCCAAAGAAAAATGCTCAACATGTACTCTTTCTATCATCCTTATTGTTTGTCGAGTCCATATCAATATATGCACATAGAGTAAAGTCATTTGATTTGTTATACCATAACCCAAAATCAAGTGTACCCTCCAAATATCTGAATATTCTTTTTACTATTGCATAGTGTGATTCCTTAGGGTCTACTTGAAATCCTGCTACCATACCAATTGCATTTGCTTTATCTAGTCTTGTGTGAGTCAAATATTGCGAACCTCCAATCATGGATCTGTACTTCTTCTGCTCAACTGTAGGTGTCTCATCTTTGCTCGATAACTTATGACTCGTTATCATAGGTACCAACAAGCTTGCAACTTTCCAAACCAAATCTCTTCAACAAGTCTTGCAAATACTTAGTTTGTAATAGGAAAATACCATCACTGTTCTGCAAAATCTATAAACATAAAAAATATTTCATCTCACTAATCATACTCATCTCAAATTCATTCTTCATTTCATCAGCAAATTTGTCACTTGCTTCATTATTACCTCCAAATATTATGTCATCCACAAATATCACAATAATCAACAAGCCATTCTCAATTTCTTTCAAGTATAAGTTACTATCTATAGTACCTTTCGCAAATCCCAATTTTTCCAAATACTTGTCCAACCTCATATACCAGGTTCTAGGTGCTTGCTTTAGTCCATACAACGCAATCTTCAACTTGCATAACATGTCTCCTTCTGTCAAAGGAAATCCTTCAAGATGTAGACTTCTTTTTCAAGTTCTCCATTCAGAAATGTTGATTTCACATCCATTTGATACATTTTGAACCATAGTTCTGAGAATCGCGAGAATCGTCAATTTGGTGATTCAATTCAGGCACACCAATTTTTGAATCGTTTCAGGTGATTTTTTGCCATGAATCACCGAATTATGCAATTCATGGAAAAAAACACCTAAATCGACTCAATGAAACGGCCGTGCAACAAGGTATAAAGTGAACTCATTTTTTAATTAAAACACATCTTTTTTGTTTTTTTGGGGCTTTCCTCTTTGATTTAACCCTAAAGGGCCTTCTAATTGTTAAGCATGAGTAGAAAAGAGGAAAAGTGAGAGAGAAGAGAAAAGAAAAACCACAAGTTTCCAACCAGCAAGAAGGAAGAGCACCAAAGAGATCAAAAGTTCATATGGGGAGGCCATAAAATTGCATTGAGAGCATTAAGGAGTCAATAACAACACTCTTCAACTCATTTGCAAAAGGTAAGTGTTGATTTTTTTTTTGCATGTTAGTGTATTATGCATTTTTTGTTAAAATTTTTAGTTTTCATTTGCAAATCTTGAATGTTTTTAATTTTACTAAATTGTAAAGTAGGGTTTGTTGTTTTGTAACTTTTGTTTATTAGTTTCAAACTTTGAGGTTTTACTTGAATTTTCTTTTTGTAGCAGCCTTAACTTTCATTTTCCACAATGGGTAAAAAAGATGAATGTTCAAAATATACCGAAAACTTTCTTGGAAGAAACAAATTTCAAACAAAATGTACGTTTTGTAAAAAAATAAATTATGGTGGTATTTATAGATTCAAATACCACATTGTTGCTATACCTGGACATGATAGTACAATTTGCACTCTACAAACTCCTGAGGCAAAATGCACTCGTTTAGTGGTATTAGAAAAATATGGACAAGATAAATTGAATAAGAAAAGGCAACTTGAAGGGTTATGGGCTATTGGCTCCCATGTTCGTGTAGTTGCATCTGCATTGGCATCCGTAGGTTGTGTTGGAGAGGGTTCTTCCAGGCCTCCTTTTCGTCCTAGTTCTAGTGCTCGTTGGTCTTCTACTAAAATTGAGTCCAACCTATTGCAGCCTAGAGTGTGGAAGAACATATTGAATAGTTACTGTGTGCCCCACACTACTCCTGGCTCACAACCCACGCTTGAGGGCATGGGTTAGAACAAGGAGATTCATTATGCTGCCAAAAAAGAAATTGGCAAATTTTGGTACTTTTGCAACATTCCATTTGTTGCACCGAGGTAATTGGTTCTTTTTTCTCTGTTTTTTTTAAGGTTAAAGTAAAATTTTAATTATATCTACTTGTTTTATAAGTCATTGATTAATAATAGATTCACTTTACAAGCTTACATAATGATTTTTCATCTAAATTTCTATTCATATTCTATTTGTGATAGGGCTCCTTATTGGCAAAACATGATAGATGCAATTGTTATTTGTGGTCCGGGGTTTAAAGCCCCAACTGAGGCTGAATTGAGTGGATACCTCTTGGATGAAATGGTAGAGGATATGAACGTTGAGTTTGAAGAGCACTGAAAGGAGTGGATTGAAAAGGGTTGCACCGTCATGATTAATGGTTGGACAAATAAGAGGAATAAAACACTCCTCAATTTCCTTGTTTCCTATGGAGGTGATTGATCATTCTACTTTCCTACATACAATGTGAATTGTGAATCGTGATTGAATATTTCAAATTTTGATTTGTTGATTACTAATTTGTTGATGATCCGTGATAATTCATTGTTTTGTAGAAAAAGCCATGTTCCTTAAATCCATTGATACTTCCATTCATCTCAAAAACGCCAAATGCTTATGTGAGGTTATTGAGGAAGTCATAGCAGAGGTGGGGGAACAACACATGGTGCAGGTGGTGACGGATAAAGCAGCAAGTTATGTTGCTGCAGGTAAACTTTTAACTTTTCAAATTTTGAAAATAAATTTATTTGAATTTTGAACTTTTTCTAATTCTAAGTTTCCTAAGTTCTAACATGTTTAAATTTCTAATTAACTTGAAATTGTCGTAGGTAAACTTTTGATGGAGAGGCACCCCACCATATTTTGGTCTCCTTGTGTGGCACATTGCCTTGAACTCATGTTGGAGGAAAATGGCAAGTTTAAGTGGGTCAAATCATGTGTCGAAAAGGCAAAAAAATTGTACAAGTTTATTTATAATCATTCATTCGTCCTTAGCACGATGAGGGACAACACAAAAGGCAAGGAGTAAGCTCGTCTAGGCGTTACGAGGTTTGCCTCGAATTTCATTACACTGCAGTCCTTGTTGACATCAAGGGACGATTTGAGGAGTATGTTTATTGAGCAGGAGTGGATTATATCTTCCTATGCTACAACCACTACAGGGGTAGATATGGTGAATTGCATCTTTGATGATGATGGTTTTTAGAAACCTGCTAAAGAAATCCTTAAGGTAAATTTATTGCAATTTAACATTTAGTATTTTACTATTTAGTATTTAATATTTAATATTTAATTGTTTAATGATTTAGTTTTACTCTTAGTTATATTAGTTTATATTTAAGTTTTGACTCAAATGTTTTTTTCTACATTATATACAGGTCACTGAGCCCCTTGTATCTCTCCTACGAACAGCTGATGGAGAGAAGCCCTCTATGGGCTACATATATGAGGGCATGGATAGGGCCAAGGAGACCATTAGAGCCCAATATGCAAGAGTGCAATACGCCCCTATTTGGGAGATCATTGATAGGAGATGGCAAAATCAACTCCACCAACCCATCCATGCAACAACTTACTATCTGACTATGACATTTTATTTCCGTCCTGACTTCAAGGTGAATGAGGAGGTTCTCACCAACTTATATATAGTGATCTAGAGGTTGAGTAGTGATGAGGATAGCACAGTTGCAACCATTGAGCTCGACAAGTTCAATAATAAAGAATGGCTACTTTTCTCTAGCAAGATGGCCATAGATGGTCGGACAACAATACAACCAGGTAAAAATTAAATAATATATTCACGAATCTAAAGTTTATGACTTATAAGTTGTGCATTTTAATTGTTGATTATGTAATTTTATAGTTGTAAATGAAACTAATTGTTTTTGTTTTCCCTTATTTCAGATAGATGGTGGCAAATGTTTGGGCCCACAACCCCAAAACTTCAAAAAATTGTCATTTGTATTCTGAGTCAGCCAAGCAGCACTTCTGAATGTGAGCGTAGTTGGTCCATGTTAGAGCACATCCACTCGAAGAAGAGAAATAGGGTGATTGTGTTGGACTAACCACCAACGTTCCCCTTCAAGATTTGTGACATGGCTTAATTGCCTCTTGTCTTCTATAAGTCTAGTTTTTGTATTGGGCATTGATAGGTCGATCTTTTGGTGCAACAGTAACTTTAGCTTGTAACAAGTGGTATCAAAGCTTGGTCACAAGTTCGAATCTCCTCGGATAACGTTAAGAGGGGGATTGTTGGACTAACCACCAACATTCCCCTTTGAGATTTGTGACATGGCTTAATCGCCTCTTGTGTTCTATAAGTTTAGTGGTTGTATCGAGCATTGATAGGTCGATCTTTTGGTGCAAAGGAAACTCTAGCTTGTAACAGATTGTGTAGAGGTTGAATGATCTTGTCTTTGTTCATTACAACCTTCGTCTTAGGATCAAACAGATTTGGAGTGCTAACTCCACTCTAATTATTCTGGAGGAGATTGATCCAGAATCAGAGTGGTTCACTAAGGCTATGAATCCAGTCTTCACTGAGGGAGACCATGAGTGAGTTGACCAGGTCGATAGAGAGGCTGAGGTTGTGGTTGTGGCCATGGCAGAGGAGCTAGCTAGAGCACGTTCAGGCACTGGTAAACACACGCACGCACACACAAACATAGGTCGTAGTGATGTTGTTCGTGAGCCCATCTTACATGCGGGGGCTATGGCTCGGTAGTCCTCTACGACCTACCTTAGCCACCTTTCTAGAAGGCGGATTGGATACTCAAAGGCTGAGGCTGCGACTGAGCTTGAAGATGATGATGAGGATTGAGCTAGAGCCTTGTTTTCTCATTTTGTTTACAGATATTGATAGACATGCGTTTCATGGATCTTCATCTTAGATTCTTACATACATTTATGATTTGATGTCTTATGGATCTTCATCTTACATACATTCTACGATTTGAATCATTATGATCATATGATTTCCTATTTACTTCAGCTAAAGACTACAATTTACATTTTACGTGAACATAGTTACGTATGTGATGGATTTATCATTTATGTTCCATGTTTATGTATGCTAACTTCTATTTGATGATGTTATAGTGTGTTTAAGTTATATTCAATAAAGGGTGCATGAAATATGTTTTAAATTGTTAAAATCTCTAAATTTAAAGGGTTTTTTTATTTTTGCCGATTCATGGCCAATTCACGATTCGATTCGGCCTTGCCGATTCCGATCCGATTGCGATTCTCATTACTTTGCTTTGAACTTCTTGTTTGTTGCATGAGCCAATAACATCCTTACTGTTGCAATTCTAACAACAAGTACAAATGTCTCTTCAAAATCTATACCGTCTTGCTGTGAATATCCTTTACATACCAATCTTGCTTTGTTTCTCACAACCTCACCTTATTCATTCCTCTTGTTTCTGAAAACCCGCTTAGTTCCTATAGCATTCTTATCTTTAGGTCTAGGGACCAATTCTCATGTTTCATTCTTCACAATCTAATCTAGTTCTTGCTCCATTGCTTGAATCCAATGATCATCCTTGCATGCTTCATCTGCACTCTTTGGTTCAACTTGAGAAATCATACATAATTATTCATAAACTCTATTTCTTGTCATAACTCCTCTGTCTTTGCTTCCAATAATCTAATCAGCAGGGTGATTCTTTGTCAAATTTTTGTTTGGTGTTGATGTCATTGACTCAATTCTTTCTACTTCTCTAGGTTCAAATCTTTGTTCTTCTCTCTGTTCCACAACTTGAATGTCATTCTACAAATCATTGTTAGTCCCGTAGAAAGTTTCAACATTTTCTTGGATAGGCTTAAGATTAGCTTCTTCAGCATCAGAATTATAATCAAGCATTCTTTCTTTAACTCCAAACTTCTCATCCACTTTTACATTTGCACTCTCAATAATAGTCTTAGTTCTCTGATTAAAACATCTATAAGCTTTTCTTTTCAATGAATAACCAAGGAACATACCTTCATCAATTCTTGCATCAAACTTACCAATGATATACATTTGCTTCCAAAAATTCTGAAATACTTCACTGACGGTGCATGTCCAAACCATAGTTCATAAGATGTCTTGTTTGTACCTTTTTTGATCTGCACTTTGTTCATTGTATGTACTGTTGTGTTAATTGCTTCTCTCCAAAATGGCTTTGATACATCATTCTCAAGCATCATACCTATTGTTGATGATGTTACAGACCTATTTCTTCTCTCAGCAATGTTATTCTACTGAAGAGTCTTAGGAGCTAATAGCTGCCTCTTAATGCCATTCACTTACAAAGAGTGTTAAACTCATTCAAGGTAAATTCTCCACCTCTATCAGATTTCAAACATTTAATCTTCAATCCAGACTCATTCTCAACTCTATTTTCAAACAGCTTAAACTTCTCAAATGCTTCAAACTTTTCTTTAAAGAATGCTACCCACATCATCCTAGTAAAGTCATCTAACAATGATCATGAAGTACCTTTCACCATGGAATCCTCGTCTTATTAGGACCACTCAGATCTGTATGAACAATCTCTGATTTTGATATTGTAATGAACTTCTTGCTAGGAAAAGAACTTTTCTTTTGCTTAGACATAACGCATTCTTTGCACACAAAATTAGTAGGCTTCACAATTTTCGGTAGATCTCTAACAAAAAATGTACTACTTGCCTTCACAATATTATCAAAATTTATATCACAAAACTTTCTATGCCACAACCAACAGTCATCAAATTTAGCAACCAAACATGTCATCTCTATAGGGTTCAGCCGAAAAACATTACCTCTGGATCTTGTACCTGTACCAATCAACTTACCATCTTGTTCCTTAATAATGCATGTCTTTTCTTCAACTGCAAATAGTATCCCTTATCAACCAACTGTCCAACGCTCAATAGATTATGTTTTAATCCATCAACAAAGTAAACATCATCTGTTTTAGTTTTTCTATCAAGAGTAATAGATCATATTCCCTTGATATGACAAGCTGCATTGTTACAAACTTCGACAATTCCTCCATCATGACTATTGAACATAACAAATTTATTCATATCACTAGTCATATGATGTGAACAACCATTGTCTATGATCCAATCAGCTTTCTTCTCAACCTATGACACTAGGGCTTTCTCTTCTCTAACTTCTTTTTCAGGATTTTCTTCTTTTATAGCTACAAATCCTAACTCCGCGGGTGCTTGCACTTCTTGACAAGGGTGAACACTTAATGCACTAAAAGCAGTTTCCAATCTAGGCAAGTCTCCAGACTATTTCAAACTTACTTTTGTTGCTTCCAATCTTCCAAGAAGAGTCTCTCTAGAAAATTTCTCAGTACAAGGTATCACTTGCTCAATCATCTTGTTGTTTGCTTGAATGGTGGTGTCAAAGTTTTCAAGATCTTCCATATGATCTCATCTTCATCTTTAGTTCCATTACAGGACTTGATTCTTGAAACAATTTCTGATATTCTACCAATATAACTTCTTACAAATTCATCTTTCATCATTTTAGCCTCTTGAAACAAACATATCCAATTTTGTAATCTGATTCTCTTAGCATTCTTATCAACTTCAACAGTAGATTCCAAAGTTCTCCAAATTTTATGAGATATTGCTAAGAATTTTACCTGACTATATTCATTTCCAAGAAGAGCTAACAAAAGGCTTCTTTGGCAAGCATGTTAGACATAAACAGATCTCTTTCAGCTTCACTACATTCTTAAAATTTGTTTTCTTCGGACTTCTCATTCTTTATCATCAGCCAATATCCCAGACCCATGCATAGCAAATGTGTCTTCATCTTCTCTTTCCAACTGTCATAGTTAACTCCATCAAATTTAGGACTTTCTTTTCTAAAATGACCCACCATTGATCTCCTTAAGCTATTAAGTTTTTCCTTCAAGGACCTAATGCTCTAATACCAATTTTTTAGAAAGTAAAGTCCACCAAGATAACTAAGAGGGCAGGAGTGAATACAACCTTATTAAACCTTAAACATGTGATCAATATAACCAGCAACTATAAGAAGATACACATACACAATAACACTAGATATGTTAACTAGGGAAGCCCTTGATCAGAGGGAAAACCCCAATGGGGATGGTAGCCACAAAATGATGTACTAATATATAAGTTCCTTGTAAGAGGATGGACTCTATTAGGAGCCAATGAAGTACATTCAATACATATTAGTCACTGTTAGGAAACTTTGAATCCCTGTTAGGAGATTCCAACCCTATTAGGAGATTCCAACCCTGTTAGGAGTTGTAGAAGGCAGATGGACCCATTGTCCAAATAGCTTCAGGGGCAAGACCACCGAACTAACAGTCCAACTAGCCTCTATATTATTCCTTTCAGAATAATAGAAATGCAGCTAATCTCAACAACTTGAACTCTTTCTTTGTCCTCTTACTGTGTCAATATTGCACCAAATACTTATCATATCTCAATACTAGATCTCCAACTTTGCATCACAACGTTCCCTTTGATCGCTTACTCGCATTTACCAACTTCACATATTACTTTCACAATTTGCATTTGCACATCATACATACACTTATCATCACAAGGAAAATAACTTTCCATTATACCATGTCCTTAAAATAATTCATTGAGTTGTTCCCAATTAATTACAATAGGACCTCATTTAGATAATACAATCCATTACATCTTTTCATAATTACAAAATATTGTCGGCTCACAGTCTTTACAATTTTTCACACATGCGACCTCAAACTTTGCACACTCGCTGATGTCATCATCAAGATATCTACTCTCACTGTCTAACTTCGCTCATCACAATTCTATCCCTATTAGGAGATACAATCTAAACACCAAAAACCACTCCTCAGGTACTTTGTCTACACACTATCTTATGTAAATCACAAATAATTCTCACATCTTTGACTTCCTACACACACACTTTTCCATGTCATCAAAACACTGTAGAACATATCCTCAACTGCGCTTGACCTCATCATCAATACTCAATCCATACGACCTCGTTCTATGTCTGTTACTCTTGCAGTCTGTACAGAAACAATACTATGTTGACATCAGTAACAAACGTAGTCATGAATGCAACATGTTGATCTCCCAAATGTTCCAACAATGCTAGAATACTCCCCCATAGGAATATCGTCAGCATTCATGCTAACACACCACCTATCACTGGCCGAATAGGTACGCGTCCTGTACCACCATGGCTAAGGGTAAACAACTAGGCAAGCAAAAGTGTACATTGAACGACCATGAGCTATCCAGTTAAATTATGTATCATGTAATAATAAAAGAAATCACTAAGAATTAAATTGAATTATGAACAAGTTGGTACCTTAATAATTGTGTTTTTTGGTTGGAGCCTCCTGGTGTTTAAAGCATGTCCTAACATATCAACACCATGATACCTAAATATCTATACATGTATATGTGTATATACATAAACCAATTATATAAACAAGAATGTATATGCATACTTGATATTTGATGTATACTTAAGAAATATATGGTTGGGGTTTACACATGTACATGTATATATATATATATATATATATACAGACATATATAGACATATATAGATACCATGATGTTATGTATTAATACAATATTATTATTTCTTTCATCCTTGACCAATGCCTCACTTGTTTGCCTTGAGTGGCCACCCTGCTAATTATTTCTTATGTCATTACAGTGACCTTTTTAATATTAAATGTGTGTCACATATTTCGATGGCTCTTTGATCTTTATAACTTCTCCACCACCACCTTCTTGTTTCTTTCTTTTAACCAAGCATGAAACTGTTTATAGATATAATGAGACTTTTACCATTGGTATTACGTACCTTAGCAAATCCAAGCATTCAGAGCTCTGGATACCACAATTTTCACCACGGTTAGTTCTGCATATTCAATTATTCTTCCAGTCAAGAAATCTTGTTTATGCATTCATACTCCAACACGATAGCTTTGTCTATTACATCATTCCCGAGCCACGACAGTTCATGTTCTTCTTTTGATCGCACATAGTTCCTATACAAGTCTGCTGATGCTTGGAGAGATCATGTGACCACCTGTGCTGTGATTCCTTATTACCGATAATACAAGGGCTGCAAGTGCTAAGTCAGGTAGCAGAACTCACTAACCAGGTTATGTTTACATTTTAATGATTAAATTTCTGGGAAATTTACAATCTGAAAGACACATTTCTATTTTTCTTTCCAATGGTTGTGCAATAGTATTATTCACAAAGATCAAGTTGCCACCAGAAGGGGGTGAGTGTATTTCTTTAAAAAAAATGTCCTTAGGATCGATTACTGATATCCTATCAGAATTAGAGCAGAATAGTGGTTCATATCAGAATAAGTAATCCATACTAGAATATCGATGTCACAATTGAAGTATTGTTTTCACAACTGAATGTCATTTCATATTGTGTATTAATCTCATATCAAAATTATGATTTCATAACTGGACTGTGTTTTCAATGAATTCCATACCAGTGCAAGCTTATATAGGGACATTTTCCCATGTCCCTGAGATAAGGGCAGTACTCGTAAAGAGAAATAGTAATGAAAAAAAATGTGAGTGATATGAATCTTTGTTAAGCCATAAGCCCATGTTGGGTAGTATGTAAATGGCTGAGATATTTTATGCTTATTCAATCACCCCAAAAATTCATCCAGGAAGACCAGCATGGTCAAGACGAAGGGTGTGAATTGATAGCCACTGAAACTATGGAGTGTCTTTGTATGATAAAAGATAGAACAACAATAATCATATCTAAATAACTAAGTCAGCTCATGGTAGTCCAATGTTTAGATCTTATTGTCTAGACAAGTGGTGGGTTGATACTCTAAAACCGGGATGCTTAGTGGTTGGATAGGGTGTCCCATGTCTATTCCTGAGTAGGGATAGCCTTTCTGAGTAGAGATTGTGTGGGGATACTTAACGGTACGCAGTTCGGAGGTTAAACCCCTAACAATGATTCTCCTCTCCAACAAATGCCAAGGCTTGCACTAAGCAGAAATATGATCTGCATTCAAATATCCTCTGGCAACAGGTATTTTACTTATATGAATATGCAATTTCAACTTGAAGATATGTTAGATGTTTAATATCGATAATCGTTTATTTCTTTTCAGTTATTCTATTATAGCCGTTGGTTATCTTCCATCTAAATATGTAAGGTAGTTGTAAAATTGTCTTCATTTTGAAAAGTAACTCATCTTTATTTTCCTCAAGTAATGGTCGGTTATGATGGCAACTACATATATTGCATTTGTTTGTTAAATGCGTTTTCAATTGTTAGTTAAGGTAATTCAGTTAATCTGTTATGACCATTGATCTCTTTCATATGAACATGTAAAATAGTTGTTATAACTGCCATCTCATGCTCATGAATATGAAATAGTAACTATCTTCTATGATATGATAGTTGTTAGCTAGGACCCGGAAAAAGGGGATGTTAATTAGAATCTCTGCATGTATTTTCCTTATTTTTTATTTGCATCATCATGGTGCAGAGGAAAATATATCGCAAGTCAATTATGGACAAAGATATGTTGGCTCGTTAAAATCATCGTTGTAAAGAGCATGACGCCTAGGCAAGAACGACTCTCGGCTTCCAGTATGGGAAGGATTTTTAAAGTTCAGATAATCGTGATGCAACCCCAGCTATGCCTTACCATTGCATCCAGATATTCACGAAATTGATTTCTTATTCGGATAAGCCATAGGATTGGGGACACGCGGGAGGATTAAAATATAAATATCCATGTCCAGGATGCTGTGTGGAAGAACTTTTATCATCCAAGATTAGTTATTCAGTTCATCGAATAAGTTGAGTCGCAATTAGGTAGTATGAAGAGGTGTGTCTGTTCATTGCACATCTTTTCATTCGTGTATAAATATAGGATACAAAAGGCAAATGAGACACAACATTAGACATATGATTTGTGATTGTATAAAAATACAAGCACTCTGTGAGCAGATATTTAATCTTGTATGTATTATTCAGTATATCAAAATTACTTACTAGCAGGCAAACGAATAGATCTTTTTCCTTCATTAATCAATATGATCTTGTCCATTTGGAAGCAGAGGGATAAAGCATCATAAGCACAGCTCTGTCCTTTATGGTCATCAAAGCTGATTTGTGGATTGCTCACAGTTCGGTGTGTATAAGCATACTTTCTCATAGCATTTGGTGTGTGAAAATTCAAGGATTTTATGAAAGATAAGTCTTTTAGTTCCTTGTTTTGATTGGTCTTCCTGTCATAGAAGTCAAACCCCTTTCAGACTGACACTAAATTGCATATATGATTAAGTTCTTCTCATTCTGAATATTGTAGCAACTGATCACATTATACAGTCCAATCAAGTTCTATGTAAAAAACCGTGTTGTGAAATGACTCTATTGCCCAATAAGATAAGACATTGATTCATTGAAAGTTAGTCTTTTGTGTTGTAGTTGGGAATGGTAATTTATATCTGTCTCTATTTGTATTAATTTATTTATCTTATAAATCTCATAGCAACATTTTCATTTTAAACATTTTAACTTTCTAATTTCAAAACATTCATATTCAAAACACATTCCATTTAAAGTATATTCATCCTGAAGCAATTGGTGAAGTTTTGAAGTCAATATAATTTCAGCAACTTTCACATTTAAATAGTGCCCATCTAAAAAAAATCTTAATTTCTTGCCGTTTGGAAGATTTTTGTTGCACTTGTCATCAAGTTATCTGCTATAAAGCCTAAGGCCAAAGAAATTGTCTTGGGAGTAGGCACACCTGCCTTGGCCCTACCAAGCCAAAAGTGCAGAGGACTGGATCGGATTGATCAGTCTTGTCAAGTTGGCCTTTAACCAGTTAGAATCTCAGCATTGAGTTGGCAAGGCTCACAGGATTCCAATCTGTGATTTTGGGAACCAACATCCCCGCAAATAATGACAAGAGTGTATATATTATATAACGATGTAACTGCACAAACTCAAAGTTGCAGTGTACTCCAAAAATAAAATGGGGGTTTGAGACACCCCAGATAGGTCAAGGGGCAGCACCACCGCCACCAAGACCAATTTAGCACCTTGAGAACCACACAAAACTCCATGCCACACAACATTTTCTTGATTCTTTTAGATGCTCTAGATCCCTACAAATCACCTTTATTTTCCTTGAAACCTTTTTTCTCCCCAAACAGCAGTTTGCAACTCTCAAAATGTAAAATGAACTTAAATTGGGCTGGCAGTCCCTAATGGTTGAAAAACAACCAGCTTATCGTCAGTTTATCAGTGAAAATTTGGGATTTTATCGGCACTAAAATCCCAACTTATTGGCGATAAATTCAGCTATAAAGTTGTGTATTTCATTGCCACGCATAACTTATAGCAATAAAAGAACTTATCACCGATTTTATCTGTGATGTTTGGAACTGTGCTTTAGACATTGGGGAAAATGTTCATTTTCTTTAACATTTAGTAAGGTCAATTCATTTACAACGTATGCAATTCAAACAAAGAAGATCATGAAGAAAATGGAGCCAAATCAACATATAGGATATATTTCATGTGTTTCTCTAATCTAATATTATTATTGTTGACTAATTCAATTACCACCATATAGAAACCAAGACGAGTTAATTGAAATTCCTGTTGACAAAAAGGACCAGATTCTATACAGAATAAATGTAAAGAATTCAAAGAATGTCTGAAATTGTTGAGGAAATTTTGAAAAACAATTTTGTAAGAAAACAAAAATGTGGCACTTACAGCATGATAGGCATATGGAGCTTTGTTTTGGCGCTGGAAATGCTTCGCCATAATGGAAAATTCAATAGGGCCCCATTCCTCCTCTTCAAAGACATTACCCAGGGCTGATTTATACAACTGCTCAAAATCAAAACCGAAAATCAGTGTCAAGAAATATCTCAAACAAGAAATAGCCTTCAATACACCCTTGGGCTACATATCAGTAATCAAAAAATGTATTTAACAAGCCTTTTAGTAACCTTTGTGGTGTCAGAAAGAAGCTCTACACCAGCTGGGTAGGAGCTATAAAATTGATCTGCCCGTGAAATACCAGCCCTTGTGCTGTACAACACAATCTAATTTCTTGTAAATACCAAAAAATATTGTTTTCATTAATATAATAAATCACAGCAGATTGAAAAGAGGAAGTATGAAATATAATCCTGATATCTCTTGATTTCATCATCATCATACAATTCCTATGCAACCGTTCAAAATGTAAATGGGACAAGAATGTATTGAATCCTACATAAACAAGAAATTTCTGAAACTTCCAAAGGTAAGTCATACGTGTTGTTTGTGTAGGCATACACTAGGCCACTGAACAAGCAATATATTCCAAAATAAGAGGCCGCTCTTCTGAACTTCTGGATCTCCAGATAAGACTTCCATGTTCTCTCCATTTTCTCACTAGTTACTGGTCACCTGCACTAATTGTTTGAAAGTAGACAAACAAAAGTGGAGATTAATTATAGCATGACCAATTAACTGTAGAATTGACATAGACTTCCTCCTATCTTTGTGATGTCGCATAGTTCTATTATTAATAGAAAAAATCTGTAAGCAGAGGTTAATTGAGCCACCAGCATGGGGAAGGAAATTGAAACAAACTTCAAAAATCGAAAGAGACTTGGGTCAGTAAAGAAAAAATATGGTTAGAGCTTTAAAAACAAATAATTTATGGAAAAGGGAAATGGAATCTGTAATATCTTTTGCAGAATTAAGATAAGACCTGTTACATCCCTTCCTAGTGACCTTATTATATTACAACTATAATAACTAGATTCTGTGATATGTGACAATGGCTGTTAAAAAGATTTCAGTTAAATGTAGTTAAGTCAATTTTTTAAATGAGAATGGAAATGTTAAATTCTCTTAATTTTGGCTGTGGATTTGCATGTATATTCTTTCATGAAAGAAATTACATTTTTCTTATATGGAAAATAGGAAATGAAATTGTTGATACAACTTAAGACTATTTGGTAGTTGAGTTTATTCAATGGCATGGTATCTAATCCATTTGTGTCAATGATTGCAGGAGGAGAATCATCTTGGAGTGGAGGAAGTGTGTCATCAGTGTAGGAATCCATGAGAAAAGGTGAAATTCAGGAATGCCATCCGATCAAGAACCACAACCATTGCCACTTTCTTAGGAGGGGCTAGTGATAGCTGAGTGTCTAGGAGGTTAAGTGGTCCCTGGTGTTTGGTTGTTTTTTCGATTTAAACAACCACCTTAGTAATTATCTAATTAACTATCAATCTCTATCATCATTTGATTTCCAAGCAGGCATGTGAATGTTTTTATTTGTTGATGGAAATCTGTTTGCTATCTAATGATCGAATGATTTCACTGTTTCCTTATGCAATCAAGCTGTCTAAAATGATAGAGGCATGTCTGTAATTGCAAAACTTATATTGTGTGGCATGGAATCATATTTATATGTCTTTGAAGTACGTATTGATCATTGGATTTTCTATCTGCATCTGAGTCATAAGACATGCATTGTAACCTTATGCTTTGCATTGAGATTTGATTAGGGAGCACCATTGTTTCATTCTGTTTTTAAATCTGCAATATGATAAGACTAGTCATATTATGGCATCTCACTTAGCATTGAGTTCTTATTGGCTGCACTATAGCATCTTTATCAGCACTAAAATTTTTTTTTTTTATCAAAAAGTGACAGGGCACTTAAATATTAACTAGTTCAGGTAGCTCCTCAAAGAAAGAACTGTAAAGAAAAATCTGATTCCTGACCCAAGTACAAAATATACATATCCATATTTGGGAACCATCCTAAAGCAAAAACCTAACTAATGATCTCGTGATCATCTCCCCTTTTACATATGTTTGATTTAATAAACACCCCCCCCCCCCCCCCCCCCCAAAACAAAATTCCCATCTCACAACTAAATAAAGTTCAAATAATCCTAGCATAACTGTTACGAGAAAACAGAGGAGATCAAAACAGAAACTTGGAATTGTGTTGGAATTGTGTCAACTGCAGACGTAAATCGCCTAGTATCATGGTAATGCTCATCTGCACATTTCTATCACACATGCTACTTTCAAATCCAAAACTCCAGAACTCAAAGTGACTTGAGTCAGTGAAGAAAAAGTATGGTTAGAGCTGTAAAAATAAATAATTTATGGAAAAGGGAAATGTAATCTGCAATATCATTTGCAGAATTAAGATAGCCCCATTCTGTCCATGGAGAAGGAATAGTTGTTATGCAAGTAAAATTCATCCAACTTCTTAAAATTTAGAGAGAGAATAAAAAGACATAAACAAGTATCATGTTTTCAGTTGATCAATTTATCCCTCCAAAGTTTTGACTGCCTTTCACTGGAATGCATGTTGGTCCACTTGAATATCCGAACAAGCCTGCCCATCAAGAAACATTGTTATCATAGAAAATACTGAAAAGACTGCCATTGAATGAACCCATCTCCCTCCTTCAGAATGTTTTTTTTTTTTCATTCTTTCATTTGAAAACAAACTCAGTGGTACATCCCAATTTTTGACCCAATTTAAAATGTTCATATAGCCGTTGAGGTTTCATGTGAAGTCAGTTGACAGATAAAAATTAGTTATGATCTCATGAAATGGTAAGATGGGTAATCACTATAATTTCATATGAAGATGACAAGTAAGTTAATTGTTATGATACAATTATATTGTTATCTTGAAAACTTGTAAAATTGGTTATTCATCATGGAAGTGAATTGGTGGTTAACCGTTATGATGGTGTATGAATAATAACTTGTTGAGGAATGTGATATTCTCGTGGGAATTTCTGCCTACAGAAGCATGTTGAAAGGGGAAAGCATTGCCAAAAAGGAATTATGATAGAGAGCACCAACATCATTGGGCAAATAGGTATAGGCTGTGAACCACCATGGCTAAGGGTAAGTGACTAGGCAAACAAGAGTGTACATTGGACAGTACAATGAGCTACTTGGTCAAACATTTAAAAAAAACAGTGCACTTTTAAATATTTTGTTAAAGAGCAATTACCTCTTTGTTGATTTGAATCTCTCTCTCTCTCTCTAATATGTGTGTGTGTGTGTGATCACCTTGATACATGGATAACACCTATACTCATACATATATGTATATGAATATATATATATGGGCATGCAAATATGGAAGGGAAATAATGTTAGAAATAAATTGTATATTCTCTCTAAATCACATACATACATAAATATATGTACACATGGGTACACTTATAAGGATAATCACGTAACAAGATGATTTTATATATATATATATATATATATATATATATATAAAGTTATATCTTTCATGTTATCCAATAACTTCATTATTCTTTTTCCTTGATGTCATATGGCGACCCAAGCAAGTGAATGCCATGTGTTCATAACCGCAGAGTTTTTCCAAGATTCGTAAATCAAGATTTCATACCAACTGATGTTCTTGTTTTGAAACTAAGCAAGAGTTCTTATTTTATACCACTGTGGATGTGGTTTGGGGGAGCTCTTTTTCTCTTTTCTCTTGCTAAGTCCACAGAGCAACCATTCTAACATTAACACAGAAACATCTAGTAACTCCGCAGAACCGACATCATATTTCCTTCTTTCCATCTTACTCATTCCTCCTCATTCAGTTCTGCAGCCCTAATCTTGGCTCACGCGAAGGGGTTGGGAAGAACTCTCATATATTCGACTTCCGAGTTCAAGCGATGTTGCTTTGATACAATTAGATCATGTTTATTATATCTTGGTATGAGCGGCTACTACTATATGTCATTGTCGGGTTGGTTTTTCAATTATATATCAGAGAGCCGAACCTTAGGCCAGATAAGAATCTCTATCCATTATGCTATCTCTCTCATGTTATTATAATTCTTATGAGTTTTTATCCTTAAATTAGCTCTGAACTTCCAAGGAGCAGCAACCAAAGTACATACGGGTGCACACTATATTTCTGAGATGTGAATATATTTAGTGAGACTTTGTGATAGGGCCTCAAGAAATCTGGTAAAACTCTAGGGACTCACCAAGGCGGAAAGGCCTTAGATAATGGGTGAGGAGTGGTTCCCCTGCAAGAAAGAAACAATATGATCAGTCATTCCATAAATGATAAGAATCTTTAAATACAAATTACTTAAGTGTTAGCTTATGATTGTCCAAGTACACTCAGCTGCCAAGTCGAATGGTGAGATGATACTCTAAATACCAAGATGCTCAATTGTAGGATATGGTGTTCCCCATCTATTTCCAAGTAGGGAGGGTCTTTCTCGTTAGAAATTGTTTGGGGATAAGTAAGGTCCGTGGTTGGGTGGTTAAGCCCCTGACAATGTTTTCCCTCTCCACAAGATGGCAGAACATGCACAAGACAACAATAAGTTATGCATTCAAAACATTGTCGATAACAGGGATCTTACCTTATGATGGATTGATTTATATCATTGATTCAGTTATTTCCTTTAATGAAAGCAACTTTTCTTGTTAGTAAAATTGGTAACCAATTAGATCAGTTGATCTTCCAAGTGAACATGGAATATATCCATATGCAAGAGATAGGTTTATTTAATGGATTGTTAATTCAGTTTTTCATTTATGTGAAAAATAAATATGAGTGTATTTTTTTAACTGTATGTTATTGCCATAGTTAGCAATGGAAGGAGAAGGAATGATACAATGGTATTTGATGCCCTATAGTGGTTTTTGATGCCTTAAATGATACAATGGTATTCGATGCCCTAATTGATACAGTGGTATTTGATACCCTAATTGGTATAGTGGTTTTTGATGCCCTAAATGATACAACAGTATTTGATGCCCTAATTGATACAGTGGTATTTGATGGTATTTATCATTTTGATAAAGTGGTATAGCTATTTGTTCCTAAGTTGTATTTATGGACTAACCTAGACCTTACAGAAGCATCCCCAAACAGATTTCGGTATGAATTCTACGGTATGTAGATTTTAACTTCGGTGTTAAATTCATTGATGGTGTCTTCAATTGATACTTATGAAATTTCTGGTTAACTGATTGTAACCATTAATCCCATTCACATGAACATAACTGTCTAACTATTTTCTTATGAATATGAAGTAATAATTGTTTTTCTTTGATAGTTTAGTTGTTAGTTAAGACCTGGAAAAAGTGTTTGTTACACTCAAATCTTTGAGACAAGTGGGACAAGAAGAATATAAGAAGTTGCTACCTAAAATCCATCCCCATTACATGAGAGCAGTCATCCCTGGGTGTCACAGAATTCAAGGACATCCCAGGAATGCCTGCTAATGAGGCTGGATCTTCCAGAACAGGCAGTTGTCCCCTTCTTTTAATGTAAACTATAATCGTTTTTTTTCCAATTATAATGGAAAAAAGTGAAAGAGGCCCTCCCATGCCCCTTATAAACCCTAATCACATTATTTAAGTAATCCACTCATCCATTTCGCTGTCAACCACATTTGCCACAATCCCCTAACAAGGGGGAGAGAGTACGCACAATTTATGAATAAACACCCCCTACGTGATGCTAAATATGATGTTCTTCTACAAAAACTCAACTGGCCCCATAGGCACCTGGAAAATTTTGGATACGACAATTTGTATGATATGTTTTGATGTTTTCCAAAAAACGTGCTATTGGGATTATAGTTCATTATCCTCATTGTGCTGTGATCCTATGTTCATTAAGAGAACATATTGGATTGAAGGGCGGTATTGTTCAGTTGTTTAGTTCTACAGAGTAAAAGATTGGACAAGTCATATACCCAATGTTTCTATTCTTCTGCTAAATCAAAGGCCACTGAAGTTACTATGTAGACACTCTCTTGACTCTTTTACCATTCACTATAATCATTCTGTGTACTTTTGATGAAGAAAAAGGATTAAAAGACTAATTCAGATAACTGCAAGCTCACATTACAAACTTTAAAAATTCCATGTCTGCAATTTTTTTTCTTTTTTTTTTATTTTGTTAATTGACGCATGTTGAGTTGTCATGAATAATCAGAACAGATACAGTATTATCATTCTCCTCCATCTTATCTGTACAACAGTACATTAAAATCATTAAAATGTAGAGGCCAGAAACATAAGCATTATTAAATTTAAATTAAAAAAAGGTTGTGAACAACCATAACATGAGAGGAACTAACAAACTCCACCATTCATTATTATGATCAAAACTACCATCATCTGCAAGTGCAAGATGATTTTCTTGCCCAGCTGATTCTCCCAGATCAAGTGTCGATAGGATTTATATAAAAGAAATACCTAATACTCTAGTTTGTAATTCACTGCCTGTACAAGGAACCCCAAGTTCCAACAATTTTAATCATCAGTTCAGTGTTTTTGCTAAGTACACTTTCAACAGAATGTCTAGCTCTTGCCTTAGAATCAACCTTCATAAACTTTCAGAGATTTGTGTTTCTTGAGTAGGCAAAGCATGCTCATATGTAAGCCTGCATATCCTGAAATAGTTCTTCCCTTTAGGTGAAGCTTAAAATATATTTTCTCAGAACTTTTCTCTGCTGGCTCAGTGATGGAACTGATACTAAGCTTCTATTTAAGTATATTATTTGTCCTCCGGCATCAAAAAAGTTTGTTGCATAATTCTATGCTGGAGACTATAAATAAGTCAAGTACAGTGGAAATAACTCAAGGAACTGGAATAGCCTGCTTATGAAACCACAAAGAGAATTAACTTTATTTTGAAGTGAAAACAAACTTTGGCCTAATGTATTAGGGTGCAAACAGTGTATCTTACAAAGAGAACAAAAAGTCAATCCATGTCCTAGCAAATAATTGAATCACTCATACCACATTTCAAATTGACATTCAATCCTTTTGGAAACTTTAGTCATCTTTTCAAAGTTCTTATCTAAGCCTACTTTTTATAAAATGTTCAGCTTGTGCATTGAAATAAACGTCTTTAGATTTTCACAAACGAGTAATTCTAAAGCAGATGCAGAATACTTCTGTTGAAAACTGTCAACAACTAAGTCTTTCTCTCTATTAGAAAAGTCTGTTCCTTCCATCATTAAGCTTTGAAAATCTTCTGGACTGGCTTTATCAACTACATCCACTCCATCCAATAAAACTTACTGCATAATTTCTAGACCAGATGAAGCATGTTCATATGTGAGCAAGCATTGCCCGAAATAGTTCCCCCATTCAGTGTGAAGCATTACATATTTTTTTCTCAAAGATTTTCTCTGATGGCCTAATGATCACAAAGACATTAAAATCCAACTCAAAAAACATTATTTACCCTTAACCATTGATAATGTTTGCATCTGGTTATGATTCTACATCCAAGATGCTGAGTTGAGTACATTGGATATAATTCAAGGACCTGGAGTGGGTTGCTTTCAAGAACTGAAGAAAATCAAATTTCTTTTGAAGTGAAAACAAACTTTGGTTGACTATACCAGATTGTGCCTAGAGCATCTTACAAAGAGACCTGAAAGGCAATCCAAATCTAAGCAAATAATTGAATAGCTCCTGCAACCTATTGGATGTATATCCAATCCTTCTGGAAACTTGGTCATCTTTTCTTAGTTTTTGGCTAAGCCTGCTTTCAAAAAAGTGTTCAGCTTGTGCATTAAGATAGGGCTCTCTAAATTTTCCCAAAATTATAGCTTTTGAACAGATGCAGAATGCTTCTGTCGAAAGCAATTGACAACTAGGTCTTTCTTACTATTAGCTAATTTTCCTCCTTCCATCATTATGCTTCAAAAAAATTCTGTAATGGCTTTATTAACCACATCTACTCCATCCAATAACATAAAGAGAATATACTCTAAATTTTCTAGACTGGGCTTATTAACTACATGTACTCATCCAATAACATAAACTGATTTTTTTCTCAATCATCCATGCACAATGGAGTAATTTGCTTCACTTTCTTGAGATGTTTTCTTTATGAATGCAGAAAATTTTTGCTTTTGAAAAATCATTGCAACTGTATATTCAAGAAGCTTAATCAATTTACCCCTATAAAAATCAAGTTTTATGCTTGCCTCCGGTATAGTCCATCACTTGCAACATCTATCTCCATAGATTTAACTAGTTCAAGAATTAGAATTTTAGGACACATAAGGAAAATGTTGCAAATATATTCCTTCTATGTTCCTCAAATTGATGAAAATTCTATTATAGAGCATAGAGATTCTTCTGAACCATTGTTAAGGAAGTCACTCTTAGAATGAAATGACTGACTTATCTCATCTCAAGAGAAACCAAGGCCCACCAAAAGCATCAAGATTTCTAAAATAGTAACCTTGCCGTGTCGATTTATTTCCATCAAACAGAAAATCCTGTTTTTCTACAGTTGAGAACCATTCAAACCAATAATAATGTAATGTCCGCTTTTGGGATGATACTGCATCTTGCCCTAAAATCACAAATTCAATGGAATCTTGCATACTTATCAACATAAATCCTGGTTTATATCCTGCAGCCATGTTAGATATTTGAAATATAATTCACAAGATTATTCATTTATCTAAGGGTAAGGTATTCAACAACAAATATAAATGCATATACATCTATGTCCATACTCATCTCAAGCTACTTAGATAAACCATGCAACTTGCTGATCTTAGTAATTAAGCACCAAGGGTTCCATTTCCCTAAATCCACCATATTAGGGTTTTAAGAGGAAAGTCATCAAGGGTGCCCAGTTACTGTTCAACCCAATTAAGCCCAAGTGTGCCCAACATCTAGCCAAGACACTCGCACATTGACCCACAAGCAACAGGAACATCCACCTTGATGATTCCATCCCTTGGGGTGACCTACTCAATTCGAGGGAACCCAAGTCATTGAAGAAGACTGTTCAGCCCAATTCAGCCTAGGAACATGCAATATCTAACCAAGACAATTCGCCCCTTGGCCCCCAAGTGGCAGAAACATACACCTTGATAATTACATTCCTTGGGATGGACTAATTAATTTGGGGGAACCCATGTTTACCACTTTTCCCTAACATATTTTCCTCCATTCTACTAATGATTGTTTGTGACAATTTAAAAATAATAATTTATTTACTTATAGAAGCATAATAAAGTTTATTAATATCTTGAAAAGATATAATTAAAGAGTGTAGATATATACATAATCACATTTATCGACGTTGCATACACTAAGCATACATATGAAAAATATTCTAATGCATACCACAATATTTAATAGATCCGAATATGCCCATATTCTGAATTGCAGATCACGTTTCTAAAGTACTGATTTGTTTCCATCTTCATTGATGCTCTGCTCCAACATAGTCTTCTATCTTTATGTCTCTATGAAGAGAGACGACCCTTGGAGGTTGCTGATCTTTAAGAATGGTCATAACCTTTCTTAATGATGCCTATATGGTTTCTTTTTCCTTCATACCAATCATCGCTCCTAAAATAATAGAATTGCTGTTTAATATATTGTTGCTCGTATCAATTGATGTCCTCTAAGTGATCATTACTGCCCATTATCATCCTTATTCAATCACTTCCTTTCATCCTTCTTATAATCATTGGCTTAGAATATTACTTCCAACAGAAAATTGTGAAGTCTTATAGAACAATGATCTCCTTGATCATTGATATCTTTCTCCATGGCAAGGGCATTGACAGTCTGCCCCAAGATTGCTTGACCTCAAGCAATTGATAGTTTAACCATTTTTTTCAATGTGAGGGACCCTAAACTAACTCATGAAGGCTTGTAATCTTTAGGTCCTTAGATTTGATTAGGTTCAACATTTGCATAATATCATATATATCTCTGAACATTAAGGCAAGAACTTATATACTAAGATGAGGATTCGAAACATGACATACATTTATGCAATGTTCTATGAAGTTGTTTCCCTTCATTGGCCAAAGGAACCTCAGGGTTTCTCTGGAGTAATTCCAATTAACATATTACAATCTTTACTGTTGAGATTGGTTGGATTATTTGTTATTGATCTTGAGGATATAAGGGTGTAGCAACTACTTAAACCATCTTGATTCCAACTTTCTAGTTGATTGTCAACACTTGATTATTGTCCTTGCTTCTTTAACTGAATGTTGCTGAGACCTTCTTCAATGAACCTTTTTCTTTTGCTAGGTTTTTCTTTTCTTCTTCTTGTGCTTCCTCGTCAAACAATGCCTCTATATTATGCACTCGGCTTCTTTTTCCATTTATATGTCCCAGCTCTTATTTCTTCTTGCACTTCAAACATAATTTTTTATTTTTTAGGTATTTTCAGTTACAATTATGTCATATGCACCCATTCATCCTTGCATTTGAAGCACATTTTTTCTCTTTAACCTTTTCTTGTTCGCATTGCACAAACATGTCCATACTCCTATTCACCCTTACAATTGAAACAGGCATTTTTCCTTGGAAGCTTTTCTCGTTCACCTCTAGAAAGAAATTTTCTCTTATGCCCATCTTCCTTGTAGAAGGGTTTATCTTTTGATGATATATTTTTAGAGCAACTTTTATCTTATGTTTTGGTGGTATCAAGTCATATGGCTTTTAGGAATGCACCTTGGAGTGGTAAGATCCAAGGCACTTAGTAGGCCCTGAGTAGATTCTAAAATTCCGTCTATATTGTTGATGTGAGTTTTGTTCCACTACAACATGCAGAATCAAATACTTAATGTTTCAAAGAGAAACACCAAACACTCGATCCTCTCTTGATATAAGGTCATCTCTCATGCTAAGCTTGCAAAATCAGATCATGAAATGACTTTAAGGTTCCTTCTTAATTGTGGACTTCACTCAGTTTTATAATGTGATATGTTGGTTATCACAAAGGGACTTACGCTATTCAATGGATATCAACCCTTGCACCTCTAAAGATTTGGATTTACAATGTGCAATGAAAATATAAGTTTCTCCACTTCAACTTAAACTTCTAACCACTACTTCTACTATGAATGCAAGGAATCATGGATGAACTTGGACTCTACTAGATGTAATCTCGCCAACAACTCCACCCACCTAGTGCAAGCTTCTAAGGAACGATCTAATGGTTTCCACATCAATACCTACCCTCTCTAATCCCATCAATGGATGCAAACTAAAGATTGGATATCAATTGAAGTTAAGTGCTCAATCATCGGCTTACCACACAAGGCACCCCTACCATCAGCAAGAGGCTAGTGGCCCAGATTTGTCGAGCCATTCAAGCGAACATCCACAACGACTTCCATCCAACTAAACTACTTCTAAACAACATGAAATAAAATCCAAGCTAAGTGAGGAAATGTGGATCACCATGCAAGACACAACAATGAAAAGTAGAACAAATTTGCCATTATATTAGCAACAATTCTCCAAAAAGTCCTTTACAAATGAGAGTAGGCAAGGTTTATATAGGAGCCCCAATTATAATGAATGGCCAAGATTGATTTGAAATCATGGGCCCAGATCAATCTACATAAGCCCTAATTAGGGTTTTATAACCACCTACTACAAATATTAAATGCTCACCCAATTACAATTAAGCACCACTATGTGGGCCAATTAGAAAATTACAATGTCCCCATGGGCCAATGAAAAAATTCAAATTCATAACAACTGGACAAGGATGAATGACAGGTGGATCCATGAGAAGAAAGCCCATTGTAGACAATGCCACCTCATCATTTTGGGAAATGTGTTCCTTATCTTGCAAGGCAAACAACCAATTGTAAATAATTATCAAATATTAAATAATAATTGCAACTAAAATTTAGAAAATCATCACAACTTTCCCATTTAATTTTCAATTAATCAAAATAATAATTTAATGGGGTAATGCAAATTTTATTGGAAAATATTTAATAATTACCATTTATGATTTATTTTAAATTAAATTAAATTTTCATTTGTTAAAATAGATGTCATTTGGATAATTCCAATACAACAATGGATAAATTAATTAATTCATTAATAGCCAATCCATATTTTGCAAAATCGAGGTAAATTTAAATCTTGTCTTAATTTAAAACCCATTTTTTATTTTTTTATTTTATTTTCTTTCTAGTTTTCATCATTTTTTCTCTCCTCAAAATTTTTTTTTTTTTTTAACTTTAATAAATGGGTCTTACCTCAATTTCGAAATTAATTTCTTTATAAATATTTAATCCAAGGCATTTAATCCCCCATGCTCATACATTATTTCCTAAGGTTGCTTTGCCTCGAATTTTGTGCCCAATGTCATATATAAAAGAGGCTACACCCTTTTGCAACAAGCTTCTATGCTCAACTTCCCACTTAAAGGTTCAAAGATCCTTAATCTAAAATCAGACAAAATTATCATAGGTAGAAAATCAAGTTCCAACTCAAGATGAAACAACATCTACTTGGGTAGTGAAACACATCTCAGCTAAGCTGAGACAACTTTTACTTGGGTAGCAAAACACATCTAGGCCAAGATAAGACTGTTAGAGTAATTATTTGTTTACACTTATTAATAAAATCACTTTGGTTTAATTAATTAAGTTGCCTATTACTCTAGTTTTCTTAAGCTATCTCGTAGGTGCATATAATTAATATTTTATATTAATTATAATGTGCAACCTAGCTTTTTTAGGCTTTAGGTTAACCTTTTCGAATTTCGATCTCCTTTATAACGATTGATCTCTTTGTAATTCATTGAATCCGTTGAATAATTTTTTTCTTCATCTGAATACAATTTTGCATGTTTTTCAGATCAAACCCTTGCCTCTTCTTGTCTTTTTCTTCTCCGTGACAAGTTTTGTACATGCAAGTATTCTTGGGCTTCGTGGATTTGATTGGCATATTTGCTCAAATCCTACATATTATCAGAGCCAGATCTGTTGTACCTTGTTCGGTATTTGGAAAAAAAGGGAGAACAAGGGTTTGGCAGATCAAATTTGGTGTTTTTTCGAGTTTTTTTGAGAAAACAGGGGGGGTGACTGATTTTCGGAGCAGTTTGAGGCCAAACGGACATCACAGATGGATTCAGAAGGCATCAAAACTCCCGTTTCCATATAAAATTTGTCCAATTTAGACAACGTTGATCTGGGAGGCAAAAAAAAAATTGTCGAGCAGGGCCGTACGGCCTCTGCACACAATCCGAGGCAGAATTTTACCAAAAAAAATGCAAGAAAAATAATTTTCACACGGTTTTAACCATAGCGGTTAGCAAACCGTAGCGGAGCTGCTAGCAGTCACCGCTAACGGCCACCGCTAGCAATTACCGCTGGCAGTCCGCCGCAACTCCACCCTCCCTCCACCCGACCACCACCCAGCTGCCGCTCCACCAACGGTGCAGGGGTGGTGCGGGATTTTTTTTATTTTTTATTTATTTAAAAATAATAATTTTTCATGCATTCCAGAGGCCCTGTTGGTTTTTTCTTCGTAACTTGAGCATACAAACGTATTTTTTTGATCTGAAAAATGTGCCAGAAAGCTGGTTCCGAGACGAAGATATTGGTTAGGTGTTTTTGGGTTTTGATGCAATTTGGTTGCCTGTTTTGGTAGTCAAAGCCTGATGTTCTATTTTGCACTCCGGGAGGCATATCTTGAGCATCCGATCTCCGATTTGGGACTTCTTTATATCGTTGGAAAGTTGTTTCTGTGCTCTTTTCAATGATGTTGGTTGTTGTTCTAGATTCTGCTCTAGGCACATTCTATTCAGTCTTCTGTGTTTTTGCATTCTGGTGGATATCCTAGCTATTTTAGGTCCAGGGATCGATTTTGTTGCTTCAGATGCTTTAGTTTGGGCTGTACTATCTTTTGTATCAATCTTATGTCTTTTTTGATCATTGTTGATATCATTTGTAAGCATATTTTTGCAAACACACTGAGATAAAGTGTCACTCCCTTTGTTTCAGGATCTTTTTCATCATTGTGATTCGTTGTACTCGCACTATTAAAAAGTGTCATGGGGGGGATAGTTGATTGTCGTTTAGGCCCTCTTCCTTTGTCAAGTGAGTGTCCCTTCCACGACATTAACCCCATGATGTGTCGGTGACACGTGCCTTTATAAGTGTCTGTACCTCACTCTCAATGTGCCTGGTTCTTGTGTTGTAGGAGTTTTTTGGCCCACCTTTTTAGTTGCCTATCACCTCACCCTGTTTTCATTAAGGGCGGGTTATTCTGTTGTTTTAATGCTTCCTTAGTTCAATGGTTCGTTAGTGTGAGCTATGTATTTAGTACCTAATCCTATATAATAGGCAATTGCAGTGGCTGGCTACCTATGCATTTCGGTGAGATGGATCATCTACCATATAGACACTCTTGGTTCATGCCTTCTATTTTCCATGGAGGTTCTACAGATCAGCAGTTTCTTTTTGACAGAGTTTGTAACTTCTTCATGCTTCAATGGTTCTCTTCATGATCTCTCTTTGTTCTTATCTTCTAAAACATTCTTTGCTATCTCTTTTTTTATTAGGGTTTTTTCCATGTGGTTTTCTCTATTTCTCCGATTTACAGCGATTTCCTTGTATTGTGTACCTCATCAGGCCTTGTTGCTAGGACCCATTTTCATGCTTTCATAGTTGTGCTAGGTTAGCTTACCTCCTGAGCTTCGCTTAAGGGGGGGTGTTAAAGTAATTATTTGTTTACACTTATTAATTAAATCACTTTGATTTAATTAATTAAGTTGCCTATTACTCTAGTTTTCTTAAGCTATCTCGTAGGTGCATATAATTAATATTTTATATTAATTATAATGTGCAACCTAGCTTTTTTAGGCTTTAGGTTACCCTTTTCGGGTTTCGATCTCCTTTATAAGGATTGATCTCTTTGTAATTCATTGAATCCATTGAATAATATTTTTTTTCATCTGAATACAATTTTGCATGTTTTTCAGATCAAACCCTTGCCTCTTTCTTGTCTTTTTCTTCTCCATGACAGGTTTTGTACATGCAGGTATTCTTGGGCTTCGTGGATTTGATTCGCATATTTGCTCAAATCCTACAGAGACAACCTTTACTTGGGTAGCGAAACACATCTCGGCCAAGCTGAGACAACTTTTACTTGGGTAGCGAAACACGTCTGGGCCAAGCTGAGACAACTTTTACTCAGGTAGCGAAACACGTCTTGGCTATGTTGAGACAACTTTTACTTGGGTAGTAAAACACGTCTTGGTCCAAGATGATTTTTATACTTAGCCAATTTTAGCTCTCCTTTAGCAATACTCCCAATTTTGTTCCATCTCCCAGACTTAGCTAGATCCCTACTTCAACCTGAACAAAAATCTATCCTTTCTGAGCTTATGCCCAATGCCAAAACTTTATGACCCAACCACTGCCACAAAAGCTTAAGAAGAAAACAAAAGAGGGGGTCCCCATTTGCAATAGGGCGATGGTGTGAAAACCTCACAGCATATATATAGGTAGTGAATCTCTTTTCAGTTATTCTGAAACCATGACAAAGGGCTTTTGGGTTTCTATTGCGTAGTCCTTAATGGTCCCTTCTTGCCTTAATTGAGTTAATTCTTTGGAATACCTCTTTAGGTGTTTTTTATCAAATTGTTCAATGAGTTTGTTCGTGAAATTGTCATAGGATGTTACAATTTGATGGCCTTGCATAGCCAAACCATGGAGCCACCAATCGTGAGCAACCCCTTCTAGATGGAGGATGGCGAATATGATGGCATATTCTTACATCACAAGGTTAAGAGCTATTTTTGTATCCAATTTATGGATCCACGAGTGAGAGGTGACCTTCCCCAACAAATCAAACTTTGCAAGAGTTATTTTACCTATTTTGTGATGTAAGATTTTGTTAGGTTGACCCATTTCCCTTCTTAGGTGAATTCTTGATCTCACCTCTCAAAATTATTTAAATGGAATGTTTCTCCTAGTTTTGGGATCAAGTTTTGAATATGATTCCACCAGTTTCTCTAAGTTATGATTTGGTGCATTTAATTTTTATTCTTGAGCTAGCCCTTCTCTCGGTATGAAGGAGGGTCTCATTTTTCTTAATGTTGACCTTAGTGGGGTTTTATCATTTTAGAAGGATTTGAGTTGATATCCCTTCCATTATTTTGGTTGGGTCAAAGGTTATTGTTGTTCACATTTTGGATGGCTTGGATAAGTAGTTAAGTTGTTTTCTAATTTTGCTCCATGAGAACTTGAGTTTGTTTTTTGTTTCACTCTACAAAGACCCTCAATTCATTTCCCTTTTGTTCATCCGTTTTATTGTTCTGAGTTGAACTATCAATGGATGTAAGTTTCTTCTCCTCTCTAGAAGGCTCTTTGAGCTATTTGACTAGGTTGTATCCGCTATCTTTTGTTCCGCAAGCTAGCGAGAACGATCCTCTAATACCAATCATAATGGACCCTTTTGGGATGACCCTGGATCTTTCCTCTAAAATCACAAATCCAATTAAAATAAGAAACAAAATATAGGGTTAGGGACTCAACAATAAACATAAATATGTATAAATCTATGTCCATAATTATCTTGATCTACTTAGATAAACCATGCAATTTTTTTATTTTAGAAATTAAGCTAATTTCCTTAAATCAAGGATAATAGGGTTTGGAGAGGAAAGACATAAAGGGTGCTCAGTTAGCTTTTAGCCCAAGAGTGCACAGTATCTAGCCAAGACAACTCATCCCTTTGCCCACAAGTGGTAGGAACATTCACCTTGATGATTTCATCCCTTAACGTGACCAAGTTAATTCGAGGGAACCTAGGTTAGTGAAGGAGATTGTTCAACCCAATTAAGCCCCAAAACGAACATCTAAACAAGACAACTCACCCCTTGCCCACAAGCAGCAGGAACATCTTGTTACATCCCAATTTTTGACCTAATTTGAAATATGGTCGTTGAGATTCACATGAAGTCAGTTGGCAGTTTAATTTGTTATAATCTGGCGAAATGGTAAGATAGTTAGTCGTTACGATTTCATGTGAAGATAACATGCTAGTTGATCATTAATCACGAATTCATGGAATTGAGATGAAGGTTAACCGTCATGATTATTTATGATTAAATAATTTATAATTTAATTATGGAGAATTTCCTTGCAGGAAACACGCCTAAGGGGTGGAAGCATTGTCAGAAAAGAACTAGGCAGGAGCATCACCATCACTAAGCAAATGGGTTGAGGACCTGGCGAATTGAAACAGGATACATCTACGAGACTAGCATGAGTTATTTAAAAAAATAATTTAAATAAAATAATTGGGTTAAAATATAAAATTTATCTCAAAGGATTTTAATTTATCTTTCATCATATTATTTTAATAAATATTTATAAATGTGCATATAATATAATAATGAGTTGGCACCATTATAATTTAATAATTAATAAAGTGATGTTACATGTACATATAAGATTATAATAATGACAGAATTATAATAACATTTGAATTATTATAATTTTCGAATTATAATCTTCCAACTCTATTCTTTCTTTTTAATATTTTTGCTTTTAATCGATTAACACTTGGCATAATTAGTTTGATTTTTGGCAATTCAAATTGTTTTATAATCTTTTCAACTTCTCTTCCAACCTTTTTATTTCTCTTATCTTTAGATTTATGATGTATTCGAATGGTCATCTTGGAATGTGAATGGTTTATAATCTTGTAAACTAGCGGAAGCCAAGAAGTCACGTATTCTCTTATTTATTTGAAGTCGTGGGTGGAAGGGGAGATCTTTTTGAAGCACCCGAACAGACTTCTTGAAAAATGTATGTAAGCCAAGGAGTCTCGGCTTAGCTATTAAGGATCCATGATCGGGATTGAAGGGAGGTCTCTCTCTCACATTCTGGGTTCTCTCCACCATTTTCATTGCGCTGAATACTCTTTCCTTACCACCGAACATCGTGCTATTTATACTTCCGAATCCTTGCATTTATATCAAAAATCATCTGTTGTTGATACCAATACAACCTCTAGTGCCAGAGTGAAGCCGGAACCAAGCTTCAAATTTGCGGGAGATCAAGTTGCAATCGGACTCGTTGGTCATACTCTTGTTTGGTAACCTTTAATAAACCGATATAGTAGTGTTTGCAATGGCAAGATTTATACTTAGAAACAATGATAGATATGGAACCGATTGTATCTGAATTTAGTCAAATGTAACTAAATGCATACGAATTTCCATCCCTTATTCTTTTATTCTGCTCTCTCTCGCTTTGATTCGACATGTTCTCCTCAGCCGATTAAGACTGATTAATAGAAATAATCCAATATGCTATCTATTGTTGTCTGAGGTATTCATGATGCCAATCTTTAATGATTTTGAGCTTACATCAAATATGCAGCCCGTTGAAACAGAGATAATTATGATTGTCAAACAAATCCATGTGATTGTAATATAATTCCTGGCTTGAAATCAGAATATTGATTCCATAGTAGAATTTAGATTTTATCTCAGAACTTTGTTTAAAAAGGCGGTCATATCAGAGCAAGCTTATAGAAAAGTATTTTCCATACGCCTCTGAGATAAGGGGTAGTACTCTCAAGAAGAACCAGTAAATAATTTTAAAAGCAATTTAATCTTTGCTAAGCCATAGACCCAGGTCAGGCACACTATGGCTGTGAATATAAAATGTATCTGTACTCTTATGATAAAAAAGTATTATGAATCTTCTGTTGAAGCCAAGAAAAGCATAATACGGATCCATAACCGTTACACCGTTGGATATTAGACTTAAACAATCAAATTCTGGAATCTTTAAACAACATGATCATGTAATCATAGATTGTGAAATGTTGGATGCATGTAATCTTCTTGTATAATTGGCAAAACTAGTTGTTCTGAGAATTCCTAACACCTGGGACTCACCCGGTTGTGTAGCCAAGAAAATGGGTGATGAGGTGAAAGAAATGAATCAGTATCAGACTATCAGTTATGACATTTCAATGTTTATCATTTTAATATAAATTAATTAATAGCTCATGCATAATCCTGTTAATGTAATCTCCTATTGCCAAGTCATATGGTGTGTTAAATACCAGGATACCTAGTGTATGGCAAGATGACCCCTGACTATTCTGGGTAGGGAGGGCTTTTCTCGTTAGAGATCATGTGGGGATAAGATTTGGTCCGAGGTTGGGTGGTTAAGCCCCTGACAATGTTTCACCTCTACATAAGTTGTTGGACGTGCAATTGACAAAGATAAGCTATGCATCCAATTGTTTTATCGGAACAGGTATCTTTACTTATATGATGTACGTGCAAGATGAAGATAAGAATAATTGAGTCATCTTATCATTATAGTTATTTTTACACCTAGATGTGAAAGATAGATTTATGGATTGCCTCTCATTTATATGAATATCAAATATGAGCATATTTTCTAAGCTTGAGTTACTCTCACAGTTAAGTAATCGGAAGGAAAGGAATCTGAAACCCTAATTGATTCAATGGTAACTGAAACCCTAAATGATACAATGGTATCGGAAGCCCTATTTGAATCAGTGGTATCAGAAGCCCTAATTGAATCCATGGTATCGGAGTCCCTTTTTGAATCAGTGGTATCGGATGCCCTAAGTGATACAATGATATCAGAAGCCCTAAAAGATTTCAATGGTAATCAATGCCCTAATGATTACAGTGGTAAGTGATGCCCTAATTTTATATAGTGGTATTTAATGATAATCGTCATTTGATTTTGATTTAGCCATATTGGATGGAGGTCGTTTCGTGATATTGTTATAAAGGTATTTGTGGACTAACCCGAGTGGTTGCAGAAGCATCCCTAGTTTTGATTTCAATCTCAATTTCCATGGTACGTGGATTTCAATTTCTGTAGTAATTTCATTTGATGGTGTTTCAAGTTTTTTGTTAAGAAATTTTGTTTAACTGATTTTAACCGTCAATCCCTTTCATATGAACGAAACTAATTAAACTGTCTTCCTATGAAAAAGAAGTTATAACTGTATTTCTTTAAGTATGTTAGTTGTTACTTGTTATTTAAGACCCGGGAAACCGGGATGTTACACATCCACTTTGATGATTCCATCCCTTGGGGTGGCCTATTTAATTCGAAGGGACCCATGTATACCACCTCTCCTAATGTATTTCCTCCATTCCCATAATGATTGTTTGTGGAAATCAACAAAGACAACTTATTTAATTAAAGAAGCAAAATAAAATTTATTAACATCTTGATAAGAGATATTTAAAGAGCATGGATGTATATGAGATAATAGTTATCCATATTTCATACACTAAGCATACATTTCAAGCATATGCTTATGCATACCGCAATATTTACTAGATCCAAATATGTTTGTATTCTGAGTTGCAGACCTCTTCTCTCAATAACTGATTTGTTTTTTAATTTCTTTGATGCCCTCCTTCAACGGGATCTTCTATATTTTATATTTTTCTTTGTGAAGAGAGACAACCCTTGGAGGTTACTGACCTTTCTTCATAATGTCTTTTCATAACCAGAACCAATCGCTGCCTTGTTCATTAATTAATAGCTGCTTCAGATGCCTTATCGTTGTTATTTATTAATTGTTGTTTAAACATAATATGAATATTGTTTTGTTTGCCTTCACACTAATCATCTTCTTAAATAATAGAATAACTATTTAATATATTGCTGCTCCTATCAATCGTTGTCTTCCAAGTGATCATTACCGCCCACTATCATCCCTAGTCAATCCTTGCCTTCTCGTCCTTCTTACAATCATTGGCTTCGTATATTACTTCCTACAGAAAATCGTGAAGCCTTCTAAATAAGACAATTTTCTTGAGCATTGATAATTTTCTCTAAGGCAAGGGGATAACAATAACTACCATGAAGTTTCTATATAGATCATCATTATGAACTGACAGACAACAAATTATGATTCACACAACAGAAGACTTACTTGTTGAAGTTTATAGCTTCAACAGAGATATTCGTACCTGTACTTGTCTACATCAAGCTTCCCAGAAATCTATGTGCGACTGTGGATGGCGTTGTTTCTCTTGCTCTCAGTTTTCGCTATGGTTCTCTTGTGCATCATATATTTTATTCAGTTGTTTCGTGCGCATTTGTGTTTTATCTTCTTGCTTCACTTGGCACCATGTAGTCACTGACCTGGCACCAGGCGTATGTCATCATTCGACAAAGATATTCGTACCTGCACTTGTCTACATCGAGCTTCTCAGAAATCTATGTGCGACTGTGGATGGAGTTGTTTCTCTTGCTCTCAGTTTTCGCTATGGTTCTTTGTGCATCATATATTTTATTCAGTGCTTTCGTGCGCATTTATGTTTTATCTTCTTGCTTCACTTGGCACCATGTAGTCACTGACCTGGCACCAGGCGTATGTCATCATCCTTGCTGGCAACTTTGGCTTTGAGTGTTACCATTTTGGCATTGTGCTTATGCTAATTGTTGTATTGTTGACAGTCTCTTCTTGCTTTTGATAGTGCACATAATTACGACATCAATTCTCTTTATATGGCGTCAACTTATGTTTTAGGAGGTCATTTTTGTATTGTGTGCCAACCTCATCATTTTTTGTGTACTTTACGGGAGTTATTACTTGTATTGTAATTGTTCATGAAACGGAAGATGACTGTTCAGGCATCAAGAAGCCTCTCATGTGATGGCAAAAATAAATCATCAAATGTTTTTGGTTCGAATCTCTGGAATGCAGCTATTATGAGATGCTAAAGCTTTGAGCCTTCACATATTAGTGTGTTCTTCAACGACAGGGACTCTGTAGTTTTGATACTTCCAGTATTTGATTATGTATGTTAGAGACATATTTATATTGTATTCTTCTTATGATGATCAACCATGATCATTGTATAAAAACTGTTAATCAATCCTTATTTGTGCTCTGTAAGAAGTAGCGTGAGATTATTGAGAGGATTTTAATCAGCCTTTATGATTGATGTTCAGGCATCAAGAAGCCTCTTATGTGATGGCAAAAATAAATCATCAAATGTTTTTGGTTCAGATCTCTGGAATGCAGCTATTATGAGATTCTAAAGCTTTGAGCCTTCAGATATTGGTGTGTTCTTCAATGACAGGGACTGTGTAGTTTTAATACTTTTAGTATTTGATTCTTTATGTTAGAGACATATTTATATTGTATTCTTATTATGATGATCAAATATGATCGCTATATGAAAATTGTTGATCAATCCTTATTTCTGCTCCGTGAGAAGTAGCGTGAGATTATTGAGAGGATTTTAATCAGCCTTTATGATTGCTGTTCAGGCATCAAGAAGCCTCTCATGTGATGGCAAAAATAAATCATCAAATGTTTTTGGTTCAGATCTCTGGAATGTTATGAGATGCTAAAGCTTTGAGCCTTCAGATATTGGTGTGTTCTTCAATGACAGGGACCCTGTAGATTTGATACTTCCAGTATTTGATTCTGTATGTTAGAGACATATTTATATTGTATTCTTCTTATGATGATATGATCGATGTATGAAAATTTGTTGATCAATCCTTATTTGTGCTCTGTGAGAAGTAGCGTGAGATTATTGAGAAGATTTTAATCAGCCTTTATATTTGCTCAGATGTTGATGGCAATCATTAGTATGAAGTTTTATATTTGATTGAAAGAAGTCAATAAAGTCATCATAATTTTGTGGGTTGGGTTGTTTCCCTCAAAGAGTAGGGTTTTCCCACAGCTTCTTTGTGTTTTCTGTAATTCTTTGAGTGTTTGTAATTCTTTGATGCAATCTTATACTTCTGGTTTGGAAATTTAACATGGTGTCAAAAAAGGGTCTAAAGAAAAGATCCAGACCCAGAACTCTTAAGCCTCGAGATATTCTATTTATAGTGAATATTCTTGGACTGTCACAAGTTATGGATGGGCATGTTAATGTTTAGCCCAGAAAATAATGATAAACAGCAACAAGAAAAGCAGAATAAATATGCACAAAAGATTCAAGAGATTATCCTGCGAAAACCCTTCCACTTGAAGGGAAAAACCCAGCCACACCAGAAAAATTATCTCTTTTATTGATAATAAAATAATCAAATACAATGCTTTCAAAACTTGATTTGTGTGTCTAACACACAAAGTATTGATACAATTGAGAGACTTTTCATATTATACCTGAAGGTCTCTTTGATTTCCAAATACAAGACTCTCCATGTTTCCAAACACATGACTCTCTCCAAATAATATTATCTCAAATATTATCATAAATATAATCTCCAGCTGTTGGCACAATAATATTTCTATTTCAACATATGGAAAAATCATAGATAAAGATCTCTATCGCAGCTACAATCTTCAAGACCCCCTCTCAGCATAACATAATTAACCAAAGTTACTTCATAAACAAGTAAAATTAAAGTCATGGTGTCAGGCGCATGACTTCCACCATGCCTACTCGCATATGGTGGAATGAGGGGCTTTCTCCTCAAACTTATTCCAGAGAAGAATGCATTTCTACCATGCCTACTCGCAAAGGGTGGAACCAGGACTTTCTCCTCAAACTTCTTCCTGAGAATAATGCATTTCCATCATGCCTACTCGCAGAGGTGGAACGAAGACTTTCATCTCAGAATTCTCCTAGAGAAGAATGCATTTCCACCATGCCTACTTACAGAGGGTGATCTACCATACCTACTTACAGAGGGTGATCTACCATACCTACTTGCAGAGGATGGGACGCGGGCTTTCACCTCAGACTTCTCTGAGAGAAGAGTGTATTAACAGCATGCAAGAATGGCTGAGATTTTCTATCTACAGAAACTATCTCTCAGCCGGGATAGCTTTGATCACAACAATAGGATAACCAATTCCAATTTGACCAAACAGTAAGCTTTAGCAGTTGTACTGCCACATAAGCATGCAAAAAATTAGACAACTCCCTCTGATGTGTAACCTACCTCTGATGCCAAATAGACTCCCATATCATCAATTCAGTCCCATGACTATAAGCAATTGTTCCCATGTTCATGACTTTTACATATAATAATCTCATTACTTCTTGGAGCGTCTTATAATCAAGAGAAATCAACCTATCATAAATATCAATGCTAAAAACATATTATTTCCAGTTATATAAAAATTCATGATCTGTACATAGAATACTTATCACTATGCTGGTGGCAATCCATTATTCTCTTTCGGCAGCTTCATATAGCATACACTCTACTCGATAATGAAAAATTATATATATAGCATACACTATTCTCAGTAATAAATTAATCAATATTCAAGGATATTAAAAAAACTTATCTCCTTGATTTTGTTATACATTTTGATTTCCATTTCTGCTAACAACAACATGGTGCTTTTTCATGTAACTGCTAGATTTCTTGGAGCATATCTCTGGGAAACACACCCTGATTCACATTGAGCTCCAGCTGATGAATTGCATGGGCATTCAGAGAACCCTGATAAGCCGGCATCTCCTAGGGATCTTTAAAGTGGGCATCAACTAAGCTAGCACCAAACCCTTCAACTCCCGTGAACTTAATGCCCTTCAAAATGGCGTCCCTGTAATCTTGTGATGAGAGATTGACCCGTTGCAGAGAGAGAGATCCTGACGAAAGCACAATATTTATGTCGACAGCACAATTGTAGAGGAAGTCGCGCTCCAATCTCATGTATCTATAGTCGTGCGCCAGAGCAAACAAAAAAAAGACTTTCTTAAGTCGCATGTCCACACAGGGCCACAATGGTGGGCACATTCAATGACTCTCTCGAATTCTCAGGGGAATCTTGTGGCCACATCTTCTTTCATTCACTCAATCCATTTGAGTAAAACTTGACTGTTCAACAGCAGAAAGAATGGAATTACAGAGCTCGGTAGTGAACCTCTGATCATTTTCCTCCATGAATCTCAGGAGGAAGATCTTTCCGTGGCGCTCAAGGCTGCAAATTTCCATCTTGCAAATCTTCTCTCTTGACAGACCCTTTGCCAATTGGAAGGTCTCTCAAAAACATCGAGTCCACCTGTGAATATCTCTTCTTGCCATCATTTGTCACTCTAAAAAAATTCAAACTCAATGATCATGAATTGATCAGAGTCTTATACACCTCAGAAAGATACCAATGTTCTTGTAAAACAGAGAACAGGACTTACAAGATGCATGTGCCAAAACAAAGAGTCTAAATATGTGTATCACCCAATAACAAATTTCTCTATCTCATGCAATTATCAACAAGAAAACTGAATATATATAACACACAATACCACACTCTCTAACACACAGTAAATCTGAGATTTCACGATACAAAAATGATAAGCGTTTGAGCTGAACTAAGATACACGCTATTATGAAAACTTACGCTAGCCTTTTCTGTACAGAGATACGCTCACACACACAAGTATATACTGTAAATTGTGAGAATGTCTGGAGAAGAAGCTCGTTGCCCGAATAGGAACCGAGATTTTGTCCAACCGGTTAGTGGTTACGAAGAAAAAAAATAAGAGTCCGACGGCGAGGAAAGGCAAAACGAAGCCAACTCAGTGGAACCATAAAACTGATTCGAGATTTGGTTTTTGGGTTCGAATTCATCTTAGGATTCGACTATATAAGGATATATGTTTTTATATGTACCTATATGTATAGGTACAAGAATATATGTTTTTAAATATATATGCATATAAATATGCAAGAGCAAATAAGTTCATATACTAATATATTAATTGTAAAACAATATAGCAAAATAAATCACCATATCAATATATCAGTTCAAAACAAATGATGTTAATATAAATAAAATAATAATAATAAATCATCACAATCAAATATTGTCAAAAAAATATCAAATAAATCATCATCATTTTATTGATGCAAATTAGAAGCAAAAAAATTAATGTTCTAGGGTTGTTTAAGGCTACACATTAATTGTCATACTCCATGATTTAAAGAAAGCGCCTTTGGATCAAACTGAATGAAGCCAAGAAAGCAGGCTTTGGATTGAGAATTAACCTTAGAAAATATCTCTTTAGATTTTGATCAATCCATAGTTTTATATACGTGTTAGCCTATTTTACTATCTTAAATTGGAAGTGCCTCAATTTAATGATGATTTAGAACACATTTAGGGCGAGATTATCAATATGTTTGCATCTTTCCTTCTTTCTTCCCTTTTTGTCCTTTCCCTTAGGTGGAATTGGGGTAAAACCTAATAGATCCTCTTTAAAACTCTTATTTTCATGACGTTAAGATTGAAGTAGGATCTATCCCCTTAGGTCCTCCCTTCCCTTCATTTAATCACTTAAAATCTTCTCTTTACACTGAAATAGCCATATCTCAGACTCTGTGTTTGGTTTTCGGGATCTGAAATTTGTTTTGGTATCTCGGAGGGATCCCAAAGATTCTAGGCCCTGGTTGTCAAGAGCACAGTGCATCCCTAACCCATCAAGGATGTAGTGCACCCTTGATGAGCCAAGCGGGATTGTCATGCACCCCTAATTGGACCCTATTTTGGGTCCTTTAATCGGGTGTTGTGTCTAGATACCTTCAGGATGTTAATTCCTATGAAGGCCAGTCTACGAGAGTTGGTCAATTTCAAACCCTTTATAAACCCTTCCATTTCCTCATTTGCATATCATGCATTCACAAGTTGAAGCACTTGTGCTTAAGCTCTCAATTTCTCAAGCATTCTTCAAGTATTCAAGGCATTCAAGCTATCTTTCTATTGAATATTAAGGATTCATGCATTCAAGCTATTGAAGGAGTTTGTGCTAGATCTTCTATTGCATTTTCAACATTCATGATCTCCCTTCATACATTTAAGATCCTTTGTTGCATCTTCTACATTCATCCTCTCAAGATCTATACTCATCTACATAAGGCATATTTTAAGCATGTTCATTCATTAAGGTTTTAGTTTCACTTTGATTTCTTTTATAGGGTTTATGAAGTTGAGTCAAAGCTATTATATTTACATGCTTAATTACAATCCAAATTCAAGAGCATATTCATAGATTTACATTGATTTATTTAGATTTATCAGTACTACTTGCTAGCATTCTGTCTTTATTCAAAGTCAATTCATAAACTAGGGTTTGATTGAGGCAAACCCTCAGTCAAAACCCCCTCTCACCCCTCCCCAACAATAACAAATAAACAAATCCTTTATTTTGCAAGTTTTGGATCTTAGATTGGCGAACATGTTGTGGGTCTAGATACCTTTTTTGGCTTTCTGTGGAACTATGAAATCAGAATCAACATCACACACATTCAATCAAGGTTGACTAGGTCACCTCTAATGCATCAATGGTGATTAGATCACCCTAATCATCTAGTTCGACCCTGACAAATCATCGAATGATTTCTGGGTTTTGCATGTCTCTCAATTTTCAATCTAGATCTTGAGTTACAATAGTTCCTTACATTGTTTGACAACTCATTTCCAAGTTTTTATTTTACAAGGTATATCATACTCCTCTCTTTCATTTATATATACTTTATCATTTTGTCACATCTTTATATTTTAGCATTATATTGTCTACCTTCTTGCTTAAACCCTCTTAAGGTGGAAGTGAGAGGGAAACAAATCCAAGTTATTCATCCCTTTAGATTTAGGCTTTGCATTGATACTTCCTTATGAGTCAATCAAACCTAATCAAAAGGGGGTGGATCTTAGTAAATTACAATTTTTTTGAAGTGGTACTAAAAGTTTTTCACATTTGTGTTAATTAAGTTGGCCTCTACATGGAACTATTACTCAAAAAGTTCCCAAATGTTTGTAAACCCTTGTAAATCCCTTATTTTGTTTTATTTTTAAGTTACTTTTTGGTGAAACTTAAGGGTTGTTACATCATGGAGAAGGGGTCTTTTGTTTACCTAGTGTTAAATCTTATAGTTGTTCCCCATCATTATATCCCACAATTATTTATCTTATAATTATTAATGGGTTAAAATAATGTGTGTTATCTTGAATAGTTGTTCCTCTTTTATTCCTAGGCAATTGTCTTTTTCAATAGTAATTCCCTACGTCATAACATGCCAAAAAGAACTTTTGCCCAAGTCCACAAAGATGCAAATCAAATAGTGCTCTATCTTATTTCCACATGGAAATTTCATATTTGATAATGCATGCCTCAGATACAGCAATGGACCCACCAGTTCAGCTTCCTAATCTCAAGTTTGTCTGAGCATATCTAATGATGGTCACAAAGCCGTGATCAAAAGGTTGCAAGCTTTTTGTTCATGGTGACATTGTGACAGAATGCCACATGTCTATGGTGGGTCAAGTGGTCAACAGAGATAAGGTGGTCCCAAGGATAAATTATAAGATGCCACGTGTCTTATACTAGAGTAGTAAGATGGGTGAAATCAAGTAAAGATGTTCATTTCTAAGTGTTGGATTGAGTATGATCTAGCGACTATCATGATGCCGCAAATAAAAGTTGCATGTGAAAAAATCCATTGGGGCATTGTGACTTATTTCCATGTGTCCACGATGGTTTCCAAAAGAAAACATAGAAAGTGTCATATTTGATTTGATTCAATCGTCGACACGATATCATAATGAAGAGATGCAAGTTTTTTATCCATCATGGAATCGTGATTGATGGACACATGTCCCAGGATATGGTTCAAGTAGATCAGATGATTGTCGCAATCTCGTGATCAAAAGTTCTAAGTTCTTTATTCATTGTGGCATCGCTACTAATGGACATGTGTACATAATAGATTGAAAGACAAAAGGTGATCTTGAGCGCCAGATAGAATCAAGGTGTTATGTTTTTACTAGTTGACTTCTTAGTCACCAAAGGAAGGTGGATCTAGTTCTTAGGAGAATGAATCTAGGCCATGAAAGCATGCTTTCATGGAAATTGATTGACAGTTTGATTTCAAACATTGTTCATGGTTCATTTTTCCCGTTGTTTGTTGTATCTCATTTGTGCAACCATTGATGACATAGATTTATATATCCTATATGGTAATTATCTTGTCACAATGCATTCAAGGTTCCTGGTGTAAGATCAAGTCGAAAAGAGGGTATCATTGAAACAAGTTGTAAAAACTAGGATTTTCACAGCAAGGCATTATAGGAATTGTGTGCTCAAACCAGTGAGTTTTCTTATCAAACCTATAAGAAAATTTGCATCTTCTTGAAAAAGACTTGTGAATTATTGTGTGTAATTGCATATCATAAACCCTAGAATGACACCTTGAAGGAATTTTATTGGGAAAGTAGATTATTAGGAAAGGGTCATATATCATGACTTCTTAGAACAATTAATTATTTCTACAAATGACTATGCAAAGGGAAAGAAGCTTGTTACTATTTCACCTTGTATCAAGGTTGTTGAGGGTGTGTATGATAAAGGGAATTGGGTAAGAGATGCTCAAACAACTATGAGTGGTTTGAAATTATTTAAAATCTGGTTTTCACAAAGAAATTCTTATGCTCCACATAGTAATGTTTGAGTTTTTTATTTGGGGAAATTGGTAGTGCCTAGGGTTTTTATGGATGTGGACTTGTTAACTCAAATTGCAAAAAACTATGATCTAAAATGACTATATTTGTGAGAGAGATTGGTGGGAACCATCTGGTGAGTGTTATTGCAGAAGAAATCCACAATTTTTTTTGGGTTAAATCCACCTTCTACTTTCCATGAACCAACTAATTTTGATAAATTGAAAGAAGTATATGAGGCCCAAAGGGTTTATCTCAGAAATGGACCTTTGAAAGAGTATTTTGAAGTCATTGGGGGTTTGATGTTGGCTGGACCATATACCCCAAAACCATTTTTAAAGAATTTTTTTAATGCTCATGCCCTAGGTGTTTATATGTCTCTATGTAAGTTTTTGGTGAGGATGAACAAGACCCAATTCCTATTCATTTTATGTACATGACAATTCAAATTCTTCATCGTTGTGTCGATGTAGTTTTTTATTTTGCCCCCTACATTGCAGAGCTGATACATAATGGTCTAGTAGGTATTAGAAATCCAAGGTTGATTAACCTTTTGGGTGGTATTATATGCTTAATGCATATATTTTTATTTAAGAGATCATCCTATTTTGAAAATGAAATGAAGTTGACAAAGGAAAAGGATGGAGAAATATTACATGTCCCACTATGGAATATGGATATCTCTCAGGATAGAGAGGATGCCTTTTTTTGCAGACTTGATAGATATTTTGTATCCAGACTAAGAGCATTGTTGTTACATGATAACCCTAGGATTCCAAAAGTACTACTTGAGTTTATTATATCAATAGATTTTTCACAACTATGGTGACATTATCTCATACCCCATTTTTACAATTTTTTGAGTACATAGTTTTAGAGGGACTCCCCTTGTGTTACCTTACCAAGTTCCTTTCAAGATTGTTCTTGTAGAATTCTTGTGACAAATTGGTTATTTGTAGGATGATAAATTAATAGGTACATCAAAAGGTACCATTTTCCCATCTTTCACTATTGTGCGCCAATCTATAATTACTAAGGGTGGGTAGACACATTTGAATAAATTCTTAGAACCCTACAAAATGACAACATCTAAAGCCAAATTTTCTGATCTAGAGGGATTTTATAACATGTTTTGTAAGATAACTAAGGCTAAAAATAAGGACCATCAATTCTATTATCCCAAAGACATTATTGTAAATGAATTCTCTCTACAAGAACAAGAAATTAGGAAGGAGAAGTGGAGGGTTTACAAGAAGGCCCTAGATTTTGTAAATGCTTTTGATAAAGATTATAATCCTTTGAAAGATGCTAAAACTTTTGATGAAAAAGTAAATAGAATGAGGACACACTTTGAGGAAATTATAAAAGTTTGGAATGACAAAAAGGTTGTGGTGATGAGCACAAATCTTAATTAGGTTAGAGATGTAATAAAGAAGCTTACACCTACTCATACTATTTCCCCTAGTTAATACACCCTCTAGAAAAAGACTAGGTATAGTGTTGTAAGATTTTAAAAAGATGTTGTGAGGAAAGGAAAGGGATTGGAGGATAAACCTTTCATAACTCAACATGAAAGATGTTTTTCCTACCCCAACCTACAAAAGATCTCCATCTGAGGGTTCTCCATTGGATTCTACTTCTAAAAGGAAAAAGGTGGAGGAGTCAACTTTGTTAGGTAAAGAGGTATATTCACCCTCCCAATCTCCAATACATTTTGAGAATGAACAAGTAGTAGAAGAACAACTAGTGTAATTGGATATCCAAGGGGATATGATTGTCACAATGATTGAGTTGGAAGAGGGAATACTAGAGGAGCTTGTAGTGTCAATCATGGACTTTGTTATAGAAGATTTTAGGGGAAAGGAATTGGACCCTATCACTAAATAATCACGTGAAAGGTTTTTGACAGATTATAGTTTTGTCAAATCTAGGACTTTTATTCAATTTGTTTGGAGAATAAGCATTTCTAATTTTGAGGTTAGGTGTGAGAAGAGACAATCAAAGAAACTAGATAAAGAAAAAAAATTATTAAGGAAGAAATAAAAGAATAAATGACAAACGAATTCAACAAGATTACCCCTAAGGAAAAGAAAGAGATGATAAAAGATGATAAAATTATGACTCTTCCTAAATGAGATAACATTGATGGCATGGTCTTTGATACCATAAAAAAAGAAACAAGTACTACATATAGAACAAAGGAAGAGGCCAAATCAAGATCAAAGGGATTAAGGTATAGTGAGGATCATGTTGCATTAGTAATGTGGTTCATTCAAAATAGGAATAAGTCTAGGCAATTTGAAAACTCTAATGCAAATCAAGTAGGGAGCTTAATAGTCAAAAGGGTAGCCAAGATCTCAGGGGTAGAAGTTGTAGATGTAGATCTTTAAATTGCAAGCTTCACCAAAGCCATGACTAGTAGAAAAACATATGATGGATAAGCTTATTCTCAAATATGAAAGGCTTATAGAAGTCCATGGTGTAGAGAAGAAGAAGAGTAGTGAGCTAATGGGAAAACTTACCAAATTTGAGAATCATTCAGTTAGACAAATGCAAATTGGTGAATCCTCTCAAAGAATGATTGCATCATCACCTTCACCACCACCCCCTACAAGTCCCATAATTGAATTTTCCCCATCTCTAATGATCCTAGAAGTGCAATTCAATGAAGGAATGAAATATGAAAAGGCCAAGCTCAAGGCCTTGTAGATAAATGTAGTGCAAAGGTACGAAGAGAAAATTCAAGAAACAATATTGCACCTAATAAGCACTATAGATACTAGGATTTTTCATTATTGGGTATCAAAAGCTTGTGGATATTTAGAATTATTTCAATAAAAAATAAAACTTTATTGAGGAAAATCTTTGATAAGTGGATTAATAGAGAACATAAATTGAATGTGATTTATTAAGCAACCAAGGAGAAATCACATGTTGAAGAATTAATTGAACAAACATGCAATAATGTGGCAAACCTACTAGGTTGGATATCAATAGGGAATCATTACAAAGAAGGGTGAGGTTTTACTTTTCTAAGTATGTCGATAGGGTTTTTGACCTTTTCCCTTGTATCATATAAGGTGAAAATAATGTGAAACCCTATGAAGAATGGGAAGAAGAATTAAATACCATCCTCAGCTCTAGGATCAACAACATACTGAAGAATGATGACAACTATTTGTTTACAAGAACTATTAAAGAAATTGTAAGAGCTACAATATTCTTTTACTCTTTTAGAGTTGAGATAAAATAGTTGAAGGAAAAATGGAAAAATATGGTGATAAAAGAAAAAGAGGTTATTAAATTTAATTGGCCCAATGATACTCTTTTTGATGAATGGGTAACAAAAAATGGTTCAAAAGAGACCAATGTACATGTGGCAACTAATGTTGAGGAAGAAGAAAAAGCTAAAGATGATATGCCACCACCTGGAGATAATTATAGAATATTATTGGAACTAATCATCAAATCCAAAAGAGGAAGGCCAATTTATTTCAATAGGGTATTTTAATATTGTGGTTCATCCACTATGAGTACACCTACAATGCAAATAAGGGATTGATCCTAAAGAATCCAAGTGCTAGTTGTTATCTTGGGAATTGTCTCCATTTTCTTTTCTCTTTGGAGGTTTTGATGTTGACACTTTATCATTTTGTAACCAATATTTTATCCATTTGATGCATGGCATGTGTCATTCTCTTTAGTTTGAAGCATGTAAATCCTTTTCTATAAAAGGATTTCCAAGACTTGGAAAAAGGGTTCGAATTTTGATTTGTTGATGGTAATGCTTTCACTTTTAGTCAATGCAATATTGTGTTGCTTAATTTTGATTTATTCGTGAATGAAAAAGGGATAGAGTTATAGTGGTCTTAGTCTATTTTAGGTTATTTCAAATCATAGATATGATGCTTTATGTATATTTTCAAGAAAAATCAATACAAATGGAGAAACATTGAAGTTGCACAATGTAGATCTTGTCTCTTTTTATTTTGTTCTTTGATTTTCTTTGATTCATCAAAAATTATAATTGAATACCAGTTATAGTTCATTTACAATTATATCTCATTTCATGCTTTGTTGTTGATCTAATTGTTTGAGTAAATTCTTGACATGACATGAGGGAATCATAGGATTTGATAAGTATGGGATACTAAATGTGTATCAATCTTGTTTACAAAGTAAATGGCCATATCTTGGGTTATGGTGTCAGATTAATCAATGGAGTTCCACTAGATAGAGGAATTGATCATAGTATCATTTTGATCAATTAGTGAAGTTAGCACAATTTTAAATTTTTAATTGAAATTATTTTATTTCATGTTTTATTTGGACTTAAAGGAATTGCACACACTTGGCTAGGGAATCATGGGGCATGGATTGTCAGCTACCTTTAACTTCTTTGTTGTTAGCTACCTTTCATTTATTTCTTATCTTAAGATAGAATGTTGAGGGTTATTATTAGCTTGTTTGGGATTAAGAATTCATGTATTTTGTTTTGAAAGTGGGGTTAATTCTAGGTATACCTATTTGAATCTTGCAGAGTTCGAAGAGGAGAAAGCTAAGTTGTCTTTGTCAATTGGTCCTTAGGTCTGTCAACTTACACCTGTTATGGAAATAAACTAATCTATAGGTATAATTTGAATTCTATAAGGTAATTGAAATCCTATTAGATCAATAGCCAACAAAATGATGACTCCATTGAGAACACATTGTATAAGTTGTACTTAAAATTTTATGATGTGTGTGTCAAATTAGTGTCCTTGCTTGTGTTATAGAGTTTTTTTTGTTGACAGTATGTGACCATGTATTCATATTAATTTTATAGGTATTGTTCTTGTAATAATTGCATTAATTTATGTTATACGTGGGCAAGTGAAGGTTCCACATTCTTCATGGGATCAAGGTTTACATCTTGTTGTGTTGATAAAACATTTTAGAGATTCTCAAGGTTTTCACTAGGAAAGCCTTGTTCTCCCTTAGTGGGTGGTGACTCATTTCAAGGTATCTTAACTATTTTTTTAGTTTATACTTTAATAAAAATGGTTGATAAGAGAAAAAAAAATGTATGTAGGTCCTACATAAGGGCACATCCCAAGGTCCCACTACATATAGAATTACCACAAGGTAATAGAAGGAATTTTTACAAGAAAAAATGAGAGTAAAGTCATGCTTGCAAACCTAGGGTTAATGTGGAAAGTAATCCCCAGTATTAATCTATAGAATAGGAGTCTTCATCCCTGAGTTTTGGATCTAAGAATATTGGTCTCCTAGATGGACTTTTCAGTGCTCTTTTTGAGAGGAAAGAATCTACTAGGATAAAACTATTTCATCTACTGGAGAGGTTGCTTTTAGGCAAAGTGGTTCTTAAGGTATGGATCAACGTGGAAGATCAAGGAGCACCTAGCCTAGTGGCTCTCATCTAGAGCATAATCCTTTTACCAAGAGAAATATTTTAGATCTTAGTGCTACCACAGAGTCAAAAGAAACCACTATCAATCTTGATAATTTTTTCACTAAGTTGCATGTTCTCAAAAGGAAAGTAGCAAAGGAAGGTGCCAAGTGTATACATTTGCAAAAAGAAAAGGAGAAGATAACCATGAATTCTCTCATAGAAAGATAAAATTTTTTGAGAAGAATGGTCTTGTTGAAAGAACAAAATAGGAGGTTGGAAGAGAGTTCTATGTCATTGCATACCAACCTATTTGGTGACCTTGAAGCTTTCAAATCAAGTGTCAATATGAGGAGTGTACCTTGCAGGAGAAGGAGGGATCTTTCATAAGATAGATTCATACATATAATCCTTTAGAGGAGACTAGGGTTGAATCAAGTACGACAAAGCATGCAACTAAGGTTGCAAATGAAGGAAAGCAAAAAATAGTTGGTGTACAAATCAATGAACCTGCAACATCTTCAAAGAGTGCTCTAGGCATGTCCAAAGTTGACATAGAGTTAGAGAAATGTAGGAAGGAGTGTGAAGACTTAGCCAAAGAGTTGGAGAACACTGAAAATGAGGCTAAAGCTACATAAATGAGAAGGATAATCCAATTCCTTAAATCATCTTCTTGTCTTGCTACTAGAAAAGTTGCGTCTATGGAAGGTATGTCCTCTAGTGTTTCTTTTATCCCTTTAACAAGTAATATAGGTACTCCTCAATTTGGTTCTACAGTTTCTTCTATTGGATTAGGTCAAATTTTGTCTAGATACTAAGAGAATGTTAACCTAGGGAATGTTGCTAATTTAATTGGTCCAAGTGCTAGTGCAAACTTAGGTTTTAAAAGGAGACTTATTTATTTATAAAGATATAAACAAATATGCTATGTAGGAATTTCTAGGTACCCAAATCCTATTCCAAATGAGTTGAGAAACAAGGTCACTAAATTTTCTGGCAATAATGCCATTAGCGGAGAAGATCGCCTTATGAATTTTATTGATATGTTGAATGACTATGAAGTAGAGCATGAATATGTGGTTAAGAAGTTATGTGTGCATTCCTTTATTGAGTATGCTAGGGATGGGTTTAGAAGACTCCCTGATGATAGTATGGCCTCTAGGGATGATTTTGAAAAATGTTCTAAGGAACAATATGGAGATAATATTAATATCAGCTTCATGTTGAATGAGTTTAATAACATCAAGAAAAATTAGAATGATCCTACCTTTGATTTCAATGTGATATTTCAAAAGGGAATGTACAGACTATTCCAAGTCACAAATTTAGATGAAAATGTGTGTCTTACAACTTATCTCAATGTTTTTGATGGAAAAATGGCATACATATTAAGAGATAAGGATCCTAAAACCTTGAGAGACACTTGTAGGATTGCAGTAAATATTTAAAACAATAGAAGAGCATTAGGAAAGTTAGGGAGAGATGATCCCAAGTTGTTTGGTTCTAGAAGTAACAAGAGAGAAAATGATAAACCTATTAAAAATAAGAAGTCAAAATAACATAAGATGGATGAAGTCTTGAATATGTTAAAGGACATGAAGCCTACTATTAGTAATACCAATAAAGGATCTACTAATGATAGGCCACAATTTTGTAACAACTTCAACATGAAGAATAGATTGCAAAATTTCCCTTATAATACTCAATGGAAGGATGGTAAGCCTATTACTAATACTACTACACACAACAATGAGAAAGACACACCAAACCCATTGCAAAGAAATTCTGTAAATGTTGCAGAGGATATCCAGTGGTGTGTTTCTTTTCAATCTCCACATATCCTTGAAATGTGTAGTGGCTCAATCAATTATCGCATCTCAAGGTCCTGAGCTAGAAGAAGGTGACAGTGAAGAGAATCCAGATGATGTAGCATGCAACTTGGCAAGCTCCTATTTTGAGTATGATGATGTTTTTGGTGAATAGGAATTTGATCTAAGATGTAAACACACAAAGACACAATTATTAAGTATTTCATCAACAAGTATTTCCTAATGACAAGGAAGAAATGGATGACATAGCCTATAGGGTGGCATCAAATTTTGTAAGAATTTGCCTAAGGGCAAAATTCACCCAGGAACTAAGAACTCAAACACAAGCACACAGTAGACCAAAGAGAGAGAGTATGATCAAAATAACGATGTATTCAATAACTGGTTCATGAGAGTACACTAGGAGTGCTTGAATATAAAGGCCTCTGAGATACATCTAGAATGCCTCGTAATCAGCACCATGAAGTGTCATACAACCAAGCACATGTCCACCAAATATGGGTTATCCTCCATTAAGCACAGAAGTAAGTGCAGTGATGTGAGGATAAGCCTACAAGGGTGTGACACGCAAAACAGTGTTGTAGACACCATGTGCTTAAATAGAGTTGCGTACTCCTGTGTTGTCTACATGAAAACCCAAAAAGGTGTGCAAACTCCTAAGTGTCTCACAAATAAAAATAATTAAATAATGCATTAACCTAAGTAAACTTAAGTAAGTGTAATAAGTGAATACTTATTTACACCAACACCCCCCCTTAAGAGAAAACTTAGGGGAATGCCCTTAAGCTTACGAACTAGGATGAAGATACATAATGGGTCTCGGCTACTAGGCCATGTTAGGTACCCATGTACATAATGAAGATGCAAATCTCCCATAAAGCGGGGAAAGAGGGAAAACCTCATAGGAAAAACCCTCCCCCAAAAGGAGAGATAAGTAAGGATGCATCGATGGATGGAGTAATCAAGACCCCCCCATTACGACATACATCCAGTATATACATAAGAGAATGAGAGAAGGAAGAGAGACAGAATAGGCTCCCCCCCCCCCAAAAGAAGAATGCCAACAAGTGAAAGCTGCTCCGATGAAGAAGCTGGTCCAAGAATGCAAAATAGTGTTCCTCCCCTTAGGAAGAAACAAAGGCAAAGGTACAATCCTCAAGATGTATGGTGGACCTAAAACTTGCTCAAGTATCCCTGTACTGATGCTGAAGTTCACCCCTTCCAACTGTGCTGAAAAGAATGAATGCAGATCTTGCAAGGATGTCTGTTGAACCTGTTCCACTGAACCATCTGTCTCCTCTACTGACAAAGAGACCTCCACTAATTGCTGTTCATAAGGATCCACAATCACACCAACCTATTTAGATTGATCATGTAGAAAATGGACATGAGGATCAGAGTGAGCCCTCGCAACAACTATAGAAGAATTATCATCAATGAGAAGATGTAAGTCCTCAAGTTTGTCTCCCAAGTCAAGTGAAGCTAAAGCTAGAAGACTAGATGTACCATGCTGTGATGGACCTTTCACTGTGGCAATATAAGCACGTGTACTAGACTAATGTGGCTTCTCACTTTCACCTAACAAACAACCCAAACAACTCGACGACCCCTTCCATAATCCTGTGAGGAAGACAACTGGCGGGCCTTGCTCGTTGTATTAGACACTGCGGCTGTTGAATTAAAAAAAGTGCAATACACTACCACACCCACTCAATGTGGGATTAATCTGCAGAGACCGCCAGCATCCTTACTCACTGTTCTTTGGCATGATTTGAATATGTCCAACGTACCCTCGCATTTTTGGGAAGTGCTACACAGTTTTCCAGTGTTACTATTCTTTCCGGCAAGGTTTTTTTAAAATTCTGACAGGGGTGTCATTTATGAAGATTTCGGTGTTCGCTGTTTTTATTTTGGTAGTGCATCAAAATTTTGGCGCCCTGTGAGGATCTCCAACCTGTGCAGTTGACAACAAATATCCCGTGCATCTGCGGATATTTCAGGAAATCATGATAGTTTTCCAGTAATATTTATAAATTTTTGATAACCTGCAGTTTAAAAACTCTCGCCCAGCTTGGACATGCAGACATATAACAGTCCGCCACACGAAAGATTTTCATTTGCCCACGTAAGCAGTACTTTTTCCACCTCGTCTGGGATTGCCATGTCACCCGTGGAACCCATACATTTTGACACATCATCTGACCGTACAGTACGGAGGCCAACTCAGCGTGCCACATCACCCAAGGGCATGAATTTTTTGCTGACATCAACATAATGCTAGGTTAAATTTGATAGCCGTTTGACCATCATTCCTAGGCATTTTCCAACTGCTTTGATGGTTGTTTGAGTGTCAAATTTAGACTCATAGTTTCTTCTCTAGACCCCTCTTTAGATTGCTTTTCAGTTTGGCAGCCTGACTTTGCGAGCTCGTAACTTGGACATCTAGACTTCGATTCAGGTGCAATTTTTTTTGAAATCAGATAGAATTTCTTGAATTTTCAAGTGGTGGTATTGTTCTATAGTTTTGGTGCACAAATTTTGCAAAAATTGCATTTTTTGGTGACTGTACCTGCATAATCCTGCATTTTGCAACTTTAGAAGCTCCGTACGGGCACATCTGGTCACTTTTTTAGGTTCTAATTTTTTTTGAAAGCTTTAGGTGTTATTAAGAGTTGTGTACATGGGGATCTTCTCTTTCACATTAAAAATTGTTTAGAATCTAAAGAAGCTTGGGATAAACTTGAATAGTTGTATGGTAAAGTGGATGAAGAAAAGGGATTTCAGATTGAAGATGATCTACTTCTCTTAGATCCTAAGAATTATGACACAATTCAGGATTATATCATCAAAGTTAATGAGTATAGGGAACTTCTCAAAGATTGTGGAAATCCTATGAAGGATGATAGGTTAATTCATCACATCCTGAAGAAGCTACCTTTTGAGTACGCTAACTTTGTTTCAAGTTTTAATACTCACAGGTTGACCATGGGATCTACTTACTAGAAGCCTTCCTTTGATGGATTTGCAGACATGTTGAACAATCTCACTCGGTGGATTTTGGACTTCTCAAGTCATCCAAGACCAAAGCCTTGGTGGCTAGTGATGATCACAAATCTAGTCAAGGAGGAAAAAGCAACAACAACAAGAAGTAGTGGAAGCAGAAAACACAATCTGAGACACAACATGACTCCTCTCAACAAGGAAGTTATTCTTCAAACAAGAAGGGAAGTAATGAAAAGAAGGACAAACTCTTTTGTGCATACTGCAAAAAGCCAAATCATGATGAGCATCATTGCAAAACAAAAAGAATCGATGAGTTAGAATATCTACTCAAGAAGAACAAGATTAAAGTGCTAGGTACTTCCAAGGATTCTACTCCAACCTCTTCGAAGGGTAAAGGTCAAGCACTTATGGAAAACACAAATTCTTCTTCGGAATGGATACTTGACTCAGGTGCCTCTTACCATATGGGTTCTTCAAGGGAAGACTTTTCTTCATTGAAGCAGTCAAAGGTACCACACATCTTCGTGGGAGATGATGCTAAAATGGAAGTTGAAGGGAAAGGACATGTTGAAATGGAAGATGGGGAATTCAAAGATGTTCTCTACATTCCAAATCTAAGCTCCAATCTCCTATCAGTTTACCAAATCACTCACCTTGGAGATGGTCATAAGGTTGAGTTCCTTCCAGATTCAGTGATGGTGTGAAGTCTCAAAGATGATTCATTGGTAGCAGTGGGAAAAATCAATGATGACAAGAGGTTATATTCCTTCTCCCACTTTGTTCCCAAGAGTCCTTCTCAAGCCTTGTTAACTCACTCTACTTCACACATTAACTTATGGCATGAGCGGTTTGGTCACCTTGACTTTCGCTCTCTTTAGCAACTTTGCTCAAAACATATGGTCAAAGGTCTACCCAATATCAGCTTTTCTAAGGGAGAATGTTAATCTTGTTCAGTGGATATAAATCTCAAGGAGAAGTATGATAAAGGGAAGTCTTCTCGAGCTCTAGTTGTTCTTCAGCTAGTTCACATGGTATTAGCAGGACCCTTTGCAGTGACTTCAGTCAGCCAAGGCCGCTACATACTTACATTTGTTGATGACTTTTCGAGATTCACCTAGGTCTTCTTCCTTCATCATAAGAATGAACTAGTTTAGAAGCTTCAAGACTTCAGGACTCATGTTGAACACAAGTCAAGGAAAGCCATCAAAGTACTTAGGGTGGACAATGAGAAAAGATATGTTGACAGAAGACTTAAGAACTTTTGCAAAATTGAAAGGATTGATCTTTAGAACTCACTAGCATTCAGTTCGCACAAGATAGATGTTGTAGCTATGAGGATTAGGACTCTCAAGACTATGACAAGTTGCATGATAAAGGCCAAGTCTCTTGATCCTACACTTGAAGTTGAAGCCATTAGCAGTGCTACTCACATACTTAACAGATCTCCTCATCCAGCCTTAGATGGCAAGACTCCTTTTGAGGCATGTTGCGGTAGAAAAACGGTTGTGAGTCACCTTAAAGTCTTTGGTTGTCTAGCATGGGGAAACCTTTCTTCTAGGAGTTGCAAGGCACTGACACCTAGGCCTTGTACCTTTATCAGTTATGCAGACAATGTGAAGGCTTATAGACTAATGGATCCCGAGACACATGAGATTTTTGTGGAGAAGGATGTTCACTTTGAGGAAAGTTCTCCCAGCTTGTCCTCTACTCCTCTCCACACTTCATACATAGTGGATACAATAGTGACACCAGTGATAGTGCTTCAACAGGTTCAGACATGTGGGGTTCTGTCGATAGTTGAAGTGAGAGGTCACATCAGTCCGGTCCATGTGCTTATATTGCCATAGTGAAAGGTCCATCATAGCATGGTACATCTAGTCTTCCAACTCCAGCTTCACTTGACTTGGGAGATAGACTTGAGGACTTACATCTTCTCATTGATAATGATTCTTCTACAGTTGTTGCGAGGACTCACTCTGACCCTCATGTCCATTCTTAAACCATATAATTTTGAGGAAGTTGTCTAAAGAAGAAATTTATATAATTATGATAGGCATGGTGGATCAAGTTCAAATCACTTATAACCTGAAAAATAGGGTTGTAAATAATGACTTTGGTAATCCATGTGGGATATTTATCAAGGAAATCACTCACAAGATCTCTTGTATAAACAAAGCCAAGGATTCATTGGCTATGAAAGTAAAGGATGTGAAAGAAAAGAAGTGGAAGCCCACAAAGATTATAGTAGTACATAATGTTGAAAATACTAGGGATACTCCTATAGTGAAAGCACCTAAATTAAAGGTTAGGAAACAAATGGAGAATGTTATAATTCAGCCAAAGGAGGATAGAAGTGACAAAGATAAACTTATTAACATTCCCCCTTATACTTTAGAAGATATGTTATCTATGCTTTCACAAACTATTGTAAAGGTTTTGTTATATGAAATGTTTAGGATAGAAGAACATAAACCTAAGGCCCTAGCATGGTTAGGAGATGTTAGAAAGGGAAATTACAGTGATGATACAAAACCCTTAGGAAGGGAGGTGGAAACATCACACGAAACAAAAGAGAATGAGGGAGTAGTGTCTTAGATTCCCCCCATGTATCTTGATAGCTCTGTTGTTGCATATATTGAAAATATTGACCCGTTCTTCTTAAGTCTCATTATAAAAAGAAAGACAATTAAAAATTGTATGATTGATTTAGGTGCTTCAAAAATGATCATGCCTTTCAAGATCATGGAATCTCTTGGCCTAAAGGTAGACAAAAAACAAGGAAGATTTTGTGCCTTAGATTCTAGAGAAGTTCTTATTATAGGGACCATTATTGTACTTCCATATAAATTGGTTTTGTTAGGGTTTGACAAATCCAGAACAATATAAGAATAAACAATTATATGCAAAAACAATAGAAGAAAACACAAAGAACACATATAACACACAAATTTAATGCGGTTCACCCAAAACCTAGGCTATGTCCACCTACACAACCTTCAACCTTTCTATTATCCAACAAAAAATGTTCACCAACTTTATAATGCATTATGCATCGTAGCTGCTTATAATAATGTTTTAGGGAAAACTCTAAAATCAACCATTTTAGGGTTTTTACAATGTTGTCAGTTTTCTTTTTCCAAAAAAGCACAAAAAAAATTTAGCGTTGCACTTCGACCGAAGAAGGCGCCATAACATCAACCCCGATTACATGATTATTCACCACAATATCAACATGTTTCATATCCAAAGAGTGGTTTAACTATGAGTGTGTTGGTAGTAGACATCTCTCCTCATTATGGCATGCTACTATCATGGAAGTTGAGTGCTACTAGGGGAGGTAGTTTGCAATGTGATTTGTTATTTACCTAGTGCTCTCTAAGTGTTGTTAGGTTTGTGGTCTATTCATCCAATGATTCTAATTTTCTTGCATGGACATAGGTTGTCTATCATCCCCAAACATAGCCACTATTAGCACTAACTTTAGTTGATTGAAAAATATTTGAAGTGGTACAAAAAGAAATTCACATTTTTGTTGATGATGCAGCTTATGTTAAGGGTTGTTACAGCATGGAGAAGGGGCCTTTTGTTTACCTAATGTTACATCTTATAGTTCTTCCTCATCATTTTGTCCCAGAATTATTATCTTATAATTAATAATGGGTTTAAATAATGCAGAGAGGGGAGTCATATTTTATTCCAAGGAAAGTGTCTTTTTCAATATTATTTTCCCTAAGTCATAACATGCTTAAAAACCTTTTGCACGGGTCCAGAAAGATGCAAATAAAATAGCATTATGTCCCATTTCCATGGGGACCTTTCCTATTTGATAGTGCATGCCTAAGAGAAAGCAACGGGCCTACTAGTTCAACTCCCCAATCTCAAGTTGATATGAGTAGATCTAATGATGGTCTTAAAGACAAGATCAAAAGTTGCAAGCTTTTATTCATAGCAATATTTTGACAAAATTCCACATGTCCATAGTAGGTCAAGTGGTCAACAGAGATAAGGTGGTCCTAGGGAAAAATTATACGATGCCATGTGTGTGATACCAAAGTAGTAGGATGGGTAAAATCAAGTAAAGATGTTCATTTCTAAGAATTGGATTGAGTATGATCCAACATCTATTGTGATGTTGTAAACAAAAGTTGTGTGTGAAAAATTCTATTGCAACATTCTAACTTATTGCTACATGTCCACGATGGTTTCCAAAGCAAAGCATAGGAAGCATTAGATCTAATTTGATTCAACGGTCAACGTAATCTTGTAATGAAGAGATGCAATTTTTTATACATCATGGAATTATGATTGATGGCCGCATGCACCAAAAGGTAGTATCAAACCTAATATAAGATTAAGAAGATCGAATAGTTGTCATGATTCCACAATCAAAAGTTTCAAGTTCTTTATTCACCACAACATTGGGATTGATGGACACACATGTACATGATGGATCAAAAGAAAAAAGGTGATCTTGAGTGCTAGATAAAATCCATGTGTAATGTTTTTACTAGTTGAATTATTAGTCACCAAAGGAAGGTGGACCCAATGCTTAGGAGAATGAATCCAGCTAGTGAAAGCATACTTTCATGGAAATTGTTAGATGATTTAATTTCAAACTTAGTTCATGGTTCATTTTTCCCATTATTTTTTGTATCCAAGCCTATTGAAGAATGAATTTGAATTTGTGTGGCCACTGATGACATAGATTTTTTTAGCATGAATGTTGATGATCTTGTATGGGGGAGTATATGTGATGAGCTGAGTCATTTAGGACTCTTGGTATTTGGTCTTGAATAGTATCTTTGGACAATTGAGCTAGTTTAAAACTTGAAGCAGTTAATTGACATAATGAGGCCTTTGTTGTTGATGTCAGTGGGGGAGAATATGCATGAAAAAAATCTCCTAAGGATGTATGAGGGGAGTGCATGGAAGTCTCTACTTCATCAGGGAGATTTAGAAAGATTCATGTAAAGAAGGAGGAATACCTCTATGGGGGAGATATACAACATAAGGAATTCTGATGTATGGCAAGTTTTTAACTATGAACAACTATTGTTGATCCTAAGAAGATGATGAACATAGTGATGTTCTAGAGGATTTCGAATTTGATTGATGAAGAGGATTTTAGAAAATGAGAACAAGAGAAGCAACAACAAAGTATTGTTTTGGTATTCATGCAACTTAGATATTTTTCATCTATGTTGTCATCAATTCAAAAGGGGGAGATTGTTAGCATGAATGTTGATGATACTACATTGGGGGAGTATCTTAAGCATTGGAGAGCATTGGCATGTTGCATTCATGACTGTGTTTATCACTAATGTCAACATAGCAGTAAGTCTATGAAGACTGGTAGAGTAGCAAAGAGAGATCTTAGTTATACAGACAAGGTTTTGCTTGTTTGGCGATGTGTGGTCATGGACATGTTCTACACTATGTCCTGATGACAAGGTTTAATGCACAACATGTAAGTCAGAGACGTACAAAAGTTGTACTTAAATTACTCTGAGTAGTGCAAAGACAGAGTGCTTGGAAAGTAGTTTCTAATATTTGTATTATATCTTTCATCTGAGATGTAATAAGAAGATGTGCAGTTAGTTAGTAACTAAGGATAATCTAGTGCCGATGTTAGTGGATGTGCAAGCCCTAGTATCACACATGTGAGAAGTTGTGTAGACTATGAGCTAACAATGCTATTTTAATTGTAATTAACTAGTTATCTTATTATAATTAATTGGGAAAGCCTCAAGGCTAACTCAATGAATTATTTTGAAGACATGGAAGCTGTTTTCATTGTTTTTAATAGATGTGTGTGTGTTGTGATCATTGTATGAAGTGCAAAGTGTGAAAAAGGATTTGAGTATTTATGAAATGTGAGTAGGTGATCCAAGGGATTATTGGATGCAAGTTCTCTGATCTGGTGACAAGATCAGAAGGAGAAGAGGTCTAGATGATAGGACAAAGGAAGGAAATACTATTCATTTCTATTATTTTGCAAGGAATAATACAAAGATCATTTGGACAGTGGCTTCATTGGTCTTTCCCATGAAGCTGTTTGGGCAGTTGGTCCAGTTATCTTCTACAACTCCTAATAGGGTTGGAATCTTCTAATAAAGATTCAAAGTCTCCTAACAGGGACTGATATGTACTGAATGTTGTTATAGACTCCTAACAAGGTCCATCCTCTAACAAGGAATATTTATATTAGTACATCATTTTGTAGGTACCATCCCCATTGGGGTTTTCCCTCTAATCAAGGGTTTCCATAGTTAACATATCTAGTGTTATTGTGCATGAGTATCTTGTTGTGGTTTATGATTATATTACTCATATGGTTAAGTTTTTATAAGGTAGATAATTGTGATAATAGTTGGGTAACTGATTCACACACCCCCCCGCCTCTTAGTTATATTGGTGAACTATATATTCTAATAAATCTATATATCCTATACATTAATTATCATGTAACAACTTATTTAGGGTTTTATGTGTAAGATCAAGTCAAAAAGAGGGTTTTGTTGAAATAAGTTGAAGAAACTAGGGTTTTCATGACAAGGCATTACACACATTATGTGCTCAAACCAGTAAATTTTCTTATCAAGCCTATAAGAAAATTTGCATCTTCTTGAAAAAGAGTTATGAGTTGTTATGTGTAATTGCATATTATAAACCCTAGAATGAGACCTAGAATGGGTTTTACTGGTAAAGTAGATTATCAAGAAAGGGTCATATGTGACAACTTCTTAGAACAATTAACTATGTCTACAAATGACTATACAAAGGGAAAGACGCCTATTCCTATTTCACCCTATGTCAAGGTTGCTAAGGATTTGTATGATAAAGAGAACTGGGTAAGAGATTCTCAAACAACTATGAGTGGCTAATTTACTCAAAATCTAGGTTTCACAAAGAAATTCTAATGCTCTACATAGTAATGTTTAGGTTTTTGATTTGGGGAAATGAGTAGAGCTTGGGTTTTTATGGATGTGGACTTGTTAACTCAAATTGTTAAGAATTATGATCCAATGACTAGATTTATGAGAGACATTGGTGGGAACCATCTGGTGAGTGTTATTGTAGAAGAAATCCATGAATTTTTTGGTTTAGATCCACCTTCTTATTTCCATGAAGCTATTAATTTTGAGAAATTGAAACAAGTATACGAGGCCTAGAGGTTTTTTCTCAAAAATGGCCCTTTGAAGGAGCATTTTGTAGTCATTGGGGGTTTGATGTTGGCTAAACCACTTATGCCAAAACCAATTTAATGCTCATGTCCTAGGTGTTTATATGTCTCTATGTAAGGTTTTTGGTGAGGATGAACAAGACCCAATGCTTATTCATTTTATGTACATGATGTCTCAAATTCTTCATCATTGTGTTGGAGTGGTTTTCTATTTTGGCCCCCTACATTGTAAAGTTGATACATAATGACCTAGTAGGTATTGAGAAAGCCATGTTGGAATTACAATAAGAAAGGTAAAATTCTAAAGAAGAGGGCTGGGGGGGATGACACACATCCATCTCATACATTCAATGTATGAACTAAAATAACATGTAAGCAAGTAAACATTCACACACATATAACACCAAATATGATTACCCATAAACCCTCCAAGTGAGAAGGTAAAATTGGGGTGGGGATGATAGTCACAAATCTTCACTACTGTAGTAATAAAGTGTATTCAATGAAGGTTACAATGTTTTGACCATGAGACACGATCTACCCTATGAAAGGTCTGCCCTGCTAAAGGCTTACATAGACTATTAGGTCTCACCCTATTAAAGGATTTCAACACCTTGTTAAAAGTTTGCCCTTCTAAAGGACTTTAACTTACAACTAAGTAAGCACCTTGTTAAAGGATTTCAATATAGCCTATTAGGACTACTTTGTTAAGAGATTTTGACTAAAATCACCTGTTAAAATGTCTTAGCGTTGATCCTTCAACTAGCACTTGATTGATTGATAGTAGATCACCTCTAAACTAATGTCTTCTTGATCAGATGTCTCTTTGATGTATGATATCTCCTTTACTATATTCTAATCTAATTGATTCTAAAACATAATCTCACTTCATAACTCCTTAGCCACCATGAATACTCTATTTGTGCATGCAAACTTCTCTATACTTTTCTTCAACACCTTACACACTCACTAGAGAGTTTAGGGTTTATCCTCCTTAAGAAGACTTTGGTGACGTAGGGTTAGGTATGAATCTATGGCTAAGATTCATCTATTTTGTTTGTTAATCCTTCCCTTTTTCTGATTGGCTGCATGTAATTGCATTGGGAATCCTACTTAAGATTCTTCCTTATCTCAAAAATATCGTAGTTTATCCTTTAGTCAGCTAAAAAATGGTTTACATAGTTGTTTGTGCCATTACAAACAATTATGTCCAAACTATCTTACCTAGCACTTGAAGTCTCTAATGCTCGACATATATTAATCTTTCTACGATGACTTGGCAGCTATATCACTCGACATCCACTATTCACTCAACTCCTGAATCACTCGGTATAAACTGTCTACTCAGCACTTGAGTGACTTGGCACTCACTGTAAACTCAACATGCTCTATAATATACATGTTTTTCTCAACATGTACTACTTGTTTGACATGAACTAAGTAAATAACTTAAGTGTGTTGACACTCACTTATCAAAACTAATCTGAGATCAACAAGCCAAGGTTGATCAACCTTTTGGGTCGTATTCTATGCTTATGCATATGTTTTTATTTAAGGGATCATCCTATTTTGAAAAGGAAATGGAGTTGACAAAGGAAAAGGATGCAAAAATGTTAAATGTCTAGTTGTGGAATATGGATATATCCTGGGATAGAGAGAATGCCAATTTTGTTAGATTTAATAGATATTTTGCATCCAAAGTAAGAGAATTATTGTTACATGATAACCCTAGGATGCCAAAAGCACTACTTGAGTTTATTAGGCCAAAATATTTTGCTAAATATTTGAAGATTGTTCACAATTGGGGTGACATTATCCCGTACCCTATTTCTACAGTTTTTAGAGTGTATGGTTTTAGAGGGACTCCCCATGTGACCTTACAAGGTCCTTTCAAGATTCATCTCATACAAGTCTTGTAGGAAATCAGTTATTTGTATGAGGATGAATAAACATGTAGATCAAAAGGTACCATTTTCCCATATTTCACTATTGCACACCAATTTGCAATTACTAAGGGTGGGTGGACACATTTGAATAAAGTCTTAGAACCCTACAAAATGAAAACATCTAAAGCCATATTTTGTGATCAAGAGGGATTTTGTGAGATGTTTTGTAAGAGAACTAAGGCTAAAAATGTGGACCACCAATTATGTTATCCTAGAGATATTATAAAAAAATAAATTCTCTCTACAAGAACAAGAAATCATGAAGGAGAAGTAGAGAGTCTACAAGAAGGCCATAGATTTTGTAATTACTTTGATAAGGATTATAATCCTTTGAAAGATGTTAAAACTTTTGATGAAAAAGTAAACAAATTGATGACACACTTTGAGGAAATTATAAAAAAAAAATGAATGAGAAAAAGGTTGTGGTGATTAGTGCAAATCCTAATTAGGCTAGAGATGTAATAACATAGCTTGTACCTACTCATACTATTTCCCTTGGTCAATACACCTTCTAGAAAAAGACTGGGTATAGTGTTGCAAGGCTTAACAAAGACATTTTTAGGAAAGGCAAGGGATTGGAGGACAAACCTTCACCACCCCACACGAAAAATGTTCTCCCTTCTCCTACCTACAAAAGACCTCTATATGAGGTCACCCCATTGGAATCTACTTCTAAAAGAAAAAAGTGGAGGAATCAACTTTGTTAAGTAAAGAGGTAGATTCACCTCCCAATCTCTAATGCATTTTGAGAATGAATAGGTAGTAGTAGAAAAATTAGTGCAATTGGGTAGCCAAGGGGATATTTTTGTCACAACAATTGAGTTGGAAGAGGGAATACAAGAGGGGCCTATAGTGCTAATCATGGACCTCACTATAGAAGATTTTAGGGGAAAGAAATTGCACCCTATCACTAAACAAGATCATGAAAGGTTTTTGGGAGATGACAGTTTTGTCAAATCTAGGGTTTGGAGAATAAGAATTCCTAATTTTGAGGCCAGGTGTGAGAAGAGACATTTAGAGAAACTAGATAAAGAAAACTATATTATTAAGGAAGAAATAAAAGAAGAAATTATGAATGATTTTAGCAAGATTACCCCTGAAGAGGGGAGAGAGACAGTAAAAGGAGTTATGATTCTTCTTAGATGGGATTTTATTGATGCAATGGTCTTCGATACCATATAAAAAGAAACAAATACTACATATAGAATAGAGGAAGAGGCCAAATCAACATCAAAGGGAGTAAGGTATAGTGAGGATCATGTTGCATTGGTAATGTGGTCTATTCAAAAGAGGAATAAGTGTAGGGAATTTAAAAACTCCAATGCAAATCAAGTAGGGAGCTTAATAGTCAAAAGGGTAGGTGAGATCTTAGGGGTAGAAGTTATAGATATAAATATTCAAACTAAAAGATTCTCCAAAGACATGACTCTAAGAGAAATATTTTTGATGGATGAGCTTATGCTCAAATATGAAAGGCTTATAGAAGCCTATTATGTAGAGAAGAAGAAGAACAGTAAGCCAATGGGAAAACATACCTAATTCGAGAATCAACCAGTTATACATGTGAAAATTGGTGAATCTTCTCAAATAATGATTGCATCATCACTTTTACCACCATCACCTACAAGTCCCATAATTGAATTTCCTCGATCTCCAATGATCTGAGAAGTTAAATCCAATGAAGGAGTAGAAGATGAAAAGGCCAAGCTCAATGCCCACAAATAAATGTGGTGCAAAGGTATGAAGAAAAAATTCAAGAAACACTTTTGTATCTAATAAGAACTATAGATACTAGACTTTTTTGTTATTGAGTATCAAATCTTGTGGATATCTAGAATTCTTTCAATAAAAATGAAACATTTTTGAGGAAATTTTTGGATAACTGGATTAGTAGAGAACATAAATTAGATGTGATGTATTGAGCAACCAAGGAGTAATCATAGGTTGAATAATTTATTAAACAAGAATAAAATCATGTGTTAGACCTATTGGAGTTGGATAACAATAGGGAATCATTATAAAGAAGTGTGATGTTTTACTTTTCTAAGTATGTCAATAGGGAACTTGACTTTTTCCCTTGTATCATAGAATGTGCAAATAATGTGAAAACCCATGAAGAATGGGAAGAAGAATTGAATACCTCCTAGCTCCAAGATAGAAAAAAACATATTGAAGAATAATAAAAACTATTTGTTTACAAGAACTATTGAAGAAATTGTAAGAGCTGAAAGATTCTTTAACTCTTTTGGAGTTAATATAAAATAATTGAAGACAAAATGGAAAAATATTGTGATAAAAGAAAAAGAGGTTGCTAAATTTAACTATTCGAATGATACTCTTTTTGATGAATGGGTAACAAAATATGGTTTAAGAGAGACCAATGTATAGGTGAAAATTGATGCTCAGGAAGAAGAAAAAGCTTAAGATGTTATGCCACTACCTAGAGACAATTAGAGAATATTACTGGACCTGATCATGAAAGAAAAAAGAGGAAGGACAATTTATTTCAATAGGGTACTTTAATTTTGTAGTTCATCCACTATGGATACACCTACAATGCAAATTAGGGATTGATCCTAAAGAATCCAGGCTACCGACTGTCATCTTGTAGGGAATTGTCTCCATTATCTTTTCTATTCAAAGGTTCTTATGTTGACACTTTTAAAAATTTTAACCAATATTTGTATCCATTTGATGTATGACATGTGTCATTCTCTCTAGTTTGAAGCTTGTTGCAATCATTTTTTAAAAGGATTTCCAAGACTTGGAGAAAGGGTCCAAATTTTGATTTGTTGATGGTAATGCTTTCACTTTCAGTCATTCTAGTAATATGTTGCTTAATTTTGACTTGTTCATGAATGAGAAAGGGATATAGTTACAGTACTTTGATCCTTTTTTGGGTTATTTAAAATAATAGATTTGATGATTTGTTGTATACTTTCAAGAAAAAATAGTACAAATGGAGAAATCACTAGAGTTGCACAATTTAGATCTTGTCTCTTTTTATTTTGTTCTTTGATTTCTTGTGATTCATCAACAAGTATAATTGAATCCCAATTGTAATCGATTTAGAGTTGTATCCCATTCCATGCTTTCTATTGATCTAATTAGTAGAGTAAATGCTTGACATGACATGGGGGAATCATATAATTTGATAAAAATATTTTGATAAGTATTAGATAATAAATGTTTATCGATCTTGTTTACAAAGCAAACGAGAAGATCTTTGGTTATGGTGTTACATTATGAATGGAGTCCCAATGGATAGAGACAATGATCATAGTATCATTTTGATCAATTAGTCAACATATTTTTAATTTTTTTTATCAAAATCATTTTATTTGATGTTGTATTTTTGACTTAAAAGCACTTGCCCACACTTGGCTAGGGAATCATGGGATATGGATTGTTAGTTACCTTTAATTTCTTTATTTTATTAAGCTATAAGGTTAAGGGCTATTATTATCTTGTTTGGGATTAAGAATTATGTATTTTTTTGGAAAGTGGGGTTAATCCCAGGTACACTTGTCTGAATCTTGCATAGTTCAAAGAGGAGAAAGATTAGTTGTCTTTTTCAGTTGGTTCTTAGGTCTATCAACTTATACCTATCATGGGAATTAGATAATATCTAGGTATACTTTTCCAAGAGTCTGGTTCTAGAAGCCTTTTTTCCCCATAGTTACCCTTGAAATGTCTGAAAGTGAAAAGGAGTCCTCCCTAGAGGAAAAATTACAGCAAACTAAAGCCAGTGAAACTTAGAGCAAAACCCAGCGCAACCAAAAACTAAGTGTAGTGTTGATTATGTACTTATCGATAGTGATAAGGAATCTAGTGAGATTGAAATGTTTGAGGAATTTGGAGAAAACCCTACTATGTAGATGTTGGTGAAAATTCTATAGAACTCCCTTTAGAAGATTATCTAAAATTTAGACTTGAAATTGTTAAAGAAGTATTAGAAAAATTAGATCAAGAAGGGTTAGATACATTAGCTGTAGCAGCTACAAAATCTAGTAAAGAAGGAAAGGAGGAAACAACTATTGTCATAAGAAAAAGAGAGTGCTCCATGCCATAGAGTGTCAACAAGACCCACCATTTGGCACCTAAATGGATAGACTTCCTTAGTCACGAGCCATTGCCACCACCAGACTTGTCTACACCTTTGTCTACAAGAATTAATTTGTTTCAACATTTATTATGGGAAAGAGCTCAATGGAATTTGGAAAAGGAAAAATTAAATCATTTTATTGATGAGCATAATCATCAGTTGAAACAAAGTTCATATTAGAATGTTCTAAAGAGAAGAATTGAGTAGATTATAGGATTGATTCCTAAATTAATGGAATTTAGGTCACCATCGCCCATATATACTTTGTTTCTTAAACAAAAATTTTCAAATTATAAACTAACTAGGATTGTGGAATGACTTAACCCCTCTATCTCTACCCCACATGAGTTTTATGATGCATTTTGACTTGTTCCTATGGCTTTGAAATTTTTTTAATGTGAATTATATCTTCACAATTTGGTACTGCCTAATGATACTGAATGGAATCTAGTCTTGTATGTAGGGGATGTGCAGTTAAAGCCATAAATGTCATGGATACAAAATGAAATGAACATATAACATCAAGTTTCACCCTATAGGGAGAATGAGATGACAACACCCTTGTTTACAAGATTGGAAATTCGACAATCTAGACGAGCATATCTAGATTGGATTGGATCAACATTATGTAGAAGTTGTTGCATTTAATGTTTTGTAGGTGTTTGTCGCACATGTTCATGTTGGCATTTCAACACTAAGTCAATGCTGATAGATTGATGAATCATCACAACAAGAAGAATATGGTGTGATTTTTGTTATGGCAGTGCATGACTAGAGCTTCCTCACCCTGCTATATTCTTGGAGGAATTAAAACATAGTTAATGATATTTATGTTATGAAATTTATGATTAGTAATTAATTCTCGATGATGGAGTGATCGTAGAAGTAAGAATTTGTTGAAGCTTTCCTTTAAATTATTTCTGTTGTAACCTTGAAAAGGGATTATTTTCTTGGTTTTGGCCAAAAGAGATAGAATAGATTGTTCTATTCAGTAGTTTGTAATCTTACTTTCAAATGTAACCTCTTATTATGAATGAATAGAATACAGAGTTCAAGTTTCCACCTTCAAACTTGATCATTTTTCTGTTCACTCATCCAAGTGGGCCCACTTGGTGAGTGAACTACTTTGTTAGAATAGATTTTATTTCTTTGATCATTTTCTTTGCAAGGTAGAAATCTATTATTCCTATAGCCATTGATAATATAATCATTGAACTATTCCTGCAGCATGGTTACATAAGTAGATTTATTGTTTGTAGCATTACCTTAAGCTTTAAGGCATAATGTTGTTTCAGTTCCTAGCTTAGTTCTTTTAGCATTCCTTTTCTATTTTTTTTGTAATGACTTAAAGAAGAATCCAAGCATACACTTTGTAGCCACCTCTTAAGCTTATGTTCCTGGGTTGACAAATAAAATGAAGTCAATATTTTGTTCATAGGAAAATACATGATTCTTTTTAGTCATAGAGTCAATGTAGAAGGATGTCCAATCCTTTGTTATTAAGATAATTATTTGATTGACCATTTTTGGCGTTGTTGCCAGGGAAGGAGTTAATCAAGATTTTGCATTATTTTGCATGCATAAAAGAAGAGACCCCTTTGGGATATTTCTTCCCTATAATATTCAAGAAGACATTTTTCATCTAGAACCTGAAGAACCCAAAGAACCTCACAATGAGAATGAAGAAGAACCTTTTGAAAATCCATTCGCTACTACTCAAGAATGAACACCCTCATCATCTGATGAATCCTTGCATCTAAATGATCTCTTTTTTAAACCTAAATACCAAGATAATCCACTTGCTCTTGTCATCTATCAAGCACCATTAGTAGTACCTCCTCCAAGAATGGTTTAGCCTCAACCAACATTCCCTTTTCCTATTCCTACTCAACAAGGTAATCAAAATTTGAAGAACATACCTGCTACTGCACTTTTCAAGTTTTATGGCTTGATCATTGAAGACCCTAAAACCTTTCTCTTGGAGTTTGAAATACTTTGTAGAAGTTATGACTATAAAAATGATGCCTGCAAATTGAAGTTTTTTTTCTCTACCCTCAAAGAAGCTACTCTGAGATGGTTCATGAGGTTGGGTGCCAATGCTATAGCAGATTGGTTTGCAATGAGCAATATATTTGTCATGAAGTATAAGGAATACTACAGAGGTCAAGATTTAAAAGGGGATGACATTTTCAAAATATCTCAAAAGGATGATGAAACCTTGGAAGATTATGTTTCCTGGTTCATGTTCAATCTGCAGTGTAAAACACAACATCAATTGAATGAGGAATCCAAGAAACATCTTTTTCTAAGGGGTGTAAATGAAGGAAGCATTGAATCTCTAAACCTTATGGCCAGAGGGGATATTAGTCAAAAGACTTGGAATGAGATATAGAGCATATGCCTGTATTATTCTAGAGCTACTATCAAGAAAGGTAGGGGACTTAGAGATCTACCACATGAGTCCAATGGTAGTTCAGGAGTATCCAAGCTAGAATTATCCAATTTGCTATCAGACTTCAAGCAAGACATCATTAATGATGTAGCCACTCAGCTAGAAACCATGCACGCTCAAAAAAAGAAAGATGAAGTTGATTTCATGTTGACTGAATACTATCCATATTGTAGAGAAAAGAAAAAGTAATGTAGATGTGAGTCTGTTGCAAGTGTGGAGACACAGCCAATGCCAATCGAGATCAAAGTCATTGATGAAAATGGAGAGGTGCTTTATGTCACTCAAAGAAGGCCATGGGTTCAAAGACAAGGCATTCCACAAGATCCTCTTAAAAGTTATAATAATAACAACTAATGGAAAAAATTTCAAAATACTATTTTTAGTGGAAATCATAGTTGAAAACAACCCCAAAAAGGTTGGCAACAACCTCAACAGGGTTGCCAACAACTTCAGCAAAATTGGAGTACCCAAACTAGTTAGCCAACCATATTGCCACCAACTTAGCAGCAAGCTCTAATGCCTCCTCTTGTAGCCACTAATAATCCTACCAAGCAAACCCATTTACTAGATCAACCTAATCCTAATTCAAATAATACTAAACAACAGGCTCATCAACAAAGTTATGCCATCTCATTGAATGATATTCACTTAAGTCAGGCACCACTCTTCCTTCACCCCAAAAACCTATAATAATTAAAGTTGGGGATGCTCCAACTGAGCATATAGATGAGTCAAATCAGCATACCTCTCCTGTAGCCAAAGAACCTCCATTTCCTTATGGTTGATAGAACAAGGCTAGCCCACGAAGAACCATGCAGTCATTGATTTGCTTAATCAGTTGAAATAAATGACCATAAAAATACCATTGTTGGATGCTACTAAGGAAGTCCCTGCCTATACTAAATCTATTAAGGAAGCATAGATTAAGCAAATAGGAAGGAAGAAGAAAGATCCAAAAACCATTCATGTCCTAGGATAGTTGTTTGACTTAACGTTGGAGACATTAATTGTACCCAAATACTCTAACCCTAGAAGTCCTATAGTTATAGTCACAATTCATGGGATCCAAGTTCAAAATTCTTTGGTTGACCTAGGATCATCTATTAATGTCATGAAAAAGGAGGTACTATCTTAGTTTCATATCATTGGCCTTAGAGAGACCCCCAACATCCTACAACTTGCTGATAGCTCTACCATTAAACCAGATGGGATGATAGAAGATGTTATAGTCACCCTAAACTCCTAGGAATATCCAATTCATTTTGTTTTCTCTCCCCAAAGGCTACTATGGAAGGATATCCTTTAATCTTAGGAAGACCATGGTTAGCCATTGTAGATGCTTATATAGCTTGCTGATTTGGGAAGATGACCATATCAAATGGTGTTCATAACAAGAACTTGACTTTATACTCCCTTGCTAAACCATTTTTACTAGATGACCAAGTAATCTGGCCAAACTTGGGTGATGATGATCTAGAAGCCAATTCCATCCATCAGTTGATGATGATAGGTAGAGAATAATTTATAGCTACATGAGAAGAAGATGAAATAATTTCATCCATTATTCTGAATGAATATGGAATGGAATCTCCAATGTGTCATCAAGCTGAATGTATCTTAGAAACCATTGTACCATCTTTGAATTCACTGCATCATTCAGAAGCTTCATAGCTTCTTCATTCATTATTACCTCATGAGATGGATTATTTTGTTGTTGCCCAATTATTCATGACAGATAATGTTATTAAAATTGAAATTGGTCTAGGCAAGGAGCTAAATATAAACGATGATTTATCACACTCCCAACAAGAAGTAGTGGTTACTATAGGAGAATCAAATAGCATTTTCTTTGGATTACATGGACATGAAAGGATTGGATCCTATGCTCTACACTCACAATATTTACATCAGCCCTGACTTCAAACCTATCCAATAGCCTCAGAGGAGAGTTAGCCCTAACTTAAAAGATATTGTTAAGAATGAATTGCAAAAACTATTAAGTGCTAGTTTTATATACCACATCTGTGATAGTCAATGGGTCTCACATTTGGTCATAGTACTTAAAAAGGGAGGAAAATGGAAAGTTTGTGTAGATTATAGGGAGCTCAATTTAGTTACTAAGAAGGACCATTTCCCATTACCATTTATAGACCAAGTCCTTGATAACCTAGCTGGTAAAAAGTATTTTTCTTTTCAAGATGGTTGCAGTGGTTAAAATCAGATTCAAATAGTCCTAGAAGATCAAGAAAAAGCAACTTTTACCTACCCATGGGGAACATTTGCCTACTTAGTCTTACCTTTTGGCTTGTGCAATGCCCCAACCACATTTCAATGAGCTGTCATCAATATCTTTTCAAATATTTTTGTTGATTGTATGGAGATCTATATAATTGATTTTATTGTTTATGGTGCTACTTTTGAAGAAGTAAAAGAAAATTTAGAAATGGTACTTAAAAGATGTGAGGACTATAACCCTTCCTTAAATAGTGAGAAATGTTTTATGATGATCAAGGAAGGGGTAGTCATAGGCCATTTCATTTCATCAAAGGGCATCCAAATAGATCCAGCAAAATTTATTAGTACCTTGTCGAGACTAGAGAAGTAGAAGGATGTACGTAGTTTTATGGGACATGCTAGATTTATTACAGAAGATTTATTAAAAACTTTAGTCAACTTGCAGCACCTCTCTACAATCTGCTCAAAAAGGATTCTAAATTTGTTTGGGACTTTGACTGTGCAACATCCTTCCTACAGCTTAAGGAAGTTCTTACCATAGCACCTATTTTGAGAGGACATAATTGGGGCCTACCTTTTTACATTCATACAGATGCCTCAGACTATGTTATTGGTGTTGGACTAGGACAGAAGGTAGACTCTCTTGAACATGTCATTTATTTCATTAGTAAGAATTTTCAAGGTGAAGAATTTAATTACATAGTCACTGAAAAGGAATTACTTGCAATCATCTATGCCCTCAATAGGCTCAAGCATTACACTACTGGATATGAGATATTTGTTCACACTGACCATTATACTATAAAATATTTGGTGAAAAAACCTGCAATTTCAAGAAGATTGGCTTGATGGTTATTGCTCATGCAAGAACTCAACATCACCATAGTTGATAAACTAGGTAAGGCCAATGTGGTAACTAACTTTCTCTCTTGGTTACATATCCTTGATGATCCTGCAACCATTCATGATAGTTTTCCAAATGAGCACCTCTTTATGTTGGCCACGCAAAACCCATGGTATGTAGATTTTGCTAACTACCTCACCATAGGAAAAATGCCAATATACTTCTCTGCCCAAGCAAGGAATTTACTAGCCGAGAAGAGCTTTAAGTATTCATGGATTGCTAGTTTCATGTTCTATACTGGCCCTGAAAAAGTCATGTGTAGATGCCTAAGAGAAGATGAAACATATGATGTCTTGAAGGCCTATCATGATAAGCCCTATGGAGGTCACTTTGCAACCAAAAGAATAACCTTCAAAATTTTGACAACTGGGTATTATTGGTCAAGCTTGTGCAAGAACATAGTCAGCTATACAAAGAAATGTGACAAGTGACAACAAATGGAAAGACCTACTAAATTAGATTAAATGCCTCTGCAACCTCAAGTAGTTGTCACACCCTTTGACAAATGGGGGATTGACTTTGTAGGACCCATCGAACCTACCTCCCAAGGAAAATCCTATATTATAGTGTGCACTTACTACATAACTAAATGGGAAGAGGCTAAACCTATGAAACACCCAAGGGATATCAATGTGGAAAAGTTTTTGTATGAATACATCTTTACACAGTTTGGTGTTCCTAGGCAATTGACATCTGATTAGGGGACTCAATTTACATCAAATTTGATAACTGCCCTTATAAAAGAGTATACTATCAGACAAGGTAAATTATCATCATATCATCCTTAGGCTAATGGTCAAGTAGAAGTTACTAGTAGGGAGCTCGAATCTATTCTCACCTAGACTATGGCACTTCATAGGAAGGATTGGGCCACATGCCTTCCTGAAGCTCTTTGGGCTTATAGAACCACCTAGAAGTCTACAACTAGTTTTACTCCCTTTGAATTTTTTTATGGTAAGTCAGCAGTCATGCCTATAGAATTCAAATATAAAACATTTAAGACTGCCTTGGAGCCCGAGATAGAACTCAATATTGCCCAAAAAGACTGAATTTTGAGTTTAAATGATCTTGATGAATGGAGGAAATTTGCATTGAACAATACTGAGCTCATTCAATACTAGAGAAAATAATGGCATGACAAGTTTATTAAATAGAAAGTGTTTGTTGTAGGAGATTGGGCACTCCTTTATGACTCAAAGTACTAGCATAATCTAGGAAAGTTCTAAACACATTGGTTAGGACCCTATGAGATTGTTTCCATATTTCCAAATGGTGTAATTCAATTATCTACCATTGATCCTGTTCATTTCAAACTACTTGTCAATGGGCATCATCTCAAGCTTTATCATAAACTAGTTAGCCATGAAGATTTTCTGCAGTAATTCTAGCACAATGAGGATATTGTCATTCCTGTAGCCACTGAGTCTGGGTCTCCTAACTTGATTCTTGATGCTTCTTGACTTTGATCAAGGAATTCATAATAAACACTTTCTTTTTTTTAAAAGTACCTTCTTCGCATCCATTCCATTCTATCTTTTCTCACTTTCATATTACCATTCCATTCTATCACTCTGTCAATTTCAATGATCATTATAGAACATCTTTCCTACAATAGTTGCTAGGTACCTCTCACATAACTTTGCATGCATTTTATTCTATTATATTCATGCTTTGTTGTGATTTGGTATTGCTTCTAATTATTCATTCCGTCCTATCTTGGCCTAGTGGGACCCATGCCTTCATTTAGTTGGGGGGAGGGAAATATTTAAATGTTTAAAAAAAAATTTCAAATCACATGTAACTTCAAAATGCATTGAGATGACTAGAAATAAGTGCATATTTAATATCACATGTTAGTGACATGTCCTTTTGTGATTGCATCATTATGAAATTAAAGACTTTAAAAGTAGTCACTTAAGTTTTAATGATGGTCTGCAATGTGTTCGGGTGACGAACCTGTATACGAGTAGAAATTATGAAACTAAGTGCAAGAAGGATATTATGAGATATGATGCATTAAACTCTCCAAGTACACACCATTTTTTTTGAAGAATTAGGGCCAATGTTATAAACCTTGATTTGCTAAGCTTTGTAAAATCAACGTTTTTCTATAATTCAATTGTAATTAATCATGGGTGGAGGTATATAGAGGAATGAGCCCATTGATCATCAAGTTCTTTTGGGAGATGCGGTCAACTATGAAATATTTAGAAGAAGAGGATGGTTGGATTATTGTCTTAGTTTGAATGGATTTGATGAAGAGGTAGCTCTTCAATTCATGACCACCTTAAAGGTCTAAGAATTGAGTTCTCAGAGGCAGTGATAGGCAAGGTCATTGGGTTGCCCCAGGAAGGCAAAAAATGGGAGAAAGAATTTGACTTGAAGATAGCTAGGGCACAATTTAGTATACACCAGGACCTGCCATTGGATATTGATAAGAAACAAGGTACTTCAAGGCTATCCTTGCCAATGGAGTTTATTCAACCTACTACATTTATCATCTGGTATTTCACGTGTGAGGGACACTATTAATACCTACATACCCTACACTTCAAAATGTTGGCTCACCTACGACATAAGTACTGACAGGTAAACATTCCAAATTTCCTATTTAACATTATTAAGAAGCAAGCTTCTCTAGTGCAGCCAGGAAGGGATGATTCTATTTCTCACCATAGTTTAATAAAATTAATTGTTGAAAGAGAATTAAATAAGAAAGAAATTGGGTCATGGGAGGAGTTCTTGCAGTTAAAAGAAGTAGAGCCTAGGTTGGTCGACCCTAGAGGTTAGGGTGTAGGAAAAAGGGAAAGAACACCCACAGGGTTCTATAAAATTGTTCATAGAGCTATAGATGCTCCTGAAGCCTTTCCCTCTAGACTTAAACCAACTAAGAAGAGGATTTACAAGGCTGAACCCTCCATTGTTATCAAAGAGAAAAGAAAAAATGTAGAAGTTGCTAGTGCTCTTGAAGCCCCATCATCTATTAAGAAAAGGTTTTCCACTGAGAAAGATAAAGGTAAAAATGTGAAACCTGAGGCAGAAAGGCTAGAACAATTGGATGAGGAGAGTAACCTTAATGAACTCATGCACTCTAAAGAGGAGGAAAATCTAGAAAAATATCCTAAAGTGCATGTGGTGGAAACACCTGGAAGTAGGAGGGATGAAAGACTCCTCCATGCTTGTTAAAACCACCCAAGAGGTGAAGTGCGAGACTCTCTAAGAGTAGGGTTCCAAAAGCCTCTATTCTCATAGTTACCCTTGAAATGTCTAAAAGTGAAAAGGAGTCTTCTCTAGAGGAAATATTACAACAAACTGAAGCCAATGAAATTTAGAGCAAAACCCAAGATATACAACTAGAAACTTCGTGTAGAGTTGATTATGTACTTATCAATAGCGATAAGGAATCTAGTGAGATTGAAATGTCTAAGGAATTTGAAGAAAACCTTGCTATGTAAGATGTTAGTGAAAATTTTGCAGAATTCCCTTCAATAGATTATCCAGAATTCAGACTTGAAATTGTTAAATAAGTATTAGAAAATGTAATTCCCCACCATTTGACCCAAAAGAAGTTAACCTAAAGTTTTTCAAACATTTAAAAAAAAAGGTTAAAGATAATAACTTAACAACAACAGTTATAACATAGCAGAAGCAATTAACATTCACATAAACACATACCATAAAACAAATTACAATTCTTAATGGTCCCATGACATTGAATCACATTTAAGTTTAATTAATAATAAATCTAATATATAATAAATCCACATCAAATACTAATATACTAGTATGAGTCCATTTAAATAATATACAATTATATATGATGCCACTTGGTAATAAACAAAATGCACAATCATCCACTATAGAGGTCACAGGGTATGAAAGGCTAAAATAATATACATCATGAAATAAATTACATCATCTCTTAAGATCTATGAAATCAAAGTATAACCATCCATCATAGAAATACAAATATAGATAGAAAAGAACATCTACACAAACACATCCAACAATGACATCCGACAGTTGAATCTTAATGGTATAAGAAAAAGCACTATCACTGGACCTCGTGGAACCTAAATGGTCCACTCCCACTGGGCTAAGGAGATAAACTCAAGTCCTAAACAAGATAACAACTCACAAGTCAAAACCAACATCTAGGTTCAAGGAATCACCTAAAAGAAAACTATCTCAAAGGGTACCAAGACACAAGTATCAACTAATCCCAGAGGCAACCTAGACATGCAAGAAATAGACTATACAAGTGGGCAAGTGTCATCATACGAATCAATGCTAGGGTTACCCTGGCAGTCTAACTTGACCCCAACCCCCTAGTGACTCTATGTGGCACTAGTATCCTTTTGTACTGACAAGGCATACTAACAATGCATGGTCACAAACAAGCATTCTCTCTACTCCCATCCTAGTCTGTACTAGCACTCAAAGCATGGGCAAGAACATACAAAGACTCTTATTAGGTTCATTTTATTCCCATTTATTGTAGTGTTTTCACTTATTAGGCAACTTACAATGGGTTACCCTGGCAACCACTTTGGGCCTCGGCCTCCATTGCAAGCCACTTCCCAACTTAACATACAGATAACCTACCCTAAGCTCAAGAAAATCAAAAGATCACAAAAGACCATATACCATACATCAATTCTTAAACAAGCAACTAATAAGTATTGAAAAATACTAATCATAATCATGGATTCCACCAATATGATCATCCTAACAAGACTAATCCCAAAATCAAGTATACATAAACCAATCCATGTCATAACATGACATCACCAAGAACAAATCATATAAACACATCAGTCCTATCAAATCGACTGGAAAGCAATCCAAATATATTTGATCGAAGACTTAAAGGTTATATCAGATAGGTCACACCATTCACCTCTATTTCACACAAGAACACTGGAAAGCAATAACAATCAATGCATCAAAACATCTCATGGAGCATACCAAACACATTACCATGGTTGAGTATAAAAGATCGAGATCAAAACATCATCATGACATCACAAAACAAAACTCTCAAGCCTTTGGTAAACATCCTGACTGGCCAAATAAGTCAAACCCGAAAACCCAACACTAGTAAATCACACATCACATAAAGTGCATATAAAAGTGAATTTCATAATTCATTAGGTTTTGAAAACCCTAAAGTTCAATATTTACTAAAAGTTTTCAAATTAAATCACAGACAATTCCATAATGGAAATCAATTTTCTCAAACAAGAGTTTCAACCCAAAGAACTTATGAAAACAAAAACACAATAGACACAAAGAAGATAGGAATTCAAAGAACGAGCAACTACTGTACAAACTCACAAGATCCTACCTGGATCTGATGCTAAAATAATGGATGCACAAACACACAAGAATCTTCCTTTTCCTTTAAAAATGCTCTTTTTAGAAATTGGCTCCTCCAAATCTATGTACCTAGAATTGAGCTCTAATTTCCTTAATAAAGAGTTTTTCCCCCAAATCAAGGCTTTGATCATGCAATCATGTGAAAACTTTGTGTTTAATTACTATATTTTAATTTTCATGCACACACTTTATGCAATTTAATTAAAATAAAATTTATTAAATTAAAGCTTTCTCTCCCTTGTTGAATCATGCGACGCTTTTAATGTAATATTTATTAGCTTAACTAATAATATTATTTAGAGTTTATTAAAAATAAAACTCCTAAATAAATTACTATTAAATTAAATAAATATAAATATGCCTAAATTAGAACTTTAATCAAATCTTTTAAATTTAATTCTTTCATGCACATTTTTAAAGAACTTTTTAGTTAAAATATTCTTTTATATTTTTCTTTTCCTCCACTTATTAATTAGTGTAACCACTATTTGAAGCATAGTTTATTATTTAAATTAATAAGAATCATTAAAGCTTATTATTTAAATGCAACTCTAATTTAATAATTATTAATTAAATAATCATAATAAAACAATATTAAATCTTTAATATTTTAATTCTATTTTTATCCAACTTCTTAAAATAGACTTTTAAACTAAATATTTTAAACTAAAGTACATATTTAATTAATTTCTAATTAATTAAATAACATCATAATCTAATCTTTCTTTAACCAATTTTCTAAATTTAGACCTCTAATTTTAGACTTTTTATTTAAAGCATAAATTTAATTATTTTTTAATTAATCAAATATTCACATATTTTAATATTTTATTTTTAATCAAATAATATTTATTACTCAACTAATAATATTATTTACAGTTTATTATTTAAAATAAAACTCCTAAGTAATTATTATAAAATTAAATAAATATAAATATGTCAAAAATAAAACTTTAATCAAATCTTTAAATTAATTCTTTTATTTAATTAATTTCTCAATTAATTAAATATGATTAAATATCAAATTTCTTTATAAAATTTTCATTAAATTAAATCATTAAATTATCTTTTAATTTGATTTAATTATAATAGAAAATCATCACATACCCACAAAACCAAAAATGACAACTTAACTGAAGACAAAGAACATAATCAAACTCAAGGGTTAGAATCACAAATTCACGTCACTTGACGAATTTGGAAAGGTGAAACTAACTTAGATACTTGTCCCATTTTCTAGGACAATTGGCTTAGGGTTTAGGATTTGGACTCAAGAGTTATCTCCCCACTTATACCATTGAAATATTGTGATAGGGTACACTCATCTTGGCAATTCAGGGGAGTCGATACCCGATACCTACATAAAATCCATGCATCTATAAACACAACATTCTAAATTAAACAGGCAATGGCATGAAGTGATTCATCCTATATATCTTGACTAGCAAGTGATTACGACTCCCTTCCTCAACCACATCAGAAACATCAAACATAAAGAAAATATACATGTACACCATACACATGCAATTATGGGGTAAGTATCTATAGAAACCACATAAAAATCATTTGTCTAACTAACATCATTCAATAACTAAAATAACTGGCACTAAGTATCTCAACACACACACACACACACACACACACACACACACACACACACACACACACACACACACACACACACACACACACACACACACATATATAATCTCAACTGAATATGTAATACAACTAATCAATTTCGGTAATCCAACACCGCTAATCATAAAACATAATAATAGACAAGCCTATTAATTAAATAATCATAATAAAACAATATTAAATCTTTAATATTTTAATTCTATTTTTATCCAACTTCTTAAATTAGACTTTTAAACTAAATATTTTAAACTAAAGTACATATTTAATTAATTTCTAATTAATTAAATAACATCATATTCTAATCTTTCTTTAACCAATTTTCTAAATTTAGACCTCTAATTTTAAATTTTTTATTTAAAGCATAAATTTAATTATTTTTTAATTAATCAAATATTCACATATTTTAATATTTTATTTTTAATCAAATAATATTTATTACTCAACTAATAATATTATTTACAGTTTATTATTTAAAATAAAACTCCTAAGTAATTATTATGAAATTAAATAAATATAAATATGTCAAAAATAGAACTTTAATCAAATCTTTAAATTAATTCTTTTATTTAATTAATTTCTCAATTAATTAAATCATTAAATTATCTTTTAATTTGATTTAATTATAACAGAAAATTATCACATACCCACAAAACCAAAAATGATAACTTAACTGAAGACAAAGAAAATAATCAAGCTCAAGGGTTAGAATCACAAATTCACGTCACTTGACGAATTTGGAAAGGTGAAACTAACTTAGATACTTGTCCCATTTGCTAGGACAATTGGCTTAGGGTTTAGGATTTGAAATTGAGAGTTATCTTCCCACTTATACCATTGAAATATTGTGATAGGGTACGCTCATCTTTGCAATTCAGGGGAGTCGATACCTGATACCTGCAACCTGCATAAAACCCATGCATGTATAAACACAATATTCTAAACTAAACAGGCAATGGCATGAAGTGATTCATCTTGTAGATCTTGACTAGCAAGTGATTATGACTCCCTTCCTCAACCACATCAGAAACATCAAACATAAAGAAAATATACATGCACACCATACACATGAAATTATGGGGTAAGTATCCATAGAAACAAATATACATGCACACCATACACATGAAATTATGGGGTAAGTATCCATAGAAACCACATAAAAATTATTCATATAACTAACATCATTCAATAACTGAAATAACTGGCACTAAGTACCTCAACATATATATATATATATATATATATATATATATATATATATATATATATATATATCTCAACTGAATATGTAATACAACTAATCAATTTTGGTAATCCAACACCGCTAATCATAAAACATAATAATAGACAAGCCTAAAAGAATCTAGTAAAAAAAAATTAGAAAAGTAAAGTAGGGGTAGGTATTACAGAAAAATTGGATCAATAAGGGTTAGATACATTAGCTGTAGTAACCACAGAATCGAGTAAGAAAGGAAAGGAGGAAACAACTGTTGTCATAAGAAAAAGAGATTGCTCCACACTATAGAGTGTCAACAATATCCACCATTTGACACCTAAATGGATAGACCTCCTTAGTCACGAGCCATTGCCACCACCAAACCTGTCTACAGCTTTGTTTGCATGAATTAATTTGTTTCAACAACTATTATGGGAAAGAGCTCAATGGAAACTGGAAAAGGAAAAATTAAATCATGTTATTGATGAGCATAATTTCCAATTGAAACCAAGTTCATATCAGAATGAAGTTCTGAAGAGAAGAATTGAGCAGATTATAGGATTGATTCCTGAATTAATGGAATGTAGGTTTTCGTCGCCTGTATATACTTTGTTTCTTAAAGAACAATTTGCAAATTATAAACTAACTAGGATTGTGGAAGGACTTAACCCCTCTATGTCTACGCCACATGAGTTTTATGATTCATTCAATCTATTCTTGTGGCTTTGAAAAATTTTCTATGCAAATTATATCTTCATAATCTAGCAGTGCCTAATGACACTGAATGGAATCTAGTCCTGTATGTAGGGGATGTGTAGTTAAGGGAAACAATGTCATGGATACAAAATGAAATGAGTAGAGAACATCAAGTTGCACCCTATAGGGAGAATGAGATGACAACACCCTTGTTTATGAGACCAAAAATTCAACAATCCAACCAAGCATATCTAGATTGGATCTCTATTTTTGGCAATCCTATAGGACTTATTAAGGTAAGTGCAGTCAGAGAATAGGCCTTTTTAGATTGGGAACAATACTTATCTCAGAATGTTGAGACAACAATTGTCGCCTCAAGGCAACGATGGGTTAGAATGCCACATGATTTAAAAATCAAAGAGTCCCATTCTTCACAAAATTTAACTCTTGCTACAATTCAAATTCCTTGGTATATTGACTTGGGAAGAAATCAGTGTAAACATTGGTTACCATTAAGGTATTAGCCCCCAGTTCTCCTATAGCCACTACTAGCATCAAATGATAATGTAGAAGACCATGACATGACTAATGAAGTTAGGAACTAGAAGAGGCTCAAGACAAATTATGGTTACTTTGATTATGTGAATAATGAGCTAGGTGAAAGGACACCTAGTGACTGGAGAGTGCGAGCCCAAATCTGGAACTTCATGATTGTTGGAGACCAGTAATAGATTAGTTGGGGGAAATCATGAGCCTCTAAAAGGTCATTATTTTGGGAACCTTTTATCTTGTTTTTAGACAATTATCTTGCAAGAAACATTTAATGATTTTATGGTTTAAGCAAAGGAACTCATATTTTAATGAATATATTATCTATATGTTAAGACATGAAGATTGAAGTATAGATTGTTTAGATATGTTGTGTTTGCTTGAAACTATTAATTTCTATGGTTTAATGAAGGAATATTACATGCTGATAAATATCTTCTCATCCATGCTATGTTTGGGTAGGTCTCTTCCTACAATTGTAGGATTTGCAAGAGTGATAATTTGAACATTATACCCTGTCTAACATTGATGATGAAAGAATGCATGTAGAAGTTGTTGCATTTAATGTTTTTTAGGTCTTTGCCACACATGTTCAAGTCAAAATTTCAACACTAAGTCAACATTGATAAATTGATGAATCATCAAATCAAGAAGAATATGGCATGATTTTGTTATGGCAACACATGAATACAACTTCCTCAACCTGTTACATTCTTGGAGGAATTAAAATGCAGTTAATGATATTTTTGTTATGAACTTTATGATTTGTAATTAATCCTTGATGATGGAGTGATGGTAGAAGTAGGAAGTTGTTGAAGCTTTCCTTTAAATAATTTTTGTTGTAACCTTGAAAAGGGATATTTTCTTGGTTTTAACCAAAAGATATAGAATAGATTGTTTTGTTCAGTAGGGTATAATCTTACTTTTAGATGTAACCTCATATTATGAATGAATAGAATACATAGTTCAATTTTTTACCTTTAGACATGATTTTTTTTTTCTGTTCACTCATCCAAGGGGGGCCACTTGGTGAGTGAACTACTTTGTTAGAATAGATTTTATTTCTTCGATCATTTTCTTTGCAAGGTAGAAATCTACTGTTCCTATAGCCATTGATAACATAATCATTGAACTGTTCCTGCAGTATAGGTGCATAAGTAGATTTACTATTTGTAGCATTACCTTAATCTTTAAGATAGAATGTTGTTTCAATTCCTAGCTTAGTTCTTTCAGCATTCCTTTTTTGTCTTTTTTGTAATGACTTAAAGAGGAATCATAGCATTTACTTTGCAACCACCCTCTCAAGCTTATGTTCCTGAGTTGACAAATAAAATGAAGTCAGTATGTTTGTCTTAGGAAAATACATGATTCTGTTTAGTCATAGAGTCAATGTAGAAGGATATCCAATTCTTTGTTACTAAGGTAATTAGCTAACCAACCACTTACCTAATCCTAATCTTGATTATCCAAATACTTGTAGAGATTTGCCCTTAAAGGTGTATATTCAAGTAATTGTTGTTGAACCAAAAAAAATAGTATTCCTCTTGAAGACACTCTTTTTAAATATTCATGTCCTTTTCACTATGATGATTCTCACATGATTTCCAATTGTATTAATTTTTGTTTCTATGTTAGGGAAAAGACTTCTTTAGGAATCATATGTGTGAGATATTACAATTTCTTCATAACTTCACTTACTTTTTCTTCTCACCTATTGGAGTGGATTCCTCATTATCCTATATTATGTGTATTCAAAATCTCCCATTAGGTCTCTTTTTTTGGTCAAGGGGGAAATGATTCTTTCTTCTCTTTTCTTCTAAGGATCTCTTCTTTTGCACATAGGCATTTTATAGAATCTTATGTAGGATGTAGACTCCTCTTCTAATATTTTTGGTATTCTTCTTTTTGTTGGATGTATTATCTATCTATGGCACATCTCTATGTGATAATGGTAGCTCTTTTACTTTCTTTATTTCATTTCACTATATATTTGTATTATTTTATTGAACAATATCATATGTAGGTATGCATTACTTTGTTACATGCATGATCATGTGTCTTTTCCTAGAAAAGTGTCGTCCATATATTATATCTTAATGCTTATTATATGATGATCTTCTATAGCTTCCTTCATCTATGATGTTTTTTTATAACATCTTAAACTACTTAGTATTGATTATCTTATGGTGTTTTTATTTTCTACACCCCTCTATGGTGTAGCATTATATCTCTCTTGTGAGATATGAGGTGTTTGTATTTTGTGCACGACTATCCATTTTTTCTTATGACTCATCTTAATATTCCTTAGAATCTTGTTATATAATCCACTGTAGACTTCCTTTTTGTGTCTCATGTTGGAGGGAAAGAAGTTCTGTATATTCTTAATCTGTTTCTCTAAAGATTTACATTATTCAACCTTACATGGATTTTTTTTATTAAGTGACATCATTCTTTCTTTATGAAGAATTGCTCCTTGACCTATGGATTCTCTTTTTTACAAGAGTTACATGTCTTAATTCATCACCTTTTCTTTATCAAGTAAAACCATGTCCATTATATTATGTGCTTTTCTTGGTTTGGAGTTTGTTATCCTTCATCCAAGGATCCATATTCCACCTATACAGGGGACTGAACTGGTGTATTTGTGTTCTTCTTCCCTCTTCTATCCTTGGAGATTTTATCTTAATCAAATACTCCTATTAGGTGACTTGCTTGTCATTAATACTTATCCTTTTTGAGGATATTATTTCCATAAGAGATATATCATTTTTACAATTGTATATGTTCTTATATGCTCAAAATATGAGCACACTTCTATAAACCATTATTCTTGAGAGAACCCATGATCAAAGACATCACAAGAGGTGACCTATAGCTTCCTATTTATGACATGCAAGGATGATAGTATCATGGCTCTCAAATGAACCTAGTAAAGCAACCCTTGCAAGGTGCACCATATAATGATAGATTTAAAGGAGTAGAGGAAAGAGTGCCGATATCTAAGAATTACAAGTGTGCAATGTGAATGCAAGCTAAAGTAAGTGAAATGAAAGATCTAAGATAACAATAATGAAAGAGTTATAAAGCCCCTAATTAGATTATGCAAGTTAATCTAGTGCATAAAAGAGATCTAAGCAAAGAATGAGAGATGCAAGTAAAACAAAGGTGAGTGTGAATGTGCTCAAGAGTGTAGATACAAAAATGATAGCATAACAAAGAGTGCAAGCATAAGGTATGAGAGAGCAAGGAGAGAGCCTTCTTTTAATGATAAATGTATGGTAGGTATTAAGAGGAAAAATCCCATGGTGGAGAATTAATCACAAGAATATCGAAGGGGCAAAATCAATGAATTATTTAAGAGGAAAAAGACATGTGGAGGAGAAGGGAGATTCCTCCCACCTTGAAAAGTGTGTCCTCACATGTGTAGATAAAGATAATTTCCTTTTTACTTTTAAAATAATAATAATCCTTTTCATGTGCACACTTAGGATAAGAGGGCCTTGTTGGAAACTATGCTAAGTTATTGAGAGGGGAGGGGTGAATCAGTAACTTCTAAACTTCAACAATTTCAACTCTTAATCCAACAATCCAATTAGTATTTAATCCATCACATATGATCTGATCTAAGTGCATGCATAATAAAATGAAAACATGAAAGCATTCATAACACCGTGACACAAAGATTTGGTGACCCAAAAACCTTCCAAATAGAAAGTAAAATTGGGGTGGGGATGATACCCACAAGATTTAAAACTGCAGTATAAAGTTACCCTGTTAAAGCTGCTTACATTGATCACTTTTGATGAATTTCCCTATTAGGAGCAATAAGGACTATTAGGTCCACCTCGTGAAAGGATTTACAAACATACAATGAAGTATTCACTCAGTAAAGAGATTTACAAAAGACTATTAGGCCTACCTTGTAAAAGGATTTGATTGATTCACCTATTAGGATGAAACAGTAGATGATCTCTAATCTGCAACTTGGTTTGCTGAATGAGATTCCTTTAAGTACTGATCACTTTGTTGTGATAGATATGACTTTGCTACTCCTTATACTATTGTAGCCTTTGTAATTCACTCTTTCTGCTCTTACCTAATTGCATATATACACACTTGGATATGAAACAATGAATTACATATATACCACACCAATTATACAAATTACAAAGTTGACCACAATACAAGTTTACACAAATATTACAAAGTTGGCCCAAATGAAGATACTTAGGTTCTGAAGACTGACTTGATGAGGTTCTGATACTTGACATCCACTATCAATGCTTGAAATCATCATGCACTCAGTAGATGTAGAAGCTCGATCCATATTGATCATTTCTAAGTATTTTTGAACTCAGTCTACACTGGTGATTTGATAGATACTATGAAACTCATCACTTGTTTACCATGGCAAGACTTAGCAAACACTATCACCTCGAGCTCAATATAAACTGAGTCACTTGGTTAACTAAGTCACTTGGTTAACACTAAGAAGCTTGGTTAACACTAGTCTCACATCACATACACTACAAACTTGGTGAACACTGCACAACTCGGTTTGCACTGGTAAACTCAACATACATTGAGATGCACGGTTTACACTGCCAATCTTCATTGTAATTGAAACTACTCAATAACCACTATGACTTTTCCAAAGGACTTGATAGCAACTATAGAACTCGGTAATAACTGAAATGCTTGGCAAAAATTGATAGCCGTACAATAAGCTCAGTAGCTATATACAATTTGAATAAGTGTTTGTCACTAATAACAAACTTGACTGATATGTCAACAAGACTTTTATTTAATTAAAAAGGACATGGTTATTTTGATTAAATAAGAACTTAGGATAAGTTGGTCAAATATAAATTATTTTAAATTAAATCAAGATTTGATCAAAGATGCTAGATAAAAAAGATTTAGTTTAGCATTTAAAAATGCAGCACGGGGCCTCATAGTTTACTAGACCATTTATGGGTCGCATTTCCTCCTCTTTGAGTCAATGTGTGATCAATTCGGGAACATATTGAATCAAAGAATAAATATGTCAAGATAAGATATGACATATCAGAACCCATAATGATAAGATGAGAACTAATATGTCCAAGATAGATAAGTCAAGATGAATAAGAAACCATAATGATAAGATGAATTTAAACTATAAAAGTACATCAAGAACAAGTAGATACATAAAGTTAGGATGAATCAGGACCCATAACAATAAGATGAGCACTAACAAGTTGAAAGTGGATAGATGTAGCCAAAATCAGTTTATAGAATTATAGTTATAGTATTCTTGCCCCCTCAGGATCAAAATTGAAATGAAGTAGAGAGAATGAAAAAATGAGATAGATATGATCAAATCAAGATAAGATAAGTATAAGATTATAGATAGGATAGTGAGATCAAATATTGACCACCAAGTGTAGATATTATGCAGTAATTTGATGAAGAAATATACACAATAAGAATTAGGTAAAAATAAGAGGAAAAGTGGAATGAAATGAAATAAAATGGAATGAATGAGAAGAGAGTGGAAATGATGAATTCCTTAGAAAGAATTGAAATGTTAAGCCTCAAGAGGTTAGTCAACTATGCAGAAGGAGGAAAAACATTTAAAAAATAATTTTGACCGTCAAAATGAACCCATATTTTTATTTCAATCCAAGACATCAAAATTAGGCAAGCATACAATTTTTGCAAAAAAATAATGTGATAAAAAATAGGGTCAAAATCAAGTTAGAAGGTTAAATAAGGGGCCCATGGGGTCATTGTGAAATCATTCAAGTCACATTTGATCTTAGGAGTTTTGATTATAGAGAGAGAAAGACAATAATAAAAATGATGATTCTCATCCATGAGCACATTTCAAGCTCAGTTGATCAAGATCCATTTCAGGCAAGATCAAAAATCTCTTTTCATCTTCCTTCTTTCTTCCCTTTTATGTCCTTTCTCCTAGGTGGAACTAAAACCTAATAGATCCTATTTAAAACTCCTATTTTCATGGCGTTAAGCTTGAGTTAGGATCTATCCCCTTAGGCCTTCCCTTTCATTCATTTGATCACTTAGAATCTTCTCTATGCACCAAGATGATTATATCTTAGAATCTATGCTTGATTTCTAGGATCTAAGACCTATTTTTGGATCCTAGAGGTTTTTGGCCATGGTTTTCAAGGGTGTAGTGTGACCTATTAGAAAGTAAAGTCAACCCAGATTATTGGGAGGGGGGGGTGAGGGGGTGAATCAGTGATTAGATCAATACAACTTTTATCAATCTTATTAAACCTTCAACATGTAAACACTATAATCAACAGCCATAAGAAGATACATGTACACTAACACCAGATATGTTAACTAGGGAAAACCCTAGTGGGGATGGAACAAAATTCTTGTAAAAGGATGGACTATGTTAGGAGCTAATGAAATACATTTATTACATATTAGTCCCTATTAGGAGACTTTGAACCCCTATTAGGAGATTCCAACCCTGTTAGGAGTTGTGCCAACCTTGTTAGGAGTTGTAGAAGGAAGATGGACCCACTATCCAAATAGCTTCAGTGGCAAGACCACCAAACTCATTGTCCAACTAGTCTTGGTAATATTCCTTTCAAAATAATAGAAATGAAATTGATCTTTACAACTTGAAATATTTCTTTTTCCTCTTAATATGCCAATACTACACCAAATACATTCTCAGGTCTTAATACTAGATCTTCAAATTCACATCACATTGATCCCTTTGATCACATACTTGCATTTACCAACTTCACATATCACTTGCTCAATTACACAATTCCAAACACTGTACACTTCATCACAAGGAAAATAACTTTCCTTTATACTATATCCTCAAAATAATTCTCTGAGTTATCTTTGAGGCTTTCACAATTAATTATAATAGGACCTCATTTAGATATTACAATTCATTACATCTTTTCGCAATTACAAAATACTGTTGGCTCATAGTAAATACAACTTCTCACATGTGCAACCTTAGAGCCTACACACTCAATGATGTCATCATCAAGCTGTCTACTATCACTTTCTAACTTCACTCATCATGATTCTATCCTTGTTAATAGATAAAATCAAAATACTAGAATCAAAATACTAGAAACCAGTTTGCAAGTAGTCTTCCTACACACTGTCCTCTATAAATCACAAATAACTTTCACATGTCTTTGACTTTCTGCACATGCTTTTTTCCACATCATTAGGACACATTGTAGAACATATCCTCAATTGCATTGACCTCATCATCAATACACAATCTGTACAAACTCATTCTCTATTTGGTACTCTACCAATCTTTATAGAAACAATATTATGTTGACATCAATGACAAACAAAGTCATGAATGCAACATGTCAATCATGCTAACAATCTACCAATATGATTTATCAATGCTTAGGATACTCCCCAAAAGGAATACCATCAATATTCATGCTAACTATCTCCCCCTTTGGTATTGATGGCAACATAGAAAAAACATTTAAGTTCCAAGAATACCAAATCCAATTTTGCTACTACTTCTCCTCTCATCTTTTCAAATCCTCTTCATCAATCAAATTTGAAACTCACAAGAATAACTCTCCATATGCACTTCCTTATTCTTATATGGATGGCATAAATTGTTCATACTTCTCCCCTATTGATATAATTTCCCATTGACATCAATATCTCATGAATAAATCTCCCCACACTTTCTCTCTCCCATATACATCTCCCACATGCTACTAGAAGATTTTTTTCATGCAATCTCCCCCCCCGTTGACATCAATGAAAAAGGCATAATTATGTGAATGAATTTTTAAAAGTCTTCATCCAAATCAAGTGTCCAAAGACACTATTTTATACTAACTACCAGGAGTCCTTGATGACTCTTCTCAATTGTAGATACTCCCCCATATAGGAAGCATCAATACTCAGTCAGATAAATAATAGTTCTCTATACCATTGGACTGATGCACTCTTTGCATCATCTATTCAGGAGTAGGTAGGGGTATAAACCCAAGCATACCTAGAAAATACTCAAATATATCCTTAGGTAAAGGCTTCATAAAATATTTGCAATCTACTCTTTCATATTAACATGCTCTAATTTGATTTTTTTCTTTGCAACTTTCTCTCTTAGAACATGATACTTAATCGATATATGCTTAGTATTAGAATTTACCACATGATTCTTAGACATAATCACTATACCTGTGTTATCACAATGCATGATAACAGGTTTTGAAAAATCTATCTCTATATCCTCCAACATTTATTTCATCCACATGATCTGATTGCAATTATTTTTTGTTGCTATATACTATGCTTCTGTTGTATTCTATGAAATACAATCTTACATTATATGCACATAGAGTAAAGTCATTTTATTTGTCATACCACAAGCCAAAATTAGGTGTACCCTTCAAATATATAAATATTCCTTTTACTACTGCATAGTGTGATTCCTTAGGGTCTTCTTTAGATCTTGCTACTATACCAACTATATTTTCTATATCTAGTTTGGTGCGAGTCAGATATTGTAAACCTCCAATCATGGATGTGTACTTCTTCTACTCAAATGTGTTATTGTGTTGGAAATAAAAATGGGAAAGTAAGTTCTGTGGGGGGTGGGGTGGGGGTGGGTGAATCAACACTTAAAACTTTTGCCTCTAAAATATATCACCAATATCCATCTCATAACTTAACATATAAACTAATATAACTTAACATACATCACATTCATAACATAAAGTAAATAACACATAAGATTTTGGTTACCTAGATCCCTCCAATGAGAAGGAAAAACTAGGGTGGGGTCGACACCAAAAAATCTTCACTACTACACTTGTAAAGTATGGCCCATTATGGTTACAAAGTGTTGATCATAAGCTATGATCTACCCTATGAGGGATCTACCTTGTTAAAGGCTTATAAGACTATTAGGTCTCACCTTGCTAGAGGATTTTAACTCTCAATTAAGCAAGCACTCAGTTAAGAGAATTACAATAACCTGTTAGGACTACTTGGTTAAGATATTTACTCTGTATCACCTATTCATATGATTCAACACCTGATCCTTTAGTTAGTACCTTGCAACAACCTGTTAGGACTACTCGGTTAAGAGATTTACTCTGTATCACCTGTTCATATGATTCAACACCTGATCCTTCAGTTAGCACCTTATTACTTGATGTTAGATCTCCTCCTTATTGTTTAATCCTTGATCCTCCTAATCAAATCTATCCTTTCTATTCCTCTCATTGCGTTGTTAGGACTACTCAGTTAAGAGATTTACTTTTTATCACTTGTTCATATGATTCAACACCTAATCCTTCAGTTAGCACCTTACTGCTTGATGTTAGATCTCCTCCTTATTGTTTAATCCTTGATCCTCCTGGTCAAATCTATCCTTTCTATTCCTCTCATTGCTTGTCTTTATTTCTCTTAAACTAATTTTTCTTTGCATATCTTTGTCATAGCCATCATAGCCATCATGAATGCTCTCTAGACTCTTAGGATTTGTCTCGTTGTGCATCATTTTAAATTCTCTAGGGTTTTTCCTCCTTAAATAGGCAATGGTGTAGATGGTCTAGGTCAAAATCAATGGCTATGGTTGATCCTTATTTCCACCTTAACCTTCCCTTTATCTAATTGGTTGCATGTATTGCATAGGAATTCACAATATGAATTTATACTTCTCTCTTATAGTCATAAATTCATGATTATGTCAGCCAAAAATGGTTTACATAGGAGTTTGTGCCATAACAAACAACTATGCCAAAAACTATTTACTTATCATCCAAAGGCTCTAATGCTTGGCCTTTGTTATGCTTTGAATGCTATAACTTGGCTTCTATAGAACTCGACACTAATTGTTATTTGACACCTAAATCACTCAACATGTATAGACTACTCGAAACTTGAGTGACTCAGCACATACTATCTACTCAACACATACTAGTCATATTACTCAACATTTACTATTTGGAAACCTATGCTCAACATGCTTTGATCACTCGGCTTGCACTGATTGCTTGGCTCACTATGATCACTTGGCATACACTATGCACTCGACTTGTACTAAAATTCTACTAGATAATGACTAAGTGTTTTGTCACTGCCTTGTTAAAACCAAAATGAGATCAATAATCTCCCCCTTTGACATGAGTGCCAAAAACACTTTGTCATGGCATATACATCCTTATCTATTCGCTGCTTGGAATTTATACAAAACTTTCAAAATTTACAAAATTTGCATTTGTATAAAAAATGATGTCTATCTTCCATACCTTATTACTCCCCCTAGTAAGTATGTCATTTCTATTTTTGCTTCAATTACTTCCATTGAGTAGATATCAACCTTGAAAAACATTTTCCTCTAAAATTTTCATAATGCCCCTTTTTTGGTACTTATGTCAATTGGGCTATATATTGACAATGTGTTTATCCAAAAATGGTTTGTGAAGCTCCATTATTATCTTCAATGTTGCATCCCAATTTCCTATTGTTGCATCTAGGGCTTGATATTGAATGTCTAGTTGGGTAGCAAGGTCAACTAAGCCTTTATGTATAGAAATATGGGAATCTTTCTTCAATGGTGTCTCTATAGAGGCTAGTTCCTTGTGCAATAATTCCATGTGAAGTGTCAACATGGATTGGATACTAATCAAAGTAGACCTAATATTAACATCTTGTGCTTGTAGCTTAGAAAGCCTAATCTAAGTTGATAGTGGTCTCTGAAAATGTAACTGACTATTACCTGGAGATTGTTGCAGTGTGGTAACTATGAATAACAAATCTTCTTCCAACTGGTCAATAGCTGATTGAGTCTCCTTAGTAAATATCTCAACATTGCATAGCTTTTTGTATAGAGAGAAATTGTTCTTTAACACCTTCTTTACATTTTCCATTTTGGTTGCTAGATCAACCTGTCTGAGTGCAATAGTAGTAGATATCTTCTCTAAAACATTTGTATGAAACTTCATTTTAGACCATTCTAATAATTTGACATTTGTGTCTAGGTCTTCATCCTTAATCTTGTCCACAATGCTGACAAGTTTCTCTATAATAGACTTATCTTCATATATTTGTGGGAGGCTAAAAACATCAATGAATATGTCTTCAATTTAATGCAAAATTTTCTTTTTCTTATGCTCCCTCCTTAATATTTCTTGCCTCTTCTTCCTTTGTAGAGTGGCTTGAAAAATGCTCATTTCTTTAATAATGATTGTATTAAAATAAAAAATTGGTAGCTCAAACACCTCATCTAAGCTTACATCCTCAAACGATGTAACATCAACACTCTTGGGTGTGCTAGTACACAACCTTGATATTTGTAGTGGAATGTCCTATGTACTCGGCCTCTAAAGAGCTTGACTATGGATAGGAGATGTAGAGTCTAGCAAAGTAACCAATGTTTGTATGAAAATTTTCTCCTTAGGTGCAGTAGTCAACTTATCATCTTCAGTCTTTTCTCCTTCTTTCTAATCTTCACCCTATGATGGTGAAATAGGTACAAGACTTGCTTCCTTACCCTTGTTCAATTTTGTTCCATCCTTGTCAACAATTACTAGAGCCAATAAACCTAAACTATGTAGACTTGGAATTGATATACCTATAGGGTATGCTTCTACCTCTTTGATCTGAATGACAATTGTTAACATTACAGATGGTGTCTTTATTGTAACATCTTTCTATTCAAGGTTTACACTTTGATTTGTATGTAGATCTTGTGATTCCTTTTCCTTTATGTTTGTAGTTTGTGGGTCACATTTGATGTGTCTTGTTGCTTCTCCCCTACAGATGCAAGTTCTTCCTTTTGTATCTCATCTACTCTCACCGATATTGGATTACTACATAGAATTACTAAATTGGTAGATTCTTGTAGTATTTTCTTCAAATCATCCTTAATCAAAGGATTGAAATTCTGTAATGTAGTATTAGGAACATCCTTGATGCCCATTGAGTCTTGTTGACTCTCTTGGTCATCATTTGGGGGATTGACACCTGGCACCTATACATCCTAAACATCTTGTTTCTCTTCTTCAACTGTGGCTTACTCTATCATCCCTTTAGTTCCCTCCATAATACCTTCCTTGAATGGGTTCTCTTTTTTAGTATCTGCTACTTCTTGATCACCATTTTAAGTTATTTCTTTAGTGGATAACTCATAAATAGATTTCCAAATTGATATACTCTTGGTTACTACATATTCTATTTGCTTCTTTAAAATGTGGAATGCTTAGTATTTGGGAGAAAATTTCCTTTTGTGCTTCTCCATGACCTTAGCAATCATCTTCTTATCCAACTCAGACATCACTTGGGCTAAAGTAGTTTCCCTTATTTGTCTTTCAGTAGTTAAACCGAATTGCCACTTTTGCTCAACTCTTTCATATAAATTCTTTGGTAATGAGTTGGGAATCTCTAGAGGAGTGATCTTAAAAGTTACCGTCATGTCATATATGGCCTCCTCTATATTATTTTTCTCTACACTTCCTAACTTATCAAAATTAACATATGTGAAACTTGATAGATCTGCATTCTTCTTAATATTTTCACACAAGTTATCAATGTCAAACGAGGGATTGTGGTTTACCACTTTGAATTGACTGAAGTCATTAGACTTTGTCTTCTCCTTATCTAAATCCTGTTGTGGATTTTATTTCTTCATCAATCTCTTGAAAGGCTTTTGAGTAGGATAGCTTGACTCTACTGTGACATTAGCTTTTTCCCTTCAGGCTTTGTTTGTTCTTTAGCCTATGTAGTGGTTGTCCTTGTGCTTGACCTAGTTAAAGGTATAAATGGCTTTTGTTGTGAATGCTTCATAGTCCCCTTTGGATTCTTCACTACCTATTTCTTTTCTTTTCTCTTCTTCTTAGTTTCCAAAGGTGCTTCCTTTGTTTCTTCTTCCTCAACACCTTCAACATCATCACCTTTATCTTCTCCTAGACCTTGTATAAGTTCTAGTAGTCCTTGGCCTTCTTCTTCTTCTTCTACTACTACTTCCTTACCACCTTCACCAAACTTTTCTTTAAGCTACTTCACTATCTTATTCTTCTTTATTATTACTAAGGTAGTTTGTAAATTTATTATTATTCTTGATTTAGCCTCATCATAGTTTCCAAAGGATGTAGCATCCTTGTGAATTTTCTTAGCTAGAAGAGTTGTGATGGCTGCAGAGGCTTCATCCACATTAATTTCATATGGCAAGGGCTTTAACCATCTAACCCTGGATATTGTTGCTTGCAAATATGTGTAATCTACATCAACTAAGAAACGCACATCATTGTAATGTTGTTCCACTAATGATAGAAGAATCCTCAGTCTTTGCTTCATGGATTTCTTGAAATCCTCAAATAGCTAGTCATTACTGACTCAATTTTCTCCAAGTTTCTCAATGGACTTTGTTATTTGCTGGGTTACTAATCTTTTTGTTTTCCACACAACTTTATCAAAAGTAGGAAAAGTGTTTTGCACATAAAAAATAATGCAAACAATCAAAGAACCAAACTTGAAATATGCACTTTTGGCCTTCCTGACGGCTTCCATATTTTCTAACAATTGCTAAAATTGCAACTTGGCTAGGTCATAAGAATGGTCTCTCTTTACAATTTTATAACCTAAATCAACTGCCATACATGAAACACTATTTAGTTGGCTTGACTAAAATAATTTGTGAGCTATAACTCTATCTACAAAGGCTACCAAGGAGTCTAAAATTATATCAATTGAAATCCCTTACTTGTTCCATATGACACCTATATTCTTCTCAATAACCTCCTTTGCATCACTCCACATGCTCTTTGGTCTATCTAGGGTAGGGTACCCTAATACTCTATGCAAAATCCTTTTTGTAATTCTAATTGGTCCATTCTCTAACTAAATTTTATTTTCATGTATATGACCTAGTACAATTTTGATTCATTCAGTTTTGAAACCTTGAGGAAAGTCTAGGGTGCACATTGACCCTTTTTTCTTGACGATCTTATTTTCCTCCTTCAATACTCTATTATCATACAACTTATGGTAGGTTTCTCTAATTTCCATGTCTCCAACTTCTCCAATCTTACCAATGGAGCAACATCCCACATCCTAAACCATTAAGACCTTTGGTTGTATCATGGATAATGCACCTGACAGATCTCCCTTGTATGCAATCTCAGGATTTACTTGAATGGGGGATGTATCACATAATTAATAATTAACTAAACATTTTAAACTTCCTTCCCCTCTGTCCTAACTATTACAAAAGAGTTAGTTGCCATTTTGACTTCCTAGGGTTTGCAAAAAATAAACTAGAGTAACTTGGCACAAGCTAAATACCTCTTAAATATGATGAATGATGTCAAGTATCAGTTGAATATGGTTCTCAAACACTTGAATCTCCTTTTTCAATTTTTCTTCATGCTCTTCAAACTCTATTAGGTGTAAATGAGTCAAAAATTGACTATATAACCCTTCAAATTTGACATTAATTGGTTAGTGCTTACACAACTATAAACTTAGTTCTCACAAGATTTTCAACATGCTCGACTAACATAGCAAGCTCGGCTCACACTACCATATATATATTACTCAACAACTACTACATTCCTTTCATTCTTGGCAACAATTGTAATTCTTTCCATGCTCGACAACAACATGGAAAATAACAAAATGATAGATTTTCTCTTGGTTCTAATCAATCCATTGCATCGTAATTCATGCTAATATGATCTTTTCAAATTTTAGATATTTGGAACTGATGCATAATATAACTTTTCAAATGTCAGTTCCACACATACCTTTGATTGTCTAGTTGGAGGTAACTTGATCACCTAATCCATTGGATGAAGTGACCTCATATGCATTTGATATACTGCAATCTTCCTTCTTTTTCCATGTCTTGCTCATCTAAATCTTCACTTTTTTTGCATCAACCTTTCCTTTGCCTTTGCTGAATTCATTGCTTGGTACAGGTGACTGAGTTGGATAATTTCTACTAACATGATCAGTCTTAAGACAACTAAAACGTACAATCTCATTCAACCATCTATTGTGGTTACCTCTGAAATGTGTTCTTATGAAATTTTCAAAAATGTGACCATATTCTTGGCAATAGTGACAACTATACCTTGTGTTGTAATCCCAATCATAAGAATTTCCATTGTGGTGTACCTTTGTCTATTTTTTTGATGTCCACTTGGATTGGATCTACTTTCATATATCTTGTGTCCATACTTCTACAAATTGGAATAATAACCTTCAAATCTATAAGTGTTGGTGGTCTTGGTCTTGCATTTGTGTGTCTGATGTCCTTTCTTCTTGTAGTTGTGACAATGGTCCTTGAATTTCTTCTTAGGGTGCTAATTTCCAATGTTTCTCTAGTCAACATTTGTTGTATGACCCAATTTTTCATAGTGATGACAAGTGGGTTTGTTGTACTTTCCTTTATTGTTCCTTTGTTCACCACTCCTAGATGACCCTCCTTGCTTAGTAGTAAAATATCCCAAGACAATAGTATCATTATTTGGCCTTGGTACTTCCATCTATCTTTCAAAGTACGTGATGGATTCACTAGGCTTGTTTAACTTTCCCTTCTTAGCCTTCAATTCATTCCGTAGTAGGTTATTTTGTGTTTCTAAAGTTGTAATCTTAATGTCTTTCTTATTCAATTCTTGATTTGCAATCATCAGTTGATTCATTGTATCCAATTAGATGTTTGCAATCTTTTGTACATCTAATGTCTTTTCCTCAAGTCTATTAGCTAGAAGTCTTTTGTCTCCCCAATCATGGCTCTATCTTCTTCAAATTTCTTTCTTAGTTCAGTTGTCTCACACAACAATATTTATTGAGCTTCTCATTCTATTTTTAGGTTCCCAACTTCTTTACTTAGGGCATTGTTCTTTTCCATCATATATGCAATTTTTGCATCAAACTCTTTTGAATTTTCATCCTCAAATATTCTAGTAGTGTCTACTTCTTGATATTGAGTGTCATCTTGTTGAATAACTATCTCCTTTCTTCTCTTTAATGAATGTTTTAGTTCATCTCTTTCCTCCTTGAGTTGATGTAGGGAAAGTTGTATTTCAATCTTTTGGTTCTCAATAGTCTTTCCCAACTTGTAGACTTCCATCTTGAAGACTTTACCTCCAAAGCTGTCAAACTTTCCTTTCTAGAGAACCAGGCTCTGATACCAATTGTTAGAAATAAAAATTAGATGGAAGGTAAGTTCTAAGAGGGTGGGGGTGAATCAAAACTTAAAACTTTTGCCTCTAAAACATATCACCAACATCCATCTCATAACTTAACATATAAATTGAAATAACTTAACATACATCACATCTATAGAATAAAGTAAATAATATATAACACATAAGATTTTGGTTACCCAAAAACCCTCCAATGAAAAGGTAAAACTAAGGTGTGGATGACATCCACAAATCTTCACTACTATAGTTGTAAAGTGTGGAAAATTATGGCTACAAAGTGTTGATCATATGCTATGGTCTACCCTATGAGGGGTTTTCCCTATTAAAGGCTTAGAAGACTATTAGGTCTCACCTTGCTAAAGGATTTTAACTCACAATTAAGTAGGCACTTTCTTAATATATTTACAACAACCTATTAGGACTACTTAGTTAAGAGATTTATAATAGGATGTTAGGACTAATCAGTTAGGAGATTTTCTCTGTATCACCTGTTAGAATGATTCAACACCTGATCCTTTGGTTAGCACCTTACTACTTGATGTAAAATCTCCTCTTTACTATTTAATCCTTGATCCTCTTGATTAAATCTATCCTTTATAAGTCTCTCACTACTTGTCTTTGTTTCTCTTAGATTGATTATGCTTTGCATATCTATGTCATAGCCATCATAGCCACCATGAATGCTCTCTAAACTCTTAAAATTTGTCTCCTCATGTAGCCTTTTAAAATATGTATGGTTTTGCCTCTTTAAATAAGAAATGGTGCAGATGGACTATGTCAAAATCAACAACTATGGTTGATCCTTATTTCTGCCTTAACCTTCCCTTAATCTAATAGGTTGCATGTATTGCATAGCGATTCATAATATGAATTCATACTTATCTCTTATAATCAAAAAATCATGATTATGTTTGCCAAAAATGTTTTACATAGGAGTTTGTGCCATAACAAAAAACTATACCAAAAATTGCTCACTCGACATCCAAAGGCTTTGATGCTCAAACTTTACTATTTTTGAATGTTGTAACTTAGATCTTGTAGAACTTAGTGCACTAACTATTATTGGGTATCTGAATCACTTGACATGTAGAGACTGCTTGATACTTGAGTGACTTGGCACATACTATCTGCTTAGTACATACTAGTCATATTACTCAAAAAGTATTGTTTGGAAACTTATGCTCAACATGTTTTGATCACTTGGTTTGCACTAATTTCTAAGCTCACTCTGATCACTCGGCATGCACTATAATTCTACTAGATAATGACTAAGTTTTTTGTCATTGCCTTGTCAAAACCAAAATAAGATAAAAAAACTATAGGTGTATCATCTTTGCTAGATAACTTGTGACTGGAGTTATCATGGGTGTACCAATAGGCTTACAAATTTCCAAGACAAATATCTTTAACAAGTCTTTCAAATATTTAGTGATAGGAAGATACCATTATTTTTCTGCACAATCTATAAACCTAAGAAATATTTAATCTCACCAATCATACTCATCTCAAATTCATTCTTTATTTCATCAACACATTTTTCACTTGCTTCATCATTACCTCCAAATATTACGTCATCCATAAATATCATAATATCGAAAATCAATCTTCAATTTCTTTCAAATATAAATTACTCTCTGCAGTACCTTTAGAAAATCCAAACTTTTCCAAACACTTGTCTAACCTCACATACTAGGTTTTATGTGCTTGCTTTAGTCCATACAACACTTTCTTCAACTTGGATACCATGTCTCCTTCTACTATCAAAGAAAATCCTTAGGTTGCTCAACATAGAATTCTTCAAGTTCTCCATTAAAAAATGTTGACTTCACATCAATCTGATATAATTTGAACTTCTTACTTGCTACATAAACCAAGAATATCCTTACTACTTCAATTCTATCAATAGGGGAAAATGTCTCTTCATAGTCAATACCTTCTTGCTATGAATATCCTTTACATACCAAGCTTTCTTTATTTCTCACAACTTCACCTTGTTCATTCATCTTATTTTTGAAAACCTAGTTAGCTCCTATAACATTCTCATCTTTAGGTCTAGGAACCAATTCCCATGTCTCATTCTTCACAATGTGATCTTGTTTTTCCTTAATTGATTGAATCCAATGATCATCCTTGCATGCCTCATCTGTAGTCTTTGGTTCAACTTGAGAAATCAAATATAATTCATGTACTGTATTTCTTGTCATAATTTCTTTTTCTTCAATTCCAATAATCTGATTAGCAGGGTGATTATTTGTCAAATTCCTATTTAGGTGTAGCTGTCATTGAGCCAATTCTTACTTCTTCTCTAGGTTTAGATCCTACTTCTTCTTTCTATTCCACAAATTTAATATCATTATAAAAATCATTGTTAGTCTCAAAGAATTTTTCAACATTTTTTATGATATGCTTAGGATTAGTTTCTTCATCATCAAAATTATAATCCAACATTCTCTCTTTAACTCTAAACTTGAAATTCACTTTTTTTAGAGTAAATAATTAATTATTAATATTCTATTTACTTAAGCTTACTTAGGTTAATTTATTCATTTAATAGTTGTAATAATGAGTTGTTGACAACATGGGAGTTTGTTCCCTTCTAGCATGTTCCACCTTTTTGTGGAAGTGTGCTTAGTTGTCAACCTTATCTTCTACCACTTTCTAGCTTATTCTACAAGCTTCCATGAGGCCTTTATATTCAAGCTCTCTCATTATATTTTCTAAACTCATTTTCATTATAAATACATTTTCCTTGTTTTTGCAATAATTTCTCTCTCAAGTCCGTTTAGGGTTTTTCCAAGCTCCACCTCTTCCTTTTTGGTTTCCCTTCGATAAGTTATTTGCATGCAGGTGATCTTGGTGAGTTGTGGAGTTGGATTTCATCAACTCCTACATGGTATCCGAGCCTCCCTACTGCTTCTTGGCTAAAGGTTTTTTGAAGCTGCGATTCAAAGATACAAACCCTTATTTGTTTGTGCATTTTTCTTCAACCTGAGGGGAAGAGCATTTTTTCAGAGCACTTTGGACCCAAATGGATGCTACCATTAGATTTGAAAGGTTGTTTATAGTCAGGATTCATATAAAATTTGTCAATTTTGGAGAAAGTTGCTTTGGGAGGCAATTTTTTTTTAGTTGTAGGCTCGTACGGACCTGTATGGGCGAATAGTGCGAAAAAAATAAAAAATATATAAATTTGGTTGCAGCCAGGTGGCCACCACCGCACCACCAATGTGTAGCCAACTATGTGGCCACAGAACCATTGTGACCTGGCCGCCACCTGCTCTCTGCTCCTTTCAGCAGCACTATGAGCATCTACCTCTTGTTCGCACCACCTCCACCATTCCAAGCCACCTCTACTAGGTTGCACCTCTTGCGCACCACCTCTACTATGCCCACCCACATTAGCACCTGTGTAGCCTTTTTTTGCATAGTTGGTAGTTTCTAGGGGTGACATGTGGCATGGGTGCCACATGGCTCTTGTCATACCACCCACTCTATCAGCACCTTGCCAGGTGGCATGCCACGTGGCCCATTTTTTCCATGATGACCCCTAGGCCATCATTTTTTTTTGTAAAATGATGAGATCAACATGATGTAAGCATTACATCAACACCCTTGCAATCTCTCTAGGGTCCTTTTTTACCTGCTTGTGGTTTTTTGGCCATAACTTGAGCATAGAAAAGTATTTTTTTGATCCAAAAGAAGCATAAGAAAGTTGGTTCTGAGACAAAGACATTGGTGTAGGTATTTTTAGGTTTTGATGCAATTTTATTACTTGTTTTTGTAGTCAAAGTCCAAAGTTCTATTTTTTGACTCTGACATGCATATCTTTTGCATCCCATGTTAGTTTTATGAAAACGTTATATTTTTGGAAAGCTAGTTTTGTCATCTTTTCAGAAATGCTATCTTTTTCCTTAGATTCTACCCCATGCTCTTTCTATCATATTTTTGGCATTTTTTTTTCTCTATGGTGGATATCTTGGGTGTTCCAAGTCCAAGGATCATTTTCATGGCATGGTTTCTTTTGTTTTGGGCTATACTATCTTGTGTATAAGCTTTTTTCCTTTTTTGATCAGTGTAGCATCATTTGTAAGCATTTTCATGTAAGCACACTAAGATAAAGTGCCACTCTTGCATTTCGAGTTCATGAACATTGTTTTGAGATAGTTGTACTTGCACTATTTTTATAAAGTACCATGAGGGGGATAGTTGTTTTCCACATTTGTGCCTTTTCCTTTTGTTTTCCAATGTAGCATTAGTGTGACTGTGTCTTTATAGGTGTTTGTATCTCTTCCTCTCTCTCATCGTTCTTGGTTCTGTCTGTAGAGGATTTTGGCCCACCTTCTCAATTGCCTATCATCTCACCCCATCTGCATTAGGGGGGGGGGGGGGTATTCTGGTGTTCTAATGCTTCCATGGTTCAATGGTTCGATAGTGTGAAGTATGTATTTAGTGGTTGATCCTATATACTAGGCAATTTTAGTGGCTAGCTACCTATGCATTGCATTGAAGATGGATCATCTACCATATAGACATGCTCAGATCATGCCTTCTTCTTCCATGGAGGTTCTTCAGATCAGCAGTTTCTTTTTGATGGTAGAATTTGTGGCTTCTTCATGCTTCAATGATGCTCTTCATGATCACTTTTTGTTCTTGTTTATGGGACATACCTCTTTTTGGGGGAGGGTTTTTCTCACGTGGTTTTCTCTCTTTCCCCATTTTTAGAGGTTGCATCTTTTGCATTGTACATGGGTACCTAACATGGCCTCATTGCTAGAACCCATTTTGCATTTCATCTTAGCTTTGTGAGCTTAAGGCATTCCCCTAAGTTGCACTTAAGGGGGGGTGTTAGAGTGGATAATTAATAATTAATAATTTATTCTATTTACTTAAGCTTACTTAGGTTAATGCATTCATTTAATAGTTGTAGTGATGAGTTGTTGACAACAAGAGAGTTTGTTCCCTTCTAGCATGTTCCACCTTTTTGTGGAAGTGTGCTTAGTTGTCAACCTTATCTTCTACCACTTTCCAACTTCTTCTACAAGCTTCCATGAGACCTTTATATTTGGGCTCTCTCATTGTATTTTCAAAACTCATTTTCATTGTAAATACATTTTCTTTGGTTTTGCAATATTTTCTCTCTCAAGTCTGTTTAGGTTTTTTCCAAGCTCCACCTCTTCCTTCTTGGTTTCCCTTCGACAAGTTATTTGCATGTAGGTGATCTTGGTGAGCTGTGCAGTTGGATTTCATCAACTCCTACAAATTTCACATTTGTGCACTCAAAAATAGTCTTATTTCTTTGATTGAAACACCTATAAGCTTTATTTTCAATGAATAACCAAGGAATATACCTTCATTACTTCTTGCGTTAAACTTACCAATGTCATCATCTCTATTGATATAGCATTTACTATTGGTATAAAGTTATTTTCCATTAGTGACAATACTCATCTCATAGTTCTAACCGAGCATCGAGTAATATAGTTCAGACTGAGTGATGGCAACACAGTTCTAACCGAGCATCGAGTAATATAGTTTAGATCGAGTGATGGCAACACAGTTCAAACCGAGCATCAAAGATACAGTCCAAACTGAGTGAAGAAGCACTTAGTGTTAATTGAGTAAAGTTGCACTTAGTGTCAACCGAGTAAAGATGCACTCAATATTAACCGAGTGAAGTTGCACTTAGTGTCAACCGAGTAAAGATGCACTCAGTATTAACTGAGTGAAGAAGCACTTAGTGATAACCGAGCTCAGGATGTTAACGAAGAAGTTAGTTTCTACCGAGTGACACTATCTATCGAGTCACCAATGGTTACGGAGTTCCAGGCAACGTTGTATGACTAGTATGAACCGAGCCCCTACCTCTACTGAGTGCATGACGATGCCGAGTAACATAGTGGATGTCGAGTATCAGAAGGTCATCAAGTCTGTTTGAAGAACTTGAGTTTATTTTACTATTTGGCCGACTCAGTTATATTTTGTTTACTTGTGTTTGGCTGACCTTGCATGAATAATTATTGGAATGGTATATATATGTAATGTATTATTCAATACAGTGATACAAGAGATAGATAGATATAAGAAAGACATACAAGATATAGAATATTACAAAAAGGAGGGACATAAGATATGATATGCGAATTCATCAGCAGAAAAGAATACTCAGCAAGGTCTACCAGGAGCGGAAATGATTTCATCAATCACAGAAGGTGATCTATAATAAAGAACTCAGTCAAGTTGTAAGTTGATCTGTTGGTTCATCCTAACAGGTGAATCATTCTTGTAAATCCTTTAACAGGGTAGACTTAACCATCTTTATTCAAATCTCCTAACAGAGTGCATACTTGTAAAGTATGTTTGTAAATCCTCTAACAAGGTGGATCTAGCAATCCTCTGTGATCCTAACAGGGCAAATCACCAGAAGTGATCATTGTAAGCCTTAACTGGCCAACTTCATACTGCAGTAACGAAGCTTTGTGGGTATCATCCCCACCCCATTTTTACTTTCTATTTTGGAAGGTTTCTGGGTCACCAAATCTCTGTGCATATATGGTTTAAATGTTTAATAGTTTTTTTTTATGCAGCAGGATAGATGAGTGAATTTTGTGTATGGTTATTCTGAATTGACTTAGAAAGTTTTATTGTTACTGATTCACCCCTCCCCTCTCAGTAACCTACTATATCTTGAATATTTCCATTAATTGGTATCAGAGCATTTTTGGTTCTCAGGACAAAGTTTGACAGCTTGAGCAAAGATCTAAGTTATGGAGATATTCAGACTGGAGAAAGTTATTGAAAATGAAAAGCTAGATCTAGAAATGGCCATGGTTCAACTCAAAAAAGAAAAGGAGCATCTTTCTCAATCCCTAAAAAGAAGAAAGGAACTTGCAAGACAAATGAATGACCATCACTATGTTGAAGAAAAGATTGAAGATTTGTTACCATCAAGTAGTTCAGAAGAAGCTAACAATTCAATCAAAGAACTTCTAGAAAAGAATGGATCTCTACAAGAAGAGGTAAGAAAGCTTAAAAGAGAGCAAGAAATACAGTCAATTAGGCTATGTAAAGTTTTGGAACAAAGAAACAAAGCACAAGAAGAACTGGAAGATAAAAGCCATAATCAATCCCATCAGCATGAAGACCTTATAGACCAACTCTCTAATGCAAATAAAGAAATTAGGATTCTCAGAGTACAAAATGAAAGTCTACAGAATGATTTAAGAACTGAGAGACAAATCAATGAAAGATTGGAAAATGATCTAATCTCTGAAAGGAAAGTCAATGAAAGAATGATGAAATCCCAAGTAGATATGAATCAATTAAATCAACAAAATATGGAAAATCTTTATAGACATAAAGGTAAAGCTGGTCTTGCATACAAGGAAGAAGGTTAATCCTCCAAACAAGGTGAACAAAGGAATCAAAAACCCACTTGTAATCACTGTGGCAAGTTAGGTCATACATCAAACAAATGCTAGAGCAATGGAAAAACAAAATTCAATGGTAAATGCTTCAATTACAATCAGCATCGTCACAAAGCAAGTGAGTGCAAGGAAAAACCAAAATTTGAAGGCAACTATCACAAATGCAAAAAACATGGTCACAAGGCATTCCAATGTAGATACAAATCATTCAATCCAGCTGAATATCTTGTCAAAGCCATATTTGGATGGGACTACAACACCTGGTGCAGATGTCACTATTGTGGAGAATATGGACATACTGGCATAGATTGTGCTAGACATCACCTAAGGAAAAATGACACTACTTTAAGGTGCTACACATGTACAGAACTTGGTCATATAGCTAGAAATTGCATGAATATAGAAAGAATTGAAGATGAGAAGAAAATCAAAGCAGACAACATTCAGAAGAAAATGAAGCAACAATGGATTCCAAAATCTACCGAACAAGATAAGTCAAGCAATGACAATATCACTCAAGAAATGAGTGATTCCACCATTTCCAATTAATATTCATAAAAGAAAGTATGGAACTGCATCCTCTAAGAATTATCCTAAATAGTTTCACAAGAAGAAAGATGATCAGAATAGTATTCAGATACACTTTGATCCTAGTTTTAACTGAGTTTGATCGGGTGCAATAAAGTTTCATTTACCGAGTTATATCAATCGAACAAGGTAAGTTTGTAACCTTACCGAGTTAGGTCGGTACATCAATGTTTTCTTTTGATCACCGAGTTGATAGTATCTACCGAATGAGTGGATGACAACCTATAATTTCATATACCATCGTACCAAGCATTTATGACGAATGTTTTGTCAAAAAGGGAAAAAATTTGATCTCATTCTTCACTACGAACTTTGAGCTAAGTTATCTTCTGTGATTCTAGAGCAAGCTTAAAGCAATTTCAAGCAAATTTTAAAGGGCGAAAGAATCTGTTCAGAATTTCTCTTCACTTACTGAGCAACAATGGAATTTGGAAGTAGTAGCTCCAAGGCAAAGAGAGGCTCAGAAATGCTAGTTAAAGGTGTGGAATGGAAGGCGCTGAACTTCAAATTGGCACTAGCAATTGCAGAATCGCTTGACCCTAACAGTGCTCAGTCTCGAATTCCTCCAAAGGTACTCCTTATAAATGACATTCGCTCTCATTTCAAATGTTCCATTCAAGAACTTGGAAACCTAGAAATTGATAATGCCCTAGGAGAAATGAGCATGGAAATTTGGAACCCAAGCATAAGCATCTTGAAACAAAAGGGTTAACCCACATTTCACATTTGCCAAGAAATTTTCAAATTAAATGGGTTAGGTATGTACTTAGTAGAGTTCACAACGGGAAATTGTGGTTAGAGCAACCAGTGCTTATCACAAAGAAAATGATTAACAAGATTACTGGCCTTCCCATATTGAGCAAGCTAAGACTACCAAAACTCTAGGTCGGGAAGAATTGCAAAGGCTAACCCAAGTAGAATGAGATGGTAGAGGACTTAAGCTCAGTATAGTAGCTGACGCTGAATTAAGATTTGGTATTCATGTCATTGCTCATGAAATTTACAGTTCCAGCCGTCCAAACAGTGCACCTTGCGAAGTAGTAGATTTAGCATATAAGGTAGTAAAGAAGAATGTTGAGTTTGATATGTCTGAATTGCTTTTGTCTCAATTTAACAAAAATATGGAAAGCATAAGGACTTCAAAGAACAATTCTTGCAAATTTCATTCACTTTTGATCTGTTTATTTTTCTATGTTCAAAAGTCTTTTCCATCAAAAGGATCAATAGTATGGAGAAAAGATATTCCCGTTCTTTATCAAATAAATGAGTTCATTGTAGAGTTAGGTAAAAATTTTGACAGTGTTTTGGATAATTAATTTGAAGATTTTAGGAAAGAATGAACAATAGGTTTCAGATTCCACCTAAACTGGTTGAGGAATATAAAGAAGATGTATGCTTTATGGTAGATTGTGACAAAGTATACATATAGGCAGTCAGGCCCCGAGTTGCATGGGTGAAACCTCTTCCTTATGAGGTTAATATTGATGAAACCAGAGATATCATAGAAGCACTGGTGAATGAACTAGTAGACCCAAAGCAACCAGTCTTTGGAACTTATGATGAAGCTAAAGCCAGAATTGAGCTTTCAATCAAAATCCCTCAAGTCATTAGCAAAGGAAAGAGGAAGATTGCAAAGCTAAAAACAGAACTTGGTCCTTTGATGATTACTGAAGGGAAAGGAGAAGATGATGAAGAAGAAGAGGAAACCGAGTCAGAAAAAGAAGAGGAGCCTCAACGGAAGAAAGGTAAGGTGATTATCACCAAACCTAAAAAGCAAGCTACTGCAGTCTTCTCCAGGAGAAAAAGACAAGGGAAGAAGGAACCTGTACTTGTCAAGCCTCCACTCACATTTGAGGCAAGGTTGAAGCAATTAGAAGAAGGTACTAGCTTCACAAACTTCAAAGCATTGAAATTTGAGACAAGAACATAACAGGAGAAAATGCAGATTGAGGAGTTGGTATTGAATAAAATGGGAAGATGGAAATACTCTCTGGACGAGATTGCCTCTCAAATCCCTAAAGAACTATTGGAGAGGTTGCAACCAAGATGGGAAATTGCAACCAAAATTGTCAAAGATATCTTTGAGAAAATCCTAAAAAATCTCCTGCCGAGTCTCACTGATGCAGAAGTGAAGAAATCACTGAAAAATCATGAAGGTAATATGATGATTAGATTCCACACTTGTTTGATACTAATCAAAGACATTGAGCATGTTGTCAATGATGCAACAAACATGTGGAAACATGTCTATCATCTACATAAATCTAGTGAGGATATTGTTGAAATCAAGGACAATGACAGCAGTGATGATGATGATATTGAAGATATTCCAGGGGAACTGCATTCAATGATGATAAATGTGGAGAAAGAAGACAAGGAAGATGAAATGGAGGAAGAAGACAAGGAAGATGAAATAGAGGAAGAAGCTGAACAAGCCAAGGAGGAAGATGATCCTGTAAAAATTGCAGCCAAAGTCATTGCATCTCTTCCTCACTCTCCACCTAAAGTAGCTACATCAACTACAGAGATAGCCTCTACTAGTGAGATTGTGTACAAAACAACTTCATCAATTGCTCAATCTTCACCTGTCTCCTCTCAGCTTCGGGCACCATCTATGCTAGTGTCTACCACTTCATTAATCGAGCTACAACCATCTTCATTGACCAAGGCATCATTAGCTATAGCAGTAAGTTCATCAGGCATATCAACTTCTACTGCAGAGTGTACAGTAAGTGTACCCACTAGTACTTCAATTTTGACAACTTCATCTGCTCCAATTTTTGCATCTGTTAGTTCTCCCATACCAACCTGTACATAAATCTTGGGAAGAACATCAATTTTTGATACTGTTAGCACTTCTCTCAGTTTTCCTCTAGTTAGTCCTATTCCAGTTTTGTCAGCCAGTCTAGCCTCATCAACTATTGTTTCAGATTCAAAGGGAAAAGGTGAAGTCACTGCAGGAAAAGCAAAAAGATACATGATTTCCAACAAGGTAGTGGATGAGAAAATAGACTTGGATAAGGACATTTTCATTCCTAAGATAGATCTAGATAATGCATCAGTTGATGAAATGAGAATGGTCAGTCAGCTATTAGATCAGAAGGCAAGGCAAAAATAACTGAGGCATGAGAGAGACCAGGAATATAGTATTATTGAAAGTGCTAAGAATATTCTAACAGAGGCTATAGGTGTTGAAGTAGATTCTACTCAACACATTTTGATTCAGTTAGAAGAGGCAGTATATAAATTCAATGAGGATACCTTCAGCCAAGAAAAATTGATTGAAAAAGTAGAGAAGAAATTTGACAATAAGGTGCTTGAGCACATTGCTCAGCATATTGCATTAAAACAGGTAGAACTGTCTACAATTTTGAGTAATTTTGAACATTCTTTTAATAATGTAACTTCACTTTTTGGAAAACTTTGTGATGTTACCAAGTATACTAAGGAAATCAAAGAAAAGTTAATAAATTTGATGAGGATATGAAGGTCAGTGCACAAATGTTGCAGCTTGACCACAGTTCAAGTTCATCCCATCATCTCATAATAAGATTTTTGTCAGAGAAACAAGTAGAATTGTTGAGAGAGGAAGCAAGGATTAGGTGTACTCTGATTGGCATCCAAAATATGATCCTTCCTGTCATGGACACAATGCAGAAGCATATTTCCCATTCCAAAACATTGATTCATGACAAAAACTTCTCAATTGCAGATCATATGATTGAACTCTCTGTAGAAGTTCAAATAGCACTCTCCACCAGAAAACTTTTGCAAGAAAGTTGGGATAAGACATTGGCTCTTATTCTCAAGGTACATTCTAAGTTTATCTCTCATTTTGGACTCTCTATGTAAATATATATTGTTTAATTTGGCATTATTGTCAAAAAGGGGGAGATAGCACACTCCAAGAGATAATTGTGCAAGAAATATGTGTAATGACTTGTAAATACTATGCATATTGCACGGGGGAGATACATGTAAGAAAGATATGTGTAATAAGACTTGCAAAGATCAATTTTGAAAATTCAGAACTGTATGTCAATTTTTTGCACATAAACTTTGAATCGTAATTGTTTTTGTCACTAATGCCAAAGGGGGAGATTGTTGGTATAAAGTTATTTTCCATTAGTGACAACACTCATCTCACAGTTCTAACCAAGCATTGAGTAATGTAGTTTAGACCGAGTGATGGCAACACAGTTCTAACTGAGCATCGAGTAATACAGTTCAGACCGAGTGATGGCAACACAGTTCAAACCGAGCATCAAAGATACAGTCCAAACCGAGTGAAGAAGCACTTAGTGTTAATCGAGTAAAGTTGCACTTAGTGTTAACCGAGTAAAAATGCACTCAGTATTAACCGAGTGAAGTTGCACTTAGTGTCAACCAAGTAAAGATGCACTCAGTATTAACTGAGTGAGGAAGCACTTAGTGATAACCGAGCTCAGGAGGTTAACAAAGAAGTTAGTTTCTACCGAGTGACACTATATCTACTGAGTCACCAATGGTTACCGAGTTCCAGGAAATGTTGTATGACTAGTATGAATCAAGCCCCTACCTCTACCGAGTGCATGACGATGCCGAGTATTAGAAGGTCATCAAGTTTGTCTGAAGAACCCGAGTTTATTTTACTATTTGGCCGACTCAGTTATATTTTGTTTACTTGTGTTTGGCCGACCTTGCATGAATAATTATTGGAATGGTATATATATTTAATGTATTATTCAATACAGTGATACAAGAGATAGAATATTGCAAAAAGGAGGGACATAAGATATGATATGTGAATTCATCAGCAGAAAAGAATACTCAGCAAGGTCTACCAGGAGCAGAAATGATTTCATCAATCATAGAAGGTGATCTACAATAAAGAACTCAGTCTAGTTGTAAGTTGATTTGTTGGTTCATCCTAACAGGTGAATCATTTTTGTAAATCCTTTAATAGGGTAGACTTAACTGTCTTTATTCAAATCTCCTAACAGAGTGCATACTTGTAAAGTATGTTTGTAAATCCTCTAACAAGGTGGATCTAGCAATCCTCTGTGATCCTAACAGGGTAAATCACCAGAAGTGATCATTGTAAGCCTTAACCGACCAACTTCATACTGTAGTAACGAAGCTTTGTGGGTATCATCCCCACCCTAGTTTTACTTTCTATTTTGGAAGGTTTCTGGGTCACCAAATCTCTATGCATATATGGTTTAAATGTTTAATAGTTTTTTTTTATGCAGCAAGATAGATGAGTGAATGTTGTGTATGGTTATTCTGAATTGACTTAGAAAGTTTTATTGTTACTGATTCACCCCTCCCCTCTCAGTAACCTATTATATCTTGAATATTTCCAACATTTACTTCCAAAAAAAATGATATATTTCACTAATGGTGCATGTCCAAATCATAGTTTATAAGGTGTCTTCTTCATACCTTTTCTAATCTTCACCCTATTCATTGTATATACTATTTTATTGATTGCTTCTCTTGAAACTATATACTATTTTATTGATTGCTTCTCTTGAAACTATCTTTGATACACCATTCTCAAACATCATAGCTCTATTTGGCTCTGCTACTAACTTATTTCTTCTCTCAACAACTCCATTCTATGCAAGAGTCTTAGGAGCTGGTAGTTGTCTCTTAATGCCATTCATTTCACAAAAGGTGTTAAACTTGTTCAAGGTAAATTATCCACCTCTTTCAAACCTTAAACATTTAATCACTCAGATCTGTATGAACAATCTCCTATTTCATTGTTGTAGAAAACTTATTGCTAGGAAAAGAGATTTTCTTGTTCTTAGTTGTAACACACTCTTTGCACACAATATTAGTAGGATTCATAATTTTTGGTAAATCTCTAACAAAATTTTTACTACCAGCCTTCACAATATTATCAAAGTTTATATGGAAAAACCTTCTATTCCACAACCAACTGTCATCAACTTTTACAACCATACATGTCATTTCTATAGGGTTCAACTAAAAAACATTACCTTTGGATCTTGTACCAATGTCAATCAACTTACCATCTTTGTCCTTAATAATGCATGTTTTCTCTATGAATTGTAATTGTTATCCCTTATCAAAGAACTATCCAACACTCAATAGGTTATGCTTTAATCCATCAACAAAGTAAACGTCATTTGTGTTAGTTTTTCCATCAAGAGTAATAGATCCTATTCCCGTAATATGAAAAGCCACATTGTTACCAACTCTGACAATACCTCCACCATGACTATTGAGCTTAGCAAATTTATTCATGTCACTAGTCATATTATTTGAAAAATCACTATCTATTATCCAATCATCTTTCTTTTGAACCTACGAAACTAGGGCTTTCTCTTCTTTGACTTCTATTTTAGGATTTTCTTCTTTTATAACTACAAATCCTAACTCATCATCACTTTTACTCTGAACTCTCTCATTAGACTCATCATCTTCATTTTCATACAAATAATCTCTAGACATTCTACACTTGAAATTATTTTTATATGTTTTCTCCCTTTTAGGACACTTAGAAGTATAATGACTAAATTTATTACAAGTCCAACATTTAAAGATTTTCTTATTGTCTAGTTCTCTCCTTATAAGCAAGGGAATTGCTTGTTCAATCTTGTTGGTTTTTTTTGGACTACCAAGATTATCTAAACTCAATATTAGGATGTGCAAGATGAAAAAAATCCTAAGGACTAGCTACGTCCAATACTCAACAAGACTAATCTCAACTCTGAACCAACTTCAACATAGTACACTAGACTCTCTACACTTTAGGCTCTATAGGACCAAGGCAGGTGCATCTTAGGGATATGAATGTTACTGGTTATTTATATTTTCTCTTCAGACATTGACTCACTAATACTTCTTTTTTCAAAACTATCCCTTATAGCAGATAATGGTCAGAATTTCTTCTTAGATTTGCAACAAGCTCTTTGATTACAATAGCTAGTTATAACCAAAAGGAAAAACATTACAAATAAGGGTTGGACAACAACTTTAGTTCTTCATTATATAAATGGAAAATTGATTTTTTATTGATATATGTATTCTTCAACCATATGAATCATCAACTTGCAATTGAAATTAATTGATTAGTGCCTTATCCATTGTTATATAGAGTCAAAACTAGCAACTTTAGACCTATTTAATTGACTTGCAATTAAATTTGTCAATAGTTAACTCTAAAATTCATTCTTATCATATCACTCTCATATACCTCTATCAATTACTAAAAGAAATTACTTAACCCTTTGAGTTAAAAGCAATAAAAAAAAGACATATAATTCATCCAAATTGCATTAAACTGAAAGAACATTGTTCACTTCAATCCCAAGATCACAGATATACAAGAAATCAGACAAAAATCAAATACACAGATATGCATAACTTCTATTTGTATTAATTTCCTTTGAAAATGAATACAATACTGATATAGACTTGAAATATAACTTATAACTTGATAACTTGATCATTCATATTCACTGCATCTTCAACTTTACAAGACTGAATGCATTCATAGAATAACAAAATTGAATGGGCTATAAATGACATAAAAACTAAAATTTCTAAAAACTTCTAACCTCTACTCTACATCTTGGAAATCCTTATAAAGAATTGCAACAAGCTTTAGATGGGAGGAGGACTCATGTCAAAACCCCAATGGAAGAAAAGGGTGTCAAAACATGTATAGAAAGTTATACACAAAAAATGAAAAGTCAACAGGTGACAATTTATTACAAGAGCTTTACTTTTAATCTCTTTTGTCTTCTACTATCTTCAACTTCCTTAGAAGATTCAAAATTTAAAATACACATTTATGAGAGATTTACTTTCTTGATGGGCTGCTTAGTGTATCCGATCTTATCCTAATCTCTCGCTATCCTTGATCAAAATTCTTTAGCTGCCCCTTGCTGGTAGAGCTTTTATTTCTTGAACAACCTCCCAAACATAAATTTCTCTTTTGGTGGGTCACTCAACTATTTTAACTTCTTCTGAGTCTTTGGTTGCTTTATTCCATCTAGCATCATTTATTTCTTTTGATTCCAATAAAAGCTTATTTAAATCTGTTTCAACTTTAAACAAGGAATCAATCAAATTCTTGAAAGGAATATCACTGTTATCTTCAAAAATTGATGTTGTAGCCTCCTGGGTCAACACTACACTGAATGAATCAGACCACTCCTACAATTCTCTCAACTTGTTATCAACATCCAAAATTGGTGGAATATAGGGCTCAATTCCTTGAGATAAAAATTTCAATTATCCTTGTATCATTTTCATTTTTCAAGTAAAGAAGCTAGTTAATTCCTTTACCATCTATAGGCCCTCCTTCACTATAATAATCTTACTAGGAAAATCTAGATTTTTAGCCATCGACATAATAAGCCTCTCTAAGAATTGAATGTATGGCCCCCAAATATTGAATGTTGGTGACAACCATGCAAGTGCTTCATTGCAAACCTGCTCAACATCTTGTAAATAAACATATAGCGTATGAGATTGTTGAGATATATTCTTTAGAGTTTCAACTCTATTGTTAATCATACATCTAAGGATAGTTGTCCTTACCTCATTATCTTGCTGTGTTGGTGGAGCATCAATGCTCATTCTTCTAGGCTATGTATCCTCTACCTCCAGCTCATATGTCTGTGTAGTTATCTCTACTGTGACCTTAGTTGGTTGTTCCTAAAGATTCTATCGCCTGATCTATTCTATAGTGGCCATTTTCTCTACACTTGATAGTCTCTTTCTAAGAGACACAACTTCAACTTCCAATCCTTGAACCTTAGCCTCAAGCTCTTCAATTTTCTCCTTGTAAACATGGATCTTCCTGACCTCATCCTCATAGAGCTTCCTCACATCAATGTAATCATAGAAGGATTTGGCTAACCTTGTCTCTATCTCCTCAACTTTTTCCTCATTCATAAATGAGAAGTGTTTTAAGGGCTTGGAGATCTCTATACTAGAGGTACCTTGTGGGGTCCATACAATCATGTTGTCTTATGTGTGCTCTACACATCCATAAGCATGGGCTTATTTGATGCAGGAGCCATGCTCCACACTACTAGGGCTTTTGTATCAATATTAAATCTAGATCCTCTTTGTAGTCTACCAACATCATATGCCTCATATGAGATGACACTCTCTTGTCTTTTAATTTTGTCAAGCATAAATGCTTGTTCCAAATCCCAACCAAGCACCAATAGCATTCGAATCCTCTGCACTAGATCTCTTTCCTCCTCAAGAGTCATGACTTCATTTTCAAGATCATAAGAATGGATTTTCTCAATTAACTCTTTCTTCTTTTCATCTGGTTCCCCTGGTTTCATCTTTAACAACAATTCACTATGTTTGATTTTATATAAGAAGCTCTTGAATTTAGTAGATTTGATGAATTCATCATCTTCTATGAATTGTTGGGCTTGGATGATACTATCATCCATCCAACCTTGCTATTGCTAGCTCTAGGTCAATCAATGTGTTCTCTAGTGTAGTAACTCTATCTTAAGTTAGCAAAATACCGAGTTTTACTAGGCAAGATCTGCAGAGTTCTCTATTTTACTTTCTCAGGGATGTGCACAACCTTCTGCCTCTTATTTCCTTTGGTGACCCATGATGCCTCAATAGGTTCTTCTTCTTCAATCTCTAGGGTAAAATTAGGTTCAGGGTTCACCCTCTCTTCTTCTCCAAGTAGCTCCTCTAGAATTTGTGTTATAATTTCAGGATGGTTGACAACCATCTTCCTTATCCTTTATGGGTAAGGGACATCTAGATAAAAACCTTTGAAGTTTGGATATATTATCTTCAGCTCCCTCTCTACCCTTAACACATCATCAAACTTGGATAGTTTGTCATTTGCCTCCTCCTCAGCAACAATATTTTGAATTAGGTCTCCATGGGGAAATTCTTTGGTACTTGGTAGTACATAGTTTCTGATTTTCTTGAGGGTCTTTCTCATCTAGTTATCAAGGTCATACATTCTATAAGGGCCAGCTAATAAATTGTAGTGGTGGAGGAAAGAATGAATTTGATCTAGGGATTTTTTTCCAATTGAAAAGTTGCCTACCCTAAAGCATCAACATAAGAATGTGCCTCTATGCACCTTTGGTCCTAGATGCTCCTTGTTTACCATAACTACCACATGAATTCAATGATGTCCAGTCTAGGGGGAAATAATTTTGGCAATATACGGGGTGGTTGTGGACAACCATAAACTCTCATAAGGAAAAAGGTTGGAAATAGAAAGATATCTCCCCAATTGTGATCTAATCTTTTATTTTCTGGGAGTAGGGCTAGTCTTAAGTGACCTTTCAAAGTCTTAGAGGCCCTAAAATAGCATGGATTTAACATTTTCATGATAACTATACTAAAATTATTGAAAAATGAAATAGAATCATAATAGTGATAGAAACTATCCCATACCTGTGTCCATAGTTGAATTGACAACTCTCCATTGGCATCAGATGTGTAATCAATGAAATATGGGCTTATATACCCCACATTCTTATACATGATCAAGTGCATCAAAATTGAGTAATGATGGAATTTGAAGTTTACCATATCTCCACTCTATGCTAGTCCAATATTATCTTTCATTGTCTCTAGAATATACTCAACATAGTCATAGTCTCCACCATGGTAGGAGTCTTGCACATCTTTGGCAATGATAAATTGGGCTCCATACACAATATTGGTTTCATCTATGCCAACTACCTTGTAGATACCATATACTATTTAAAAAAAATAATTCTTGAACTTGTCCAAAGGCATCTTCTTTTCCACCTTTTTAGGGAAATCACCCACTTTCTTTAGGTCCATGGAAATATGTTGTAGCATAGACTTCCCTATGTAAGCTTTGGGCTTTGTTTCAAATTTCTCTTGCAGGTCAACTAGATCTACCGGTTCACTCATAGCACCATCCAATCTAAATGCTTCTGTTGGTGTTCTTTTTGGTAAAGAACATACCAGGTAGATTTAAACCTGATACCAAGAACCAAAGACTAGGGACATGCTTAAGGACAAGCTAAATCCTATATTCAGCAAGGCTAAACCTTAGTTCTGGGCCAATTAACAGAGTCATATCAGGACTCACTTCACTTTAGGCTCTACAAAGCCAAGTTGGGAAAACCTAAGGGCTTTGTCTAATTTATCTTGATACTTCATTACAAGACTACCCTCTATAGAAGATATGGTCAATATTCTTCTTTAATTTGCTGGTAAATCTCCTAATCACAATAGCTAATCATAACCAAGGAAAGTAACCACGAATGAGCCATGACCTACACTTATAGTTCTTCAAAACATAAAATGGGAAAATAATATTCATTTTGATTTGATTTCTCAGCATAACCAGGTATGTAACAACAATGAACATGCATCCTTCAAGCTAACCAGTCCCTTATCCATTGGGCACTAACTAAATCTTCACATACAAATGGATACCTTAAATATACTCATATATTTAGGTATGTGGTCTATCTGCTTGACTTGCAAATAGACATCAATATTCATTAACACTCTTGTACTTATGGTGATATCCTTCTGGTGTAACCTGCAATCCTATCAGTATAAACAAGCATTTACTTGGAGCTTTGTTCCAACAACAAATCTATTCCGATACACAACCTTAAGGGGATGTAACTGGGTTCAAGCTCTTAGCTCTTAAACACAGAACATTGCAAATAACAACAACAGGAGATGAGAATCATAATGAAACTAAAAGATGAGGCTCTTTGTATTATTTTCATTGAAAAGAATACAACATCTACATACAAAAACTCAAAAGATACACATAGAATGACTGTGTAATACAAATGCCTCAAAAGGAATACAATATGCTATTCATAACAGGAAGAATTACTAAGAAAAATGGTATCACAGATTTGAGAGAACTCAAGATTGGAACCATGAATGGTCTCTCAGTCATAAAACAATTGGAACCCATACAATGAAAGAAAGAATGAAAGATATAGGAAAAGATGAAATTCTCAGATCTGATCTTTTCATGACAAGTGTCCACTTAAAATTCAATCTTCTGCAACTGAATCACTTCTTTCATCTTTCTACCTCTTTGATTTGATTTGATTTGATTTTGTTTTCATCATTTCTTGTAACAAACTTGAAAATATCCTCTGTTTAATGATGAAAACTCCTTTTGCATCCAAAATATCTGATTCGCCTACTAAAATGCTGGTGAAATTTTAGTTTTTACTGAATGAATCTAAACCAATTTCGACCCAAACTGAAATATCACTGCCTTTTAACCATATTCAAGTCATTACTATGTTAGAAATTAGTTCTGATGTTTGATTACTTGAATATAGTTACAATCTGGGAACCTAGGAGAAAACCTGGTATAGCTCGAACACATTGCTACCTGTGCATAGTCTGACTCCAGAATCGAAAAATTTAGCTCTTCTTGGTTCCGATGGTATATTGCACTGCCTAATTCAGAAAAATTGCCCCTATTATGGCCATTTGAAAATCTGGTCTCGGACTGAACCAGAGCATTAAAAATCAAAAAATTAAAATTTATATAGTCAATGACTATATAAAATTTTTAAAATTATTCAAAACTTTCAATATGTGCTTAAAAGCTATCTAAACTTTCACTTTTGAATTTATTCCTCTCTACCCCTGCCAATTATTTTTTATTACGCTCACACGCCCCGTAGCCCAGGCACCCTTCCTCATCTCTATTTACATTCATACGCTGAAGGCTACCTTTTACGTTCTCACAACCTTGGCGTAACACCGAAGAGCTTCAAAATTTGTTTCACGCTCTTACAAGAGCGAGAAAAGCATAACATTGACATTTGAAATTTTTCCTTTCCCAATCATACGGGGTCTTCCATTTGCGTATCACCAGAAGGCTTGGAAAATTGTCTTATGCCCACACGAGGAGCTTCATTCCCGTAGAATCGTGAAGGCTTAAATCTCATCCTCCGCTCATACATTTTGCATGAGCATGTAATCAATTTGGAACCACCTTACGTTCTTACGGGAAGCATCTCTTTTGGCGTAACAACATAGAGCTTTGAAAATTGCTCTCCATTCACTCGAGTCAAAATAGAGTTGATTCTGCCCCCAGCCTAGCCGAGCTGAGCGGGTCCCACAAGCCAGGCTTACGCTTCAAAAATGCAAGTCTTATAGATGTTAAAGGTATTGTGTAGAATGCTATTTAAACATTTGAAATACCATTTCCCACTGAATGTGGGATAATTGGTTTTTCAATGTTTTCTGTATATTATTTCTTTCAAATAGTGCAGCCTTCTCTTGATGCTTGCGTCTTTTATGGGATGGCTCTCATTCCACCCTGAGGCTCCATTTTTATTTTTGTTTATTTCAGTCGTGCGTTCTCTTTAATTTGCTGATAAATTTCTATACTGCCTTCAAAATGTGAGCATGGTCTTCCATGATGCCTCTCTATTTAAAACTATGGCTTCCTCTGTGTGCCACAACCTTTTCTCTCGCGTCTCCCTTTTCTGACGTGATCCAGAAAGAGGAATACTATTGTCAAAAATTTAAAGTTCAGTAGTTCCATCATCCCAAGCTATGATCTCCAACATACCTGTTCCTTTTTATAGACGTCCTCTTGCAATGCAAAGTGAATTCCTCAAATCTATTCCTCTTGCATGAGTCCTTTTGTATCTTGTTGCGCTCCACCCTTTAACAATAGTCACCCCCTCAAGGACTGTGGCTTCTCCAACTCTTATGGCATGAAGTTCTCTTTAATACTTGCACTGATTTCCATTTCTTTGGTGCTAGTTCTTTGATTGTTCTGGACTGTCTTTGCCTTCATGTGGGGTATCCTCCTCTTTAATACCTCCCAACTCTGCCGTAAAACCCTATCAAACTTGCAGGGAGTCATGCGTAGGCTATTTTTTTTAAAATCTTGGACACTATGCATATTCTACTTGTTGGACTGGCGTGAAGACCTCTGAAGGTGCCTTTGATTTGCCGCAGGTCCTTACTCGTGAAGCTCCCCTGCAAAAAATGTGAGCTCCTTTGGATCCTGCCACTCACGTGGCCTAGGTCTTCCTTATGCCCTGCACTATTCAATAATTAATTCTTTATAATTTGTTTGAAGGTACTCTATTACACATTCAGCCCCTTGAAGAAACGCATTGATATCAACCTGTAAACTATCTTTCGGGATCTATTGCCTTCTCCTTGTCCTCGTCAATCTTTACAAAAAGAAGATTCTTCAAATGGAACATTATCAATATAATCCACTATTTCTTCAGCATTTCCAGACCCTCCATCCACCACTTCACTCTTAAACTTTTCAAATTTAGAAGTTGCAAATATTTATTAAAATTTCCTTTCCTTTCAAAAGTTTTGCTTCTTCACACCTTTTGGAACAGGTGTGTCTTCATGATTCAACATGAATAGAATCCATTTACCAATTTGACTCATAACGATGCTCTCATACCATAATATTCTAAACACCATACCAGTTTAATATCATTTAGTCGGGCCCCAAAACAGGTCCGCCTATAATATCTTTTCGTTTTCAAACAACTGATACTCAAAACTAATCCATTGACCATCTGATACTAATTAGAATCAAGTTCGACCACTGAAAACCACTTTTAAAACTCATTTTTCAATGTTCAGTCAACTTATCAAATATGCGCAAGGACATCTGCTGACTGGCCTAAAAAACTAACTCGAACAACTGACCAAGCTCTGAAAACTGACACACATTATTTTTGTTTCGCATACTTACATCCTGTCAGATCTCGTCTCAAGACAAATTCTAGGTCAAAAGATATTAACCATCAAAGTTGCCTTCTCAGAATTACCTGTAAGCAAACACGTCAGAAAACAACAAATTGGCACTGTAATCGGCTTGGAAAACTAGGCAAATGAGCACATGGGGAAAAGAAAACTGGGACAGTCATTCTCTTTCATGAGGAAATTATGCATTTGTGATCTGGGCTCATGACGAATCACATGATGCAAGTGGAAAGCATTCAAAGTTGGCTACTCAGAATTGCAGGACAAGAGACAACAACAGAAAAGTGTTTTTTGCAAATGAAAAGGCCCTAGAAAAGTGTGCAAATGGATTCATCAAGGTTTATAAACTGGAAACTTAAAGTATTTTTAGTATAGAATACAGGAAAACCAACCATTTGATCCCACCTATCACAGATTAGGAGATATGAAATCATGAACAGGGGTACTGATCAATCTGCAAATGTTGACACTAGTAAAAGTCAAAAATTCCATTTGGAATCATGCTTGAAAACTGATCAAATGGATTCGTCCTGATATGAAACTTGAAACATAACAAGTCTCTGATTCCTACAATGTAATGCAATAGGAATTTCAACATTTGGATCAACTGGTCAAAACTTATTACTCGTCAAACAGGGCTTCCCAGAATTATGTGAAATTTGCAAAAGCATGAAAATAGTAACTGACCAACTTTGAGGGATTCAAAACCTAATCAAACAAACTCAAAATGACTCAAAATATGAAACATAGGTTCTCAAGTATGGAAACTAGATACTCCCAAAGTGGTGAGTCACAAAACCTTTTTGGGTGTGAGATATTCAGATGCAAACACAGCCTCCTGTCGCTGTCTGACACTTGGGGTAAAATGCAGATTTGGCACCAACTCAAAACAAGACTTTTCCAAGTGGCTCAAAATGACAATTTATCTTCATGGAACAGGTAGATGGGATGAATGGAAGGTGTTAGAAACATTGAACACCTTAGGGGTTTCAAAGGTATAGCTAGGTACAGTTGCATTTATGGGTATTCATAGGGCTCAAAATTTGGAATGGGCACTCAAAATAGGAAGCAATTTTGAGCGCCAAAAGTGGCTCTGTCTGAGGATCCATGTCCCTTGTAGGCATGGCAAGGATTCAGATCTCTAGAGGAAGCAGACCACGCACCTAAAATGACAAAATTCTCCTGAACAACTTTATTGAAAACAGGAAGACAACTACAACTACTATGTACAAGCGATGGCCCAGGGCCACCGAACTTCAAAAAAGTTGTTTACCTCTTTCATATATTTGATTTTCATTCCTTTCATCATGAGGTAAACTAAAATTATTACTTACATCAGCTTCACCAATTAGATTGACATTCTGAAACGAATCACTTAGCAAAACTAAATCTACAACTTCACTTTCATAATGTATATAAAAACTTGCTTCATCTTCAACCGTTAGCTCATTATGAAAATACTGATCAGCATGCTTAAACATATTAGACTGAAACTGAAAACTCTCTTCATTTAATGGCTCATGCATGCTATCATTCTTGAATATGAAGGCTTCATATTCAACCTGGGGAAAAGGATCACACATACCTTGAAAATGTGTTTCCTTATGCACAACCGGATGATACTCAAATGAATACTCTAACTTGTACTCACACATGTCATCAATATCAACATTTGAAGTTAATCTGCAACCTTCAAATGGTTCCTCACAATCAGCGAACAGATTAGTCTTCACATCAGAGAGTTCATCATAAAAATCATAGCAAGGTATAGGTAGATTTTCAATAACCGTCTCATCAAACACCTTGTTATCATAATCATATGCAACATCATGATCATATTCACTGTCATATTTTGAAGAAGAATAGTCTGAGCTCTTACAATAGTAAGACAAAGTATCATCATTAAACTTATTCTCTTCTAAATCTGAAACTTCCATGTGTTCTTCAAAAAGAGGATTGATAACTCCATGCAAAGCGCCTTTGTAGACATTAGGACAAGTAATGTGCTGATCAACATAAAAGTCCTCACCATATAATGGATTAGTGAAAACTTTAAAACCATTTCTAACATCACTGTCATGGACACTTTTAGCACATGAGGAAGAAAAATCAGAATCATCACCTATTGACAAACCATTAACTCCATCAACAAAGCATGCAAAATATGAATCAATATTATTTGCATAGTCTTTATCAAGGTGATTCAAATGTCTTGCAAACAAATCATCTTTAGGTGCTGATGCATTAACCTCAAAATCTTTTCTATACTGCTCATTACTACTGCATGTATCTTCAAGACATTCATCTACACAACTAACCAATTCATTTTTATAAATAATCCTTTTATCCTCATATTGTGTAGACAATTCTTCTTCACCACTTTCAACCTCAAACTGATTTGCACAATTCAGAACTAAAAATTCGCTTTCAGATTTAAGAAAAGAATTCATACCTTTACTGACATAAGAATACTCACTCCCATCATTACTTTCTTCTTCCCAATCAGCATCTCATTCACATGAAGACACATATGTACTATCACAATCCTCTTCTTGACTTGAGCAACAAGTCTCGCCATTGTCTTCACATGATACTTCTTCACAATATGTCAGATCAGCAGTTTCCTCTTTATCACTTGATACATCACTTCCAGGTTCTTCATCCTCATACTGAGATAAATACCTTTCCTCTTCCTGATTCATTATTTTTTCAACACAATGCAAATCATCAATGGGAAAATGAATGACTGGATTTATATCTTGCATGGATAACTCATCAAGTGAATCAATTCTATCATTCGCTGTTGTAATACCATAAACATGTGCATTCAATTTAGCCTGAATGGAATCATTTCTTCTTTGCAACAAAGAGATTTCATGTTCACATGTTTTTATTTCTGAACCTTCAACAAAACTATTTACAACAATAGGGGTGCTTATTTGCTGATCTAAAATTAAACATTTTCTATGATATTGATTTGTTCTTTGCACCTCATCTTGCTGGCAAATATTTCTAGAGAAGTGATTACTGGTTAATCCATATTTTATGTTATTCTCAATCTCTATCGCTATCATGAATGCCTGATGCAAAGTTCTAGGTTCTTTATCTCTCAACAAATAGCTCATCTTCTTATCAAACACATCGAGATAAACCACTAAACACATTTGATCATCTGGCTTGTAGCTTTTAGGAATTTCATTTAAAATCTTTGCAAATCTGATATTAAATTCAGGAACTAACTCACCATTCTTGATTTGAATTTTCAAAAACTTATCAAAATAATCAGAGATGCTTACTCTCTCCCCGAACTGCATCATGAAGGCTGACATTAATTCATCACAGGATGAAATTGAACATGCTGGTAGGAATGAAAACTAGTCCCTAGCATCATCCTCTAAAGTCTGGACAAACAATTTCATCTGAATGTCTTCATGAGCAATTTCAAAATCACCAACCAAGTCACTAAACAACTGAACATGATGACTGGCTGAATTTTCATGGTTTCTACTAAACTTAGGTAAATAGTTTCTAAGATCATAAGGCATAATATTTGGAAACCATGAATACCATTAAAATTCAATGGCATGCATCTCTTGGTAGAAAAGGATCTACGATTCTGGTCAATGGACTGCATGCTAGGTGAACAGAAATTTGCCATTATTCAAAAATTTAACCTCATTCACCTATAATAGCTTCTGATTTGAAATTTGCAGCAGATCTATACCCTTCTACCAATTTCACCTCTTCAAATACACTTCAAAATTTTTTAAAAAAACTATTGAAACTTGATCTAATGAAGTGTATGAAACTTTTCAAACTATTCCCCTCTTCTTAGTGCTAAAATTTCACTTGACGGAGAACACATATGTAAAACTTACTTTCATTGAAAAGAAATCATATGAAAGCATAAAATACCTCAAGTGTTGCTATATGAAACCACTGATCTGCTGATTGGCCTGGTGCTAACATGAATTTCTCACACCACTGATCATAACCTTACAGAGTCGCCATCTCCTTGAAGAGAAAAATGAAATCAAAGCTGTGATTCATCTTTATCATTACAAATTCTTATGAAAATAGATCAAACAACACTTTGAAACTTATTTTTTAGAAACTTATACAGATCTTTCTTCTTGCTTGAAAAATCACACAACTTTCAAATCTATTCAGTTCAATTGAAAACTCTTGAAAACATTTATACAACCGATCTATACTGATTCAGAGATCCTTTTGAAAGAGTCACCACTCACAAATTGTGAGAAAGATTTTAATCAATGATTTACAACATAACAGATCTAAATTGAAATTCCAACTTGTAAAATTTACAAATCTTTAAAACACTTAGAAGAGAGAAACCTTTATTCAACAATTCTGACTCTGAGATTGCAGTATTACTGTACAAACAGCAACCGACTGAATGGATTGATAATAACACTTTAATCAACACAATCTGAATTCAACCTTGAAGAGTACTACTACAACAGGATAAAACATACTAGGGTGCATGAAACTTCAGCAAGGAAAAAAGGAACATCTCTTGCTATACATTTGCTGTATCCAACCTATTTCATGCCAGAGACTTAGCTTCTTCTGTATGCAACTCCCTAGCAGAGTCGCCATTTTGTTGGTGTTCTTTCTGGTAAAGAACATACTAGGTAGATTTAAACCTGATACCAAGAAACAAAGACTAGGGACATGCCTAAGGACGAGCTAAATCCTATATTCAGCAAGGCTAAATCTTAGTTCTGGGCCAATTAACATAGTCATATCAGGACTCACTTCACTTTAGGCTCTGCAAAGCCAAGGTGGGCAAACTTGAGGGATTTTTCTAATTTATCTTGATACTTCATTAAAAGACTACCCTCTATAGCAGATATGGTCAATATTCTTCTTTAATTTGCAGGTAAATCTCTTGATCATAGTAGCTAATCATAACCAAGGAAAGTAACCACAAATGAGCCATGACCTACACTTATAGTTCTTCAAAACATAAAATGGGAAAATAATATTCATTTTGATTTGATTTCTTAGCATAACCGGGTATGCAACAACAATGAACATGCATCCTTCAAGCTAACCAGCCCCTTATCCATTGGGCACTAACTGAATCTTCACATATAGATGGATACCTAAAATATACTCATATATTCAGGTATGTGGTCTATCTGCTTGACGTGCAAACAGACATCAATATTCATTAACACTCTCGTACTTATGGTGATATCCTTCTGGTTAACCTGCAATCCTATTAGTATAAACAAGCATTTACTTGGAGCTTTGTTCCAACAACAAATCTATTTTGATATACAACCTTAAGGGGATGTAACTGGGTTCAAGCTCTTAGCTCTTAAACATAGAACATTGCAAATAACAATAGCAGGAGATGAGAATCATAATGAAACTAAAAGATGAGGCTCTTTGTATTAATTTCATTGAAAAGAATACAACATCTGCATACAAAAACTCAAAAGATACACATAGAATGACTGTGTAATACAAATGCCTCAAAAGGAATACAATATGCTGTTCATAATAGGAAGAATCACTAAGAAAATGGTATCACAGATCTGAGAGAACTCAAGATTGGAACCAAGAATGGTCTCTCAGTCATAAAAAAACTGGAACCCGTACAATGAAAGAAAGAATGAAAGATATAGGAAAAGATGAAATTCCTGTATTTGATCTTTTAATGACAAGTGTCCACTTGAAATTCAATCTTCTGCAACTGAATCACTTCTTTCATCTTTCTACCTCTTTGATTTCATTTGATCTGATTTTGTTTTCATCATTTCTTGTAACAAACTTGAAAATATCCTCTGTTTAATGATGAAAACTCCTTTTGCATCCAAAATATCTGATTCACCTACTGAAATGCTGGTGAAATTTTAGTTTTTACTGAATGAATCTAAACCAATTTCGACCCAAACTAAATTATCACTGCCTTTTAACCATATTCAGGTCATTACTATGTTAGAAATTAGTTATGATCTTTGATTACTTGAATATAGTTACAATCTGGGAACCTGGGAGAAAACCTGGTATAGCTCGAACACATTGCTACCTGTGCAAAATCTAACTCCAAAATCAAAAAATTCAGCTCTTCCCAATTCTAATGGTATATTGCACTGCCTAATTCGGACAAAAATTGCCCCTATTATGGCCATTTGAAAATCTGGTCCTGGACTGAACCAGAGCATTAAAAATCAAAAATTTAAAATTTATATAGTCAATGACTATATAAATTTTTTAAAATTATTCAAAACTTTCAATATGTGCCTAAAAGCTTTCTGAACTTTCACTTTTGAATTTATTCCTCTCTGCCCTTGCCACTTGTTTTTTATTATGCTCACACGCCTCGTAGCCTAGGCACCCTTCCTCATCTCTATTTATGTTCATATGTTGAAGGCTACCTTTTACGTTCTCATGACCTTGGTGTAACACTGAAGAGCTTCAAAATTTGTTTCACACTCTTACAAGAGCGAGAAAAGCGTAGCATCGACATTTGAAATTTTTCCTTTCCCGATCATACAGGATCTTCCATTTGCGTATCACTGGAAGGCTTGGAAAATTGTCTTATGCCCACACGAGGAGCTTCATTCCCATAGAATTGTGAAAGCTTAACATCTCATCCTCCACTTATACATTTTGCGTGAGCACGTAATCAATTTGGAACCACCTTACATTCTTACAGGAAGCGTCTCTTTTGGCATAACAACGTAGAGCTTTGAAAATTGCTCTCTGTTCACTCAAGTCAAAATAGAGTTGATTTTGCCCCCAGCCTAGCCGAGCCGAGCGAGTCCCACAAGCCAGGCTTACGCTTCAAAAATGCAAGTCTTATAGATGTTAAAGGTATTGTGTAGAATGCTATTTAAACATTTCAAATACCATTTCCCACTGAATGTGGGATAATTGGTTTTTCAATGTTTTTCGTATACTATTTCTTTCAAATAGTGCAGCCTTCTCTTGATGCTCACGTCTTTTATGGGTTTCATCCCCATCTTCACGTGAGCTTCCCTTGTGCTTGCTGTGGCTTCTTTAACATCTATGTGGATTGCTAGATGCTTTCAATGCATGGATGGCTCTCGTTCCACCCTGAAGCTCCATTTTTATTATTTTTTATTTTAGTCGTGCCTTCTCTTTAATTTGCTGATGCATTTCAATACTGCCTTCAAAATGTGAGGGTGGTCTTCCATGATGCCTCTCTATTTAAAACTGTGGCTTCCTCTATGTGCCACAACCTTTTCTCTGGTGTCTCCCTTTTCTAATGTGATCTAGAAAGAGGAATACTATTGTCAAAAATTTAAAGTTCAGTAGTTCCATCATCTTGAGCTATGATCTCCAACGTACCTATTCCTTTTTATAGACGTCCTCTTGCAATGCAAATTGAATTCCTCAAATCTGTTCCTCTTGCATGAGTCCTTCTATATCTTTTTGCGCTCCACCCTTTAACAATAGTCACCCCCTCAAGGACTACGGCTTCTCCAACTCTTATGGCATGAAGTTCTCTTTAATACTTGCGCTAATTTCCATTTCTTTGGTGTTGGTTCTTTGATTGTTATGGACTGTCTTTGCCTTCACATGGGGTATCCTCCTCTTTAATACCTTCCAACTCTTCCCCAAAACCCTATCAAACTCACAGGGAGTCATGTGTGGGCTATTTTTTTTAAAATCTTGGACACTATGCATATTCTCCTTGTTGGACTAGCGTGAAGACCTTTGAAGGTGCCTTTGATTTTCCACAGGTCCTTACTCGTGAAGCTCCCCTACAAAAAATGTGAGCTCCTTTGGATCCTACCACTCACGTGGCCTAGGTCTTTCTTATGCCCTGTAGCATTCAATAATTAATTCTTTATAATCTGTTTGAAGGCACTCTATTACACATTCAGCCCCCTGAAGAAACGCATTGATATCAACCTGTAAACTATCTTCTGGGATCTATTGCCTTCTCCTTGTCCTTGTCAATCTTTATGAAAAGAAGATTCTTCAAATGGAACATGATCAATATAATCCACTATTTCTCCAACATTTCCAGCCCTCCATCCATCACTTCACTCTTAAACTTTTCAAATTTAGAAGTTGCAAATATTTATTAAAATTTCCTTTCCTTTCAAAAGTTTTTCTTCTTCACCCCTTTTGGAAGAGGTGTGTGTTCATGATTCATCATGAATAGAATCCATTTACCAATTTGACTCATAACGATGCTCTCATACCATAATATTCCAAACACCATATCAGTTTGATATCATTTAGTCGGGCCCCGAAATGGGTCTGGCTAAATTTTTTTTTGTTTTCAAACAACTGATACTCAAAACTAATACATTGACCATCTAATGCTGATTAGAATCAAGTTCAACCACTGAAAACCACTTTAAAACTCATTTTTCAATGTTTAGTCAACTTATCAAATATGCGCTAGGACATCTGTTGACTGGACTAAAAAACTAACTCGAACAACTGACCAAGCTCTGAAAACTGACACACATAATCTCTGTTCTGCATACTTACATCCTGTTAGATCTCATCTCATGACGAATTCTAGGTTAAAAGATATTAACGTCAAAGTTTCCTTCTCAGAATTACCTGCAAGCAAACACGTCAGAAAACAACAAATTGGCTCTAGAATCAGCTTGGAAAACTAGGCAAATGAGCACATGGGGAAAATAAAACTGGGACACTCATTCTTGTTCATGAGGACATTATGGATTTGTGATCTAGACTTATGATGAATCACATGATGCAAATGGTGAGCGTTCAAAGTAGGCTACTTAGAATTGCAGGACAAGAGACAACAACATAAAAGTGTTTTTTGCAAATGAAAAGGCCCTGGAAAAGTGTGCAAACGGATTCGTCAAGGTTTATAAACTGGCACACTTAAAGTATTCTCAATATCGAATATAAGAAAACCAACCATTAGATCCTACCTATCATAGATTAGGATATATGATATCATGAATAGGGGTACTGATCAATCTGCAAATGCTGACACTAGTAAAATTCAAAAATTCCATTTGGAATCACGCTTGAAAACTGATCAAACGGATTCATCCTGATATGAAAATTGAAATATAAAAAGTCTCTAATGCCTATAATGTAATGCAATAGTAATTTCAACATTTGGATCAACTGGTCAAAACTTATTACTCGTCAAACAGGGCTTCCCAGAATTATGTGCAATTTGCAAAAGCATGAAAACAGTAACTGACCAACTTTGAGGGATTCAAAACCTAATCAAACAAACTCAAAATGACTCAAAATCTGAAACATAGGTTCTTAGATATGGAAACTAGAGACTCCCAAAGTGGAGAGTCAGAAAACCTTTCTGGGTGTGAGATATTCAGATGCAAACACAGCCTCCTGTCGCTATTTGACACTTGGGGTAAAATGCAGATTTGGCACCAACTCAAAACAAGACTTTGCCAAGTGGCTCAGAACGACAATTTATCTTCATGGAATAGGTAGATGGGCTTGATGGAAGGTGTTAGAAACATTGAACACCTTAGGGGTTTCAAAGGTACAGCCAGGTACAATTGCATTTATGGGTATTCATAGGGCTCAAAATTTGGAATGGGCACTCAAAATGGGAAGCAATTTTGAGCACCAATAGTTTCAATGGAAGTATCATAGTCTAGTGTGTGTAAAATGGTTCCATCCCTCCTATTAAATGATTTAGTAGCCAAGTTGTATGATTTGATTAGGGCCTTTACCAAATCAACATCCACGAATACTTCTAGAAAGATAAGTTTCGCTAGATTCTTCTTCTAGGGATTGCAAATAGGGATCTTCTCAGCTTGGTTATGGTAGAAATATCTAAATATCTCATAACCAGTGACTCTAGGGCATGCAAAATCTCTGTAAAATGTATAAGGATCCTTGAAATCATGATCATTTGCACTAATAGTATTAGAGGATTTTGAAAATAACTTAATCCATTCTTCAACAAACCTATTAGGTTTCTTCTGCCTGGTTTTCCCTCCCTTGAAAGTTGAATTTTTTTCAACTTCCATGTCTAAAGCTTTTATCTCTTCCACCTCCTTGTCAAACATGTTGAGAGTAGAGTAAAAAACTAGAAATCTTTTGCAACTAGCTCTTAAAGTAATAATCTCTTCACATTAAAAATTGCGCAACTACTCTGAAATCTCTTCTCAACAAATGGTAAAAAATTACTAGATTATGGAATGTTTTATGCTATGCATAATTTCATCAACCTTCTTTGTGCATTGATTATGCATTCTTGAGCTTTAAATTTAGTGCTATCTATCACCTCAGATGGAGCGCCCAAATAACTATCCAACTTAGTAACTTTTTTACTTAACTCAAATTTCATTGGCCATGGGCATTTTGTCATTATTCCAACTTAGGAAAGTAAAGTTCACTTTTTCATATCAAACTAGGGTTTATGATCTTACAATACACTCTTTGAAAAGTAAGCTCCTTGTATCATCTTATGTGAGGAAAATTGGCTCTACGATCTTATGATCCTTTTAATTCAAACCTTTATCGCATTACCGTAAGCCTTGAAAATGACTTTCACAATCTTACAATAAACCATTTATCATGTCTTAAGAGCTCACCTTGAAGTCTCTTATGATCTCATGAGACACAGTTTATAAACCTTGTTGCAACATCTTATCTCACCTTCACTTGCATTACAATCTTATGATCATGACTTCCTAGACCACTTCGTAACTTTGGCAGTTACCTTTCACCCCCTTACGATGTTATGAGCACAACTTTGGCGTAACATCATATCTCCACTTTTAGTTCCTTATGACCTTTCGATCACAGTCACTAAACTATCTTCATAACATTAGAGGTTACCTTTAGCTACTATCATTGACCCATGACCACACAATGATAGTTATCCTTTCCTTATCGTAGCCTTGAAGCATCAATTTTCATCTTCATGATCTCATGATCTAACACTAATTCATAGCTTTGTAGACCTATTGAATTGCCCTTGAGATCTTATGATCTACTAACTCTCATTGCATCTTATGATATGAACTACTAAGTGTTTCAAAACTTTATGCAAATGCATCTGGCCTAACCTTGCTTTATCATTTTTATCTTACGATCTTACAATCACTTATCTATCATGCCACCATAAACCTCATATTTTTCTCTTACAATCATAAGCCTTTCATAACTTCAAATGTCTCCTTGAAAATGTTTACGATGTCTCAATCTCCCTTTTTTCATTAGATTAGAACTCTCCACAACCCTTTGCACTTTTATGTCCTTGCAATCTTATGATCACCATTTTATCACATGATTAGAGCCTCTATTTCCATCTTTAAAATCCCATGATCACCTATTTGTCATAACATCATACACCTTGATTTTAAACCCTTCCATCAAACAGTTAAGATGATATGACACAAGGGGAGTCATAAGATCATACCTCATTTTGAACACTTGCAATGCTACGACCATAACATATCTTAATATCAAGATATTTGGCACATTGCCCCTACGGTCCTTCGCTAACACTTACATCATAACATTGGGAGTGGGAAATGTTAAGATCATGACTACATGCCTAAACCCTGATCATAAGATTTTAACATATGATTTGAATGACATACAATCTCGCTCAAAAAGAAAACCTAGGGTAAGGGTAAAATGATTGTAGATTTTAATGAATTTTTTCATGACAAGGGTGAAGACACAACTTTAGGATATACAATTATTCCATTAGGGCAAGATTTTGAACATTGGGCTAGGGAAAAAATAACAAAGTTAGAGTTGCTTCTGGAAACTGATAACAAATAAAGTATAAACCCTAACAATCCAACACAATTCAAAGTATTTTTACAATAAAATTTGAAATTTTTGGCATAATGAAAACAAGGACTATTAGTGGTTCTATCTAGGGATGATGGATAAATTATATCCATGCAATAATTTAGAAACTCTAGGTTAAGCTGACTACATACATGACAACCTGAGACAACTTTCTAAGACTATACAAAAACACATACATATATATAAAGGCTATAGACATATGCACATGAATCTACACAAATGCACAATGATATACAAACCTAACTACAATTCATGGAAGATAAATACATTCAAAAGAAGTATTTCTTCAAGAATTGTCCATGAATTGGCAATTCAAGAAAGCTTCTTGATAATTCTTTGATGGAATATGAATCCTCACCCCAAGTAGAATCAACTAGATAAGGACCAAGCTAGATAGGATTAAATTTTTCATGCTTGCCTTTATCCTCAATCTTTGCATTCTACATTAGGACTAAATCATCTAGTTCAAACTTTCTTGCTACTAGGCTCTTATCATACAAGTTTTTTGTCTGCAATTGCAATTTTATGTTCTTAGAAGAGGATTATTTCCTTGTCTCAATCAACCCTACTAGTTTATCCATCCTTTCCTGCATATCATCAATGATATCTTCATCATACTTATGGATGTAATTATATAGGCTTATTAGGTTGTTCTAAGATATTCTAGTCTAGATTCCATATACTAGGTCAAAAGGTACAACACCTATTGCCTTTTTTATTGTCACTCTATCAGCCCAGAATGCTAATTGCAACTTAGAGTCCCATGCCTTCTTGTTGTCATCCAAAGTCCACTTTATGACTTTCAACAAGATTTTGTTAGTGGATTCAACCTATCCATTTCCTTGTGTATGATAGGGTGATGAAGTTTCCCTGGTAATACCATATTTGTCACAAAAATTGATAAACTCTTCAGATCTAAAGCACATATCATTATCAGTCACAATTTTCTTAGGACAACCAAACCTTGTAATGATGTTATTCAGTAGGAATTTATTCACCACTTTGCTAGTAGCTTTTCTAGTAGGAATAACCTTTGTCCATTTTGTAAAGTAATCAATTTCCATCAATATCCATGAGTAACCAGTACTAGATTTGGTTGATATTTCACCTATGAAATCCATCCCCCATTGCTAGAAGGGTACTTGGACTTCCACTGATTTTAAGGGAAAATTTCCAGAGAACTTTAATTTTCTAGCAAATCTCTAGCAAGAGTCACATTTTCTAACTAGGATTTGTGTATCTTTGAATAGGCTAGGCCAACAAAAGCCCATTCTCTTAATCTTGTGGGTTGTAGTCTTTGCCACGTAATGCCCACCACATACCCCTGAACTCCTCTCATTCAATACTTTTTCTGATTCATTTTGATTAATGCACTTCAAAAGTATTCCTTCAAAATTCCTCCACCATAGACTTCCATTGACATTAATGTATCTAATCGAATGCAATTTTATAGTCCTCTATTCATTGTCTGTCAAATGGGGTGGAGCTTGTAAATGTTGTAAATAGTATATTACATCTTTATACCAGTGACATTGATTCATATCACATGTACTTGATTTGAGGTCTTCATATATAAAATTTATTTGATTAGCATCTAGATTTGATTTAGCCATGAGCTTTTCTAATCCTTGACCTCTTACTAACTTGGTGATCTAGATATCAATATTAAACTCTTGGATTCTGTTTATACATCTACACCTTTTACTAGATACCTCCTACTGAAAGAAAATATCTTTATTCTGTTTATCCATCTACACCTTTTACCAGATACCTCCTACCGAAAGAAAATATCTTTAACTATTGCAATAGGCACAAAAGCAATGACATCAACACTGACTAAGTAACATCTTAAGGCCTTGACAACTTTGACAAGTGCATATGCCTATTTCTCATTGATTTCATATTAAGTTCTATAGGCTGACGAGATTTGCTAAAGAATGCAATTGGTTGTTCATGACCATCTTCATTTTTCTATAGTAGAACTGCTGCTATGGTATGTGTTGTGGTATCCACAACACACGCCCCATTCGTCACTAGGGATGGGGACCCCCTAATTTTTTTTGACTCCCAGACTCATAGTTCAGGAGTCAAAAGAAGAAATCTCGGTTAAATAAGTTAGAGTCAAAAGAGTAAAAAAAAAAAAAAAACTCGCACGCACGTATATCGAGGTGTGTGCGCATTTTGCAAAGGCAAAAGAGGAAGGGAGGTTATAAAACCCCCTTCCCCCCTTTTATTCACCTCATTTTTTTTTTTGGAGAAGTAAAGCTAAGGAGGGAAAGGTATGAAAAACCTTCCCCCCTCCATACCCCATGTAGTCTTCGCGCTTGCGCGTGCGACGCGTGCGTGCAGGAGAAGAAGTGTGCAGCACGACACTGTGCATTCCCTTTTGGACGTGTGCGCAAGCTACCATGATGCCTTTCTAGGCCACATTTGACATGCCCTTTTGCGCATGTGCTGTGGCCTTTTGGCGCGCGTGCAACACTGCTACCGTCGCACCCTTTGGGGCTACTGTCGCCGCGCCCTTTGGGGCTGACGCCACCTCTTTTTACCCTTCCTTTTTAAAAATTTTTTTTTTTTTTTTTGTTTTTTATAAAGTCACAAACCAAAAAAAAAAAAACAAAAAACAAAAAAAACACAACAAATAAAATAAGTTCTAGGAGATCATTTTAAAAAAAATGTTTTATACGTATCCAGTAATTAATCATTCTTTTTCTTTGTGACATGTAGGTAATATAATCAAATGGCATCCACATTCGGATCAACAGAAAAGCTAGTTGTGTACAAGTTCCAAGGCGTAACCCTGAAGTCACGATTGCACGATGAACACTCTGAGATCAAATACACAGAACTTAGACACACGGACTTGGGAGAGTTTCTGAGGGTTTCTAACAACCCAACTAAAAGATCTTCTTTGAGATTTGCCTTAATTCGGTCTGGATTGGTAAACGCAGCATCACATCTTGGGACCGTTCAGTTAGTTGAATTGATTATGACCTTATCTCGACATTTTGTTCCAGAGGAAAGGGTGGTAAAGAGCATCACTGGGGAAGTGGTCATAGATCTACGACTTGATAATATTGAGAGAGTTTTTCGCTTACCTAGAGCTGATCAGTTTATCAGGCTTTCATATGAAGCAACTGAGAGGTGGCATAAGGATCATCACCAGGAGGCCATCGACATCATATATTCCTCATACTTCATTGAGAAGCCATCTCAGGGAAAGACAATCAGTAAAGTAGATATGGCTCGAGGATACATGAAGGATGAGATTGGATATTCAATCATTCTCTTGAGTAGAGTTATGGGATTGCCTACAGTAGGTCATCTCACTCCATTCATGGTTAACTTCATTGAGACCATCAGACACGCAAAGATGCCACTGGATTGGGCCACCACACCTAGTGAGTGTTAGGATAAACCACGGACAGAAATAAAAACTACATGAAAATATAACCAATAACAAAAAATAATAGAACACACAGAAATGAACACAAAGCACCAAGATTTAACGTGGTTCACCCAATCCCTGGGCTACGTCCACCAAACAGCAAGTCCGATCTTATTACAATCCAGTGATTACAACTTGATTACAATCCGTAATCCCTTACAGCTCAATACCGCCGCAAGAACCAATTTCGTATCACCACACATAAAAATACCCAACCCTAAGCCCTTTTTTATACAAGTATTAAACTGCTTTAGGGTTATAACATGTCGGCCATATGTTGGCCATAATATGTCGGCTACCATGTCGGCGAACCCCACTATTTATGAAGTATGTACAGTACTTTCCTGATCAGTCACCACAATCTAACAATCTCCCACTTGGGGACTGATCAGGCTCCACACTAAACAACAATCTCCCACTTGGAGACTGATCCTGTAGCAATACAACTACTGCATGGGGCTCCCACTGGATCAAACCACCCTGGACTCTGCTGTTCTTTTAGTCACATTTAGTCTAAAAGACCAACTGAAGCTGAAGAGGAGTTCAACTTCTCCCTTGTTACAACCTTTGTCAACATATCTGCTGGATTTTCATTGGTATGTATCTTCTCTAGCTTTAACTGTCCATCCTCCAAAACTGACCGAATGAAATGGTACCACAACTGTATGTGTTTGGTCTTAGAATGCAGAGCTGAATTCTTAGCAAGATGAATGGCACTTTGACTATCTGTGAACAAATAATTATCCTTTTGAGGATGTCCCAATTCTTCCAAGAAGAACTGAAGCCATATCATCTCTTTGGCTGCCTCTATAGCAGCAACATACTCTGCCTCTGTAGTGGAGAGAGCATTAATCTTCTATAGCCTAGAAACCCAGCTCACGGCTGCCCCACCAACAGTAAAGACATAACCTGTAGTACTTCGCCTGGTATCAATATCCCCAGCCAAATCTGAGTCAACATAGCCCTGTAAATCAGTAGTAGAGCCCCCAAAGTGTAAACACTTATTGGATGTTCCTCTCAAATATTTGAGAATCCACTTGACAGCATTCCAATGCTCAAATCCTGGATGACTCATATACCTGCTAACGACTCCCACTGCATGTGCAATATCTGGCCTAGTGCATACCATAGCATACATCAAACTTCCTACAGCTGAAGCATAGGGTACCTTGGACATCTTATCCTCCTCTTCCTGTGTCTTGGGACACATCTCCTTAGTCAATTTCAAATGACCAGGTAAAGGTGTGCTGACAGCTTTAGCATTCTCCATAGAGAAATGTTGCAACACCTTCTCAACATAATCAGCTTGAGATAGCATCAATGTTCTGTTCTTCCTATCTCTACAAATCTTCATACCAAGGATTTGTTTTGCTGCCCCCAAATCCTTCATAGCAAATGCATGTGCTAATTGGCATTTCAACCTCTTAATATGATCCATGTTAGACCCAGCTATAAGCATATCATCAACATATAAACATAAAATAATGTAGCTATCATCATCCAACCTCTTAAAATAAACACAATAATCTAAATGACACCTATTATATCCATGCTCATGCATAAAACTGTCAAATTTCAGATACCATTGCCGAGGTGCTTGCTTCAAGCCATATAAACTTTTCTTCAATTTGCACACTAAGTTCTCCTTACCTTTGACCTCAAAACCCTGTGGCTGAGCCATATATATTTCTTCATCCAAATCACCATGAAAAAAGGCTATTTTAACATCCATCTGCTCTAAATGCAAATCTTCAGATTCATGACTGCAATACTCACCACCATTATCAGATCTGAGACATTTTAATTTCTTACCAGTCTCATTTTCAACCAAGCATTTCCATTTCTTAAAAGTTTGAAATACATCAGATTTCTGTCTAAGGAAATAAACCCATACTTTTCTAGTTGCGTCATCAATAAATGTAACATAATAATGAGAGCCACCAAGGGAAGATACCTGAGCCGGTCCCCATACATCTGTATGCACAAGCTCTAATTTCTCCTTTTTGTTTTCCTTCCCTGTCTTTACAAAACTCACTCTCTTTTGTTTTCCATACACACAACTTTCACAAAAATCCATATTCACACATTTTAGACCTGGTAAAACTTTCCTTGAATGAAGTAATTTGATACCTTTCTCACTCATGTGCCCAAGTCTATTGTGCCACAGCGCTGTATCAGAATCTATAGCAACTATTTGTTCTCCCTGCTCAACTGCAGTAATTGTTCCTGAATATTCATTTTTCTCTGAAACAATCAAAGTAGAAGGAACAATATGACCTGTACAAAGATATAAGGTGCCTACTTTCACACCTTTTGCTACTACAAGGGAACCTTTTGAAACCTTCCAATTTTTATCATTAAAAGTAACTACACAACCCTCATCACCGAGTTGCCCTGCTGAAATTAAATTTCTACTTAGTTTTGGAACATGTCTTACCTCATGTAGTAGCCAATGATTCTCATTCTGCAACTTAATCTTAATTTTTCCCTTTCCAACAATCTGACAGGGTTCATTATCCCCCAAATAAACAAGCCCAAAATCCCCTTGGACATAATCAATGAAATAACCTCTATGAGGTGTAGCATGAAAAGAAGCACCAGAATCTAAAACCCATGAATCATCAACACTCTCTAAAGACAGAAGCAAAGCATCCTCTTCGGATTTGTTACTTACCACATTTGCCTCTTTGTCTCCATCTGATTTATCTCCTTCATTTTTCTTTTGAGTCCAGCAATCTTTCTTTTTGTGCCCTGGTTTCCCACAGTACCAGCAATCATTTGGTCCTCTCGATTGAGACCTCCTCCCCTTTGACTTTCCTCTTGATTTCCCACGATTTCCAGAGTTGCTTCCTCTTTCAGTCGTTCTGCCTCTGCTTTGTGCATTTAAAGCACTTCCTGATGTAGATCCACTTGAGGATTTTCTACGAGTTTCCTCACTTAAAATAACACCGATCACATCATCATGTTTTAGGGTACTAGATCCAGGAACAGAATTACTCACCGCCATTACCAAGCCATTCCAGCTTTCAGACAAAGAACACAAAATCAAGAGAGCCCTAATTTCTTCATCAAAATTGATACCCAAAGAAGATAATTGACTAGTAATAGTATTAAACTCATTTAAATGATCTGCAACAGATCCACCTTCTGCCATTTTCATATTAAATAAACGCTTCATGAGAAATACCTTATTTGAAGCGGAGGGCTTTTCATACAGTGTCGCTAGGGTTTTCATCAAATCTTCTGTTGTCTTTTCTTTTGTAATATTAAATGCCATTGATGGTGCCAAGCATAATCGAATGCTTCCGAATGCCTTTCTATCCAAAAGATCCCATTCAGCCTCTGACATAGTTCCCTGATTCTTGGCTTTTCCTTCCGACGGCTTCCATAAATCCTTCTGATATAAATAGTCTTCCATTTGCATCTTCCATAATTGGAAGTTCTGCCCATTAAACCTGTCAACCCTCAACTTACCCTCATCTGCCATCGCTCCCACTCAACTATGAGACTCCCACTTAATAGTGAGACTTTCCTGCAGAGGATAATTGCAAGACAACCTTGCTATGATACCACTTGTTAGGATAAACCACGGACAGAAATAAAAACTACATGCAAATATAACCAATAACAAAAAATAATAGAACACATAGAAATGAACACAAAACACCAAGATTTAATGTGGTTCACCCAATCCCTGGGCTACGTCCACCAAAAAACAAGTCCGATCTTATTACAATCCAGTGATTACAACCTGATTACAATCCGTAATCCCTTACAGCTCAATACCGCCGCAAGAACCAATTTCGTATCACCACACATAAAAATACCCAACCCTAAGCCCTTTTTTATACAAGTATTAAACTGCTTTAGGGTTATAACATGTCGGCCATATGTCGGCCATAATATGTTGGCTACCATGTCGGCTACTTCCCAAAATTTTTTTTTTCAGGGCAATGCCTCGAACCCCACTCTTTATGAAGTATGTACAGTACTTTCCTGATCAGTCACCACAATCTAATAGTAAGAACTTGTGTGATTAGTGGCAGATAGTAAAGGACAAGAAGAAGTTCTATATGACTTCTTATGTGGTATATCTACTTGCAGCAAGAGCCACCAACTATATCGGGTTGTACAAAAAGGGCAGTATGCATGATCCTAATGCATGGCCGTATATAGTTTATCCTCAGCTAGTTAAGAAGAAGCTCTCACCGCAAAGCAAAGAGTATAAGATTGTGAATGATGCCTTCATCTTTGCCATCATTTGATTCATCGAAGGAAATTATGGGAAGAGATTGTTTGATGAAGCCAAGGAATAGATCATAGCTCTTGGTGCATATTTCATCCAGTTCCAGACATTCACATACATTCGGGTTGGTGGTGCATCCATTCATCCAAAGAAGCTCCCAAGGTACCCAAGTGACAAGTTGGTTCTAATGGAAATTTCTTGGTAGATTGAGTCAGCTTATGAGAGGATCAAGAAACAACGAAGGCCTTGTTGAGATTGGCCATTTGTAATAGGAGCATACCAGGTAAAGAGAAAGTAGGATATCTCAACTTTTGAGTGGGAATGGGAGAACTATCCTCTCGAAGAATATAACTCTACCCAGCCATTCTTTGACAATGTTGGTAAAGTGGAAAATCTGGCAGGAAAAGAGTTCTACCACGAGGATGCCATTGAAGATCACTGGATGAATGCCACAAATGACTATGATGTCTGTATTAGGGAGTATTGTAGAATGACTTTGTATTTAGCAGAGAAGGCTCTGCATTTGACCATCTCGGATGAGATAAGGCTACAAGATTTGCAGGAGCTACTGGATCCCTTATTTAATACAGATAAAGTTAGCGAGAGGCCCATTCTGAATGTAGAAGTTGATAGAGAGGAAGGAGATGATATTAATCATCGAGCAAGACATGTCATTAGAATGACAAAGAGTTGGACCAAGAAACCCTTTTCACTTGATCCAATTCCAAACACAGTGATATTCCATGCACATGCTCACCTAGAAAGGGTAAAGGGGAGGAAAGTCACAATTCCTATCTTTGCACTGTAGTCTCCTATCAGGCTAGAAATAGTCTACCAGCTTGATCATCCAGTGGGATACTACCATCCTTTAGAGAAGAAGAAAAAAGAGAGGAAGAGAGCCTCTCCCCAGAGGATCCAGACAGAGCATGTTGAAGAACAGGCCCCTTCATAGAAACATGAATCTACTCCCCAAGACCCTCGAGACCTTGGAATTTCTCATATCCAGGTTGATTTTCTATTGCCTCCTATTTTGTCAAGCCAACAAGAAGAGGGAGAGATTCTAGAGACATCCATTCATTCGATGCATGAAGAACTCACTTCTCTTATGGTTCCACAGAAGCAAAGGAGGGTTAAGGTTAGAATGAGCAAGAGGCAGAGAGTTCGTAAAAGATTAGTGCCTAATCCATCTATTCCTGGAACCATTCCTGAGGAAGAATCAGATGAGGATGAAATAGAGTCAGATGGGGAGGAAGAGCAAGTGCCTCTACAAGGGAGAACCTGACTTGCCAAAGCTACAGAATTGGAAAGAAAGAAGAATGTCACAAATACCCCACCACCCACCCAAGCTGAAATGGTAGAGCTCTCTTCTTCGGAAGATGAAGTACAATGATGGGTGAATGAGAAAAGGGAGCTAGATGATGATATTCTCTCCATTCTAGATTTTGATTTCATGCCAGTGGGTATAGAATTGGTTGGAGATAAGATTAGAGATACTCCTACAGGTGAATTTCAACAGCAAGATTGGATGCAGATGCCACCTGAGACACAAGCTCCTCATCCAACTCCCCCATCTTCACCTCAGTTTGTGATGGTAGATAAGGTTTCAGTGAGACCTCCACCTCTGAGTTTAGAGGAACATGTTCAAAAGGAATCATCATTACAGGGAGAACAAAAACCAAGGACTACTAGTGAGCCATCAAAAGAGGCACATGTAATGGAATGTATACAACAACCTTCCTAGGAAGTTGAGGATCAAACTATGGGATCTACAGAAACTGAGACTATAGAAGAAGAACCCTCACAATAGGAGACTCCAAGAAAGAGCAAAAAAGGGAAGGAGGTAGTTGAACACATCCCTCCATCATCTAGAGAAAAGTTTACAGAAAGACATATCTCGAGATGGTTTCGGAAGGAAATAATGAATAGTGCTAAACATCAATTCCTTGCTTCAGAGGATGATATTTGTGACATTGCAGAGATTTTGAACAAGCCTGACTCTCCATTATAGGATGCAACACCATTTGCATTCATTACTACTACTTGAAACCAAAACTTATTTGCACAGGTGCCTCACCCTCTAAAAGGTACAGATGAAGAAGTTGTCAGCCTTCAGGACTATGAAGTGAAGGATATCATGTTAGGGAAGCCTACACGGGATACTTCTCGACAGATGATGACTATGGGAGTCAAAGAGGTTCTTAACCATATGGAATGTGATGAGATTGAAATCAGAACACTTCGAAGGCAAGTTGAGATCTTGAACAGATATCTAGCTGAAGTTATTGGTCCTCTTGATTCTCAATGCCCTGAGGAGACTTTGACTACCATTCTTAAAGAAGGGGAAGGTGTACAACTCAGTCCATTCTTGAGAGCTTGTTAGGATTGGCGAGACAACCTTGAGGATAGGGGTGTCACTATAATTACAGGAAGTCTAAGTTATTACATGCTACACAAGACAATGTTGATAAGATCGTGGCAATTTTGAGGCAGGACTTCAGTATTATGGATGAGGTACGGGTTTGGAGCAAGGATTTGCAAATTCTACAGGTCATAAAAGGAAAAAGGTACCACATTCTGATTGATGTATATATTGGAGAAGATCTAGACATGATAGATGATTGGATAGAAAAGATTGCAGAGGGAAATAAAGTGATGGAAACATTGCATGATGAGATACATAGGCTCAAGGATCAAGCTGGAGAGTGAATTTTGGAAGCATAAAAGTTATATAGTGATGCATGCTTGGATATTTTTGAAGATGAAGAATGAGAGAAGCTTTTACCAGCTGAGGTAGTTGTGAAAAACTTTAGAAAGACTTTAGAGGAAGCATCTAGTGATGAAGACATCAGACAAGCCTTCAGGATAGAAGAAGCATTGTTAGAGTTGGATACTAAACTCAGGAATTTTGCAAAAACTCAAATTGAGTTGGACAACTACAGAAAAAAGGTCAAAGATAAGTATGAGGCTTTGGATCTTCCTAATGCTGCTAAGATTACTGAGATTATAGAGAAATTCAAGGGCAAACATCCAAACAAATCTTTAGGATAAAGATGAGCAAAACCTAGATGCCAAAATTTCAATTTTGACACTTAGTAAAATTTTGAGATTTTGACCCAGTCAAGGTCCACAGCTCCATAGCTCCACAAGTCCATAGGTCTGCAGCTTCGCAGCTTCGCAGCTCCATAGGTCCATAGTTTCATAGCTTTTCAATTCAGAGGTGCACCGACAGTTGACTGCCAGTTCCAAAAATAGCAGTTTCCATGCATTGGAAACACATTTTGATGGCAAGTTAACTCTAACACACATCAAGTGAAGGGCCAACTTCTATTTTTGGTGTCTCCATACACTTCTACTTCAACTGATTGCTTCCTCCTACTTTCTCTATTGTGCTTTCATTGTTTTTGACATGTAAAGGACTCATGCATCCAATTAATGAATAAAATATGGATGGAGTCCCTCTAAGCACTAGTTAGATTACTAGTTTGTATATATTTAGTTTGTTTTAATGTTTTAAAAGCATTTTATTGCATCAAGATATCTCTCACTCTCAACACAAATTGAGGAGATGCTTTCTTATAAATACCCCATTATAAAATGTAAAAAGGGCCACCATTATTATGCAATAAAATTATTCTTTTGGTGCTAGCATTCGAAGTGTAGTTATTCTTGCCTGAATGTGTCATTTTTTTGTGAATTTTATTCATGAGATTGTGATTGAGTCAAAGGTTTATTGCGTTGTTTCTAGTTGTGCGATCTTTTAGTTCTGGTGTTTGCTACAAATATATGAATTCCGTTGATGTAATGAGCTTGAGAAGAGATCACCCGATTGTGTCTACATAGCTTTTTGTCTCGCATGAGTGCACTTTCCATTGCCTTGCGATTTGATGAAGAGTGAAACATCATTCGATTTGATAGAGATTCTCACCGACGATTGCATCAGTGGATTCTAGGAAGCACTGCTCCTGTTTTCATTGGTTTCCTACCAATTTCTTCAAAGGTTTAACTCACAGCGTGTTGTGTTCTCTAGCTTATGTCTGTTTAGGAATTTCAATTTCAAGTTATTTGATTTCATGTTATTTGATTTCAGTTTCATTATTTGCTTTGCTAACCCCCCTATTAGAATAGGACCTCATAGTAGCTACATTGTTAGAGTTGCATTCATTGAAAAATAGAAAATACAAAAACATTGTTCTTTTGGTATGATATTTTGGGACAACGAACAAATTTTACTCGATTCCAAGGTAAAAGAGTTTTTGGAACCAACAAAGGCCTCCTTGTGAACATTCACATTTATCTTCTACTAAGCAGATTTTGGTACGTCGCAAGACAAACACTGAACCTTGGAGTGAGTCCTTAAAAGGATTTTCTTTTCAAGAGAGGAATTACACTATGGATTCCTGCCGTTGACCTCATGCAAAATGAACACCCAACAATATGGAAAGATTCAAATTAAAAGATATGCATAGAATTTCCATAATCAGGTGTCCTAATGATTGGTGTATTCTTAATGAAATTTTTAGTTTCTTGGAAGGCCATAGTAGGTTCACCTTCTCAACTGATAGTTGCTCCTTTCTTGAGCATTTTTGAGATTGGTTTGCTGATTTTAGCAAAGTTGGTTATAAATCTCCTTAAAAAATTATCTTTCCCAAAGAAAGACTATATACCTTTAACATTCTTGGGCTTTGGCACCTTATCAATTTTTGTTACTCATTCAAGATCAATCTTAACCCCTTCCTTTGATACTATATGACCCAACAATTTTCCTTTTGTCACTCCAAATGTACATTTCTTTCAATTTAAAGAGACACCATATTCTAAGGCTTTGATAAAAATATTTTCTAAATGTTTGCAATGATCTTCAACCTTTTTTGAGTATGTAGTTAAGTCATCCTAATATACAACCATAAACTTGTCAATATATTCTTTAAAAGTAGCATCCATAGCTATTTGGAATGTTGCCCGTGCATTGATTAGATTGAAAGGCATTGTTACATATCCATAGGTTCCCTAGGGTGTAGTGAAAGCTATCTTAAATTGTTCTTTTTCATCTACTAGGACTTGATTATATCTTGAGAATCCATCCATCATGGACATTAGTTTTGAACCAATAACTTGCTAAAACATGGCCTCCATATTAGGCAACCCATAGTTATCCTTTAAAGATACAATATTTAGGTTTCTAAAATCAACACATACCCTAATATCCCCATTCCTTTTTCTATATAGCAATAGATTAGACACCCATGAGGAATGTCTAATTGGTTTGATTATACCCCCATTCCTGAGCTTCATAAGTTCTTTTTGCATTTTAGGGGCTAAAGTAGGATTGAAAGGCCTCTATTTTCTCCTAAATGGTTTAACTCCTTTTAGAGGTATTATGTGTTGAAAAAGATCCTCCATATAAGCTTTAAGGTCATCATATGACCATGCAAAAATATGTTTGAATCTTCTCAAAAAATCTACTAGAGACTTCCTAATTGTAGGAGATAAGGTTTTACCAATGTATACCTTTTTTAGAGATTCTGTAGTGCTAAGGTTGATCTCTTCAAGCTCTTGTGGCTTCATATCTTTGGTATTTGTATGAATTCTATCTTGATTATAAAAAAAACTATCAAGCACCACTAAATCTTTAGGGATCTTGTTTGTTTTTAACTACAAAATTTCTTGACAAAAAATGGTCTATTTTCCATCTATTATTTCTACAAAAGCACTACAATCCAATTCTTGACCATGATATTTATCCTCATTAAGAAAAAAATTCAAGATATCTTTATGATCTTCAAAAACTTTCCAATCTTCTACATTATCAGGGATGGAAGGCCTATTCTGCACTTTAATTATAGACACACCAACAAATGATATGTCATCTAGCTTGATTGCCACATTAGCTAGCAAGTCAGCCATCTTGTTATTACTTCTATCCATCCAAGAAATGCCAACGGCATCAAATGCTTGTATTTGTCCCAAACAATATTCCTATACTATTTTAGCCTTTTTTCCTTGGGGGCATATGTCTCCTTGACTTGAGACACAACCAATTTAGAATCACCAATAACATGCAACTTCTTAATCCCATGACTAGCTGCAACTTTTAATCCTAGTAAAAGTGCTTCATACTTTGCAATATTATTGGTTCACGTAAATTCCAAGGTAAATGAATACCTAAAAGTGTTTTTCTATGGAGATATAAAATCTTCCCTAGCTCCTCATCCTTCCCTAGAACTTGCCCCATCAAAATACATGGTCCATAATTTCTGTGAATCCAAATAGTTGGTTACTGTATTTTGTTAAAATGGAAGCACTTCCATGTTAAGAGCATTTGGTCCTCTGAGTAAGTGGTCTGGGGTCATGTCAAGCACCTTGAATGGGTCTTTTCATGGATCTAGTAGTATTCCTCTATTTTGCCTCTCTCTCTCTCTCTCTCTCTATATATATATATATATATATATATATATTTACAGCCTATTTTTGACAAATTGCTTTATAAAACTGAGGACTTTGGCCTTTGGATCAAGGATGACCTTTTGGGTCAAGGTCAACCTTGACTTTGAATTAGGTTAAGGATGACCTTGACCTTGACCTAGGATAGGGTTGACCTCATCCCTAATGCTAGGTTTTATTTTTAATTTCTAGGAGTTTTAGGATCTTGGGCTTCAGAAAGTTTCTTTTCCCACTTTTAGGTCGACTATTTTGGGTTTTAGAATTGTAGACTCTTAAATTACATTTAATCTAGGTCTCTTCCTAGGGATTAAGGTTAAATGGGATTGAATGCTCTTATGTTGGCCTTCTCTAGGAGTTTGTTCCCTAGATCTCTATATAAGGAAGCCTTCTTCCCTCATTTTGACATCCACTTTCTATGAGCAAGAATCTACCTTCTATGAAGAACATCCACACATAGCTACATCTAACCATTATCTTGGACATCAATTATTCTATGAAGTGAAGATCTACTAGCATTCAAGTATTCAAGCATCCAATTCATCAAGGAGATCCATTGTGAGCCATTGAAGGATTCAATCTCTATGGGGCCCTCTTATTAAAGATTTCATCCACATTTATCCAAGCCTTATTCTATGGAAAGATATATTCAAGATTGGTGTTGAAGATCTAAGATAATTGATTTAAGACATCCTACATCTATCCTACATACAATTGGAGCATCCGTACTTGTGGATTCAAGGATTCAAATTCTCCATAAGGATTTCTACATAAGAAAGGTGAATAGTTCTATTTACTTTGTTTATGCATATATATTGTTTCAATTATATTTCAAGGTTAATTCTAAACTGGGGTTTGACTAAGGCAAACCCCCTATCAAAATAAACAAACCATTTATATTATAGATACAAGTGTCAAAAAATGAATTAAAGAGTAGATTTAGATACCCTTTTTGTCGAACTTGTAAGATTTGTGAACATAAATTTCATCGAAGTAGTGCAGGTCAAGGTCAACTTTTTGCGGTACAATTGTGCCCCGTCAATAGGATCAAGGTTGACCTCCCCTCAAAAAGGCAAAATATTTCTGGGTTTTCTCCGTCTTGACGTTTCTAGTCTAGAATAGAGTGCAGAATTTCTAGAAATTACATATAAACATCATAAAACAAAATTTTCTAGATTTAAAGTTAGTATTTGTCTTTTATCTATTTCAAAATTTAAGCACACACTCCCCCATAATAGAAAGATCATATAACCCCCCTTTTTTCTCCCCATTTTCCATCGCTTGATCCATTTATGCATTGAACACCCTCTTGTGTTTAATCAATTTGGATCATTTCTTTTGGAAATTAGGGTTGTAAATAGGGTTTCCCTTTTCTTTCTATTCATTTTGGTGAACCTGTGATAAACAAATCTTTCTTTTTGGTGTTAGATTTAAATCTTGCATTAGATTTCCTTTCATATTATCTTGTGTGTGTGGAATTAGATGCCCTATTGTGCTTTGCGGTGTTATATTTCCTTTCATTTCATTAGGTCTTTTCTTGCATTAAGATTAGATTTATTTTATGCTCTTGAATTTTAAAATTAAAAAATACAAAAAAATTGCAAAATCTCTTTCAAAATTCAAAAATATTGTTGTTTTATGTTTTCTTAGTTTACAAAATTTCTTTGTAAAGGATCTGGTGTACCCTTATCTTATTCTCTTCAGTGAGATTGGGGATTGGCTTACCATCCTTCCACTGAGTGGTATAAGGATAGTTTTCCATTCTAGGCTGCCTATTATAAGGGGTATTGAACTGAGGTTTATCACCAGTATTTTGCTTATTTGCTTGGTTTACTAATGGACTCAAATTCTTAAGAAGATTGAAAACTTGACCCATTGTATCCTCTTTAATCTTTTTTCCTATAGTAGGCTTTTCACCCTCTTTCTTGTTTCTAGGATTAAACAATTTTGAGTCATTCCTTCTTCCCAATTTACCAAAGGCTTTTTTGTTATTCTCAATATTTACAACTATCTTATAGGCCTCCCTCAGTGTTATAGGATCTTTGTCCCTTAAAGTGTATGCCATCTTACTATCAAAGGAATTAAAGTAAGTTGTGAGATATACATCTCACCAAGTCTCATTACCTAGAACAACTTATGCATCCCTTTCTAAATTATGATAGTAAAATCAAAGGTAGACTCATTTGGGCTCTTTTTATGTTGTTAAACTCATTCAACATGAAGCTAGCATTGGTGTTGTCACCGTATTGCTCTTTAAAAAGTTTTTCCAAGTCATTCCATGAAGCTACACTATCATCTGGAAATCTTCTAAACCAGTCCCTAGCATCTTCAGTAAAGGAGTGTACAAATAACTTCATGACTACCTCCTCATGCTCCACCTCATAGTCATTGAGTATGTATATAATTTTTCTTAGGTGCTCTTCACCAGTGACGACATTGTTACATAAAAACTTGGTAACCTTGTCCCTCAAATTATTAGAGATAGGATGTGGAAACTTGGGAATACCTACAAAAGAAATTTTCCTATATTTCTCCATATAAATGGGTCTTCTCTAGAATCCCATAGCATTTGAAGTACTTTCTCTATTAGTCTAGTTTTGGATAGGAATCTAAGGATGCTGGAATTGATGAGTCACATGTATCTGACTACCTGTAGTAGAGGATGAGGCAGTGGCTATTTGTGATATGTTTTGCCTAGTTAACAAAGGTCCACAAGTAGGAACAAATGGGACAACTTGTGAGGTTTGGTTTGGCTAGGATGCTAACTCAAAGTTAGTCTTGATAAATTGATTTTTTTTCTAGTTTCAATAGCTTGGGCTTCATTCTCAAACTTCTCAAGCTCTTTAGCTAAATCCTCTCTCTCTGGCTTAGATCTAGATCTGTTGCTACTAGCATAATCTCCATTAGTGCTTTTAATTCTTGACAAGGAAGGGCAAACACTTAATGCACAAAAAGTGGTTTCCGCTCAAGGAAAATCCCTAGCCTACTTCAAGCTCACTTTTTCTACTTCCAATCTTCCAAGAAGAGTCTCTCTGGTAAACTTCTTAGTGCAAGGTATCACTTGCTCAATCATTTGCACTGCCTACTTGAAGGGCGGTCTCAAGGTTTTTAAGATCTTCGATATAATCTCATCTTCATCTTTAGCTCCATTACAAGACTAAATTCCTACAACTAATTTTGATATTCTACTAATATATTTTTTATAGATTCATCTTCCAACATCTTATCATATTGAAACAAACATATCCAATTTTGTAATATGATTCTCTTCGCATGCTTATTACCTTCAAAAGTAGATTCCAAAGCTGTCCAAATTTTATGAGATGTTTCTAAGGATTTTATGTGGTTGTATTCATTTTCAAGAATAGTTAACAATAATGCTTCTATGGACAAAATATTACACATAAATAGATCTCTTTTAACTTCACTGCATTCTTTAAGTTTTCATTCTTCCACAATCTTCTTCTTATTCTTTATCATCAACCAATACCCATGTATAAAAAATGTGTCTTCATCTTCTCTTTCCAACCATCATAGTTAATTCTATCAAACTTAGGAATTTCTTTTTGAAATGAACCACCATTGATCTCCTTATGCCATTAAGCTTTTCCTTTCAAGGACCTAATGCTTTGATACCAATTTTTAGAAAGTAAATTCCACCAAAATAATTGATGGGGGCAGTGGGGGCGGGGGGTGTGGTGAATTAGTTATCAGATCAATAAAACTTTTACCAACCTTATTCAACTGTTAACATGTGAAAAATATAATCAAGAACTATAAGAAGATACATAAATACAATAACACTATATATGTTAACTAGGGAAAACCTTGATCAGAGGGAAAACCCCAGTGGGGATGGTGCCCACAAAATGATGTACTAATATAAAAGTTACTTGTAAGAGGATGAATTTTGTTAGGATTTGCTGAAATACATTACTACATATCAGTCCTTGTTAAGAGACTTTGAATCCATGTTAAGAGATTCCAACCTTGTTAGGCATTGTGCCAACCCTATTAGGAGTTGTTGAAGGTAGATGGACCCATTGTCCAAATATCTTCAAGGGAAAAACCACCAAACTCATTGTCCAACTAGTCTATGTATTATTCCTTTCAAAATAATAGAAATGAAATTGATCTTCACAACTCAAACTCTTTCGCTATCCTATTAATGTGCCTTTACCATACCAAATACCTTCTCATATCTCAATGCTAGATCTTCAAACTTGGATCAAATTTATCCCTTTGATCACTCACTCTCATTTACCAACTTTACATATCACTTGCTTAATTATACAATTTCAAACACTGCATACTTCATCACAAGGAAAATAACTTTTCTTTATACTATATCTTCAAAATAATTCTTTGTGTCATCCTTGAGGCTTTCTAAATTAATTATAATAGGACCACATTAAGATATTACAATTCATTACATATTTTCACAATTACAAAACATTTTCAACTCACAGTAAGTACAACTTCTCGCATGTGCATGTAAGACTAGAAAAATATTAAATTTTCATAAATGAGAGAACCATAATCTCACATAAAACTATGCAAACAAATCTAATCCAAACATAAAAGACATTTGAAAATAAATAATTCAAAATAATAAAACTCCCTTTCAAATGTAGCTTCTATGCCCTCCTTTCTTCTCCATAAGATTTGTAGTTGATGTAGCTCCAATTGACAAGATGTACCTATGATATTGAAATCAAGATGATGATATAATAGCAAGATGATATGATAGTGAGAATACTTGGAGAATGTGGTTAATCAAAACATGTGAAAAGATGTTCAATTTATAGAGTTTGAGAGCCAAAATGCAAAATTGGAAGGAAATAAATTTTACAAATTGAAAAATTGCGATGATTAAGAGAGTTAAAATGGAAAATGTTTCATAAAATGACACTGACAAGTTGTAAGAGATGTGCATAGAAACATGCAAAAAAAAATTAATAGAAGAAGTGGAAAATAAGAGGGAAGGTATAATAAGAGAAATGGAAAGTGTAAGAGTTGGAAAGTGGAAGGTGTAAGAGTGGAAGCTAGAAAATAGGAAGTGAAAGCACAATTAGTGGGAATGTGTAAGAGTTAATATTTTTGAATTTAAAAACTCATAAATCACTCCAAAAATGGATTTTTTTTAGGAAATAGAAAATTCTCATAATAAATGGAAATAGAACAATTAATTAATAAATATTAATTAATTGATAAGAATTAATAAAATAGGGTGAATTAATAAAATGAAATGGATTAAATGATTAAAGAAATATGAATAAATCATGGGTTATTTATTCCTATAGGAGAAATTAATAGAAATGATTGGCCAAATGATAAAATAAATACACAGAATAACCCTATTAAAGGATTCTAATGAAAATGTAGATCAAATGTGATGACATTGGATTGAATCAGGGTCATAATTAAATTGATGAAATAAATGATACTAGATTAATGACAAAAATTGATGACTTGTTAAGGACACATGACAAGAGTTGATGATGTTGATAAGGCACTAAAGGATGTGACAATGTCAAGGATCAAATTGATAAAATGAGGACATGCTAGGGACACATGACATATGTTAGTGAATGTTGATAAGGCACCGAAGGACATAACAATGCCTAAAGGATCAATGATGGAATGATGATATGCCAAGGACACATGATATATATTAATGAATGTTGATAAGGAGTTGAAGGATGTAACAATGCCTAAAGGATCGATGATGATAAGATGACACTGAAATGGTTTTGAATTTCTTATGAAATGATCTACATTTTGATTGAATGATGATCAAGTTGGCCAAAAGATCAAAGTTAGTGAAATGATAAAATGGGACAAGTTAGGATGTAAAGGTGATGAAAGAGTAGGCACGAACCATTTTTGAGTGTCTAAATTTTCCCCCTCTTTGATAAAATATGATTATGAGCATTGTGTCAAAGAATAATAATAAAAAAGATCAATGCTCCAATGAAATTAAAAGGAGGTAGGGTGCCCCCTCAAAAAATAATATAAATTAATTTATGAGAGTGGCTAGGATGGTTCATTTTCATTTTTTAAATTATTTTTTGATTGTCTTTTGATAGTTTTCCTCAGGGTGGATAAGGCCATTCTCTATCTGCATCATATTTGTTTACGCAAAAGGCTTGCATTTTCACTTTGGCTTTCTATGTCATGATGCATTGCATTCCATTTGCCACATAAAAATAAATCTCTTACAACATAAAGTACACCTACGAAAGAAATCTCAATCACTCTTCTTAGTCTCATTTCCTTCTTCTACTAATGTTTCTTTCATTAATCTCTTTCTCTCATCACCTTATCTTTTCAAAATTTGTCCTCACTTCAATTTCTTACCCAATTTTTTTGAGGGGGCACCCTACCTCCTTTTAATTTCACTAGGGCATTGATCTTTATTATTATTATTGTTTGACACAATGCTCATAATCACATTGTATAAAAGAGGGGCAAAATGTAGACGCTAAAAAATGGTTCACACCTACTCTTTCATCACCTTTACATCCTAAATTGTCTCATTATATCATTTCACTAGCTTTGATATTTTGGCCATCTTGATCATCACTCAATCAAAATGCAAATCATCTCAGAATAAATTCAAAACCATTTCAATATCATCTTATCACCATTGATCCTTTAGGCATTGTTACATCCTTCAATGCCTTATCAACATTCATTAATACATGCCATGTGTCATCAACCTTTGTCATGTGTCCTTGACAAGTCATCATTTCATGTCATTCATCTAGCATCGTTTATTTCATTCGATTATTGCTTTGGTCCAATCTAATATCACCATATTCAATTTGTATTTTTATCATAGTCCTTCAATAAGATTATCTCATATTCATTTCATAATCTTGGCCAATCAATTTGTTAATTTCTCCTATATGATTAGATAACCCATAGTCTATTCTTATGTCTTAATCATTTGATTTCATTCCCTCTTATTAGTTATTCCTCTTAACAAATCTTTATCAATTAATTAATTAATTCCATTTTCATAAATTATGGAAATTTCTCATCTTCCTAAATTCTGATTCTAATTTCTCATCTTCCTAAATTCTAATTTCTAATTTCCTAAATTTTAATTCTAATTTCCCATTTCCCATTTTCTATTTTCCTAATTCTATAATTTCTAATTTTCCATTTTAGAGGGAATTCTGAGTTTTTAAAATTCAAAATTTCCCACTCTTACATATTCCTAATTTTTAGCTTACATCTCTTACATCTTTCTATGCATTTTTCTTATACTTCTTCCATTTTTTCTTACACATTTCTATTCATAATTCTTACACATTGTCATAATTTATCATATTGTGTCATAATTTTCCAATTTACCTCTTTGTCATAGCAATTTCCAAGTTTCACACATGATTATGACATCTTTCTCTTTTGCATTCTTTCTTTCCATTTCTTGCATCTGGCTTCAAAATCCTATAAATTGAGCCATTATGCACTTGTTTTGGTTAACCACTATCAGAGTATTCTTGCTATCACATCATCTTTCTATCATATCTTCATCTTGCTTTCAGTTGTAGGTGCATCTTGTCAATTAGAGATACATCAACATCAATTTTATGGAGAAGAAAGGATAACATTGTAGTATCATGTGGAGGGGGTGTTTTTCATGTTTTCATGTTTATTTATGCACCTTCATTTCAATGGCTTCTAGGGTAGATTAGATTAGTTTGTATTTCTTTGAAAGTTTGTGGTTGTTTTCATTATGCAAATTTACTATTTTTCTAGTCTTACATTTGGTGAACCTGACATGAATCACACTATTATTGATGTGGTTTTGCGAATGATTGCAGGTTTGGAAGTTTGAAATACTGTATTCATTTGTGGGAGAATTGATAATATGATTTCAATCATGAATCCATAATGTTTTAATTCAAATTTTGCAAGCTTTTTGCTGCACATACTTTCAATTGAAATTTTTTTAAAGTCAAAATGCATGTTAATCTTTTCCATTTTATCTTGTATATGCTGAAAATAATTTCAAGTATGCTAAAAACATTTTAAAATCTGCAAATGAAATGTTGATAATATGCTGATAACATAATGCTTTGTTTGCTAAAATGATTACAAATATGTTAAAGACATATTTGAAAAATCAGAAATCAAATCATTCTCACACATTATATATTCATGTAACATCTACTCATCTTAATATGATTTGATGATTGGCTGCTCATTGTGCTTAGTAGAGATAATAGTCCTTTGGGAAGTGATGCTACCTGGGAAGTGAATCTTGGTATGCTTGAGAAGTGAGTGCACTATAAGGGGGAGCTTGTGCTACCAAGATTCTAGGTTGTCTTCTCTAGATTAGAGTAGCTAAAGTTTGGTTCAAGTGAGAATTGAGTGGATATAGTCCTTTCAGCCTAGGTTGTGGTGTGTTTGTTCATTTTTAACAACACCCATTTTGTCTATTGTGTCTTGCGTGAGTGTTTTCATTAATCAAGATAATTGCCAAAAACTTTTACACTCACCAAAACACATTGAGACCTTTGAAACATTCTTGTGAACATACACTTTTGACATTTGAAACAATTGCTTCACATGAAAAATTGTAGCCTTATTATTCATTGGCATGACCCTTAGGACTCAATTTTATCTTGCATAATCATCATTCTATTGCACTTAGGATATCTTGCATGGCTTATCCCACACTTTCATTTTTCATCTCTTAGTCCTTAGTCCTCATTTCGATCCTCTTGTAACTTGCATCTAGCACCTAGGTCCTTGCATAGTTCTCATAATCTTTACTTTAGTCCTCATTTTGAACCTAGGACCTTTGAATTTGGTAGAAAAATCCAAACAAAATATGGGTCTTAGAGAATTTCCTTGTATGGATGAGTAAAGGATCTTGACCTTCATCTTTGTCATTTATTTTTTATCATTAATCTTTTGAGTCAAATTTTGTCTATGCCTTGATGAATTTGACTTGGTCCTTTTTGTCATTTGGCCCTTTGATCTTTATTTCTTGGTCAAGATCTGTTGCTAATCCGTACAAGGTTACACTTTGATTAATATTTTCCAAATATTTTTCTTCAAAATTCAAAACCTTTGCATAACCTGAGTCTGAACCTTTGTATATCCTTAGTTTCATTTTTCATAACCTTAGTTTGCACTTTGCATAAACCTCATTTTACCAAACTCTAGTTTGCATATCCTTAGCTTCCTCATCCTAATTTTCCACAACCAACCATATCTAATCCTTTCAAAAAACCAACATCAATTTGCATAGGTTAACCCTTGCACAACTCTTCATATTCCAACAACATAAACCCTTTGCATACAAGCATACTCAAACCTTAGTTTCATTATCCAAAACTTAAAAATCCAAAAAGAAAATATATTTCATAATCCCTTAGTTTCATTTTGCATAAATCCAAGTCTAAATCCAAACATTTTCTGCATACATATCCTTAGTTTGCATTTCAAAAATTCCAAAGATCCCAAAAAAATTACATTTCATACCTTAGTTTAAATTTCAACAAATATTTGCATACATTTAGACCTTACCATGTCTTAGTTTGCATTTACATCTCTTAGTAAAAACTCAACCAACATTTGTATTTCAAACTTTGCATAATCATACCTTGGTTTCATTTTCATACCTTATATCCCAAAAAACAAATAATTTTTTTTTTTTGCATACCTTAGGTTGCATACAGTCATCTCACTTAGGTACATACTAGGACATCATGCTAGTTTTCACAAGGGCTCAATTATCCAGAGAACCACAAAGTTTACCAGCTTGTAACACTAAAGGGGGAACCACTACCAGTTTTAATCAATAGCATGCACCTCCATAAGTATTACACATAATGTTTTTCCAAAAAGTGCTGAAAAAATATAAAAAAAAAATTAAAAAAAAGTCCTGAAAAAATATCAAAAAAATTGAAAAATCATACAATGTCCTCAAAAACTCATTAAGAAAAAAAAGTCATGAAAAAAATCCCTAAAAATCACAAAATGTCCTGAACAAAATACTAAAAATCAAATATGAACCTGAAAAACCCTAAAAATTGCAAAATGTCTTGGAAAAAAAACACAAAAAATCAAATATTTTTCAAAACCCCCCAAAAATTGACAAATATTGAAAACTTGCAATAATCCTTGTACATAATCACTGTAAATAATTACTCCTTTTGCTAAACATTTGCACATGTAGACTTAGACTTAAGTATTGTGCTTCAACAAAATCATAATTTGATGAGGTCCACACATAACTGCTTGAATCAACCTTCAACAATCAATCTATGAAACATCAATCTTTGAAATCTCAGCCAACACTTAATAAATAAACTAATAACAAATCAGAATGGTTGTTAGCTCATGTTTTTTAGTGAGTTTTATTTTTTCTTTGTTTTCTTTTGATCATGTTCCTATGCTAGTTGATGATATAAACTAATTTATGATAGTGACTGGGATGGTTCATGATCATTTTTGTCTTTTTTTTTCAAATGTGTTTTGATAGTTTGCGGCACAATTCTTTGCCTCAGGGTGGATAAGGTCATTCTCTATTTGCATTGTGTTTGTTTATGCAAAAGGCTTGCATTTTCACTCTGGCTTTCTATGTCACAATGCATTGCATTCCATCTACCACATAAAAATAAAGCTCTTATAACATAAAGTGCACATATGAAAGCAAGATCCATCACTCTTCTTACTCTCATTTCCTTCTTCTACTAATGTTTCTTTCATTAATCTCTTTCCCTCATCACCTTATTTTTTCAAAAAATTATCCTCGATTCAATTTCTTCCCCAATTTTTTTGATGGGGCATCCTACCTCCTCCTTTTAATTTCACTAGGGAATTGATCTATTTCATTATTATTCTTTGAAAAAATGCTCATAATCACATTGTATCAAAGAGGGTCAAAATATAAACACTCAAAAATGGTTTGCACCTACTCTTTCATCACCTTTACATACTAACTTGTACCATTTTATCATTTTACTAACTTTGATCTTTTGGCCAACTTGATCATCATTCAATAAAAATGCAAATCATCTTAGAATCAATTCAAAACCATTTCAATATCATCTTATCATCATTGATCCTTTAGGCATTGTTAAGTCCTCCAGTGCCTTATCAACATTCATTAATACATGTCATGTGACATTGACATATCATCATTTTTCATTAGTTTTATCCTCGACATTGTTGAGTCCTTCAATGTCTAATCATGTCTTTATTTAATAAATTTGATAGCATTGACTATGCCTTTTGATGTTATTGTGATCAACCCTATCAATCAATTTCAATCAATCTTGTGGCATTTACAATGTTCATTAAATGTCATATGTCATCAACCCTTGTCATGTGTCCTTGACAAGTCATCATTTCATGTCATTCATCTAGCATTGTTTATTTCATTCGATCATTTCTTTGGTCCAATCCAATATCATCACATTTGATTTATATTTTCATCATGGTCCTTCAATAAGATTATATTGCATTTATTTCATCATATTGGCCAATCAATTTGTTTATTTCTCCTGTAGGATTAGATAACCGATAGTCTATTCCTATTTCCTAATCATTTAATTTCATCCCCTCTTATTAATTATTCCTCTTAACTAACCTTTATTAATTAATTTATTCCATTTTCATGAATTATGAGAATTCCTATTTTCCTAAATTCTATTTCTAATTTCTCATCTTCTTAAATTCTAATTCTAATTTCTCATCTTTCTAAATTCTAATTTCTAATTTCCTAAATTCTAATTCTAATTTCCCATTTCCTATTTTATATTTTCCTAATTCTATAATTTCTAATTTTCATTTTTGAGGGAATTATGAGTTTTTAAAATTCAAAATTTCTCACTCTTACACATTCCTAATTTTTAGCTTATACCTCTTACATCTTTCTATGCATTTTTCTTACACTTTCTTCTTCCATTTTTCTTACACATCCTATTCATAATACTTACACATTGTCATAATTTGTCATAATTTTCTATTTCCACCTCTTTGTAATAGCAATTTCCAAGTTTCACACATGATTATGAAATATTTCTCTTTTGCATTCTTTCTTTCCATTTCTTGCATTTGGCTCCAAAATCTTAGATGTACAAATAAAAAATTTCAATGCTTAGTATACCTATATCCATAAAACTTCATTATGCATGCATCCATTAGATCATACAAAACTTTGTAGGTTACTGTCCTAGGTCAAAACAACTTTGCAGAAATGTAAACATGAAACATAACAGATTCAATAACAAATTTAACACAAGGATTTTATGTGAAAACTCAATTTGGGAAAAACCACTAGTAACATGCTACTAATTCTCACTTTTCTGAAGTGGTGCCCTATGAAAGGCCAACCCTGTTAAAGGTTACAATACACATTTTCAAATGTGACATGGTTAGAGGATTTCAATCACCCTATTAGGAGTGAGCATTGTTAGAAGACTTTAGACCATTCACTTGGAATGTCACCCATTTAAAAGATTTACAAATGGCTATTAGGTCAACCTTAATCCAAAGGATTTACCCTATATTGATACAATGATTAGAAAATAATAGTAAGGCTTGATCTAATAACAAATTACAACTCGATTGCAGATTATAGATCTCTGTTTCAGTCCTCCATTCTGCTTGGCTTTCACACACTTTAGCTCTAATAGCTTGTTCACTCTTCAAGCATTCATACTCTTAAGCCTTCTTACTTTGCATGCCAATTACAGTCTCTTCTGTTCGGCCACTGAATGAAGCAATACCCTAGAATCTTTGTCTTCCTTAGGTTCTTACAAATGACAACCTTTGCTTCTGACCAACTCTCTCTATAAATAGAGATTTAAGATCTTTTTCCATTCAACCATAATCATCCATTTTAGGGTTATACAATGAATCTACCCACTTTTCAATTTGGTTCCTCTAGAAACTTCTTCCTTAATCTTCCTTGAATTCACCATAAAATAGTTTACTTTGAATTCTGTGCCACCAACTCATCATAGTTATCTTCTACACACTTCACACAATTCAATAAAACAAAATAGTTAGCTTAGATTCATCAAATCTATGATTTAACATGAATATTGACACTCGACATCAATATGTTGTCACTCAATTTCATACCGTTCTTCCACTTGGTCAATACTAGTTTACTCGATGAACACTAAAGTTTATTGATGCTCGACATCAACTAAACTTTACTCAAGTTACACTATGTTCACTCGACATACATTGAATCTTCACTATTCTCATCTCCAATTAATTTTTTGCTCAACTTGCACTAACTTTTCTTGGCACCTACTGTGCACTCAGTCAAGCTTGGTAGACACAATTCTTTTTACTTATTCTTCTAGACTTAATCAGTGTATCCAACCTTTGCAACCTTAAGTAGATAAGTAATACACTATATCATCACTGTCTTATTTGATCTTTGTACTCCTTTTTCAAACCATAGCTCAACCTTTCCTCTTGGTTCTCTTTTTATCTCATTTGATCAAATCCTCTTCATCAATCAAAAAAATGATAGTACTCAAATCAAATAAGTAGTTATCTTACCGGCAAGTAGCAAGTTTGACATTAGTGACAAAACAATGATTGAAACACATCTTCATACTTGTATCAATCTTTTCTCAACAATCTCCCTCTTTTGCATCAATGGAAAACCAATACCAGCAACAATACCAAAAATAAAATAATTCCTTGTATTGAAATCTCTCCCTCTTTCAACAACTTTCATCTTTTGTATATGCTACAAAATTCTATTATGATCAATAGATAATTGACTCTTCCTTATGACTCCAATCATCTATCATCTTGTAGGGCTTCTCCTTTTGACTTTCTTTGATCACTTCATCTTTTTGATATTTAGGTATGTATTTCTCTATCTATACTTATTTCTCCCTCAGGAGTATATCTCCTTCTCAACAGTTATTCCATATTTCTTTCTCCTTCTAAAGTATTTCTCCCTCTTTCTCACTTTTTTTGGTATTATTTATTTCTCCTTCTTTGACAAAAATGCCAAAAACTTGTCATCTCAACATGAAGATGTTATCAATTTTAGTTTCTCCCTCTGTCACCTAATTTGTGGCTATAAATCTTCTAATTTGGCTCCTTCATTACTTTAGGTAGCTCCTAAAGTAATATCCACTACATCAAGTTGTAAGATACAACATTTAGCTCGGTTGATGCAAGGCACTACTCATGCTTCTTAAGAAGCTTTAGATAGGGCAATTACCCCTAGTTTACCTCTTAGATACTCATGAGAATCCTTAGGTAATACTTTTGTGAAGATATCAACTATCTACTTTTTTGTCTTGAACTAACTCTCTCAAGTAATAATACCTGATTGCAATGTGCTTAGTCTTCGCATACATCATAGGGTTCTTTGATATATTTATAGCACTTGTATTATCACAATAAAGTACCATAGGTTTAGTGATTTCCTTCTTTATACCTTTGAGTAGATATTTGATCCATACAATATTTGTACAATTCACTGCAATAGCCACATATTCAACTTCAACAGTAGATTGAGATATGCAATTTTATTTCTTTCTGGTCTAGGTGACCAATCTCTTTCCTAAGAAAAATTATCTCCACTTATGCTCTTTCTATCATCAATGTTTCCATCCCAATCAACATCAATGTAGGCTCTCAATTCAAAATTTTCATTTTTCTTATAGTATATACCATAGTCTTATGTTCCTTTCAGATATCTCATAATTGTCTTAACATCCATCAAATGATTCCCTTTAGGATTTGTAGAGAATCTTGCAATAATCCCAATAGATAATGCAATGTTATGTCTTCTATGTACTACATATTGCAATTTTCCAATCATAGACCTATATAATGTTTGATTCACATCATCCAAATCATCATTCTTTGACAACTTGTGTCTAGTCACCATATGTGTGTCAACTAGTTTGGAACCTTCCAATCCAAAGGCGTTCAATATTTCCTTCACATACTTAGACTGAGTGATGTATATGTACCATATTTTAGCTGATATACTTGAAAACCAAAAAAGAATTTAATTTCTCCAAACATGGACATCTCAAATTCTTTCTTCATTTCATTTGCAAATGCCTTACATAATCCATCTTGACCTCCAACTATGATATCATCAAAAAAAATTCAGCTAGTAAAATACCTCTACCTCCTTCTATCTTCAAGTATAGATTACTATTGTCATCAATCCTCTCAAATCCAATCATCACAAGATAATTGTGAAGCCTCCATACCATGCTTTTGGGGATTTATTTAAACCATATAAAGATTTGTGTAGTCTACATACATGTTCTTGTTTTTAGCATCAAAAAATTCTTTTGGTTGTTCTATGTAAACCTCTTCTTCTAATATACCATTTAAAAATACCGACTTCACATCCATCTGATAAACTTTGAAACCTTTTTATGCAGAGTAAGAAAGAAAAGTTCTTACTCCTTCCAGTCTTTCAATAGGGTCAAATGTTTCTCCATAGTATATCCCTTCTTCTTGTGCATACCCCTTGCAAAATAATCTTGCCTTATTTCTTGTGATTTCAACATTTTCATATAACTTATTTCTGTACACCCACTTGTTTCCAATCACATTCTTGTTCCCTAGTCTAGAACTAGAGTCCATGTCTTGTTCTTCTCAATCTACTCAGTCTCTTCTTTCATGGCTTTACTCTACTCCACATTTTCTAAGGCATCTTTCACTATCTTAGGCTCATGCATGCTTGGTAAACATGTATCACTTCTCATCCTATTCCTTGACATTGGTCTAACATCTCTATCTCCAACAATTTGTTCAACAGGGTGATGTCTTTTGACATACTTTGATAATCTTGGTTCTACTCTACTCTCCTCATTAGGCTGGTTAACTTCTGAATACTATGTACTTCTCTATTAGGTAACTCAACATCTCTTTCATGCACACTTATCTCATAATTAGAATGCACCTCAACTTCTGTCTACAACTCAGTCTCTGACTATAGCTTGGTTTTTGAATGCAACTCGACATTCATTGTATGTGACTCGATAGTCATCAAAACTTGATATTGTTTTGCACCTTGATTTAAAGCATCTTCATCAGCAGGAATACCTTCATAAAAATATACAAAAGATTTGTATTCCTCTGGTTCCTTCATAGGTTCAACCTCATGCACCTCTATATATTCATCAAACTTCACATTTTCACTTTCTACAACTTTGTTAGTGTTAGTATTTAAACACTTATAAGCTTTACTTCTTGTGAAACACCCAAGGAATAAACCTTCTTCACTTTTAGCATCTAATTTAACATTCTTGAAATCCTTAAGAATGTAGCACTTACTTCCAAATACCTTTATTTATTTTACATTGGGTATCCATACCATAATTCAAAAGGTGTTGAATGAGTGCCTTTCTTGACTTCAACATGGTTCAAGGTATACACAACTATACTTATAGTGTCTCTCCAATATTTCAAAGAAAAATTCTTCTCCATCATGAGTGTCCTAGCACAGTCCATTATAGATATGTTCCTCCTTTTAGAAATTCCATTTTGTGGATGGGTCTCAGGTGCAGATGCCTGCCTTTTGATTCATCTATCATTATAGAACATCTCAAACTCATTTGATGTAAATTATCCACCTCTGCCAAATCTTAGACATTTTAGGCTCTTGCCTGTATCCTTTTTAACTCTAGCTAAGTACCACTTAAACATTTGGAAAGCATCATATTTCTATTTCAAAAACATAACAATCATCATCTTCTAATAATCATCAACAAATAAGATAATGTACTTGTCACCCTAGTAGCTTGGCAAATTAATTGGTCCACACAAGTCAGTATGAATAATCTCTAGAATTTCTTTAGAGGTGCAAGTCTCACTTTTAAAAGTAGATTTTTTCATCTTTCCTAATTGACATTGTTTTCTAATTATATTGTTAGGTTTCTTCAATTTAGAAAAACCTCTCACTCTTTTCATGTTACTAATACTCACTAAGTTATCAAAGTTAACATGACATAACCTCTTGTGCCATAACCACACATCATCCAATTTTACAACAAGACAAGTAACATCATTCATTTCAAGATAAAATAGATTGCCTCTAGTTTGATCACCTTTCCAATTAGTTTCCCATCAACATCATAGATCTTAGCTATCTTGCTCTCAAACTCAACCTTGTAAGTTGAACTATTTAGTTGTGACACACTCAACAAATTATAGTTAAGTCCTTCAACATAATAAGCATTTTCACACAAAATCTTTTCTGAGATTTTGATGGATCCTTTTCCTTTTATCAGATAGGGTGCATCATTACCAAATCGTACACCATTTCCATCATCATAATTTAGGGTAATGAACTTACTTTTATCTCCAGCCATGTGATCTAAACACCCACTATCAATGATCCATCTTTCACTCTTGTTCACATAAGATACTAGTGGAGTTTCCTCATCCTCATTAGATTCATCCTTCATTGCAACATACACCACTTCATCATCATGGTCATTAGATCCATCTTTAGTTTCCTCTTCTACAATGTAACAAGACTTCTTGCCTTTGTCTTTGTAATATTTGTTGTCCTCATCTCTTTTACTTCTGTATTTATCTCCACTTCTATTGTTCTTCTTCTTTGGACATCTAGTAGTGATATGACCAATCTCATTGCAATTAAAACACATGATAGGTAACTTACCTTTGAATTTTCCTTTACCGCTGTGAAATCTCATTGCTAGTAGTACTTCAAGCTGTTCTACATCTTCCTCATCTGTGCCACTATTACTAAAAACATATTTTACCTTTTACTTCTTCTCTTGAGGTTTCTTTAATGAAAATTTAGCTTTGAAACTAGATTCAACATTGTTAGATTTGAAGTTATCAAAATTAAAGAGCTCGAAGGCAGTGAGCCTACCTACCAAACCTTCAAGAGTCAGATTAGAATTTGGTATACATCTTAATTCTTGTATGGAAGAAACTCTAATAGCATAGATGGACAACAATGTTTTCAATACTTTTCTTAGTACAATACCATCATCTATCTTACTAGTATCTCTTCTTATAGCATTAACGACATCTTCTATTCTAGTGCAATATTGAGCAATGTTCTCACCTTCTTGCATCCTCATATCATCAAACTTACCTCTAAGAATTTCAGATTTGGCTCTCAAAACATTTTCATCTCCTCCATAAACTTTTTAAAGAGCATCTCACATCTTCTTTATAGAATCACAACCCTTGATATCATCAAATTCAACATAACTTAGGAAAAAGGAAATCTCCAACATTGCTTGATTTTGTTCTTTCTTCTTTTTCAGATCATCAATAGTTAAGGCTCTAGTAGGATTGACATTCTCAATGGAGATGGTAGATTTTGCATGGTCTCCAAGACCTCCTAGGTGTAGCTTCATCAGACTTTTCCATTCAAGGAAGTTCTCCTTGTTAAGCTTGGGTACCTCTCTTTTTGACATCTTGATCTTTTTCTTCTAGTACCTTTAAACTAGTCCTCTTAAGTACTATGACACTCTGATACCAATTTTTGGAATTATTTAGAATAACTGAGAGGGAGCGGGGGGGGGGGGGGGGGTGAATCAATTATCCAAGATCCAAATGTAAAAATTAAACTTTTCAATTCTTAGTAGACCCATATCCATAAAACTTTATTTTGTATGCATCCATTAGATCATACAACACTTAAACTTTGTATGTTACTATCCTAGGTCAAAACAATTTTGTAAAAATGTAAACATGAAACATAAAAAAATCAATAACACATTTGACACAAGGATTTTACATGGAAATCCAATTTGGGAAAAACTACCAGTAACATGCTACTAATTCTCACTCTTCTGAAGTGATGCCCTATGAAAGACCAACCTTGTTAAAGGTTACAATACACACTATTAAATGTGACCTGGTTAGAAGATTTCAATCACCTTGTTAGGAGTGAGCCTTGTTAGAGGACTTTAGACCATTCACTTAGAATGTCACCTGGTTAAAGGATTTACAAATGATTGTTAGGTAAACATTAATCCAAAGGATTTACCCTAGACTAATATAATGATTAGAAAGTAACAATAAGGCTTGATCTGATAACAAATTACAACTCACTTGCAGATTATAAATCTCTTATTTAGTCCTCCATTCTTAGTGGATTTCCCACACTTCAAATCTAATAGATTGTTCACCCTTCAGGCATTCATACTCTTAAGCCTTGTTTCTTTACATGCCAATTGTAGTCTCTTCTATTTGGCTATTGAACAAAGCAATACCCTAGACTCCTTGTCTTCCTTAGGTTCTCACACATGACAACCTTTTCTTCTAACCAACTCTCTCTTTAAATAGAGATTTAAGATCTTTTTCTGTTTAACCACAATCATCCATTTTAGGGAACTAGGTAGGATTAGGTAGGATATAATGAATCTACTCACTTTTCCATTTGGTTCCTCTAGAAAATTCTTCCTTAATCTTCCATGAATTTGCTACAAAATAGTTTACCTTGAATTCTATGTCACCAACTCATCATCGTTATCTTTCACATGCTTTAAACAAGTCGAGACAATAAAATAGTTAGCTCAGATTCATCAAATATATGATTTAACATGAATACTACCTCTCAACATCAATATGTTGTCACTCGGCTTCCATACTATTCTTCCACTTGGTCAACACTAGTTTACTCGATGAATACTAAAGTTTATTGATGCTTGACATCAACTAAAATATACTTGGATTACACTATGTTCACTCGTCATACATTAAATCTTCACTTTTTTCAGCTCCAACTAATTTTTTGCTTGGCTTGCACTAACTTTTCTTGGCACACTAGTACATTTGGGGGTCATTTTCAACCTAAATTTTTGATGGCAAGCCAATTTTCCTTGTCAAATTCATTAAAAAAAAAAATGATCCCGATAACATAAAAAATTTATGATAGTTAAGTTTATCATTAAAATTTTGATGTTGTCAGTGATATAAATAAAGAAAAGAAAAGTGAAACTTTATTTATTCAAATGGAAAAGTGTGGGCAGGAGGCTTCAAAGGCACGAGAAAGATCTTTTCAGCACCGTTTAAGTAAGGGATCATGGATTAACTTTCATTCTCATCCTATTCTATTTGGAACTTGCTTTCAAGGTAAGGGTTCATGAATTAAATTTTATTCTTGTCCTCCTCTATTTGGAACTTGCTTTCAAGGTTAGGGTTCATGGATTAACTTTCATTTTCGCTAGATACATTACTATAATTGTTTTTTTGGAACTTGATTTCTATCGGATAGGAGGAAAGGGTAGTTGCCTAACTAAAAATGGCCTAGTGTAAAATTCCTCTACTTTGTTGTCTTTTGTACAATAATTGCAGCAATCTACATTGAAAACATTAGGCTCCTATGGTTTTGACCCAAATCTCTATGTTGATTTGCCTCTCCACTATACTTTGTCTTTCACTACACTAGGTTTCTTAGCCTTTCCTCAACCCATACCAAAAGAAACCCTCTCTAATTTTCTTGACAAGTATTTTAGATAGGTAGGAGATGATGTGGGTGTTCATTCTTTGAAAGATTTTGTCATAGAGCTAGATAGATTTTTAATGGGCGTTAAAAACCTTTGGAATGTATTGAGTATGAAAGTTAATAAAAGTGTAGGCAAAGAGCCTAATGTCCATACCCTTCTACCATTACTGAAGGCTCTCATTATTCTTGACTCACACTTTAGAGAAGTTTATTATTGGGACAATTACTAGATAATAAGGTATTTATAGGATTTATATGCTTCTATCTTCTATAATATATAAGAGTTAATAATATATCCATAAATTGATAATCATTCAAAACCACAACTATCTGTAGAATTTTCAATGCATCATACACAATTGATAATTTGGATTCCATCTTCTTAATGACTAGAAAATTTAACTCTTTTTATATATTTTTTGTTTATATGTTGAATTGGTCACTATCATAAATCTTCATCTCCATGTACTGGTTGTCACTACATAACTTTGTTTTGCCATCTTATCATTGAGCGCAAACACTAGTGTCTCATTTCTTAGCCAACTAGTAAGTCACTATTCTATTTCATGAATATTCAAACCTCCTTTAGATGTATCACTAGAATCATGATCATTTCTTTTGCTCCTATTATGACTCTATCTTTTGGATTATCATGCTTTTATTAAATTTTTAATTGTCTTTCTAACATGATGTGGCAACATTATTCCATTTTCTTATATTATATATGAATTGCTCATTCAAAATCTTGTCTTTATCTTTATACCAATGTCTTGGAGCATTGATGACATTACTGAATATAATTATCCCAGTATTGACTATAAATGTCTACTCTTCTGATCATTTTCAACACCAACATGGATATCCATGTATTCGATGATGATTGAGAGGTTATTCAAACTATGTATTTATGTCATAAATATGTATGTTGTTTTATTTACCACTCCCAAATAGTCACCTGTATATGTCATTCAGTGTTGTCATCAGTTTAGCTTCATGTCCACTACTTGATATATTTATTGTAATATTTGTCTTATTTAAGTCTGAAGAATTATATAGTAGGATTCATGTTCTCTACACAAAGTGACATCTTCTTCAGAATATAGGGAAAATATTCATTTTAAATCTATATGTTGACTATTTTACTTCTTAAATATTGTTGCCTTGATTACCTATTTGGAAACAAACATTGTTGCATTACATAAATCTTTACTTTATGATAATAATTCATAAATTGTGAACTAAAACTCATCAAAATCAATCATCATGTGGTATCCCTAAAGAAGAAAAAACCTTGGATCAAGAGGAGACACATAGTACACCATTGAAGCTTCACATTGATCATGTTGGCCCAATTTTCACCTAGCTAAAGAAATTTGAAATACCTTGCAAAAATTAGAAGAACTGTGTTAAAGACTACTTAGGGTTTCAAACAATATTTGTTTATCTGATGAACAAACCCTAGCATTGGTCATGTCATATTTTTGATGCATATTCATAAGTTGACATGTTTTAGGGATATAAGAAATATTGCTTATCTTTGATGTCTCTAAGTTCTTTTTGTATGTTTTAATGTCTTGCCCCTTTATAAATTTCAAGTTGTGATGCTGCAACTACTTTGGTCATAACATCGCCCCATTTCTTATGCTAACAATTTGTGGAGGTGTGACTATGTGAAATAGTTACATTTCCTGGTGTGCATGGCTTTGTGACTGTTGAGGATAATTGCATAGTTAGGGGTACGAAGAGGCAATTTTATTGATTATGTGGTCGCTACTTCTTTTGGCATTAAAGGTTTTAATGGTGCGATTGTGCGAAAGATGGTTACCATGGTGGTTTAAGTTTTAGTGTGTTTGTGATGTCGCATAAGGTTTAAGATAACTCATGGTTAATCATGTGAAGTAGTGACTGCTTTGGTCATGGCTTTGCAGGGTTAAATGATAGGTAATAGTTTATATTGCAACTGTGCAATTAAGGTTAAGAAGATAGTTAAGTTCAATGGATCACATGGTCACATGGGTTTATATTGACCTATCTTTCAATCATGCAATTGTGATGCTAGGTAAATAGTGAAGCAAGTAAGCTACGACTTGGCAAACACAAATATAGTCATGTAATCCTTCAGCCACACAATCACATAGTTAAATAATCTAAGTTGGGAAGTTAGTGACCCAATGAAATAGTCAACATGGAAGGATGTATGTAATCTCACAGTCACAATATTAAGTGGAAGTCAGTCAAAGAAGATCATGACCAAGTGATTGGTTGAAAATTTGTTAATTCACACAGTCGTGATGCTAACTAAGCAGTAAAGAGAATAAGTTGCGACTTGGTAGACATGACTGCAAAGTGCATGAAGTCTTTTGACTGCACTGTCATAGGATGAGATTGATACATGGAATTAAGGACCACGACCCTGTGAGGTCTTGAGAGGGATATAAAGTGGTAAGGGTAGTCACATGGTTGTAGGTAGTTAGTGCTAACCAGAGGTTTGAGAAACAATAATGTGAAATGCATTTGATCACATGTTCACAAGAGTTAAAGTATGGTCACAAGTTAATGTTGTGAAGGTACAAGAGGTTGACATATGGCGAGAGCTTACCGACAGAGCATAGGTAGCGGATCCAACAAATCAAAGGGTCCATGTGGTAAGAAGTTTGAGGCCAGTCATATGATCATAAAATGAGAGAGGATAATGTCCAGGTTTTCAAAGTAGTTGCATTTTTGGTAAAGTTAGATAGAGTTTGATAATTTTTGCCCATCCAAAAAGGTAGTTAGGTATGATCTAGGGCAAGTTGTGAAGCTATAATAAGGTTACCATGCAGTCATTTTTTTCATCTGTAGTAGTGTCACCCTGGCTTAATGCTTAACTTTGGTTAGTATGGCGAAGTGGTGAAAGGCTCAGTCACATCCTCATAGGGTTAAACCTGTGGTTAAGTTTTGAGGATGTGACACTGCAAAAAAAAGGAAAAGGTAATCATAGAGTTTAAGGCCTTGTTGCATCATCACATGGTTATGTTGGTGGTTAATTTTTTGGTTGCGAAGTTGTGAAGCCTTCTGATGATCAAGAAAATAGTTAAAGATGCCCTCGTTATGTGGTCATAGCTAGAGATAAAATTAATGGGTGAACTACTATGAAGTAGTCACAAGGGAGGAAGTGCATCATTACAGGTATATTTTTGTAGTTTGACTTCAAGGCTTAAAGGTACAAAAAGATGAAGAGGTGATGAGTCCAACCTATTTGATGATGACACATGGATCTCTCTGGGCAATCAACTGAAGGTTTGACCTTGAGGTGGCAAAAATATTTGATTTAAAATGTAGATTTGTGAGATAGACATGAATGAAACAATGTTGAAAGATGAACATTGAGTTAATTGCTTGATTTTATATAGCCTTAATGGTGATCAAATTTTCAGATGGAGTAAAGTATTAAAGAAAATAAGATAAAATCAGATTCATGGAATGACCACCAAGAAAGAAGTAAATATTTTGAAGGCATTTGTATATATTAAGACTATACCAGTGAGAGATAGTTGAAGAATTCATGATTAAAGGCAGTGTAAGACAAACTAACTTAAGTTGAGGACTCCTACAATAAGTTCTTGCTACCAACTTTACAACTACTTCCCCAAGTTTTATCCAAATACAAAGAATGTTTGTAATGTAATAGTGTAAAAATATCTCTATAGTTTTGTTTCCAATTAGTTTTTGACATGTGTCCTCCTCTCATCTATAGATTGTTGCAATCCTTCTCTATATAAGGATTTCAAGAATGAGGAGGAAAGGTTCTAGTTTCTATTGAAAAATCCTTTCAACTACTATGATACCAATAAGGTTCTAGTCTTTACTATTGTGATCACAAGGATGACTCCAATTTTATTGTTGTGATACCACCATCCTCAACATATTTTCTTTGTTATGAACAATAGTTGTAATTTCTTATAAGAAAATAGATTATATAGTCATCCATTGTGTATTCTCTAATTTTTGCATGCATTTGATGTATTAGTTTCAAGGGAATTAATACACAACTTTATTGAAAGTTTCAATATTAAATCTATCTCCATCTTCATGGGTTTGTAATTTTCTATTGATATATGCATAAGGTGCATGTTGTCCAGTTGCAGCTTGGCTTTGAAGTTGTATGTCATTGTATATCTCACTGTTGGGTCAAGGACCTGAGTAATTTGCTTGATATACATTGACAAAATTGCAGGGATTATAGGAGAATTTGATAAGCATGAATTTCATTTGAAGATAGATGTCTATTTGCAAGGTGAGTAGATATATTAGATATCTGAGTATGTGAGTATATTTTGGGTATCCATGTGTATGTTTTGACT